>CM059580.1:14193587-14793587 GCA_030386875.1 Morinoia aosen | reverse complement strand
TACTATATTTGTTTATTTTCATTCAGATATAATGGAAATCAGCCTCCTTATATTCGCAGCTTATGGTTTGCCAAATGCATTGATGGGCTTAGTAAATTTCAATTAAAAGCAATGTAGTTTCTCGTGGCAGCGTTATGTCAGTCATAATCGATGAGCAAAGGGCTACACCTCACCAGATGACTGCTAACTACACACTGACCGGGGACTGAGCTGCAAGGCTCACGTGCGGCGCGCCTCACGAATTCGATCAGAGCGAATAGGGAACTTCGGGCTCACACACACAAATATGAGCCTCAGTGGTGAGCCTCGTCTACACGAGTCGCGCCTCACGGCCGAAATGTCCCCTAGTGTAAACACCCCTTAAGTGGCAAATGAGTGAAGTCTTGCGTAGCAAGCACTACGTTAACACGTTTTGAGTACGGTTGTGCGGTTGCTACGGTCAGTTTGGTTAGGTTAGAAAAAGTCGTATTGATGAACCGGCTTCAATGCTCTAAAACATTTTTAACCTTTCTTAAAAGTGTAAGGAATACAAATGAACCATAATATGTTTCCTCATTCTCTAAAATTAATTTCGTGAAATGGAGCAAAATAGTTTAGATGTTGTTTGTATATTCCGATACGTAAATGCGCAATTCACCTACTGGTACAACTATGTACCAATACGTAGCCAACGTACTAAGATTATTTCAGTACAACTTAGAAAAAATGTCATTCCATAGACGTTATCCGATCATATCCTTTGAACTGAAGTTATGCAACAGACAGTTACGTTAAACACTTGTTTTGAAACAATTTTTATTCCTTCTTCGCTAGGATTGCGTCGTAATTTTCGGGACAAAATTCATTTTCTAGGTCATCGCAGCACTAATTTGCTTATACATATAATATAATTCTTCGGTGATTTCATGTCGTTAATTTGGTTCACGTCGATAAAGGCTTCGAAACTGTAGTACGATGCGTTGGCCAAACGTTGGGATGCGTTGTCACCTCACTGAAGAAAAAGTGACTGGAATATCCAAATGTGATTGATTAATAGTACCGTTTATTCTAAAACACCCCTCGAGCTATGATGTTTTGAAATTTACTCCCGGTAATTGGCGCTCAAGTGAGTGTTGTATTAATTACAGACGACTGAGATGATGAAAGTAAATTTTGTTACAGAGGAGGGAGAATTAATGAATGCGCATGAAGGGAAGAAAATCCTCTAATCTAAGTTGAATTCATCATTTCAATTAGAAAAGTGTCATTATTGCTTTAAAATTATACAAACAAAACACAAATAGCGTCATTTTTTCCAAAGAAGTTTTCACTTGGAATGATTTGAGGACGCGGAGAGAATTGGAAAAGAAAAGACTTGAATGGCGGCAATGATGGAAACTTCTTGAAATATTACCACATGGAAATAATGCGTAACTGAAAGAGATTATTGTCATTAAAAAATAAGCATCAAAATTAGGTAGGGTCACGATAAATCGTCAGTGTAAATCATTTAAACAGAGAAGGATTTATTAAGAATCATACAGTTTACCTTAACATTACTGCCAGTTATTTCTCGAGAAATTAGCTTCAGGCTCGTAAGTCCCATAATATGAGATAAAGCGCTCATGGACAGGAACATTTACCTGCAGATGTTTGTGATATCAAGCTTACTCTTCTGTAGTCGAAAATTTTTGAACGAACAAATAATAAATAATATGTGATTCACGAAAATGCTATTGAAATGTGAAAATTATTCAAAGACAGCAGAAATGTGAGAAAAATAACGAGCTACTATTACGTAATTAATGATTGAAAATAATGAATGATGATAATTAATTAATGATTTATGATTTACAATAAGTGAAACTAGTTTTAACGTTGAGCAAAAAGATTTTTTCCTACGACACTTGATTACACCCCATTTACTTTAACATCCCTAAATAATTTAGCAAGCTTTCTGTTCGCATGGATGTTCTTCCTCCCTTTTGGGGTACGTTCAAATGAAAGCAGGAGTTAAGGGACCAGGTTTTTGCTAGCAAGGTGCCAGCCATTGTGTTACGTCAAACGCAAGCAGGTAGTCGGGAGTAGAGGAAGATATCTCTCGTTTAAGAACCTTTGATTTTCAGTTCAAAATTTCAAGCAAGTTTTTCATGTTTGTTTGCGGTAAATATCCTACAAAACAGAAAACTGTATACTTCATTAGATTAGTGGAACTTAGAAATATATGTCATTTTGAGTTCTCATGTGCACAAAACCCCTTTGCCATGCTGCTGGTACAATATTGATCAAACTTTATGCAATCGCCTTATTCATTTTGCTACCAATCGTAGACAAAATGGTTAAAACCTCTTATCGACTTATCCTATAATTTGAGCATCTATTAAACTGCGGTGCAATGTGGAGAGATTACGGTATAGACCGTGGTAGCAACGTTTAATTCATACGATGGGTAACAACTACAACAGAAATCGTAGCTCCAAGGGTAAAAAATAATTGAATTTCGAACAAAGCGAAGAGGCATTCATTTTTAAAGCCAAGATATCCTAATGCGATGTGGATTGGAGGGGGGCAAGGAGAAAAGCATTACAGGTAGAAGCATCTAGAAGCGCAACAGAAAAGAACACGTGTGTAAGCTGGGAGAGGTGGTGTGCAGGAGGAGGTGGAGGAGCAGGTCTCGCTGAGGCAGAGGAGGTTACGATGGTGGTGGTGGTGTCGGTGGACGAGAAGACAGTCGAGATTGAAAGAGATGCTGCTGGGAATGAGGTGACTGGATGGCACCGGTTTGCTGCATAACATCGGTAATGAAGCCGTGTCCGTGAAAGACAACACTTGAGGGCCAAAGGACTGTGAGAGCACTGGCAGCTATTTAGATAACTATCGGGAAAATAGGTCGGGCTAGAATGAAGATAAAGGTCGAAATAATGTTCTTAATGAAATTTGAGACAACGGCCGTTATTGAAGAAAAATATTTTAAATCGGAGATAAAACGATTGTCGCTTGAAGTAGCTCCTAATACACATTGCGAGGCAATAGAGGAAGTTTTAATCTATTCATTTATACAAAGTTTTCCAGAAAAAAGAAAGAAATAAAAAGAAAGACAGTACATTTCTAATAAAGTCAAAACATAAAATGCTTAACATTAGTTGTTAAAATATCTTAACATTAGCATCTTTAGTTGATAATTACACATCGGTATCGTAATGCCCATGTAAAATGTCGAAACAAAAAAATAATGATTGGCAGAAAAGCACAACAAAAATGAGTTCCTTTCGTTGCGTAATCTAATTTTGACAGTGCATTTAAATATAAATAACTAAGATAACATAGTCCTCGTGGAGTTTAGCTGAAAAACACTTTGTTAGTGCTCACTTACGAAATAAAAGCGAAAAACGCATTCAAATACCTCAACATAAAGATCCTATATTGCTATTCCTACATGGTTATCGTAATACCCATGTTGATTGTCAGAACAAAAGGTGCAAAACTGCACACCAAGTATAAAATGGCTAAATAAACATTTTTCTTTCAAGAAAATTGAAAGATTGTTTTCTTCCAAAACAATCAAGAAAACTCAATGCCACTTCACGCGCAGCAGTCTTCGAAATTGATTCATATTAAACATTTTTCAATTATTTTCTTCAACTGGAATGTCTCATAAATTTTAATTGAGCCCAATTGCAATTTTACAAATAATTTTCTTAATCGTAATTAAGAGGTGGGTGGAGCATTATCAAGACTAATACACTATAACACTCGTCATGGCCGTGTGGCTTTAGGACCTGCCTCCGTGCGGGCTAACGAGGGTTCGAGTCCCGGCGCTGTGGCGATTTTCTGTTGGGTATAGGGGAAAATTCCAAGCACAATACCCCACTCTACCCAGGTGTCTGAAATGGGTACCGGTCTTGACCGGGGGAAAGCGTCATGGCGCCCAGGTGTTAGTTATAAGGCATTTGAAAATCCAATGTACAAGGTGATATGTATCAGGCTTGAAATTGGAAATAAAGCATCCGTAGATGCCGTTGTTTTTTATTTTTTCTACTCTATGTTGCATAGTGAAAAATATTTCATCTTACTTCCTTCCTTGGAAAACTATAGAAAAGAAAAAGAACACAAAAAATTTCCTCAAAAGAACGTAGAAAAGTATTTTGTATTCTGCCATATTAATAATAATAATCTGAAAATAAAGCGAATTAAACCTAAACACAGGCTACATAGCATTAATTTCATGCACGGATTTGATTATAAACAAGGATTATCGGTTGTCCTTCCTTCATAATGGTTTGAATGAATACTCAAAGTTAGGGAACTTCTACTTCCTGAAAAAGAAAGTATTTAAACCAACTGTGAACCAACTTTGAATAAAGACTCCAAGTGCCAATAGTCATACCTATTTCATAAAGTCCGTTGGGTATGAATCCCGTCCACTTCCAAGCGCTGACGCTCCAGGCTATCCCATGCCGGCCAGGGCTTAAAGCTAGCTTTACCTCTTCACAGTAGCAGCAATTTAAAGCAAATATTGCGCACTCAACAGAAAACCCACGAAGGTAGAGTCAATTTGACATGTGCAGGAAAATTTAGGCCGGGGCACGTGTTGATGAGAGGATGCATCAAACAGTCAAATAGTATAAGCGGTATTTTTCCGATATTTTTATGTTCGAAGTAATGTCTGAGCAGATTGCTGAAAGCTATTGAGATTCAAACACTTTAGGATTTGCATGGGTATATTTTAAATTGTTCGATTTTACTTTAGTGATTACTCACGGCTGCATGAAAATTGTACTAATTCAAGACTATTTGATTCATTCGAGTCAGTTGTTAAGAACAAACACTGGGATGTTAAATCAAGTTCGATGAAGTTCATTTTAGAATAATCGGGAGAACAATGAGAATTTCTTTATCAGGTATTAAGAACAATCAATTTTTTCATAGACAGTGCTGGCTAATAATCGCTCAAGTTAAACAATTGCAAACTAATCATTCAAATAAATTAGTTAGGAAAAATTCCACGTGCCTAGCCGCACTGACAGTTGTTTCAAAGTTTGTTAAATTCTTAAACTCAACTTTGACTCAACTGTCAGACTCATACTCGAAATGTGATGCATTGGGGAAAAGCGTACTAGCTAAGCGGTTTCTACTTCCCTTAAAAAATCTTGCAATGTAATTGATCATTAAGCCTATTTTAGACCGAACTCTTCACAACGTATCACAAGTTCTCGCTGGAAAAAACATGTTGCTCGTGCATTTTCTTCATATTTATACACTGATATGCCAACTTTCTCCGTATTCGAAAATAGAAATATGAGAGTAGCTCAATGCTGTCAGCATATCTCGAAGCTATCAGTGCCTCCTACGCAACGCTTATTTGGACGCTTCTCGGAAAACATCAACCGAATCATTGCTGTTAATGAATGGTCGTATCTTCGCTTTACACGGAGTGTCCATAATTTACTGCCGGGCATAACCGCTACTCTGCTTGGTAGTCACAAAAACCTGTTTTGGCATACCCCCATCCCATGATTTTCATCTCTTGCAAATTGCTTCTTCGGGAACTTCAAAATTTATCATCCTTTTGTTCCTGTTTTCAACAGCATTTATAATGCATACTCTTAATTAAACAAAAAATAATTCTCAATTCTACTATAGTCTGAAACCACAATTTTAATTAGTATTTTCTAATTTCTATTCATAAGGCAAAATGACCTAGCAAACGCATAGAAAGCGAAGGCATAGCGTTGTTTACTCATCATAAGCTCTGATAAAACATCAAGATCCAAGGATAAGTGTAGGAAAAAAGTAACCATGAATATTTAACCCTGCACAATAATTTATTCTGTAAAATTTAAAACAAGTGTTCATTTTAATAATTAAACCTGGTTTTAAAAATTTCAAAAAAGAAACTAAACTAAAATGATAAAAAAAAATGATTTTTGGGAAGAAATTCAAATTTTTAATGAAAATCTTCAGAGTCAGTAATTAAATTTATGGTTGGAAAGAAGGCGAGTGAGTATTCTAAATGAGAAAAGGATATTATCTGAATTTTAACAAAATGGAGAAAAAATCCTTCTCTTGTCTGTACTGATGAAAAGTAGGCCAACAATTTCATCATATAGAACTTAAATTTGAACTTCTAAGACCTGCACTAAACGTTAAGGTATTAATCCAAGCATATAATGAGAAAATTGTATGCTAACCTGTTATGAAAGCGCCGGGTAAAAGTACTTCTGGAAACACAAAAGTCTCAAAAGTCATTCATCGAACATTTTAATGCAGGGCAGTTCAACCACTCTTCTACAATAATAATATTATTCTTCCGCAGCATAGTCGAGAACCATCTTTTTTTGACCATTCATATAGAATTTTTAAGAAAAATATCCAGCATCTATCTTGCAGGTTATTCGCTCTCATCCCGAATCTGCAATATGAGGAACTATACCAACAGGAAAGGTGCACTCACTTAGATAAATTTTAAGATATCCAGCATTTAACAACTAATTTTGTAACTTGTATGAATGCAACACCCACCGACGGTGAGTTAAACATGATTAGACGCAAAATTCAGGAGCAGGAGAGACGAGTTGAGCTAAATAGCATGGACTAAGGTCTATTTACTCCTGGTAAGTCTCAGATGCCGAAAAAAAACGACGTCCTCCAGTTACAAGCTTCATAATCTCTTGAAAAATGCAGCATCGTGGCGCCAAACTTCGCCACAAATATGTCCAGGAGACCTTCAGCTGTGCTCTTCCTTGGAAAACAACAACAATTTTAAATATATTTTATCACCATGATCGAGAATCTAAGCGCCAAAACAGAGCGGTCTCCGGCTCCGCAACAACGCTGATCACAGACACCTGGGGTGTCAGTTACATGTGTTCGTTTCATTGTGCACAATTTTTATCCTTTTCATTCTCAGTGAAGGCGCCTGCTAGTGCTCAACCAGTCTTGGCAGCGTTGTATCTGTCTGGAGCAAAGCCATAACGTGGCGGGTGACATCGCTGCGGTTCTCCACGTCGTCTGAGAAAAAGAAATTCAATTATTTTAAAACATTCCAAGGGTTTTGTGACGGTGTTCTGTAGTTGAAATATTGAACTAAGGAATCTTCATACAAATCATTTAGAATACAAATCGCATACTCTTCATTTTCATCGAATAATATCAGTAAGGTGACGCTAAGTTAGGCGAATGAATTGTTCAAGCCTTCCACAGTGTCGTTAACGAATGTAGAATTGAGATATTTAAGGTAGGACTAATGTCAATTTTATTCGTGACTTAGAATAAAACGAACTTCGCATGATCGACCAAATGCGTTTAATGAAAATCAATGAAATTAAAGAAGACTTCATTCATCAGTTTACTCTGGGAATTTCCAACAAGCTTCATTTTCAACAATTAGTTCTTTCAAATTTTATTTCCATGTAAAACTTTCGTATAATATTTAAAGATGTGTTTTGAACATACGAAACGTGTTTCAAAATAATTACGAAATATTGAAAACACCAAATCCGATAGAAAACCAAGACATGAATTTTAATAGAGCTCATCACGTCATCCTCTTCTCGGTACACCAAAACTACATTCATTTAAGTCTTCCTCTTCACAGTACCGCACCAGAAAATATAGTGTAGAATGCACTTCAAAAGTTCTTTGGAGAAACATTTTATTACTTCTAATGGTGACACTAATGAGAATGCAACATGAAGTCTGATAAGGCATTCATTTTAGCATTAACAGCTCTATAATAATTGCTACAATGCGCATAAAAAACAACACAGATCCATTTTTATACGTAAGGGTCGCTCGTAAGATACTTCTTATACTTAGTAATCAGAGTTCGACTCGGTGGAGCAAAAAAGTTCAGATCAGATAAAGAAACCTGGGACGCCTTATGCAGTGGCTTGCAAGTGCATGTGAAAAAACGTCGAAAAAACTCTTACCGCACCCATGGAGGCGAGCCCGTCCGTAATGCGTGGAGTCATGGCGATGTTGCCTCGGGTCAGGAAAATTCCGCTCGAAAGGTTTTAAGATCTGACAGCTTCGCCTGCGTAGAGAAAAGTTTCTCGTTGCCCCAGAATTTGACCATTTAGAGAAAGCGAACCTTTAAACGACGATTTGAGATCACGGACTATATGAGATTGTTCCGATACAAAATTCCTGGCGAAGCTGCTTAAAGGCTCTGTCACGACCACTGAACTGAGTATAGCTACCTTTGGGCCCGAACAAGTTCAGCGACTTCTAGGGCATCCTACCATCCTACCATCACGTTATTCTAAGGTGTACAATAATGTTAAACCTAATCCACTTAACCTAGTTTCGCATGAGACTGATCAAAGAGATAATTAATTCGATATTTGATGCTGTATTTTACAGTATAGGTCAAATCCGCTATATTTAAAAATATTTTCAATAAAACGATTTAAGAGCAGACTGAAGTTCGGTTGTCTTATCCATGGCAAGTTACATTATTAGGACCAGACAAGTAGGAGGCAAGATGTGACTAGGTGATCTTAAACGACTAGTATTCTGATGGGAAGTGAGACTCAAGATGTCTTTTGAATACTTTGTATGAACTGCTTTCTGGGATCCCCGCAGATATTGAGTTCCAAGTTTTAGTTCCACCGAAGAGATTACTGTGTTGTGACCGGGCCTTTGAATAGTAAGAAAGCATGAATTTACTTCTATTTCGGGTTAAATGGTCGTGATGACCAGTTCGTGCACTTAATAATTGTTTTAGGCTATTGTCGCCATCATTTCTGATGGCGGAATCCTACCACTTTTTAGTCCTATGACGCGCGCCAGCTTAAAAGGGTGCCATGCTAGTACAACGCGCATCATAATAGCATCTCACTACCACAATGCAGCTCTGCGCACTTCCACGCCACCTCGGGCACCTGACGCATCTGTTTACATCGTGACGGCGAGCTGGGGCGATGCGCACGACTTGGCCGCTCACCAACAGGTTTTCCTGGAATTTGTACGGGGTGTTTTGTAAATGAAATTACAAATGGACACATTATAGAGATCCGAAAGTTCAAGTATTTGTAAATTTTTGAATGAATCATTTGTGTGAGCATTATATTCAAGGTTCTTTACCGCACTGATAGCTTTTTTGCAGAGTAAAAATATTTTTGGTTTTAATTTTATCAGTTCCGTGCCATGCTTCTATTCCGTATTGCAAGTATGGAGAAATGAGCGTTTGGTAGAGCATTTGTAAAGCTGTTTCAGGCAGAAAATTTTTAACTTTAGTTAGGGTTCCGATGGATTTTGATAATTTAGAACTAATATGAGTGATGTGCTCTTCGAAGGTCAGGTGTTTATCTATTATGATGCCCAGAAACTTACATGAGTTGGTTTCTTCGATTTCACATTCGCCAATTTTAATGCGTGGGAGAGATACATTTTTCTTGTATGAGAATGTAATTTAATTTATTTCATCAATATCAAGGCTTATTTTATTAGCTTTGAGCCACAATGAAACCTTATGGAGTTCATTATTTATACTTTCCGCAATCATAGCGGGATTTTGGTTCGGAAGGACCGCAGAAAGCGTACTGTCATGGCAAAAAGTATGAATTAGAAGAATTTAAACAATTTTTAAACAATTTATTTACCACAGGTGATACAGAGATATATGATGTAGATTTAATAATATCATTGATAAAAATCAGATATAGGAGAGGTCCAAGAACAGCTCCTTAAGGAACTCCATGGCTAATTGTCTATGGGTCCGATTTAGCGTCGTCAATGACAACGTATTGATTCCGATTTGTTAGGTATGATCTGAACCAATCTCAGAATTTTTTTTTCAATCTCAGAATTTACTGTTTAGCCTAGCAATTTCCCTCACTGTTGGGGCCTGCAAGTCTTGAGCGCTGGGCCCATACAAACAAGCTTGCACATTTAAATTTGGGCATGTTACCTAGATATACGTACTCTTTGAAATCTAACCAAATGGATGCTATAGAGCCTGGGTTCAAGTCCCGTTGCGGTGAACTAGTTCGTTTTCTGTGCGCAGAGCCTGCCGATTGTGTTAGGCACATGAAAACATGAAAATCCTTTGAATTTCTGACTAAAAAACTCACCCTGAGAAGCGATAGCACATAACACGTAAGCCTGCATATGGGGGAGAACTTCTCCGTTCATATCAATTCGTATGTTATATAAGAAAAAACATTTGGGTTAATTTTCTAAAGCTACATCACTGCATTTCGGATAAGTGAGATCGAGGCGACTCACATTTCGCCTCGCTTTTCCTCATTGCCTGCTTTTCGGCCTGAACTTTTCTACTGTTTTTCCAATGCAAACTTGGATCATTTACTTAATGCAGCTAGCGGTTTCTCATGACACGCTCTGTTGGCGATGGACAAATATGCACTCCATGGCGCGGTGGGAGATGCCGGAGTCTCCTATACATCACCAGGCCACTCATAGAAATCGCAACATCGTACTAGTGGTCAGATATTCATTCTATTTGTGGTGAATCGAACTGGCTAATATAAGTCAGCTCCAATCGATAGTTGATTTCCCATGAAACAGAACTAGCTGGCCAAAAGATCTATTTAAACATGAGCAGTGAAACTTTTTCTGCCACATGAAAGCACAAATAATTAAGTCTCCTAAAATCCTCACAAAAACAACAGAAGTTAAAAGCGTAGTCGAGAATGCTTGGTTCGGCATTATCCTGTTTCCTCAGATTACACATTTTAAACATATAAATGTTGTACCAACCGATTATCTTGCCATAATATCAGTGTTATGGTCTTTCTTTTTCACCGCAACACAAGAATTGTATACGGTAAGGCTTCTTGACGAAAATTTCCTCTTCACAGGGATCCTACATAACATGAGTATATTAAAAATTGTCAGTTACAACAACAAAAGGATCAGATCAGCAAATAAACGAAAACATGCTCAAAATTTGCTATCATCATAACTATGAAAACTGCCTAAACAATTTCTTTCCTCCAAACGCTGCTCAGCTCAACACGACCACTACGGCTTACTCACTTCATCGAAAATAAATCACACGACACTCAATCTATGAGGCTAAAAAGTCTATATTCAGAATTTGCAAACCTTTACACATTATAAATCTATGTTATATGTGCATGGGATTCAGTGCAGGAACACACCTTTATGCATAGGTTCCGCGTTCCCTGAACTCCATACTATAAATGGTGCCTTCATCCTTCCTCTTTTTGAACATCGTTGCTGTAAGGGCGGCTGAAACTAAATTGTAATCAGTGAATTCCACGTATTTTTCCCTAAAGCGGTCGCATATTGCGCTTAAAGGTTCATGAAAACCACCCAATTGAAATTCTGAGCCTTTTACAGATCGTTTTCAGGCAGTTATAAGCCAAGAGTTTAGTCGTTTTCGAGCAGTAAATTAGCCTTTTTCGGAGCAAATGTCTAGTATTTTTAGCCCATTTAAACGGCTATTTCTGGGCATCGAAACGGCTAATGCAACGGTCATTTTGGGCTTCTCTACTACTTGAACGAGGCTATTTACGACCATTTTTGGCTTTTCCATTGCTTGGTCGAGTCTCGTCCTGGCCTTTTTGGGCTTCCTTACTGCTTGATCAAGGCTAATACCGGCCCTTTTGGGCTTCCTTACTGCTTGATCAAGGCTAATACCGGCCTTATTAGGCTTCCGTACGACTTATAGTGGGCCTTGCAACGACCTCAAAGAGCTCCAACATCAGATTTTTTATACGATATAAAGAGTTTGTAAAGCCGGGTCTTGTGGCTGCTTCGCCTAATGAGTTCCAATTTGAGGCGAGTGAAGCAGCGGACTTCCGTTTATACATCTCCGGCTGTAGGTATCGATTATAAACGGCGGAGAATGGAAACTATTTCTTAAATAAATTTACATTGGGATATATTAAGATTACTGAACATAGAAGAACTAGAATCGAGGTTTGAGGGGTAACTAGGGTAAAGCACTACAAGTTGAATGCTCGGCGTTCGACAACCCAAGTGTTCCAACAGTTATAAGCTATCATTCATATTTATTTTATATAATGCATTAATAAAGTGCCAATTTGATGTTATGCTCAGCAGTTAGCTTTTCTATCCTAGTTTTCATGTTGACTGGATTAATTATTTATAGTATTGTTGAAGATGTTTAACGAACCTTACCTAATCTAATTTAACTAAGTTAGGTTAGTTGAAATTCATTTAGTTCTTTACATTTACTGAAGTAATACGACTTGTACAACATTTACGATTACGAGTCTTTTTACAATCTATTACGCGTCCAAATAGAGGTCGTCGAAAAGGCTTGAAAACGACTTTAAACGACCCGAATGAGCCCGCAAACAGCCATTGACTAGACCTATAAAAGGCCAGTTGAATGAAGAGCCCTTTTCAAGCCCTAATAGGCCAAGTATAGGTAGGAGTCGGTTTGAAGTCGTGATTTTTAGCCCTTTTGGGCCGTTTTCGACCTTTTACGACTAATTTACTACCTGAAAAGGACGATAATTTTCAATTGGGCAGGGACCCAGCCAGGATTTTACAATACAGAGCCAAACAGTCTCTTAGTGAAACGAAACATTACTGCAAGACAGATATTAAAAAGGAGTTACAGGTGTTTACTGCGATATCTACGTGCTTGATTGTTTTAATTGCCTGAACCAACTGGTCACTCTGAGTATAAGGTTGAGAAATTACAGATAATAATAATAATAATGTCATCTATTTAGAAGTAACGATTTGAACACTATATAGCTAATGCTTTCGTTAAAGTCATTTGAGGCCTGCATGTATGTGTATAGTACTCACTTGTGCTCCTTGTTATGGATTTATTTTTATAATAATGAAGGCATCTACGGATGCTTTATTTCCAATCAAGCCTGATACATATCACCTTGTACATTGGATTTTCAAATGCTTTATCTAACGCCAGGTCGCCATGACGCTTTCCCCCGGTCAAGACCGGTACCCATTTCAGACACCTGGGTAGAGTGGGGTATTGTGCTTGGAATTTTTCTCCTATACCCAACAGAGAAAATCGCCACCGTTAGCGCCGAGATTCGATCCCGGGTCTCCCGCACGGCGGCAGAACCCTCTAGCCACATGGCTATGGCGAGCACATTAGAATAGTAGAATATTCTCATACGAAACTGAGTTGGGTCCGCTTAACTTCTAGCAAATGCAAAGAATCCACTTGTTAAATTATCTACATTGAGCCCTGAAGGTGGCTTTAATAAAACCAAAACTTTAGTTCTGAACGTAAATACGTTCCCCAGATTCTATTCATTTCAGAGCTCATTCACAAATTCTGCAATGACACGCGTGTTTCTCAGTGATAAAGGAGTTCACTGCTTATTGTTAAAACGAAAAATTAGATATTTTGGGGTGTTTATAACTATTCATTTTAAGCTTGTGTTCTGTTCTTTTCAAAGTTTTTGAACAAGTAGCAGAAATTTGCAATGCGGAATTCTACCACTTTTTTGTCCTAGGACGCGCGCCAGCTTAAAATGGTGCCATGCTAGTACAACGCGCATCATAATAGCATCTCACTACCACAGTGCAGCTCTGCGCACTTCCACGCCACCTCGAGCACCTGACGCATCTGTTTACATCGTGACGGCGAGCTTGGGCGGTGCGCACGACTTGGCCATTCAGCGACAGGCTTTTCCTGGAATTTGTACGGGGTGTTTCCATTGCAAGCTCTCAGTGGTTTTTCGCACAGACCTTTTTCATTTGAAAGCGTTTCTTTTTTATAAAGGATGCTCTGGGTCTAGAGCGCACGTGTATGTGCTGCGTACTGCATACACCAGTCACAAAGTTCTTTCATTTTAACGAACTGAGAGAGCATATCTTTAGGCTTTTCAAATTTTAATGGATAATTCACATGTTTACCTGCTAATGCCAGGATCTCACTTCGCTTTATTTCGACGTTAATGTTGTTACAAAACATTAGCAGATACACTGACGATTATTTTGACTTCAATTCCATCAATAATTTGGAAAACAATTCAAAACGTATCGTACAACTATACTGCTGAGCTTACTGATGCTATGTACAATTAAACTTGTACTACGTAATTATAACTGTTACTGTTATATCAACCATTTTTCTGTAACTATTGTTGCGCCAAGCTCGCCATAAAGAATTGATATTGTTTAATCATAAAGGATGAAAAGGAAGATTAAAGATCCGTTGTTACGAGAAAAAGTTGGTTCCTGAAATGTATTACAGCACATTGAATTGTATTTAAACAAAAGATAAACTATACGAAGTAAAAAATGGCTGTCTTGGGGTTTTATTATATTATTGTGAAAAACAATAGAAGTAAATGCTCTCGGACATTTTGCCACGAGGTAAAACTTGGATGAAAACCTCATAAGAACTTCAAATACAACTGGAGAATTCTTTTGAAGATGTTCTCTATAGGTTATGAAAAATGGGATGCAACACCCTACTGAACCGACTAAAATACCGTCCTGATGGTTTTTAACTAACTAAAAATGTTGGCCAAAAGTAATTTATGTACAATACAGTTTAACACGCATGCCTGAGACAAATAAACATAGGTACTCGGAGAAAAAAATTTAATGGTTCTTCACCATACGAAGAGTAGGAAAAGAGTGACATGATTGGTTTATGAATCCAAATCTTAAATGATGCCAATTTTCAATTATTTATATTTCGGGATACAGAAACATGCGACGCTCATTGGAGTCTCAAACATGAGACGCTCATCAAGAAACATGTGACGCTCATCAAGAAACATGTGACGCTCATCTTTTTGAAGCAGTGAGCCAGTGTACTAGTTTTGTTTACTAAAAAACCTATATATTCCTGATTAAACATAATTCTAATTGGTAGCAAAAAGTTCGAAGAATGTGATCGTCAGTAGTCAAGCACACTGCATGAGAGTGGTTCAGTAGGGAGCTTTCAAACCACTGTGTGTCCATTCTGAGGTTTGATATTTTTTGCAGGAATTTTGGTGCCGGTATAGTATGATATCTACCGTCGGTTTTCTGGTATAATATGATATCTACCGTGGATTTTCTAGTATAGGATGAACTCTCTCATAAATTGAAATCAATTATTAGAGATGAAGATTATTTAGTTTAGGATATATAACACACTTATTACAAAATATTTGTTACAAAAGGTTATTCTGTTATTACTTGTAAACAAATCTTGAATCGTTTAAGAAAGCAATAAGCTGATTCTCGTGCTTTCTCACAAGTTTCTAACAGTGTATCCATGGTATGAATGAGATTGAAAATGCTCATGAGGTAATCCTTTTTTCTTTTTCAGTATGTCGATTAGTTTGTAAAGATACGTTTGTAAAGGAAATGAGTTTATAAAAATCTATCGCAACCATATTATTATTAAACTATGCATGGTAATAACATGGTGACGTTATTAACTTTCTACGCAGCACTGACACACACGTCACAGTTATATGGTCACTCCTCTCGTCACAAGCTTGCTTATGTGAAACGAATCGGTACAGGAGTAAGTGTCGCCAGAAAGGGATTTGAGATTGCGATGCATATTGTATTGCGGAATTATTGCATTTCATCACAGGCACAGAAATGGAGTTTTAGATAAAATGGAATTTAAAAATTAAAATAAAATTCAAATTTATTATTTTAGAAATTTAAAGGATACCACATATCCGCACAACATCATTAAATAAAGGTCAACAAGTTCTATTTCATGACCTAATGCAATAATTTACACGAATGCAACTTAACCAGGCAACCATTGGCTCGGGACTCCACAGGCAAGCTGCCAGTGAAGCGAGTTGCTGTTGAGTGGGGTGCAAGAGTCAAGATAGGACCGATAACGGGACATTGCAGGGAATAAAACATTCACGAATGGGAAGAGGGGCAAGATATTGCTAGACGGATGAGAGCAGTCTAAAAGTTTTGAAGTTAATTTTTCCATAAAAAATAAAAGGCATTCTTTCTAGGCACCACAACCCGATTTCTGTTATGCCCCATATCTAATCGTACATCCTCATACAGGGTGCAACCGAATACCAACGTGTGTGTATCAACTCAATCATTTGTTTCGATTAGTGACATAGGAATTACGACACTTAAGTGTGTGTGTCAGCTAAGGATCATTACTTTAAGATGTTTAAAAACCAACGATTGTTTCTAAGTCGTTTTTATCGGAAATAAACTGTTTTCTTTTTTTCTTTCAACACCTGCAGCCAACTCAACGGCAAATCCCTTCACTCACTCATTCATGTATTTTTTTAAGAACACCAATTATAATCTAAGGCGACAATAACACGACACCACTTAAAGAAACCTGAAAATTCCGTCATTTTTTCTCATCCTATAATCACAAGTTTAATTGATTATTTCCATGAAATACTCAAAATTGCTTACAATGCAGTTCTGATTTTATCTTGGATAAACTGAAATCATCATGTGAAAAATAATATTTAGGTAACTTCGATAGAGCTAATCCGAGATGCAAAAATTTCAGCCTTCCTAGAGACTTTAACACCGGTTTAAAATACTTTGTCGCTCGACACGGCAATTCCACTGTTTGGCATCACTACCACAACAAACAGAGATTTTGGATGATCGGCGGGTGACCAATTGTTTTTATATTTTTATTACTGTTTTATTACTATGACGTCTTTCATTAGGGTAAGATGTATTATTAAATTAAAAATGTATTCAAGTATGCTATAACTTATAATCGATAGTTCGATACCTTGCTGATTGTCATGTTCTCGCTATCTCCAAGCCACTTCCCAGAAGTATTTATAAGCCATCTCAAACTTGGAATAAAATAATCAAGGGACCACGTTTTCATTTTTGTCTTTCCATTTTTAGTTTTGTCATTAAGATTGCAATCAAATTACCCTAGTAAATGTAATGTTAGGACATTTTGAACAACAATATTTAACGTGTTGGATATCATCTTTTTAGGTATAAACTGTGGTCTTATTCCTGCTCATTCAGTTTATTTGTATTTTATATTTTCAATGAAGAAATAGCGTATTCTATCTCTATGATAATATATTTCAAACCAAATAAATTCACTTTAGGTACATGTTATTATTGTGAAGGTGGTGCTTTGATGTTTGTTTGCAATTTTTGGTCAATATTGAATTTAATGTTGTCAACAAATTTCATAATTTAGATGGTATAGATAGGTAATAGAGTCAATTTTAAGACGTTTTACATGAATGACAATGTGTCCGGAAATGCTTAGTTTTGGAGATATTTAACTTTGAAGTTATAGGAACGTCGTTTATAAAATTGAAGAAACGGAGAGGTAAATAAGTAGAAATACGGTTCTGACGTAACGATAGGTAAGGTTAGGTTTGGTAAAGTTAATTTAGTTGAATATACTAACCTAAGTAAGCCTCAAATATCTTAATTTAATTCAACCATACCGAGGCCGATGACTCCCGCCAAAAAACTTGGCGCGGTTCGCGTCCGCAAAACGCCGAAAGAGCCATATCGAAACTGCTGTTAATGCTATTCTTACCTGGCGTTATTTCTCCTATATCTCCAAAACTAAGCATTTCCGGGCACATTGTCATTCTTGTAAAACGTCTTAGAATCGACTATATTACCTATCTATACCTACGAAATTATGAAATTCGTTGACAACATTAAATTCAATATTGACCCAAATTTAATATAATTGTTTACTCAGTACTTCTATATAATTAAAGGAACAAGTTTTGCTGAGCGGCGAAGCCCGCTGTATAACTTTGAAGCTGCTCAGCGAGAATGAAAATATCGATTATAACTGGAATTTGATGCTGATTCCGAATCTACAATTTGTTCTGACCGCTCTTGATTTTTTCAATTTTTTGTGATTTTTTTGAATTTTAAATTTTTATACAGATTTTAATGTTTTTTTTTTGCCTGCACCACCTCATGATCCGAACTCTGCCATTCTCGACCCAACATGGTCAGACCGTGCCTTGAAGACCTGAGTACCGGAAAGGGCCGGGTTCCACCCAACCTGTACGGACATGGCATTCTTTGGGCACCACCTCAGGTGCTGCTAGCCGCCTTTCCAAAAAAAAAATGAAAAAAAATAAAAAAATCGAGAGCGGTCAAAACAAATTGCATATTCGGAATCAGCATCAAATTCCAGTTATAATTGATATTTTCATTCTTGCTGAGCAACTTCGCCACTCAGCAAGACTTAAGCCTATTTAAAGTTGCAAATGATTTAGATAATTACGCTAACTGAAATCATTTTGGTCAATATTGAGTTTAGGTGATGTGGGGAAATTAAGCATTCCATTTCACATAATCACTTAAGAAGCCCATTTAAGAACGGTTTACATGAATGACATTTTTTCCTCTGATGCATTATTTTCGAATTATTAAACTTTGAAGTTGGCTTTCGGGCGCCAAGGAAGCGAGCACGCCATGCGGAATTCAATTAATAACGGAAGCTAACCCCCTATTACAAACGTAAAGAGGTTGGGTCGTGAGGGGGAGGCATAGTTCTTTTAGTGAAAATTATAAATAAAGCTTCTAAACGACCCATTAGGGTGACGACCGCAATCTTGTTTACATCGGCCAGCTCCAAGATGGCGGTGCCCTCCATGGCCGATGTAAACAAGATTGCGGTCGTCACCCTAATGGGTCGGTTAGAAGCTTTATTTATAATTTTCACTAAAAGAACTGTGCCTCCCCCTCACGACCCAACCTCTTTACGTTTGTAATAGGGGTTAGCTTTCGTTATTAATTAAATTCTGCTTGGTGCGCCCGCTTCTTTTGGCGCGCTAATTTACCGCTTTAACTCAAAAACTAAGCTTCAGTGTAAAAAATGTCATTCATGTAAAACGTTTTTAAATAGGCTTCTTAAGTGATTATGTGAAATGGAATGCTTAATTTTGCCACATCACCTAAACTCAATATTGACCATCATTTCTACACTTTTTGAACTAATATGAAACTAGATTAGCAAATATATTGGTTGACATTTTCAGAAAATAAAAACCAATTTTATATGAGTAAAATATGAATTTTCTAGACAATTAAATAGTGATAAATTGTTTCCAATGTATTAGCAACATTTATATTGTAAAAAAGTTTAGGTTAGCTAGATTATAGTATCAGAAACCAGACTAGTGAATGTAGAATGTTATATGAAAGATTAATGAAAGAAAATAGTTGATAGAATTTGGCTATTGGTAATTAATTCAAGACCACAACCCAGAGTTAACTTGGATAGAAAACTTATGTAGAGGATATATATTATGGCACTGTATCATTTTTTTTGTTATTTTTTATACTCTTGTTCATTAATCTATCAATAAATTCTTTGATATCTGTTACATAAGTCTATGACTATTGCATTTTTGTAAGAAACCCATTTCTACCAAGTCATATGTTCATAGTTAATAATACTTAGACTCAAGTTTTGTTTTGGCATAGGTTTAGGTTTTGTGTAGGTTCAGGGTAAGAGCAAACATTTCTACTATCCTTCATATGAAAGATGTTAATTTAAACCTATGTAGGCACGTACTTTTACAAACTAATTTGTTCCTAAGGGTCATACATAAAGAAAGGTTGAATTGTCCATAGAAAATTTTGTACTAATTATAGTTAAGTTTCTTCACAGAAAAATGCCCTTTATTGAATTTCAAAATATAGAGGAAAAAAACTTTTCAAACAATATATTCAAACAAAATACATACAATTTCTGTTTCATAATGAAATACAGAATGATTTATATTAGAAATTTTAAAAATTTCATCACTTTCACCTAAACAACTGTCATGTTCTTTTGACTTTTTTTCCCCCAGGCTTTTCTGAAGACATTCACTTAGATTGTTGAAATGTTTACAAAATTCTAACATTGATGGTCCTCCTTCATCATCGGTTGTTTGATTAATAATTCTAACCTGAAATTTAGGTTGTATGCCTTAAATGATGCAATCACTCCCTGATGCACAGGCTGTAATAAAAATGTATTTGTTGACAAGAATCTCATCCTAGCTAGACTTGATGTTTGAGAAATGGTGGGTGTGAAGGAGCATTATTTACAATCAAGAGACTGTTAGAAGGAATTCATTTTCTTTGGCAATATTCTTTTTATTCTGGGATGAAATTCAGTGCAAATCAAACGTCATATTAGGTGTCAGTAACCCAGGCCTATTCAAACAACCTAGTCGTAAAAATGAGATTTTGTGAAACGGGAGTTTTGATATCAAGGTATGCCTGAGAACAAATAGGTTTTGGTGAAAATATCATTACTGCTGAAGTAGAGTAATTTGACAAATATTTGTTCAAATAAAAGGCTAATAACTCTGCCCATTCAAACAAAAAAAAAAAGTCACTAGAATGAAGTTTTGTAATTTGCCTCCATAGAATTAGATTTTGGTGTAATTATCGTCTTTACTGTTGAAGTAGAGTAATTTAACACCTCGTCAATGTATGACGTGTTGCAGGTGTGCGAGGATGAGGGGGGAGAGTGCATTGAGATCCCCGTGGAAGATGACGGCACCCTGTACCTATCTACATTGGTGGCGCAGTACCCAGGGGCTTGTGGCCTCAAGTACAGGTCAGGGTTATATTATTATATATAATTTTAGATTAAATTTATTATGTACGATTATGTTATGTTAATTAGGTGTTATAAGTTTAGAGTAGTTTCCATTTCTGGAATGATTCTTTTCAGTTGGGCTGTTTATAATTTAGCTGTTTATAATTAATTGCGTTCTGGTGATCAATTGGGGGAAATAAATTTATTCTAAAACTTGTAGGTTTTTCTTCAGAAAGATATGTTCAGTTATCCACTCTCTAAAACTTGGTTGGAGAGTTGTCCACTCTCTATCTTACTCTAAATCTCAGGCTCTAGTTGTGCTTATTCAAAGCTGCTTGTCAAGAATAGACCTCTTGTTATTTAAGGACACAGTCTGGGTAGGAGAAAAGTCCGTTATTTATGGATGGATGTCTCTGAAATTTTCACAGTAGGTGTGAAATGATGCTGTCATCGAGCTATGAATGAAAGCTGCGGTATCATAGATACGGCAAAACAGCTAAATTCTGAAATTGTCAAAATCTTATAAAAAATATTTATTCAGCGTTAGAATGTTTCGTTTGAATAATGAAAGCACTTTGAGTAGCCCATGGACGAACTCTATTGCCATTGCCGCCGAAAAACACGCTCAATTGACCCCCAATAATGAGGGGGGGGGAGGGGTCAAGGTCACGGCACCCTCATCGCTTTCCCCCCTCTGGTGGGCGCACTATTCGGAGTAGACGTCAATGGAAAGTACCAATGGAAGCGCAAGAAAATTCTCTATAAGATGCATGTAAAACAGAAAATCAACACTTATCCCGATTTCTACCCAGACGGTGTCCTTAATGAATGATTATATTGTTGTACCATGTTTTTTCTTTAATGGTATTACAACGTTGTATGTTAATTTTCTAAAAGTTGAACAAGCAATACAGATAGCATGGGTAGCAAGTTTCAATCTAAAAAGTCATGCATTTTTAGAACCTAAGTAAACATCATGTTCATCTATTGTGATGTATTAATGGCTAATAAATTTAGGGGAGAGATGGGCCATGGCAATCTAGTTCCATAGAGAGCATCATGTCTCCATGAGAGCTCTAACAGCAATGTTGAGGGCGGATTTTTGTACTCCTTCTCTCTGTTGTGATGTGTTCTACCTTTGTTTTTCTTGGGCTTGACTGCAAAGAAAAAAAATCATACTGCAGTGTACCCTCACCCGTACGCAGTTCATTTGTGGCCCCGCATACTGCTGGGCTTTGCTCTTTTTTTCATAATTTTGGGAAGGGTATTCTAACGTAAATAATATACATAGGCGTTTTAAAAACCTCATTAAGGGAATCGAATGTTTTTTTTCTTGTAAAATTTCAAAAATTGATAAAAAACACTTCTAGAGTGAAATGAGCGTGGAGGTATTCACAACATGCCTAGAACATTTGAATGGATGTTGAGAGCCCTGAAAATTTTTAAATTTACCCATGCTCAAAGGGAATTCCCCTTCCTCAAAGGGAAGTTTCTAAAAAAAATTTTTTCTCAGCCAATATTGTACATAGAGACTATTAGTTTTTTTTGTTCGAATCACAATGAACTGGTCTTCAAAATTAAGATGAAGGTTTTTGATATTGCTTCAAAAAAAAGTTAAGAAGTTTTTAAATTTTTAATCACAAAGTATACCAATTTTTAGGTATTACTTTAAATGGCAATAAAAAATTTTTTAATTAACCCCTTCCCCAACAATTTTTTTGTTAAAAATGTTTCTTTTTCAGACTAACTTCTTCATTTTGGTTCTATGTAGTATTTTTGATGCTGGTAATGAAAACAGTTTGTAATTCTTTTTTCTTCCCATTTTTGTGGTCAACTTTTTATTTTGAAAATGCCTTTGTCAGTAAAAACGAGTCAAATAGTCATTGTCTGATGTCAAGAAATAGTCATTGTCGAGAAATAGTCATTGTCGAGAAATAGTCATTGTCGAGAAATAGTCATTGTCTGATGAGCTGGCAGAGTTATCAGAAGTATTCAAGCTTCTGAGGGAAGGTTCATATTCACTATATTCCATTGAACTAGACATTTGGGGTGTAACACTTGAAAATGCTACAAAAAATGAATGGAAATGTGGATGCAAACAACACCCATCCAACGTCAATGGCTGTCAGAGCAAGTCTGGTAACAATGTCCTTGAAATCCCACAGTTCTACCATATCGCCTCTGCCAGGCGTACAATTTGACGAGAATGCTTGTTTCACACGTAGAATGGCTTACAAAAGCTTAAAATCGACAAGTACATACGTATGTAGCTGGTTTTTGAGGGTAAAGTTTCAGACGAGTATACTCGTCGACGACTGAAAAACAAACATTTTGTGAAAACAAGTATACACGTCTCTGCCGGGGAAGGGGTTAGTTTATCAAAAAACAACTACGCAGGTTTATATAACTCACTTTGAGCTTTATGATGCAAAAAAGATCTCCATTAGTAAAAAATTGTGGGAGAAATAATGAAAAAACTAGAACGTTTTTTCTCACAAAGTTTTTTTTCTGTGCGGCCTAATTTCTCCTATAGTTTTTCACTTATGAAGGAAATCTCTTTGGCATCTTGAAGATAAAGGCAAGTGCTATAAATTCAAGGTTTAGCTTTTTGATAAGTTGATTAGAAAATTTTCTCTAACCATAAAAATAAAAAAATAAAAAATTTTTGTTATGAAATCTCTTAAATTTTTTTTAAAGCGATATCAAAAAACTGGATCTTAAATTTGTAGACCAATTCATTGTGAACCAAACAAAAAAACTAATCATCTCTATATATGAGGCACAATACAATACTGAATATTCTTGTACAATATTGTCTGAGATATAAGTTTTGTTTAGAAATTTCCCTGTATTTGCAAATTTGAAAATTTTTGGGGCTCTGAACGTCCATTCGAATTTTCTAAACATGTTGTGAATACCTCCAAGCTTTTTTTGCTCTAGGAGTATTTTTTATTAATTTTTGAAATTTTATTTGAAGAAAACGTTTGATTCCCCTAATAATTTGTGGATTTTCAAGATTCTCAGGAGAGGAATGACTGCAACCCCTAAAAAAGCGGTTTTACTATCTGCACGGGTTTTTTCATTCTAAAAATACACATCTTGCAAAAATTTCTTTCTGAGCACTGAAGTATGTACCTATACCATCACTGTAATATGAATTTTTGAAAAATATGTCTTGATAATTATTATTTGATGTGTTGCCTATTACATGGATAATTATTGATTGATGCTATGGTGATGTGTTCACGACCCGGACAGTAAAGTGAATAATATTCATAAAAAAAAAAGTTATTGAGCTACAGGAGAGATTTTGTGCTTAAAAGAAAGCTTAACTAATCCCCCATCTTATGCTATGAGCTTCATATCTATAGATATCATAGTATTGGTTTTACAGCCGTTTTCAAAATCCAGAATTCTCTGTCCGGGTCGAGACCGCGTGTTCACGACCCGGACGGTTGTGTGGTCTCAACCTGGATGGATGTTTTGGTTCACCAAAAACACACACCAATGTTTTATGTTTTTTCTTACTAAGATCATCCAGAACATGACACTGAAAGGTGGAATAAAACAATTGGTAGCAAAATATCAATGTAATAAAAAACTGACTCGGACATCACGTGCATACTGTCCGAGTCAAGACCACGCACATCATTTTTTAAAAATTAGTAAAAAAATATAAACAATTGGCCTAGGTTAAATATTTCCAATTGGAGAAGTAAACACTAATAGGGGGGCACATATTAATGCTAAAAATAATTCACTTCCATCAATAAAACACTTCGAAAAATCCACTCTGTATATAGCGGTGGCAAACACCCATTTCCAGCCTTTTCCATGGCTTTATCTCACATATGGTACATTATAGTTGTAAGAACTATGCAATCATTCACTTTTTAATTGGTTTTTCCGGTACACTTAATTATGGTAATTTTAAGGAGGAAATCAAAATCGAACAACTAACAACAGATGTATTGTAGTTTCTGAAGTTTCAAGACGACATCGTTGTCCATTTGAGTAGGTTATGATTTATAAACCGTTTGAATTAACTTGTTCCGTTAAAGGACCGTCGTATCCTGCAACGGAAAGACAAGAAACTAAGTACAAATGAACCAAGCTAACAGAAAGTTACTATGCTTCAGTTATAGGCACGTTGTTTTGTTCATGAACAGGAATCTCCCTCTGCTCACCCAAATGATAACGCAAGCTTATTCATAGTATAACCAGGCGACACGCCGACGATGGGCCTCCACTAACCACAAGGAAAGTTTAACCAAGCGCCACCAAAGAAGTAGTGATGCGCCGCATATTCTTATCTGAACAATGTTCAGGTTCAAAGTTACGTTTACTATGACACGATAATATAAAGTATTTGATTATTTCAAGAACGTATGACAATATGATCAATATAATGGTTTCATTACAAAAGCCTAGTGTAAGTACCTATTTGTCGCCTTCAAAAGGGACCATATACAAGAGCTTCAGGGAAGCTTTTAGAAAGAGGAAAATAGAGTAAGAATAGTTCCACTCTAGTATACCAAGAAAGTTAATTTGTTAGGAATAATGTAAATAAGCATGGCTTAATTTTAATTAGTTAATTTAAGGACATCGCCTCAAGTAAGTTAAGTTAATTCTGCTTTCACGCAGCCAATACATTAGTTAAAGGTTTAATTTTGCGTATCGCAGCCGATAAGATAATCCACCACACGGGCAGCCAGAGGGCCACAGACAACTCCTCTACTTCTAGTTTAAGGTAGTTTAGTTCAATTATCAATTCATTTAAATACGAAAGATTAAAACCGGCATTAAGCCAAACTCACGAACAAACTAAAGAGTGGAACGAAAGGGGCGCAAACATGCAAAATTATAACTCAATAAAACGAAACCACAGTCACACAAACTAAACATTAAGCGGAAAAGAAGAAACTCAACGAAATGAACTTAATGTGCGAACAAAACGGCTTTCAAAATGAATCTTCCTCAGCCTGCACAATACCCGCCTATCACACCTCCAATTGCCGGTGTAAAACAATTGACTGCAGTGAAGCGCACGCTAAGTTTTCTAATTCAACTCTGAAGGTCACGGTTCAAGAATACAATTTTCGATATAATTTGCATGAATTGTCAAAAATTCTCCGAGTCGAGAACACGGCCTAATTTTGTTTAGCGGGCACCCCCAAACGAGTCCATTGTTGTTTAGGCACTCCGTATTATTACTGATTTTATGCCAATATGGCATACTACATAACAAAACTTATCACAAGTTGATCACGCCTAGTGATGCAAAAAAACGGTTTTATTTGATTGCGTTTTTTTTTGCAAAAAAACGTGTTTTTTATGTGTTTTTTTTTTGTTTTTTTTTTTGTTTTTTTTTTGCACACCTAAATTTTGTTAAGTATATGTCTGGGGTTTTTTTTTTTTGACACCTAAAATATATTAATATCCATGTTTTTTAGTCATTTTATTGTTATAAAAACATCAAAAAGAAACCATACAGTAAAAGTGGTGGCAGATAACCCACAATTATCTAGAGGCGTCTAAGGGGAACAGCAGGAGCCACAGAACTTATATTGATGGAGTCAAAATTCAGAGCTTACTATCTCTACTATGTCTGATTTTATTTTCATGTGACCAAAAAAATCAGACTTTGCAGAGGTAATAAGCTCTGAACCCCTCAGGGGGATACAACTATTGTATCTATGGGAATTGGCGCTCCCAGGGGGACTATGTGAGGGCCTGAGCTAAAGTTAGGTAGGCTTCCTTTTTGTTGTAATAAAATAGGTTTTTGTTTTGTTACAGACCATCTTTTTTCTGTTCACTGCTGTCATGTTTTTCAGCACCTACTACTTTCTTCAACTTTTTTCTTGTTTCATGAACTTCTTTCATAGCTTACTGTTTCTGTGCACCTCGTGCATAGATTCCGCGTTCCCTCAACTCCATACTAAATGGTGCCTTCTTCTTTCCTCTCTTGGAACATCTTTGTCGTGGTTATGGGAGGCTAAAACTTTCTTATATAATAATAATAATAAGCTCTGAATTTTGACTCCCATCAATATAAGTTCTGTGTTAAGTTCTGTGGCTCCTGCTGTACCTCTTAGACTCCTCTAGGTAATTGTGGGTTATCTGCCACCACTTTTACTGTATGGTTTCTTTTTTATGTTTTCATTACCATAAAATGACTAAAAACCATAGATATTAATATATTTTAGGTGACCAAAAAAATATGCTGTTTTTTTTTAAAACATGTTTTTTTACCAAAAATCCTGACTAATAAAAATGAATATTAATGTATTTTCTGGTACCAAATATAACCATGCTGTTTTTTTTACAAAGAATCATGACTAAAAACAATATATTTTATGTGACCTAAAAAGCCCCGTGCAATTTAAAAAAAACATGTTTTTTACTAAAAAATCATGACTTACGGCCATTGAACGGTTTTTCCTCAAAATTTTCAAAAAATGAATAAAAACACTTCTGGAGCAAAATAGGCTCTGAGGTTTTAACAGCCTGTTTATAACAATCTAATAAACATTCATAGTCCATAAAATTTTTAAAATTTATATGTATCCCCCTTCCCCCCCCCCCCCTCAGAGAGAAATTTCTAAAAAATCCTATTTCTCAGCCAATATTGTACATAGAGATGATTAGTTTTTTTTTTCAATTTACAATGAACTGTTTACCAAAGTTAAGATCCAAATTTTTGATATCGCTTCAAAAAATTTTGGGAAGTTTTTGAATTTTTTATCACTAAATATATTACATTTTAGTTATTACTTTGAATGGCAATGAAAAAAATCCTATTCAACTTATCAAAAAGCAACTATGCAGGTTTATAGTACTCACCTTGATCTTTACAATGCAATAAAGATCTCCTCCATAAGTAAAAAACTGTTGGAGATATACCTGAAAAAGTTGAGCGCTTTTTCCTAAAAAATGTTTTTTTTGTCGTGCGGGTTTATTTCTCCTACAGTTCTTCACTTATGAAGGAGATCTTTTCAGCATCGTAAAGATATAGGTGAGTACTATTAGGTTGAGATGTAGCTTTTTGGTAAGTTGATTAGAAAATTTTTTGTAACCATTTGAAGAAAAATAATTACAAGAAAAAACAATTTTTAATTCAAACATTTTTTAAAGTTTTTTTTTTTAAGCATTATCAAAAAACTGGATCGCAACTTTGTCGACCAGTTCATGGTGAATCGAACAAAAAAACTAATCACCTCTAGGTACAATATTGGCCGAGAAATAGGATTTTTTAGAAATTTCTCTTTGAGGGGGTTGGGGAAGGGAGGGGGGTATGGGTATATTTAAAAATTTTATGGGCTATGAGTGTTTATTAGATTGTTATAAACATGCTTGTAAAACCTCAGAGCCTATTTCGCTCCAGAAGTATTTTTATTTATTTTTTGAAAATTTTGAGTAAAAAACCGTTCGATGGCCTTGAAAAACATGAATAATAAATTTATGAGACCAAAAAAATGTTTTTTACTATAAAAATCATGACTAAAAAACGAATATATATATATATATATATGAGACCTAAAAAGCCCCATGCTGTTTTTTTAAAAAATATGTTTTTTTACAAGCAATGATGTATAAGAAAACCTGGATATGAATATATTTATTGTGACCAAAAAACCATGCTGTTTTATTTTATGTATTTTTCATAAAAAATTGTGTCTTAAAATCATGGATATTAACATATTTTATGTTACCAAAAAAATAATTGTTTTTTAAAACATGTTTTTTTTCTATAAAAAAGTTATTATTATTCATTTTTTGGTCACGACTTTGTAAAAAAAAACCACCGCCTCAGGGGGATACAATTATTGTATCTATGGAAACTAGCGCTCCCAGGGGGACAATGTGAGGGCCTAAGCTGAGAGTTAGGTAGGCCTCCTTTTTGTTGAAATAAAAGGTTTTTGTTATGTTGAGGACCTCCTTTTTTCGGTTCACTGCTGTCCTGTTTTTCAGCACCTACTACTGTCTTCTTCAACTTTGATCTTGTTTCATAATCTTCCTTCCTCTCTTTGGATAGCATTTGTTGCTGGGTAGGGAGGCTAAAACTAATGACTAATCTAATCTGTAAACAAAACATGGATATTAATTTATTTTATGTGACCAAAAAACCATGCTTTTTGAAAAAAAGATTTTTTACAAAAAACATGAGTGTTATTAAATTTTATCTGACCAAAAAAAACATGACCTTTTAAAAACCATTTATTATTCACAAAAACTTACTTTCCCTATCCATGTTTTTTAGTCATGATTTTTTTGGTAAAGAAAACATGATTTAAAAAAACCAGCATGATTTTTTTTGGCACATAAAATACATTCATATCCACATTTTTTAATCATGATTTTTCTGTAAGAAAGATGTTTTTCAAAAAAACAGCATGGTTGTTCATGGTGAAATAAAGTATTTTAATATCCGTGTTATTTAGTCATGACATTTTTGTAACAAAAACATTCAAAAAACAGCATGGATTTTTTGATCACGTAAGATATATTAATATCCATCAGAACCATACCAGGTCTTAAAATGAAATATTCACAAAGAATCTATTCACTCTATAAAACCTTTTGGAGACCAGCTCCATCCTCAGTAAGTTATTCAGTCAAATGTTTTCAAAGGAACAGTAAAAATTCATTGTGCATTTCTCCAAATTTTACTGAATGACTGAGGATGGAGCTGGTCTCCGAAAGGTTTTATGGAGTGAATAGATTCTTTGTAGATATTTTATTCTAAGACCTAGTGTAGACGTGGCCCCAAATAGTTTTTTGTTTGTTTGTAATATCCAGCTTGCATCAGCCTAAATTCATTCCATTTTCTCCAGTCTTTTGAGTGATTTTATATGTTAAGTGTAGAGTGTAAAGTTTAAAAGAGTTTAAATGTGTTTAAAATGTGTTCAAGAGTTTAAATGTGTGTTTTTAAATGTTCATTGGTTGTTTTGTGTTCTTGATTTTGCTGTGCTTTTTGTGTTTAAATAGTTTCTTAATGCACTGTCTTTCTTTCATTTTCAGTCACTCAGATTTACAGTAAAACCAGTGTAATATTATTTCTTGGCAGAGCTATTCTTTCACATTATAAAACCAAGTGTTGATCTGGTGAGTGTTACTTCATTGTACAGTTTGCTTTGCTTGTATATATTTTTTTGTTGCTTTAGGCTAAGATTTACTTTATGTTGAGCATGATGTTTTCTTTTGGCATATTGGTTCTTTCATTTCTTTTTTGTTGAAAGATTAAGTTTTTCAGTTTTGCTAGATTTCAAGACCATTTTTTGAAATGATTTTTTTTCCTGAGTTACTCCTTTGAGTTTGTTGTTGAATGATTTTATTTGAGTTTAATTTCATTCATATTCATTTCATAGTCCATTTTTTTCAGTTGCTTTGTTTCATTTTTAGTTAGTGCATTTACTTTATTTAACATGAATTCATTTTTGGCATGGTTTATTTTGTTCTGCTTCTTATTTTATTTTGGAATTTAATTTTGAGGAATCCCAAAGGAATGGTATGGTTTATTTTATTTTTTCCTGCATTTTTATTTTGGTTTATTTCTGTTTTCAGGGCTTTTTTTTTGGTTATACTGGCTTCTGATTTATCTTCACTGTTTCCGAGCCCTGTCACTTGTTGTTGCATGTACAATCATCTGTTCTACAATAAACTATCAATTGTCAAAACCAGTTTCATTACTCCCTCACTATGTGGTTCACAAACAGCTACGTGTAACGATGGGTAAACGTTAGTACCCCTAGTACCCCATCCTCTTACGCTAGTACAGTTTTAATAAACATGATTTCAATATTAACAGCATTCTTTGTTTATAAGTTTCTAAAGACAATTCAATTAAAGAAAAATAACTTTCCTGATATTTATATCCGTGTTTTTTAGTCATGATTTTTTTTAAATGTTTTTTAAAAAAAACAATTTTTGGTCCTATAAAATATAATAGCCATGTTTTTTAGTCAAGATTTTTCTGTTAAAAAGCAATGTTTAAAAAACACAGCATTGGATTTTTAAGGTCACATAAGTATATTAATATCCATGGTTTTTATTCATAATTTTGTATAAATAACATGGTTTTTTAGTCACATCTCTATCCATGACCATAAGTAAAGATATGTTATTATAACACACCATTTTGGGAGTTGAAGTTCATTCTTATTTATTGTAAAATAAATGAAATATCAGAGCATGAAACTGCAGAAAATGAAAAATTTCATGAAACCATGGAAAACCATCAATTAATAAGTATGCTGTTTTATTTTGTAATTTGACATGAAAACAAATAATGTAATGTGGTTGTTTTTCTTGCTGAGTTATTTTCAGACAAAATATTAAAAAAAAACCAAAATATCCACATTTTTTTTAGCCACAGTTTTTTTTGTTTTTTTTTAAAAAAACGGCATGGTTTTTTTTTAGTCACATCTCTAATCACGCCATATTCGTGGTCATGGCTCAATATATCCTGATGCCAAAAATTAAGATCGCGACCTCTTAAAATCGAAATACTTACCTTGCTTACAAGCGGAGCGTCGGCGGGGAGGTTTGCAAATGACGTCTATTTAGGACCGCCCTCCCTCATACGTCATAGCTCTGACGTCATCCTAGGCTTGATCGTTCATTGGTTAATTAAGACTGTCCGGGTCGTGAACACATCATCCTATTTCTTGCTGGAATTTTGGTCTATAATGTACAAATCCTTTGGTGCCTTAAATTCCAGCTTATTTTATGCCTCCTAGAGGCTCCTTAGCAGGTATAGCTTGTGCTTCCTGAGGAATTGGGGCTTCATATGTTACCTTCTTCAGTATTGTTCAGGCAATGACCCCTCAGGGGGATACAACTATTGTATCTATGAGAATTTGCACTCCCAGGAGGAATGTGTGAGATCCTAAGCTAAAGATTAGATACCTTCTTTTTGTTGAAATTGTATAGATTTTTGTTTTGTTACGGATCATCTTTTTTCAGTGGTGTCCTATTTTCCAGTGCCTTCTACTTTCTTCTTCGATTTTTATCTTCTTCATTAACTTCTTTCTCATCTTACTATTTCTATGGAACTTGTGTGTAGATTCCGCATTCCCCTAATTCCATAATAAATGGTACTTTCCTCTCTTTCCTGCACTTTTGTTGCAGTTAAGGAGGCTTAAACTAACATTTAATCTAATCGGGCAATGAGTAATTTTGTAAAAGCCAATGCACAAGTTTTTTTGGAGAAATTTCCTACCATCACTGGTAAGTAATGCTGAAAATAATTGCAGACAACCAAATGCTATCCATAGAAACTTCACGTATAATATGACATTAAAAATTCAGTTAAATACTGCCAACTTCATTCTAACTGATTTATCTACTAAACAGTGCATTGATACCATCTAATTTACTGCTCACCATAAGAATGAAAATTTGTGTTGGAAGAACTGATGAGGTTTAACTGTTGCTGTTTTGAAAACGCTTTGAATGAGTTGAAAATCCTTCACAATGTTATCTGTATTGTTTGTGCTGTTTTATCAACTCAACATGGTGTTGAGAGATCGCCACAAATTGGCTCTTGAAGGTGTAGAAAATCTGTGTTAGAATTTGCTTATGGCTGTCTGTGAGGTTGCTTATGATCTGACAATTAAAATAGTCATTTAATTAGCATTTTCTTTACTTTTAAATTTTTGGTGAATCTGTGATTGAAGCAAAGCAAACATGTGTTCTGATCTAATTGTGCTACAGTGGAGGGTTCTCTTATAGCAAGCTTTGCATAACGTTGCTTTGAAGCCTTGGTAACCACATCCCTACTGATTCTCTGTGCAACGTACTGCATATGATCCTGAGAGAGATGGCTTTCAGATGTACTGTCTTCTGGCCATCACATGGGCTGGACAGCCACAGCCATGCCAAACTAAATCATTCCACAAGTCATTTCGGTTATGAGTTGAGTAAATCAGTACTGCAAAAGAAATGTCCTCAATTATTGAATGAAAAATTAGGCAAAAATATACATATGATGTATTTTAGAACATTGTCCTTGGTAAAATTTAAAAGCCAAAATAGCTACCTTTATTTCACTCTCTATCAGGAACCCTGACACAAGAACGCTACGTGGAGTGAAGCTGATAGAAGATCGCCTTATATGCCCTGATGAAGGCTGGGTCTATGACTTCTTCTGCACCTTCCCTAAGAGTAGGTACTCTTCTGGTGAGAATATGGAAAGTTCTTGCGCGTCAATCCCAAACTGTGAGTTCCTTTTTGTGGCAGTGTGACTAGTGGGTGATTTAAAAAAATGGAAAAATAGAAAACTTAACACATTTCACTGCGTATTGGGCCACATGTGTACCAAGAAGTAGATTGCCCACTTACGTGCCGGTATAAATGCACGATATTTTATCTGTTTTGCAATTTTTTTGCAAAATAATTGTTATCATGTAAGGTAAAATGTTATCGTGCAATTGTATTCGTCATATTCATTAGGAAGAATTAAAATTTATTCAAGCTGAAAATTTGATTTCCCTATTCTGTTACTTACAACCTAACCAAACCAACCGTTAACAACCGCGGAAACGCAGTGAACGTGTTAAGTACCTCAATTCAACATGATTATTAATTGTATTTGTTTTGGTCTTTGGCAATCCATGTGTCATTGATGATCAAATCAAAATTACAATATTGTGAGACTAAAATTTGAAACTTTCGTGAAATACATGAGTAGTAATTACCTGTAGTCAAGAAAAAATGACATTTCAAATTTTACTAACCCTCGAGTAGCAATGTATGTATCTGGTGTATCTGGAAAATGTTCAGGCTGTTGATGTGTTTGAAGACAAGCAAATGAAACTGGTCCTATCAATTACCTTCACAAATCTGCTTGAATTATTTAACGGTTATTGGTTTTAATTGTTGTATCCTTACGTGAGTATATAACATATGGTTGCACTCACCCTCTGATCATTTCATCCACAGATGGAACAAATCACTAGTATATCCATTAAGAAATACCACCGTCTTTTCCACCTACTTCCTAGCTTGTCAAAAGTGTTTTATGAGCAAATGCGCTCAACATGGCTTCTAGTATTGCCGTCTTTGTATTCGTTCTCTGAGGTTTTGCACACATTTTCTTTAGCACGACTATTTCATCCAGATAAAGTTAGTGTGATGCTTAAGAGTGTAATATTTTCACTGTTGGAAGCCCCTCAAAAGTGCATTAAAGAGCTTGCCGGTCGACTCATGTTAATGGACGCAAGTCCTCGTAGCAGATACAGGATTTTTGGATCGTCCTTTGCTGATGGTTTCACATTGCCATTATTCCTCCCCTCTGGGAGTGCAGCTATTGTATCTTTGAAAATTATGAAGCCCAGGGTAAAAATGTTAGATCCCGAACTGAGAGTTAGGGGTTTTTGTTGAAATAAAGTGTTTTTTGTTATGTTAAAGACAATCTTTTTTGGCTCATTACTGTCCTGTTTTTCAGCACCCACTACTTTCTTCTTAAACTTTCATCATGTTTCATGTACTTTTTACTCAACTTACTTTTTCTGTGCACCTTGTGCATGGATTCCCTCTTCTCTTACCCCCATACTGAATGGTGTTTCCTCCCTCCCTTTTTTGGATCGCCTTTGTTGCGGATAGTGAGGCTTTAACTAACATCTAATCTAATTCAAGATGGTCTAACTAAATGAAATAGAAACAAAAGATTTAGTTTTTTATTGTCTTAATAGCTACTTGAATTGAAAAGACTGAACTTATCGTTTGTGTTCGTGGCAATAGAGGAAAGCAGCAGTTATGAGTGGAATGAATCAGTACTTCAAAAGAAATGTCCACAATTATTGGATGAAAAATTAATAATATAAATCGAAAATGTACATGTAATGTGAGGTAGAACATTGCCCTTTGTCAATTTTAAAAGAACTAATAGCTACTCATTTTACTATTATAAAACGCTGTATGAGAGGAATTTTGTGCAGCGGACAGCAAGCGAAAATCTTCAGAAATTCTGGAGTCTTCCTCAACCAAAACAAAGCGTATGGACTTCTTCAGCAAGTGCACAGATCTGATCGTGCTGGACCTGCCCTACAAAACTACAGAGACCGAAATGAAAAACTACTTCTCATCCTACGGCAATGTAGTTATGTCTCAGGTCTGTAGCGCGTGGGTGGAAGTCTGGGTAATTTTGGTCTGTCCTTGCCCTGTCTCAATTTTTGTAGCGTGTGGCTGTGTGGCGTCAGTTAAGTTTAGTGTGTTGTCATTATGTCTCAGGTCTGTAGCGCATGGGTGGAAGTCAGGGTAATTTTGGTCTGTCCTTGCCCTGTCTCAATTTTTGTAGCGTGTGGCTGTGTGGCGTCAGTTGAGTTTAGTGTGTTGTCATTATGTCTCAGGTCTGTAGCGCGTGGGTGAAAGTCAGGGTAATTTTGGTCTGTCCTTGCCCTGTCTCAATTTTTGTAGCGTGTGGCTGTGTGGCGTCAATTGAGTTTAGTGTGTTGTTATCAGGTCTCAGGTCCATAACGTATAGCTATGTAAACTTAGCACTTGAGGCCTGGAAACAGTGTAAATTTGTTGCTCAGAATTATTTACAGTAAATATGCATAAGATAAGCAATAGACTTCAGTGAGTTAGTTACGTTTTTCTACGCCCATGTTTGTGATTTATTACAAATCACATACATGCACGTGTGGTTGATTATTAGGGCTGTGACAATATGATCAAAGTATATTGTCACAGCCCTAGTGATGAGACAATATGATCAGAGTATATTATCACAACCCTAGTGATGAGACAATATGATCAGAGCATATTGTCACAGCCTTAGTGATGACCGTAGGCCGCGTGTGCAGGTGAAGAAGGACCCCAAGACTGGTATGGGGCGCGGCTACGGCTTCATCAGGTTCGATGACATAGAGGCGCAGCGAGCGGTGTTGTCCTGCCGGCACAGCATCGGCGGCCGCAACTGCGAAGTCAGGATACCCAAGTCCAAGGTAGGGCAACTGCGGTGTTTAGTTAGGTTTTTTATAGATGTGTAGTGGTCGGTGTTGTGGTGCTCATTTTTTGTTCTCTTCTTTTCTGTTTCTCGTATTTTTGCTCTTTCCTTCTTGCGCTTTCTTTTTATTTTGATTTGTTCATTTTTCTTATACATTTGTGTTCTTTTTTATTCATAAATTTATTTTTCCTCTTATTTTTTTCTCTTTTTTCTGTCGTAATTTTCCAATTTTTTCTCATTTTTCTCTTATATTATTATTCCCTTGAACTCCATTTTCCTCTCGCTCATTAATTTTCCCTTTGCTTTTTTCTTTCTTTGTTTACATTTCCTTTGTTATAGTTCAATCTTAGTTCTTCACCCTTCTTTTTTCCTTTGCCCTTCGTTTTCCATTGCTCTCATTTTTCTTTCTTCTTCATTTTTCTTTCTTCTTCATTTTTTCTTTCTTCTTCATTTTTCCTCTATTTCTTTTTCAATTCTTATTTTTACTTTGTTTTTTCTTTCTAAAAATGCACTGAAATTTTTGTCAGTGCGAGCCAAAATGAAGAGGTAGAAATGCTTAGTCGTAGTTCCTTACCCTCTTGAATGGAATAGCGCCCAAATTTAGCCGTTAATTTATTTGCCGTTTGATCTGTAGTAATGTTACTGATGAATTTTCCGTGTTATGGGGTTGATATCTTTTCAACCGCGATTTGTTTTTGTCTTTATTATTGCTTTCTGAAGTACACTGTGTTGTTCTTTCATTTTGAATGCACATCGATTAATATGGTTCTGCCGGCAATTTAATACGAATTATCAGTAGTATTTGTGTCTGTTCAGGGCCAAATCAGTTTTTTATTCATCTATGAAATTCGACCACAATTGCGTACGTACTCGGATCAGTTTATGGCGTAATCTGGTTTGTCTTTTACGTCACGCTGAGATGACGATAGAGGGACGTGCTGAGTTAAACTTTTGGTGCTACAATAGCATGGGATCTATCGCCATATATTGCTTACCCAGGTAGTTTGAGATGTACAAATTAAGTGTTAATTGCTTAATTTAATGTATGGAAATTAATATCCATCAGTGACCTAACCTAACCCCACGTTATAGTACAAGCTCGAAGTAAATGTCATGCTATAGTATGGTAAACCTCACGTTATAGTGGCACCGAATTTTTGCTATGTGTAATGTTTTCGAGTTTACCTTTTGTTCTCTGCAGGACTCAAGTAACCCGTACCTAGGGGGCAAAGTGTTCGTGGGTCGCATTACGGAAGACTTCACAGAGAACGACCTCCGCGATTACTTCAGCAAGTACGGCGAGATATCTTACATCTTCATCCCAAAAAAGCCGTTCCGTGCCTTCTCGTTCGTTACCTTTGTGGACCCGTTCGCTGCGCAGGAAGTGTGTGAGCAGGAGGACCACATCATCAAAGGCGTCTCGTGCTGCGTCTCCACCGCCAAGTCGAAGCGGGAGCACGGTGACTCCGGCGGGCCCGGAGGCTTCAAAAACGGCGGGGGGTATGGCAACATGGACAGCGGGGGCTACGGCAACGGTGGGGGGTACGGTAACGGTGGGGGAAGTGGCTTCAACAACATGGGGGGTGGTGGCAGCAGTGGAGGTTTTGGGGGAAACTTGGGCGGTGGCTATGGCAACATGGGCAACAACAGCGGGGGCTTCAGCAACATGGGAGGTAGTGGCGGGGGCGGGGCTTTCAACATGGGAGGCCCCAATCGCGGGGGTGGTGGGGGATTCCACAACAATAGCGGGAACAGAAGAAATGGCAGAGACAATTTCGGGAATGGGGGTCACGGCAACGACTGGGGAGGCCGAGGCAGCTGGGGCGAGAACTACGAGAGCGGTAAGCTGGACTACGAGGCCATTGCGGCCCCCATCGTGGCGGCCATCACGCAGCAGCTCGGCGGGCTACCGCCCAACCTCAACCAGCCGCCACCGTCTGCCTCTCATCACCACTACTAGACTCCACTCCGTGGGGCTAGTGGACTTCTGGGTTATGCTCACGAGCCTCGCCATGTTACGGCTCCTCTTTTTTTGAAATCTAAGCGCCGCCTGGAGGGCTCTACTGTTTTCTCTACTGCAGTTTACTGAAGGTCTCAACTGCAATTTATCTATCGAGCCAGCAGTGGAGATTGTGAGTCTGTCGTGGTTGGCTCCGTAACGTGCTACTTTCTACTCTGGCACTTACATTTTCCCTGAATTCTTTTAGAGGGATTTTATTTTCTTCAACTCAATGCGCCACGGCTTTTCTATCACAGCAAAAAACTTAAGTGATGGAGGTTTTTGTAAAACTCAGTTGGAGGATGTCTGAAATCCTTTATTGATGTGTGTTTAGAATTTTAGGAGCATTATTTTTTACTAACCATAATAGGACTTGTAAATATAGGTATACTCTACAGATATATTGCTTTACAATCAAGAAATGAAGTTACTCGTACGTGTAAAATGCTTTTGGTTTTCTGCTTTTTTCTTCTAGATTTATTTTTTATATTAGTTTTTTGTCCACGAGGAACTATAAAGGAAAAGCTTTATTTTGAACTCTAATATTTCTTACTTGCAGGTTTTCTACCCTTCATCTTTGCGTTTTTTTTTGTTGTTGGTTATAGTCACAATTTTTTTACTCTGTTGAATGCTTTTCCTCCTTTGTCTTTCTAAGCTACTTGCCACTTTGCCAATTTTTGTGTTGTTTCTATGTTCGTATTCTTTTTATTCCGCCATCATCTTAACCACTGCATTAACCTCAGGCTCTCAAATTCCCCAACAAATATTCTAAGAAGGAAATATTAAGTTACCCGGAGAATTTCTGTTTAGTTTTGTGTAAATTACAAAAGAATTATTTGCTCTGCCACTAATTCTGAAGGCATGTCTTTTTCAACTTTGATCTCAAACTGACCTCCATTTAAACTTGAAGCATTATTTGTGGGCTCTTGGAAACTTGATAGTTTGTAATCAATCTCGAATGCCTCTAATCAAGTTGCAGAGACTTCTTGGGTTACCAGTAAGCCACAGTACAAATTCGTGTCTAATACTGGACAAAAATTTCTCATATTTTAGTGTTGAGATTAGCATGCCGAAATTTGCACGAGGACAAGCGGGTGGCAGAGCTCAGGCTAAGTGACTACGTAAGCAACGCTCCTTTCTTGATTGTGTCATCTCGTAGCATAGACATCTAGTGCTTAGAAGATATCTATGCCATAGTCGGCAGTGATTTGGTTTTGATCCGATGAAATTTAACTCAATTTTGCCCTTCCCATAATGAGGTCAATCAGTACTCAGCAGGTAGACTAGGTTTCAACTTTTCGATGATCGTTGAAGAGAGACTTCATAAGTCCCTCCTCACTCCCCAGTAACGCCCCTGTATTTTTTTGCTGAAGGCAGATAACAGACGTCTTAACAGACGTGAACTGGAAACATTTCTCAATTTGTGAGGTTTTGTGAACCATCTTGCGGTGGGAATTAGCACTCCCAGGGGGAAAATGTGAGAGGACTCCAGCTGAGAGTTAGGTAGGCCTTCTTTTTGTTGAAATAAATTTTTTTTTTCATGGTAAGGGCCATTTTTTCGGTTCACTGCTGTCCTGTTTTTCAGCATCTGCTACTTTCTTCTTCAACTTTTATCTCGTTTCATCAATTTCTTTCTTTCCACTTACTGTTTCTATGTCCCTTCTGTATAAATTCCGCATTCCCTTATCTCTACCTTCCTCTCTTCGGAACGTATTTTTAGGAGTTAGGGAGGCTGGAACTAGCATCAAATCTAATCCATATTGCAGTGGAGTGTTCTCCCTGGCTAGTTGTAGTCACAAGACAAGCGCTGGTTTAACCGTTTGCCATTTCAGTGATTCCGTCACTATTAGCTTTATTTCTCCTAGTGATGGTAATGGTGAGTGAACACTCATTTACTTCGATAATTTTTTATTTTCTTATGTTTTGTGCAATTGTATATCAATGTATCGTATTGTAGAGTTTTTATTCTAACCGTAAAATTTGCACGCTTATGCTATTTCTAAGACCTCATGTTGCAGGCGTGGGAAACATTCCTAGCTGCGGACCTTGGGAGCGAAGACTTATACTTATAGATGGCTTATACTTATAGATGTATTTCCACTCCAATTGCCACGACCTCCCACTGCACAGAATATTCGCAATGTTTTAACACGTTGAGTATGTTTTGCAATGTTTGTGTGTCACTAGGTAGGTAAATTTCTCGTTGACGCACCGGTAGAAGCATTATAATTATTTCACTACCTTTTTTGGAATAAATTATTGCATACGAAGTAAAATACTATTGTGTAATTATATTTTTTCACATTTGTCAGAGAAGACTGGGAAGCATTCGAGCAGTAAAATCGTTTTCTCAACTTAGACACTCACAACCTAGCCTAAGCATGCGCATGCTCCGCACTAACTTAATCAACGTGCTATTAAGAACACTGCCGTGCAAGTTTTTGTTATGTCTACCTGGCATTGCAACAAGCGAGCGTCATCGCTGCGTAGTGGCTTGCGAAAGCAAGGGGCGCTGCTAGTGAGAGTGAGCTCCGTCTTTTTTTGTATTGCGGATTCTGGAGGTAAATCACTTCCGTGACCAGAATTTATTCAGCGTATACTTGCACTCCTGGATAAGGAATTTTTTCACAAGTTCAAGTCGGGGAAATTGAAAGCGCAAATTTTCGCTCCTGTCTGTTTTTTCTGCAATTAATTGGGCGATTTCTTATAAATCTTACACGTATTAAAGAAAGGATATTGAAGGTGAATCGTCCCTCAATTGGCTCAGGATAGGCAATAGGTTTAGATTAGTTACGTTGAAGGAAGAATGTTACGGGGGCTGGTACCTAGTGAGGATATTGTTAGGTTCTCTTAGACTTCCATCTGTTGTGTCCGCTTTGCTTCTTTCAGTCTTCTAGCTTTGTTGTTGTGTCTACTTTTGCTTCGTTTTCGAGTTGTTGATTTTGTGTGTAGGGTATCGTGTGTTGGGACTCACCTTGTGCGCAGATTTCACATTTTCTAGAGTTCCCCTAATAAATGGTCTCCTCTCTTTGCTCTTTCGAGATCGCCTTCACTGTGCAAAGGGAGTCATAAACTTGCGTAATATTGATTATCAAGTTAAATCGGAGCATATTTCTCCATCAAACGCTTTGGAATTTTCAAATTTCAGCGTTGACTGTGGGTGAATTAATACGTATTATTTATTTACACAGTGACTGCGATGGGTTAAACTGAAATTCAATATTAAACTCATTTTGAAAATAAAAACTTGGTAAAAATTATAAATAGCAAACATTAATGAGGTATATCAAATACTAATAATTTTAAAACATTGATAAAATTTTTTTTCAAATGGCTCATCAATGGTTCGTTTTGCACTTGGAAGGAAAAACTCAAGCCTGACCCACCGGTGGATGATATCGCAACCAATGCGTTAATACAGTGTTGTAATATTATTTGTATTAATCATAATTTTTGCCCTCACAGCGGGGACGCCTCAGTTGGGTGCTGGTGTACCCAGTGCTTGCTGCGCCTGTCATGGATATCATGTTTTTACGTGTAGATGAACACGCTATAATTTTATTCCGAATTGTGTTCAGTTCATGAGCTATTTCTGTAGACGTGGTCATAAATATTTTTATTTGAAGAGGTATTTTAAAATTACTAGTTAGCTAGTGATTCGTTGATAGTCTTGTAAAGGCTGCCATTGTCTCTGTGAGTACTCACATTTGTTCAGTAGCTGCTCAGAGACCTACATAATTTGCCCATTTGGTCCCATATTAATTTTTATTTATGTAACGTAGGCCCACAACGGGAAAGTCAATATGAGTCATGAAATAATGAGAGAGGATTAGCTGGTCTATGTCGGTGGAATCAATCTATCTCTAAAATTATTCTCTGCTTTGGATGATCTGAACGTAAAGTTATCGTATCGGAAATAAGATAGCGCTGTACATTCATAGACTTGAGATCACAAATAGCTCAGTCTGCTTACAGTAATGCTATGACAGCGTAAATTGCTGGAAAAACTGGTCCCTTGTAATTGCTGGAAAAACTGGTCCATTAATTCATTTTCGCACAACATAGTTTGAGTAACTGAATCGTTAGCAAACCCATGTTGCCACTATTACTTTCCTTATTTTTGATGTTACAAATTTGCCGACAAGTTGTGGGTTTATGTTATGAGGGTTTGAACCTTACATTCATATGTGCAATTTTGTCGGGAAACATGCTACTGTGCCAGCTACTCTGTGAACGTCTTTTGTGGTTTCCTCTACGACGCCTGTCTCTTGAAGTCACTTGTAGATTTGTTCGAATCCGCCTGCGTCCGACATTGTGTGACTTTCGTTGCAATTTTGTGCCTTGATCGTCATTTTTTTGCTGAAAGAATGTGTTGCACTAATTAGTTTTTGAGACCGCATTTCTGTCAGGTTATCTGCTGTGTGAATTTCATTGTTGCCTTGGAAAGCCTTGCTTGCTTTTCAGTTGGAGAAGCGATTCACTCAATGTTCTTCCCACGCAAATTGTGCGTTTTCCAGTCACATTTTAATGTTCAGCTCAAGTTAATGTAGTAATATAGATGTTTAAAAAACATTCCTGTTTGCTGTCGCCATGAAATTCTTGTGACTGAAGCATGTAAGTATTTCTGGATATGCTCTCGCTGTATGCTGTGGACGTCATGGTCTTCCGGCTTTCCCTTTAGGTGCGGGATGATTTGTTTCAGGTATCAGGCCTTTATGAAGAAAGTAACGCTACTGGAAAGTCTTTTGGAGTTGATGTCATTTGCTTTAGAGGGACAAACGTAACGAGATATTAAGTAGTCGTTTGCTCACTAGTTATGTATCCCTGGTAGCATGAATCAATGTGGCTACATGTTAACGTTTAAGTCTTGTCTGTATGCACGACATTGTCTTCTGATGGCCGCCTGACTAATATACAAGACCCCATGAGCTGTGTTCGCCTTGCTTGTCCTTGCGTTCGACGAAGTGAGACCTACGATCCGACCTTCAGATTTAGTCCGCCGACCTTGGGGCTGTGACGTACGAAATTGTCATGTCACTGTTCAGCAGAAGGAGAATGTTACGTCACTATAAAAGATTGAGTGACCACCTGTTTCTTGCGTAATGCTGGAAGCCGTGATGGAGTATATCACGTCAAGGTTTTGGTTCATTACTAAAAGCGTTATCTGAATTTTTGTCCCAAAGGATCTGTTGAAATTTCCCATGGAATGCATTTTGTGACGTTGCATAACTCCTTCTTGCTGTCACTGAACTTTCGGCGCCTTTTGTATGTCACACCGCCTTATTCCCCACGTTGGAGTCGAGACGTCTGCTATCTGCCTTCACCCGCCTAGTCTTCGACGTGACAGTTGATTGATATCGCCGTTTGAATGCACCGGTCCGTGATGGATGCTGAAGTGATATCAAAGGCTGTGCCCATCTTTTTTTTCTGTGCTTTTGGGGAGTGCAGAGCATTAGGGAAAAGTTCAGAACATTTAGGATACTGTTGAACAAGATATTTGACGTTTTATGGTTTTTCCCTGTCGAGAATAATCTTCTAGCTGGTTTTAGGGAATCTATCACTAGAGTTGCAGTGCAGAACATAGTCCTTCAGTAAGACTTAGCAAGCCTTGGATGTTTCAGCAAGAGCGAGTAAGATTTCTATTCTCTTTTGCGGTGAGGAAGATGGGCCATTGTGGAAATCTGTTGGGTTCTTGTGCAAATAAATAGGCTTTTTCTTCTACTAAAACTTTTTAAGGATATCGGACGTATCGTTTCTGTGAAATTTTCGAACACTATCGAAAGATGTTAGCTCTCGAGCTGAAGGTTTGGTAGGCTTTCGTAGAAATACAGTAACTTTTTGTTTTGTTACGGATCATCGGTTTTTCCAGCTCACTTGTCTTTTTTTCCAGTACATATTCTTTTTTATACATTTATCTTTTTCCATAAACTGTTCATTCTTGCTGTTTCTATGTGTTGGGTGTGTGGACACACCTTGTGCATAGATACCCCTTTCCTCACATTTAGTATTAACCCGAGAATGCACGGCGGGGTCAAAATTGGCCCAATTGAATCTTAAACTCGAATAACCGTAAGTTTTATCCATATATTTGAACATGGGTTGGTGACTTTCCCCCAAATAGCTGGAACTGGTTAACCTTCATGTACTTTGTTACATTAATAAAAACGTGGTGGTGTAAGTTTGACCCCACAGTTTAAGTTTGTTTGAGATAACATCGTGCATCCACATGTTAAATGGTCCCTTCTTTGTTGAGAATCCTTTTTTTGTGGTTAGGTAGACTCTGAGTTACATAATATAGTCGAATGCTGCCACTTTAGTTCCCCTCAGGGGGATACAACTAGTGTATCTATAGAAATTAGCGCTCCCAGGGGGACAATGTAAGGGCCCGAGCTGAGAGTTAGGTAGGCTTTCTTTTTGTTGAAATAGAATGTTTTTGTTATGTTAAGGACCACCTTCTTTCGGTTCTCTGCTGTCCTGTTTTTCAGCACCTACTACTTTCTTCTTCAACTTTGGTCTTGTTTCATAATCTTTCACAACTTGCTGTTTCTATGCCCTTTCTGCGTAGATTCCGCGTTTCCTTAACTCCATATCAAATGGTGCCTTCTTCCTTCCTCTCTTTGGATCACATTTGTTGCTGTGAGTAGGGAGGCTAAAACTAACGACTAATCTAACTAATCTAACTAATATAATCTGTTATTCAAGCTCTGCTTTCATGAAGATACACTCCGGTTCCTTGGATTTTGCTCGTAATTTAGGAAAGTCAGCGCTAGGATGTTTGATTGAGGGTGAAGCGTTTTGTTGAAAGTGAAGGTGGGAGAGAATTAGGTTCAAGTTTTACTTCAGCAGATGGTGATGAAGCAACATCATTCAAAAGTGGTTCCTTCAGGGGGATACAACCATTGTGTCTAGGGGAATTACCATTACCAGTGTGAAAATGTGTGAGGGGCCGAGCTGAGAGTTAGGTAGGCTTTCTTTTTGTTGAAATAGAATAGGTTTTTGTTTTGTTACGGATCATCTTTTATCGGTTCACTGCTGTCCTCTTTTTCAGCACCTACTACTTTTTTTTTATCGTGTTTTATTGTGAACTTCTTCCTTAGCTTACTGTTTTTATGCACCTTGTGCGTAAATTCCACATTCCCTCAACTCCGTACTAAATGGTGCCTTCATCTTTCCTCTCTTTGAACGTCTTTTTTATGGTAAAGGGAGGCTAAAACTTTCTTATCATGATCAATCATTCAAAAGTAAGTGGTGTCTGCAGTTACCCGGCCATATTCTGCCACACTTGTTGCTGAATAATGCGCAAGGTTTAGTTTAAGAGATCGGTATTTTTTTGGCCCGCACCAAGTCATGTTCAGTTGTATCAGCTTCCACTTTTCCGGGGGCCTGACTTTTGAGCATTTTTAGTCGTCGCCGCAAACGACTGGCAACGCCTACTTAGCTTCACGACGTGTTTTCATAACGTTTTATACTAGAAATATTTCCTGAAAAGTTTTACTACAAAATCTGTTCATCCTCCCGCGTCGCGCTGACAAGTCGAGTTAGGCAGCCCGCCCACTGGTGCGATGCGATTGGTGCGACGCCTTGCGAAATCGCACGGTTCATTTGTAGCACCGTAGGAATAGCATTGTGTTGGCTAGCTCACTGCTGGTTGAGGCGAATCGCATCGAATCGCATCAGTGGGCGGGCTGCCTTAGGAAAACTAACGCTGCCAGTTCGTCGCTATGACGGCTTGAATTTTTTCAAAAGATTTGCCACAGCTGCTCTGATACGGCACGCTCAACTCTTGCACTATGGTGCCTGCACTTCCTTATCAAAGTCGTGGAGATTTTTTGCACGCAACGAAATTTCGTGTGAAACCTTGAAAACATTATAATATATTTAACTGTCGACAGAATCAAAATGGCGACAAAAAAATCGTGTGTCATGAACATAACAGCAGCGTTAGACTGGGCTTGCCTGGTGTTGGCAATCTGTTCGAGAAGCCGTAGCACATCCCCTCAGGAGGCGTAGGATAGGCGGTGCTGCTATAGCGTGAGGTCTACCACATTAGAACATGATATCTACCTCAAGCTAGTACTGTGGCGTGAGGTTAGGTACTAAGGGATATTACTTATTTCGATACATTTAATTCAGCTATAAACACTTAATTTGCACGTCTCAAACTGCACTTGTGTAGGCGAGATATGGCGGTAGACCTCACGCTATAGTAGCACCGGATAGGCAAAAGGTCTAGATTAGCTAGGTTGTCTACATCATACTAGTGGCCATGGAACCCCTACTCTTAGGTTACCTCAGCTAGAAATAGGCCTTCGGAATTTCTGTCTTTCATGTCCTTTTACTTCTTTCAGTTTTCACGCCTTATCGCTCTCTTCAGATCACTTTCATTTTGTCAAGGGAATATTGAATTATTTATTGTAATAATAGCCGTAGCTCACCAGGATTTTAATCAGAATTTAGGTGACTGCTTATGTAATGGCAGTGCACTGTAAAGATATTCATGAACGTACTTTGGTGACCTAGAAAAGCTCGTGGAGTCAATAAAACTCACGAGCATCTCCGAGAGCTTGAGTGTTTCTTTACTAAGATTCCAAAGAAATTTCGGCCATACGCAAATTCCCTGAGCTACCTGACATAGATTGAGCATTAATGGTGGTGGTTATTTAGTGTGTTAGGTTGAGGGTTGGATGACATTGTGCTTTAATTTTTCCAATTGAACCGGCGAATCATTTTGGGAAACTCCGAATATTGTCTTCTACCGACTTTTCTCACTTCATTTTTGAGACGAGGTGCGATTTTAATATTTGTCTAAGAGTTGCTGTTGGACCTGAGGTATTCTGACCTGTGAGAACAACACAAAATAAAAAGCCGTCATTGGTAATAAGATGGAGAGCAGTAGAAGATGGTGGTTCCTAGGTCCAAGCATTGACTTATCGGAAGGAAACCTTGGCCGACAAGCATCAAAATGTCACTAGGTACCGAGAACCTCTGAGCTCAGACACCGTAGCGGTAGCATCTGTAATTCTGAGGATAACGCTCAAGGCATCATGTTGAGTTACGTGCTAGCTTGGGACATGTCGTCCATTATGCATCCATAATAGGTGTATGCCAGGCTCCTGTACTGTAGGAATTCATTGAATATGGGAACACTTGTGTGATCGATTTGAACGTTTCAGAAACGCACCTTCAGTCTTTCACATTTATTTCGTATCGATGATAAGAGTAGAGAGCTGGATTGGAACCTCGGAACTGTGGGAGTCAAAAATTTCGATCTTGCTCAAGCACAAGTTTCATCAGAAATGAGTTCTTAGAATACGGAAGAACAGAATACGGCCAACGTAGATCTTTGACTTTTAAATGCTCTCATTTATGTTTTGATAGCCTGGGATGATTGCGGGGGAAAATTAGGATGCTTAATCAAACTCAACATTTAACCTTGTCTGCGCAAACGTTTGTCAGCATTATTTTCCTCTCGTGAAGTGAGGTGACCAGCTGGTCGACACCTATACGGTGCTCTGCCAGCTTAGCCGTTCTACGCTAATTCTGTCTGCATTGCGATGCTGATACCGAAGGTGTGCTGTAAGCTCAAGAGTTGGCTTGCCATCAAGTTCGTTAACTACATTCAAGTTCAATATTTTAGCTAAGTCGCGTTATGTCCCAAATTTCTCTCAGTCAACCGAATGTCTCTTGTGTGGATGTAGTCTGATTTCACCCCCTGGCATGATCGCTACGATGGCACAGTAGAGCCCCTCAGGGGGGTGCGACTATTACATATATATAGGAATTAGCACTCCGAGAGAGAAAATCTTTGAGGGCCCGAGCTGAGAGTTAGTTAGACCTTCTTTTTGTTGGAATAAAATATTTTTTGTTATGTTAAGGACTTCCTATGTACGGTTCACTGCTGTCCTGTTTTTCAGCACCTACTTTCTTCTTCAACTTTTTTTTCCATGAACTTCTTTCTCAACTTACTGTTTCTATGCCCCTTCTGCATAGATTCCGCATTCCCTTATCTCCATACTAAATGGTGCCTTCCTCTCTTCGAAATGCTTTCTTTTTTAGCGGTTAAGGAGGCTTAGACTAACATAATCAAATCTGGCATAGTAGAACAGTTCCATCTGGCGTGGGCATTTAAACATCACAGGACTCGAGTAACACGAGCTACAGAGAGAGGTGTTCTGCTACTTAATAAAATAATTTAATGTTGGAGATTTTACGCAATGGTATTCCGGTCAAGGTTGGCACTGAACTCAACACTTGATCTCGTTTTAAGAAAACCGATCACCACTACTCGGTTCACTACGGATCACATCTTCGCTAACACTATTTTCTTCCTCCCTTTCTGAGATCTACCGAATATTGATTACTTGTCAGCTTGGATTTTTGTTTTCTGAAGAAACTTCTGTTATCGCCAGGAAGCGAATTTTAGACAAATGAGAATTTAAAGAATGTTTTTTCGCATCATTACGTTCGCCTGCCTACTGAGAGAGTGTGTTAGAACGTTTTGTGTATGGCGAACGTTCGTCGATTGTTGGGTTGGTCAGTGTGCTTGATTTTATTCTAAACGTCGTCGAAAACTCGCGTTATTTATTACGGCCACCTTGATTGACAGTCTGAGTGACAACCTGTAACGTTGACAAATACCGAGTGCTGTTTTACAGTAAAATTTTATCTGAGCAAATCGATACTGAGTATTCTGTCAAAACAGGCTAATCTGACAACTCTGGGGCGAGCGTCCGAATGAAGCAATTGGTATCCTGCCATCCAAACCTAACTTGTTCTTAAATTAATTATTTTAAAACTATTTTTATTGTGTCTGTCTTACAGAGCCTTGGTGAGTCGAACTGCGTGGTCGCACCTCACAGCCGCTTGCGCTGACGTGACAAGCATTTGTGGTTGGTGGACAAGGAAAGACTACGCCATCGTTGACGTACATACAACACCTACATCCAAAGAGGCTCTTTGGTATAACAAAGCGCGTGAAACTCGCTGTCCTGAAGAGATTTAGAAGACCGCTAGCCTGTTACTGATAGGAATCATGTGTTTTTCGGCGACTTTTTTTTTCGAAATATTCATTTCAAAAACGAGAAAACCATTTCCTGCAACTTCTTTCCTTCGCTACATCATCCCCGTTAGTGTTCTGAATAGCTTTTACTGCCGCACTTGGATTAGCACCTTAAATGATACTCGCACAGTAGAACATTCCTAATGTCATCGTTAGATGGGACATACATGGATGCCATTTTAAAAACCAATGACGTTTTTGTATCTTCATTGGAAATAAGGTTTTTCTTTTTTCGTGTGGGTCCCACTATGTCGAAATTGAAAGCTGGGACCCGTGGCAGTCATCGTCATTGTTGAAGCCTTGGAGTCCCTCCGAGATACTCGTAAACAAAAAATTCCAATAGCCCAAAATACTTTTACTTGTATCAAAGTTATGTACTAGCTGCCCTTCTAAAACACGTGGATACTTTTGCAAAAGTGACGTAAGTTTTCTAGCTCGAGATGTTCTTTCTAAATGATTCAAGTTAGCGCCTTAGAGAGTGAATTTAGTGTTTGAAGATGTTGTCCTCAGTATCAACGTGATGCAATTGAAATCTCATTCTTTTAGAAGTGCGACCGCATCGAATTTTACTGGCCTAGGCCATGTATACAGCTGCCTTACAAAGTGCTCTTCTTTGGAATAAATAAGGAAAATATTTCGGTGTGAGCCGCAAGGAATGAACGACGATATAGTATCGTCTACTTGATTTTTCACTTTAACTTAATTTTTGTCATTTGCAGTGACTTAATATTTTAACTCGGGCTCTAGAAGGGTGCTCTTGAAGTGAAGAACCTAAAAATAGAAGGTTCTTAGCTCATTTTTGCTTCTGAGGGCTCATCCTACTTTGATGTCTGAGGTCGGCGAACACTTGATGATATAACAAAAATTACTCACAAAAAAGTGCTGCTGTTTAGTAATTTTTCCAAAAAGCATAAAATATAGCATATATACCTCATTAAATAACGTGCGGATTGGGGGTTTGTTTGCCCTGCATCATTTTACTCATGAGTTTTCTTGTATCTTGTTTTTACTCACGTTTCTCCATAGTACCAAAGAGTCGGTCAATATTTTCTACAATAATCTCGATGTCTTTTGTCTGCAGCACCCGCCAGTTCCTCCCTGCTTGCTGATGACAGTCACATGACGTTTCATCGGTCCTTCGAAGGTAAGATGGGTTTGGGACTTTTCTATTTATACCCATATGGGCTTTCTCTCTTCCAGACCTTTATTGGAACAGAAGGTGTGCCAGAATTTGTTACATATCAGGTTGGTGCAAAAGGTATTGTCTGATTTAAAGATCTTGGGTGAAAGCGAATGACAATGAAAATATTTATTCATGAACATACTCTCACTTGCTTTCAGTGTCAGCATTCAACCTTTCAACAAGCCTATAAATACCTCACTTGTAAAATTCTGTACGTTTAGAATCAAAATGCAAATTCAACTCCTTTTCAATCTTTTCTCATCATGTTAACTTAAGTTCACTAAAATGGTTCTATAGTCCTCGGAGCAAATTGAAATCAGAAGCAGCAAGGTCAGGCGAACATGATGCGAATCAGCATTTCTCAGCCGAGTCTTGGACACAAGAACATTCCACTCACTGATAGGAATCAAGTGTTTTTGCATGACCTTTTTTTAGCTCCCCTTTTAAAGTGAAAAACCATTTCGAAAACGAGGAAATTTTTTCCTGTACCTTCTTTCATACTGTACATCATCCAAGTGTTTTGAGTAGGTGTTACTGCCGCTCTTGCATTAACACCTTTGTGAAACGCGTACAGTAGAACATTCAGTATGCGATCTTTAGATGGGACAAACGTGGATGCCAATATTTATGAAAAATATGAACGTAACAGAACTAATCTGATAGGAAATTTTTTAGGTCAGTCACAGAAATCTATTACAAGTTTAACAAAATGTCAATAATGGACGAATCTAATTTTAAACATCCTTTCTAATAGGATATTAGAGTATCTCCAACCTGATATATGATACAAAGAAATGAAAAAAATTGTTGTTCTCGTCATTGAGTCGAGTCTACTTCATGTTTTTTAATCAAATGTATGTTTTATTTGAACGACAATCATTCATTTTCTCTAGTGTTTAGTTCCCTAATGAAAAAATGAGTCGTAGTAAACTGATAAAAGCTGCAGAAAAAAATGTTGTAAAACTAAGTCATTTGTGAGATTACAGGAGGAAATCAAAATGAAGTTTGAATTTCTCAAAATAAATGCGAAGTACGTCTTATAGTTTATCAGTTAGGATGTGTCTAAATTATATGTCTACTACATCTTGTGCTATTATTCAATGAAAATTACCTTTGGCTTTTGAAATAGCATTCGATTCCCATCCCAAATTCTGGGATTATTGCCGTAATCCAGGATGTCATCAAGAGCCTCAAATACATGTACTTGGATCACACATCGAGTTTCATTTCCTTCTTTCGAAAAATGTTTGCATTGGCTAGAAAAAAAAGATAGCAAGAAAAAAATAAAAACAGTTTATTTCCAATAAAGATGGTAGGGTGATGTGTTCACGACCCGTACAGTAAAGTGAATAATATTCATAAAAAAAAGTTATTGAGCTACAGGAAAGATTTTGTGCTTAAAGAAAGCTTAACTAGTTCCCCATCTTATGCTATGAGTTTCATATATATAGATATCATAGTATTGGTTTTACAGCCGTTTTTAAAATCCAGAATTCTCTGTCCGGGTCGAGACCGCGTGTTCACGACCCGGACGGATGTTTTGGTCCACCAAAAACACACTTACACCAATGTGTTTAATATTTTTTCTTACCAAGAACATCCAGAACATGACACTGAAAGGTGGAATAAAACAATTGGTTGCAAAATATCAATGTAATAAAAGATATACATGACAAAACAAAGGAAACTGAATTCCTTAAAACTAAGCCTTTTTTCTTTCGTATGGCTTGTTTTCTTTCTATTAGGAAAATCAAAATGGGTGAACACTGAATAGGGATACAACTTACAACTTTAATTTTAATCTCTATAAAAACTAATGACTAAACTAGCTAATACCTAAGTCGAGACCACGCACATCATTTTTTTAGAAATTCGTAAAAATAGAAACAATTGGCCTAGGTTAAATATTTCAATTTGAGGAAGTAAGCACTAATGGGGGCACATATTAATGCTAAAAATAATTCACTTCCATCAATAAAACACTTCGAAAAATCACTCGATATTTAGCCGTGGCAAACGCCCATTTCCAGCCTTTTCCGTGGCTTTATCTCACATATGGTACATTATAGTTGTAAGAACTATGCAATCATTCACTTTTTAATTGTTTTTTCCAGTACACTTAATTTGCATGCATTGTCAAAAATTGTCCGAGTCGAGAACACGGCATAATTTTGTTTAGCGGGCACCCCAAACGAGTCCATTGTTGTTTAGGCACTCCGTATTATCACTGATTTTATGCCAATATGGCATATTACGTAACAAAACTTATCACAAGTTGATCACGCCATATTCGTGGTCATGGCACAATATATCCTGATGCCGAAAATTAAGATCGCGACCTCTTAAAATCGAAATTCTTACCTTGCTTACAAGCGAAGCGTCGGCGGGGAGGTTTGCAAATGGCATCTAGTTAGGACGGCCCTCCCTCATACGTCATAGCTCTGATGTCCTCCTAGGCTCGATCGTTCATTGGTTAATCAAGACTATCCGGGACGACACCTTGTCCGGGTTGTGAACACATCACCCTACAAAAAAGGTAGTACATCATTGGTTTTTAAAATATCTTAAAGTAAATACACTTGGATGATACACACACACGAGTATTGTAATACACATGTCACTAGTCTAAAAAAAATTATTGAGGGCAAGGTACTCCAAGGTACAAGTGCTCGCCATAGCCATTTGGCTAGAGGTTTCTGCCGCCGTGCGGCAGACCCGGATTCAAAACTCTGCGCTGGCGGTGGCGATTTTCTCTGTTGGGTATAGGAGAAAAATTCCAAGCACAATACCCCAGGTGTCTGAAATGGGTTCCTGTCTTGACCGGGGGAAAGCGTCCTGGCGTTAGATATAAGGCATTTGAAAATCCAATGTACAAGGTGATATGTATCAGGCTTGACTGGAAATAAAGCATCCGTTGATGCCTTCATTATTAGGAGCACTGCAGTATCCACTAGCGTGTCTTGCTACGACTTCCTCGAAGGCGAAATTTTTTCCAAGTGTAATCTCGTTTTTTCTAAATCGGATGTAAAACTTGAACAAAACTGTTCAGGGTTCGGAATAGAAAAATTATTCACACACGAGCATCTACAACGGAATAAAGAAAAAGAAAGAAAATAAACAGTTTATTTCCAATGAAATGTAAACATTAAATGTCAAGCATTGGTTTTCAATACATGACCCGGTGTACTCGTACCATCTTTAAGTTAAACACTAAGATAGCCTATAGTTTTTGCAGAAAAGAATCAGGAAACATCGTTTCTGGCATGCAACTTCACTATAATTTATTACTCGAATATAAAGCAGTGTGTATATTAACTGTCTTGCATCGACGAGAAATTTGAGCTAATAGATCAATTTGAATTGTAAATTTTTTCTTACCAAGTCAGGCGCAGAAAGGTTTTGAACCGGCCTGCCGAATATTTGTTAATATTTCGGAGACTAAATAATGATAATGAAGGCATCAACGGATGCTTTATTTCCAATTTCAAGCCTGATACATATCACCTTGTACATTGGATTTTCAAATGCCTTATAACTAACACCAGGACGCCATGACGCTTTCCCCCGGTCAAGACCGGTACTCATTTCAGACACCTGGATGGAGTGGGGTATTGTGCTTGGAATTTTTCCCCTATACCCAACAGAGAAAATCGCCACCAGCGCCGGGACTCGAACCTAGGTTTGCCTGCACGGAGGCGGGTTCGAAAGCCACACGGCTAAGACGAGCACGAATCTGTTAGCTTAACACGAGCACGAATCTGTTAACTAAAGAGAAGGACGTGTCTCAAGTTGTGACGCACCGGGGACGGAAACATATCACATACGCGTACTTGGATGACAGTCGCGGAGTGGTTGCAAAAATGAAATGAAATTCTAAATGCTGTGAAAGAAATGAAAGGAAAATAGTTTAATTCCAATGAAGGCGACGTATAAATTAACTTAGGCTTATACACGTTCCCCGTGTATTAGACTATTTGTGTTCCAGTAGGTGAATCGCTCATTAAAATTTTGGTACAAATGAATGATGATTTCATCTGTTTCGCGATATTATTAAAAATAACTTATCATGCGAGATAAAATGCCATCGTACAATTTTATTTTTCATATTGTTCAGGAAAAATAAAAATGTATTCAAGCAGTAAAGTCGACTTCCCTATTCTGCTACTTACTACTTAATTAACCAAACCAATCGTTAGCCACGGAACCACGGCGAACATGTTAAAATATGTTTACATGGAGATCCTTAGTTTGTAAATGTTCATGGGCATCATATTAGCCCATGCCAATGTACAAAATATCGAAATGAAAACATGAAAATGAATTCCCTTGGTTGAAATATTCTATGTTTAATAGTGCCTCTAATGGTAAGTAAAAAAATTTGAAGACAGCGACACGTTGATGTGTCCTTTTTGATAGTGTCCACTTTTATTGCATGCTGTCGTTTATAGCGTCCATTGTCGTTGAAACATGAGCTTAGGCGATTGCGATATCGGGAAATAATGCTAGAAATTTAACAATGTTGGAAATTTAATAATGTGGGAAATTTAACAATTTATGAAATTTAACAATGTTGGAAATTTAATAATGTTGGAAATAATGTTGGAAATTTAATTGCTGGAAGTTAATAATTAAACTGCTAAGACTGAACGATAGACATGGTTGCAATTTAGAACTATCTTTTAATGCGTGCGTTTCAACTGCATCTAGTAACTAGCACGGGAATATGATCTACCACACCAAGCATTTATAACAATACCAACATAAATAACGTTAGCGCAAAAAAAATGTCTAGAATCAGAAATGAGAAAAGAACAGTTGCACAATGCTAAGCAAAACGTTTTACAATCCGAATGAAGCAATGAATGCCATTAACCAGAAAAAATGAAGATAGCAACCAGTTTATTTCGAAACAATGGTGAAACACAACATTGGTTACAATATTGGGTTTTCGATCATTCTCATGACAGCGGGAAATTGTTTGGCATTGGAACCTTAATAGGTGTTGTATTAGGTATTTTAGTTGCTGATTAAATGAACAGCTTGAGTCTGCGCCGTGATGTTGATGAAATGAAGCTTTCTTTTACGAGTCAGAAATCCCAACTCTCTCTGCGGTTCTCTCCTAAGTTAACAGCTTCATATAAGCGCAAGCTCCTGCGTTCACTTCAACTCGTTGGGATTAGTGAAGTGCTTGAACTATTGTACCACAGGGAAAATTTTTCATACTGTTAATCGCGCTCTTATTCGGTCATTTTCTGTATCCTAACATATAAGATGAAGGAAATCTTAGCGAATTAATATCGCTGAATTCATGGTAGGACAACAACAAAACACGAAATTCGTTTTAGCCTAATTTAAGCCTGTTTACACGATCATTGAGTGCGCGCGTGAGCAGTGAAGAAGGCGCAAGCCCCGCCCACTAGTTCTCCCTTCAAGTGCATTTACTCGCTCAAAGAAGTGCTTCTGTTATGACACTGACAAGCTCTGGCCAGCGCCATGAAAACGATCATAGTCCGCTCTGCCATTGAGCAATTAATGCGCCCGAAGCGAGAGCAAGTGGTGAGCGGGGCTTGCGCCTCTCTTCACTGCTCACGCGCGCACTCAATAATCGTGTAAACAGGCCTAAAGCTTTCGGCCGAATTTGTTCCAGCCATCGTCAGGGTTATCTTGAATGTACTATGGCCTTTCATGTTGTGTCTCAATAATAATCCTTAGTTACAGAACATACTGAATGAGTACTGACGAATCTCATTTACCTGGTATCTCCATTGCTGAACAATCTCCCTCGCTCATTGTGTTATAATTCAAGACATCAAACAACAGTTTTGAAGTATGCGTAGGTATTATGATTTGACCGCCTATACGTTGTCATTTGCAAACATGCTTACTTGTATATGTGTGTACGTATATAGGTGTATGTGCGCATATGGGTGTGTATATGTGCACGTAAAACTGTGTGCACTAGAGTAGATGAACCAGTCGAAGGTGCATTTTATGTCATTCCTCACCGTTTCTGTGCAAGCATCAAACTAGACCGTCATGGTACCTATGTGTGTGTGTGTTGATCAATTACAGACATTCTGCACCATATTACAAAGATAATGTATTTTTTCTAATATGAAATTGTAAAGCATCCATGTAAAAAAAAATAAATTCGTTGTGTGATCATCCATTTATACTGCAGTAATATACTTATTCGGCCTATAGTTATATGCTTATAATAATGTGATACCTATGTTTGTTTATCAATTGACGACAATTTGCGCCATATTTCAAAGATAATGTGATTTTTTTTTTTCAATATGAAACCATTATAGGACATTAAGGTTTTCTTTCTTATTCACGTCCCACAATCGTTTTCATGTTTCTGACTTAAGTAGACTGTTTTGTGCCACTATTTTAAGTACGAAATTTTATAAAATTCATGCTATAATAAAAGATATTTTCTCCGTTTCCCTCGATTGGAATTCTGGTTTATACTGACTAGTTTACGCTGATATTTGCGCACATGCTTACTTGTGTAAATGTGTACGTGTCCACGCTATGCGTATGACACTCTGTAGAATGCGTATGTATTGCCTCGATGCATAGAAATGCATTTACGTATGCTTACGAGTCAGGTGTAAATATGTGTGCATGTGTATGTGTAAATATTTACATGTATACGTGCATATATGTGTGTACTAGACTGACAACTAGCATTTTACTAGAGATAATGGTCTTTTTTTCAGTGCACTCTCAACTTGTAACATTACCTAACTCGTCATATCTTTAGTATTGTAAAGCATTCATGTAAAAACTATACATTTGTTGTGCGATCATCCATTTATATTTAAATAAAATGCTTGTTAACTAATGACCGTTATGTTAAAATTGTTGAATCAGAAATACAAAACCTATAATCTTCTTGGTCCTCTTGCTTATATGGACACACGTGTGTGTCCATGTTAACGAAACCGGTGTTTTTCGTAACCTAGGCACACACATGGCCGTAAAACGCGTGTATATATATGTGTGTGTGTGTGTATGTGTGTGAGTGTGTGTATGGATATACACACACATGCATACGTATATGTACATATGTGTGTATGTGGGTATATATTTATATATATTTTTCTTAATTTATGCTTCCTCAAAATGACACTTGTGAACATTGACCGAAACAAGCGATTTCATATATTATTTCCTGGCGTCAAGAATTGCGAAGTCTTATGTCATGTACATGTAAACTGTCAAAAGTGTTTTCACCCCACAATGAAAATGCATCGTCCATGAAATTGTGTTATCTCTTACAATTTTCATTACATGTATTATCAGATGTAGATTAAGCTAGATTAGGAGTTCATTGCCCTCAATCATTTCTTTTGACTAGTGACACGAGTTTTTCAATACTCGTGTGTGTGTATCATCTAAGTGTATTCATTTTAAGATATTTTAAAAACCAATGATGGTACTTTTGTACCATCTCTATTGGAAATAAACCATTTTTTTTTCTTTTTTATGTGTACATATATGTGTATATATTTACATGTATGTGTGCACATATGTGAGTACTAAACTGACAACTAGCATTTTACTAGAGATAATGGTCATTTTCTGTTCACTCTCAACTTGTAACATTACCTAACTCGTCATCTCTTTATTATTGTAAAGCATTCATGTACAAACTATACATTTGTTGTACGATCATCCATTTATATTCAAATAAAATGCTTATTAACTAACGACCGTTATGTTAAAATTGTTGAATTAGAAATACAAAACTTATAATCTTCTTGGTCCTCATGCTTATGCGTACATATGTATATATATATATATATCTGTATGTGTGTGTGTATGTATGTATATATGTATGTACGTATATATATGTATATGGATTTGTATTTATATTTTTTTTTCATGCTTCCTTAAAATGACACTTTTGAACATTTGCCGAAACAAGCGATTCATATATTATTTCCTGGCATCAATAATTGCGAAGTTTTATGTCATGTACATGTAAACTGTCAAAAGTTTTTTCACCCCACAATGAAAATGCATCGTCCATGAATTTGCGTTATCTCTTATAATTATCATTACATGTATTGTCAAATGTAGATTAAGCAAGATTAGGAGTACATTGCCCTCAATCATTTATTTTCGACTAGTGACACGAGTTTTTCAATACTCGTGTGTGTGTATCATCTAAGTGTATTAATTTTAAGATATTTAAAAACCAATGATTGTAATATTGTACAATCTCTATTGGAAATAAAGTTTTTTCTTTCTTTCTTTCTTTCTTGTGTACGTGCATATAGCGATAAACCTTTCTAACCTTTCATTAACCTTTCAGATGAACAATCGAAGTTCAATCACGAAAGAAATAATTTATGGCGTGGTATGAAAATGGCGATTAATTTTGTTTGGTTCTTGAAACTCAAAGGCGTTTTTGCATATTATCTTGTGTGTTCAATTCCTACCACAATATAAGATCGAAACATCGCTAACATCAAAATAATGTTTTTAAATTTTCTCTGCACTTTGTAATTTAGTTTCCCATGTTCAAGTATACACATAGCTGATTGTTTAAATTAGTGTCAAATAAATAATTTGACAAATTAGATAATTGAAACAATCTCACTTGACTAATTTTGTTACAAATGAACTATGTCTAAAAAGTTAAGAAATTGAAACACGTGCGCTAATGGATAGCAAACATGCCCCAATATTTTGTAATTGAAAATATACATTCAAATGATCATAATAATTAAAACGACATAGAATAAAAAAATACAACTAAAGAACTCAAACAATAATAATATTATTGTCGTTACTTGGTACTACTTTTTCGGTGAATTTTTCAGCCCATCTGTCGACAATTTTTTGTAAAAATTGAAGGAAGTCGTCCTAACTTCAGTTGTTATTTCGTTAGTACTCAAGTAGATCAGAAAACTTCAACTGAAATGTTATTTACCTATAATATCAATTATGCGTGCAAGCGAAAGTACCAGTTAAAACCAGGTGGTAAAGCACGATTGTTTAAAGATGGAAAATAAACCTATTGGCCATCAAAAATCTTCATGAGAAATGACCGATTTATTTGAAAGATAGCAAGATTAAATGTTCACTTCTGCTACGACTGTTTCTAGAAAACTTTCAAATGGTTATTCAATCGGAATTTTTGAAAGAAAGGTGTATCTCGGTACGGTACGCGGCTTTGCAAAACTTATGCACGAGTATAAGTGTAATGAAGTCAATGGAAGAATAAAAAAATAAGAACTCCATGAATTCACCTCTCGATAGGTGAACGTGAATTTTTAGTATACAGTGGCAACGTACACATTTAGTGGTGAAACGATTATTAATTAATAGGGCTGATAACCGAAAGTACTACCCTTGAGGTTAGAAATGACCAGCAACCTAATTGGAAGCTTTATGGGCTGATCGGGGCTAGAGATGTGACTCAAAAAAAACCATGCCGTTTCTTTAAAAAAACACGTTTTTTTACAAAAAAAACATGGCCAAAAAAACGTGGATATTTTTTTTTTAATATTTTGTCTGAAAATAGCTCAGCAAGAAAAAGAACCACATTACATTATTTGTTTTCAATTCAAATTACAAAATGAAACAGCATACTTCTTAATTGATGGTTTTCCATGGTTTTATGAAATTTTTCTGCGTTTCATGCTTTGATATTTCATTTATTTTACATTACATGTGAATGACCTTCAACTCGTAAAATGGTGTGTTATAATAACATATCTTTACTTATAGTCATTGATAGAGATGTGACTAAAAAACCATGCTGTTTTAAAAAAAACCATGCTGTTTTTAAAAAAAACATGTTATTTATACAAAATTATGAAGAAAAACCATGGATATTAATATATTTATGTGACCTTAAAAATCCAATGCTGTTTTTCTTAAAACATTGTTTTTAACAGAAAAATTTTGACTAAAAAAACATGGCTGTTATATTTTATGGGACCAAAAAAATTATTTTTTTTAAACATTTTAAAAAAATCACGACTAAAAAAACACGGATATAAATATCAGGAAAGTTATTTTTCTTTAATCGAATTGTCTTAAGAAACTTATAAACAAAGAATGCTTTTAATATTGAAATCATGTTTATTAGAACTGTAGTAGGTCTTAGAATACAAGATCTACAGAGAATTTATTCACTCCATAAAACCTTTCGGAGACCAGCTCCATCCTCCGTCATTCAGTAAAATTGGGTGAAATGGACAATGAATTTTCACTGTTCCTTTGGAAAACATTTGACTGAATGACTTACTGAGGATGGAGCTAGTCTCCGAAAGGTTTTATAGAGTGAATAGATTCTTTGTGGATATTTTATTCTAAGACCTGGTACGGTTCTAATGAATATTAATATATCTTATGTGACCAAAAAATCAATGCTATTTTTTGAATGTTTTTGTTACAAAAAAGTCATGACTAAAAAACACGGATATTAAAATACTTTATTTTACCATAAACAACCATGCTGTTTGTTTTAAAAATATATTTTTTACAGAAAAATCATGATTGAAAACTGTGGATATTAATGTATTTTATGTGCCAAAAAAAGCCATGCTGGTTTTTTTTAAATCATGTTTTCTTTATCAAAAAATCATGACTAAAAAACATGGATATTAATGACTTTTTGTGAAAAAAAACATGGTTTTTAAAAGGTCATGTTTTTTTGGTCAGATAAAATTTAATAACACTCATGTTTTTTGTAAAAAAACTTTTTTCAAAAAGCATGGTTTTTTGGTCACATAAAATAAATTAATATCCATGTTTTTTTACAGATTAGATTAGTCATTAGTTTAAGCCTCCTTTCCCAGCAACAAATGCGATCCAAAAAGAGGAAGGAAGATTATGAAACAAGATCAAAGTTGAAGAAGACAGTAGTAGGTGCTGCAAAACAGGACAGCAGTGAACCGAAAAAAGGTGGTCCTCAACTAACAAAAACATTTTATTTCAACAAAAAGGAGGCCTACCTAACTCTCAGCTTGGGCCCTCACATTGTCCCCCTGGGAGCGCTAGTTCCCATAGATACAATAGTTGTATCCCCCTTAGGGGGTGTTTTTTTACAAAGAAGTCGTGAGCAAAAAATGAATAATAATAACTTTTTAATGAAAAAAACATGTTTTAAAAAACAATGATTTTTTTGGTATAATAAAATATGTTAATATCCATGATTTTAAGACATAATTTTTTATGAAAAATACATAAAATAAACAGCATGGGTTTTTGGTCGCATATAATATATTCATATCCAGGTTTTCTTATACATCATTGAAAAAAAACATATTTTTTAAAAAAACAGCATGGGATTTTTTAGGTCTCATAAATATATTCATGTTTTTTTAGTCATGATTTTTTAGTACAAAAACATTATTTTGGTCTCTTAAATATATAATTCATGTTTTTTCAGTCATGATTTTTTAGTAAATAACATGTTTTTTTTTTAAAAACTGCATGGGGCTTTTTAGGTCACATAAAATATATTGTTTTTAGTCATGATTCTTTGTAAAAAAAACAGCATGGTTATATTTGGTACCAGAAAATATATTAATATTCATTTTTATTAGTCAGAATATTTTGTAAAAAAACACGTTTTAAAAAACAGCATATTTTTTTGGTCACCTAAAATATATTAATATATATGGTTTTTAGTAATTTTTTTGTAATGAAAACAGAAAGAAGCCATACAGTAAAAGTGGTGGCAGATAACCCACAATTACCTAGAGGAGTCTAAGAGGTACAGCAGGAGCCACAGAACTTGCCACAGAACTTATATTGATGGAGTCAAAATTCAGAGCTTATTATCTCTGCAAAGTCTGATTTTTTTGGTCACATAAAAATAAAATAAGACATAGTAGAGGTAGTAAGCTCTGAATTTTGACTCCATCAATATAAGTTCTGTGGCTCCTGCTGTTCCTCTTAGACGCCTCTAGGTAATTATGGGTTATCTGCCACCACTTTTACTGTATGGTTTCTTTTTGATATTTTTATAACAATAAAATGACTAAAAACATGGATATTAATATATTTTAGGTGTCCAAAAAAAACAGACATATACTTAACAAAATTTAGGTGTGCAAAAAAAAAAACAAAAAAAAACACATAAAAAACACGTTTTTTTGCAAAAAAAACGCAAACAAATATAACCGTTTTTTTTGCATCACTAATCGGGGCTGATAGAATGTTGCCAAAAGAACTTGGCCCGTGGATCGTTTGGGTCCATGCATAAGTGTACGCGAATGAGTAGAAGCCACCAATTTTCCTGCATTAAGGTACTTTTTTCAGCCGCGAGCAATTTTTATGTCTCGACAAAGTCCCATATTTCAGTGCCCAGTACCTCGATAATCGGTTCCACGTAATTAAAAGGAGATAGATGATAAAAAAAAAGTCATTTAACAGTTCATATTTATCCTTTCCGCTTCAGATGTGATCTGCAATTAAATACTACGTTGGTCTGTGTTTTATTTAGAGTAAAGAAATAGAATTTTTGAGTAGTTTGATTATAGAGTAAGAAACTGATGAGTTGGTAATTGCACAGGTGCAGATTTAACCCTTTCAGTTTTAGTGGGATCCGGAATTGAGTACCATGTTTCTATTTTCTTTAGGGGGAAAGAAATGGTATACCATAAAAATTCGAATATATCCGTTGAAAACTTGAAAAAAGTAAAAATTAGGAGACACAGTAGCTTCACGAAGCATTGTTCATTACGACAATCATTCAGCTCTAATTTTGCTTCATTTCTCTTTAACTATCTGTTGCACGTCTTGTAAAGCGTGGTGTATTTCATTATCTTGAAACCCAACTGATGTCTCATATTTTTTTTCGTTTGCATGCCCAATAGTCGAAGTTAAAACTTAACTCATGCGATTTAATTTCAGAACGTGAACTCGAGAGGTACCTCCTCATTGTTGGAGTCCCTCCAATAGACGTCATAGTATCGCTTAAAAATGGACGGCTTGCATTAGAAGAAATTGTCTAAATTAAGGCTATTGTCTAGGATGTTTCACGACACTATCTTTGTTTCCTGAATGATTCGCGAAATAGTGACAAAAACTTCGTAGAGAAATAGTTTAATTTCGTGCAAATAACTGGGAAATCTGCGGGAGGGTCTGTGAGGAAGAATTGTAAAATGTCCCCTAATTTTGTACAAATAACTGGGAAATCTGCGGGAAGGTCTACGAGGAAGAATTGTAAAATGTCCCCTAATTTCGTGCAAATAACTGGGAAATCTGCGGGAAGGTCAGTGAGGAAGAATTGTAAAATGTCCCCTAATTTCGTGCAAATAACTTGGAAATCTGCGGGAAGGTCTGCGAGGAAGAATTGTAAAATGTCCCTTTAGCGTGGAACATTTCAGTTGAAGAAACTGACATGAAAAAAGTCAAGGCATCTTATTCAGGTGTTATCATTTCCAAAAGGATGTGCATTAGAGTGTGGTCGGTGTTAAGAGCATAAGAATCAATGTCTAATGAACTTTTTTTTTAATTTTCATCCGTTCCTATCTTCTTATTCAGTACAGTGCTGTTCATTTTAGACACTTCAATTTTTGTGTTAAATTTCGAAATTTGTTTCAATCGTTTATATTTTTTCGAACAACAGTTAAATTAGACTCGATGAATAAATCCGGAAAGAAAATACTGATCTATGAGTAAAATATATGCGTTCTTAAGGTTTAAGATGTTACTGTTGATCAATTGATCAATGTGGCATTACTCAGTGGAATAAATTTTACTCACTTCATGAGTTGAAATCGAAACGAAGTGGAATGGCGTGTTTGGGTGAAATTTCGGGTTTAAAATAGTCACGTGATTTTGGCGCATTGTCGGCAGTTGTGTTTGACTCCCTTTAAGTGCGTCTGGTCCACAGTACCTTTGTATGACGGAGATTTTTTTTGCGTGTGTCCCTGACTAGTACTCTTCCTAACATCTCAGTACTCTTAGTCTTCCTGAATTGTACTAGTAGACGCGGCATAGGTAGAGCACGCCTGCGGTATATCATGTATGTCGTTGCTGCTGTGGCACTTTTTGCAGCTTCTACTTTATCTACTTGGAAGAAAAAGTGTCCTTCGCTGGATCTACCAGATGCTCCCAAGATCTTAACTACTTCTCGACAAGGACGAGCACCAGTTGCGGAAATTGCCATCGCATTTCCTGGTGTAGAAGTTCGATCTTTTACAATAATGATTTACTCACATGAGACAAAAACTTGTACGCAACGTTCCCCATGTTACACTGACAAAATTTACGTAAAAATTAACTCGGATTGTTCATGTCTGTTTAAGACAAGAAGATACAAACAAACGTTATTTGAAAACATGGAAGACATACTTCTGAAACGTATGGAGAAGTGGTTGAAAATAATCACGCTCTCTGACTGTTCAGTTTTTTGTTGTAGGGTCCTATTTTACTGTTCGTCCCTTGATTATCTCTCGTGAGATTGAAGTGAATTAAACATCTCTAACACTTTAACGACTGATGTAATCCAGTTATCCTCAATTAATAAGTCTTCTTCCTTGTATGTTCAGCTGTTCAATCACTCGTTTCTGAACTCATAAATATTGAAATTAACCGAAAGAATAAATGAATATTAATATTACTGGGTATCGATGTACGAGAAGAAAATATTATAAATCTTTCCAATAATATCGGTATCGAACAAATCCCATCAAATCCGATGGCACTCTAACGCAGGAATAACATTGTAAATAAAAAAAATTTCTTGTTAATGATATGAAATTAACGTACACTGGTTACACAGAAAATTGAAAATTACAGTATTTCATATTTAATAAAGTACCTGAGTCATTTGATTGGACTGATTTTCAACTGAATAGTGTTACTTTAAAATCTTTTGATTAGCTGACAGTGTTCGATGAATGTTTCTTTCTGGGATACTGGATTCACTTCCTCATGAATCCTCAATAAACAACCTTTCAAATGCAAGCATCAACTATATATTTTCTAATAATATTCATGATACTATGGTAAATCTAGCCTGAAAATATTTTAAAAGTAATGTTGGCAAAACCTCGTAGTTACTAATGCGTTAGTACACGCAACTGCATCTTAATTCTGAATAAACTACGTTGACTAAATACACTGAGGAAAAATTGCCTGGCATTCATTACATAACCTAAGCTTAGGGTATTACGTTTGAAAAAGCTTTTTGTTTCTGTTTATAAACATGGGCAAATTAAATCACTCAATTTTTTTCAATTTTATGAATTGTTCTGTACTATTTTTTGGTTGAGCTCTTTTACATGGATTTTAAATGCCAAGCCCAGACTCAGATGGTCGAAATAGGTGCCGGCTAGACGTGAGGGAACCGTCATCCTGGCTTTAATTATAACATTAAAAACACAATGTGTGTTATGGCACGTAAGTACTGAATTAAATTTACGCTCAACTTTCGACTGTTTTTTCCACCACGAGTTCGGTAAAAATTGAGCAAATAGTTCTATATTTTGTTTGACACCATAGGGAGCCATCCATGAGTGAGAGGATACTTTTTTACTTTCAACATTTTACAAATTTCGTACATTATGAACCTCTCATTTTCTATTACCTGTTGCGTAGAAAACACATAATAACCACACCAATAACCTGTATAATGAAACGTTACGTGTTTCCATAAATTCATAAATAACTAGTACACCCCCGTTTTTTAAAAGGTGGAGGTGATGTTACGCTGCTGGCGCTGCGAGAATGTCATGGTATAGGTTTTTTTTTGGTGTACGCGATCCGTCAAAAATGACTGGAATCGATAATTTCCTAAAAAATATACTTCAGATGTGGATCAAAAACAAATACATCCAACCCAATAGAACCCGCGATTAAAATACTCTTAATCTTGTGCACTGGTGAAACTCCTATCAAAAATAGTCATTAAGCTTCCTTGACAGCGTGATAAAGTGGCAGACCAACTGAGCTGTAACATCCATGGCTTTCCTACGATTTTCTATGCTATCTTATACCTTTCCTATACTTTCCTCAGTCTCAACCGCTGATATTCTATACAACCTAATCTAACCTACCAATACACGTGATATTCCTTTTGACTCGGAATCTGCTGGGGTAAAGGCACCGAAAATTGTGGAGTTGATGAGGTTTGTATCACAGATACGCTCATCTCACACTGCAGGCTGGTGGGTGTGACACACGGACGGACGGACGCGGCTCATTTTAAAATAGTGAATAAATTTCTATGTTTTTTATGCGTAATTCCTCCTGTTACAATGGGAATTTCACTGAAAATATTAAATTTGGATAGGATTGTTTGCACTTAGTAATTAAATAATAATGCACGGGTACTGCTAGCTAGGTCAGTCTCTCTCCATCACGTTCTTAAGAACGACCGTATTTGAGATACGAACTTCACCAGTGCAGAAGTACAAGAATATTTTAATCGCGGGTGCTATTAGGATGTATTTATTTATTTGTCTTCCATATCTTAGGACTTCAATTTTATGCACTGTCGAATCCCGTCATTATTGACGGGTCGTGCACACTACAGCTTTTTAATATTAATTTAAAAAAGCTCAAGTTCAATTTAAAAAAGGCCAAGTTTAATTTAAAAAAGGTCAATTTCCATTTTAAATAACTCCAGTTTAATTTAAAAAAGTTCAAGTTTAATTTAAAAAAGCTCAAGTTTAATTTTAAAAAGATCAAGTTTAATTGAAAAAGCCGCAAGCAGGCTATATTTGAAAAAAGATGAATTTCAATTTTGAAAAGCTTATGTTTCTAAAATTTCATACTTATGTAATAATAATGTAAGTAAAGTTTATTTGTGAGAAGGCATATTTATTTAAAAGTACTGGCCCTGAAAATATGTATAGTAAATTGAATATCACAAACAAAGCTGCTGTGATGTTGTACTTCATTTGAGATTCTTTAAGTTTCACTTATGAATGATTTGCTAAATCATTTGCTAAACAGGTCATCGGTACTTATATCTACTGAAAAAAATGATGCGAATAAACTTTATGTAATAAGTAACTGACGGACAATTAGCAAACTGCACTGACTGAAAAATTGAACATTTCTGAGCTTTAACTTTTCAGAAACTTTTTAAATTAAACTTGAACTTTTTAAAATTAAACTTGAGCTTTTTTAAATTGAAATTGACCATTTTTAAATTGAACTTGACCTTCTTTAAATTGAACTTGAGCTTTTTTAAATTGAACTTGAGCTTTTTTAAATTAAACTTGAACTTTTTTAAATTCAACTTGAGCTTTTTAAAATTAAACTTAAACTTTTTCAAATTGAACTTGAGCTTTTTTAAATTAAAGTTAAAAGCTGTAGTAATATGACAAATATGAACGAAGTTTTTGGCGCATGAACTTTCTTGAGTTTGACCCTTTCTCATATGACATAATGTCTACACCAGTCGCTTTGCCCAACTCAACTCAAACATGCACTCGGGGGAACTCTGATGATTTACGAAATATTTTGCTAATTGTTCATGGTTCTTTAGTTCAGCAAGCCTCTATGCTATTCTTAAGAAAGCAAGGTTCGAGCATTCGGGAAATATTTTTAGTTGATGAGCAGAGGGTCCTTATAAAATTTCAAATCCGAATAAATTCCACTGATATGCTTATATTTTAAATCGATGCATATTTGCACAGGCATGCTAGAGTAAAGTATATTACGAGACAAAAAAAAACATTTGTGTACAAATGGATTTGCTACGTCTGATGCATTACAACCAAGGAAGTTGGATACATGGAACCGGCATCATCCCTCTAAAGTGAAGTCAATTTTCGGTAGCTGTAGGCAGACGGCCCCAGACCGAGAGATGGGGCTCCACGGCTCAGTTTGCAAGTGGCACTCGGCGTGGAAGGGTGCTGCTTATCCATGCTGCGTTCAAGAACTACTTTCCCTATATGCCGCGCTCATGCATTATACACATGTGCAGTTACTTACAAAAAAGATTCAGACATAAGTTTCCACGTGTACGTACAGAAATTTCATGAATTTCAAACTGTGTTCAGTTCTAGATGTTGGAGGTGGTGGTACCCCTCCACTGCAACACCCCTTGATTACAACCAATTGAGTTTTAGATAATTCTTAAGATGACCACCAAAACTGTCCATAAAATTAGTAGTCGACAATATTCTTGCAAGAAGTGAAACAGAATTATGAGGAAAGCCGTAAAAATCTATCCTGCTCACCTCTTCACTCGAATTTGGAAATACTTATGAATACTGGTCACACATGATAGCAGTGAACGCTTATTAAAGAAGGCAGATACATACTACATTACTCAAGATGAAGGCCGAATAGGAGGTTTCCACTCACACTGGCACACAAGCTTAGGTATTTAGCGACAGTAACCGATGAGGGCGATGCTATGAGCAGATATAAACATTTCTCTATACAAACCCAAACAATCAAAACCGTCGACTGCTCGAGTTGAAGTGACCTTTTACCTCATAGGTAGAAAAAATAGAAGGAAAAGTGTATTCCTCTTAAAGTTTATACGTTACAGTTCATCGAATTTAAAGAAAAATTCTCAGCTGCATGGCCTTTCATTCTTACTGAAAGAAATACAAGAATAAGAGTTTCAATATATATGACAGTGTTTTAATCAACACGCAGAAAAACAGTCAAAAAGTGCTCTCTCAGTTTGCTCTAAGCTAAAAAGTTGACATTATACTGGTGGACCATAGGAAAGCGTTAACCCTTCACTGCATAGTGTGTCGAATATGACACAAACTGAATTTTGCTGTGTGTAGAAATAATTGATTAAAGCAAGTGCATTTCTGCGGTTTGTTCCGCTAATGAGACATACTCTACAAAAAATAAAAGCTAATGAAACATGTTCGACACACCCCTCCTGCGGCAGCGTTAGTTTGAACTCCATTATATATATACAGACGAGTGCTGACATTGTTATTTTTCTATTTCCGAAAATAATTCATGCAGTGAAGCGTTTGAACGCAGAAATAGAAACGCTTTGAACGTCATCGCTAGCCCAAAAACGACCAGTAAAGTATGATGAGCAGACACACATAATTTGCTTGTAAAACAAAAGCTTCACTGCCCAGTAATTTAACTCTGGAATGAATCGATATGATCGAACTCGACGCATCAGTGACGCAAAAAAATTGTACCTGAATAATGCTATCATAAATGATTCACGAGTTTTGAAAAAGTCTGTCAAAGTAATTTATAAAAAACATTGCACTACACGCGCGTCTAAAACGAATGCATAAATATTTAGGCTGAAATAAATATTTCTACACCCACACAATGAAGTGCATAAAAATGGGCGAAGCAAATGGCATGCAAATCATAAGTTTAAGATTAAGTACATTTTTAGTTGCGTACATTTTTATGTTAGAAAATAACTTTGGAAAAAAGAATCTGCTATAATACGTAAGCAATTTTAATTTATTCGTAACTTGGCTGTGAACGTATCTATTACCTGTCTGAGAAAAATATTGGTAAATTGGTACACAGTGTGAAACTGTTAATTCATATCGGATATACATATATGTTTACACCAATATTTAAGAAAATCTTCGAACTTTAAACAAGTTACTTTTTGATACAAATCATTACATTTATTATCAATGTAGCACTTTATGAATCTCGTGACACATAAATGCTACACACTAGAATCCCTCACATACCGCAATTTAGGAAGTCCATCAAAGATTGTTTCCGAAGTTGTCCATTAATATGCTTGTGAAAGCCTTCAAACCCTAAATTTCAGTTTATCTTTGATATCAGCGTAATGTGGGAAAAATAAAATTTGTTAAGTGGTTGTTCATTGGGTGAGGAGGGGGGGAAGGTTTTCAAACACGTAAACGCTTTTTCCCACGCACCAACGGCGTTGTCTAACAACCTTTAGTTGTTCGTGTCTCGTTCCTTGCTGTTGTTGTTGTGTTATGAAAGACTTCAAAACTCATGAAAGAACGCAACGAAAACTCTTAAAACCTATCCTACACATTTCAACACGTCTCACGATATTTTTGTGGGCATATTCTGAGACAGTAAAAAATACATCTAGCGTGCAAATCTGCCCGAATTAACCCTATCCCTTCAAGTTATTTGCCACTAATGCCATAATTATCTTCATTTTTGTTACGCAGATATTCATACACACATGCGGTGTTCACTCACAAACTTTGTATTTTCTTCGGGCATTTGCACAAATTTTCCCCACTAATCTTCCCTTGTTGCACCGTACCTTCATATAAATAGGATAGCACCCTACAATCCTTAGTTCTTTCCCAATTACTTCATTACAAATTTAGGACTACCTGCATTTAATTTGAACACATACTCCTACGTATGAAACTTATATGTAAGTGGAGATTTTCTCCTCTTCTCAAGGTTTTCGCGGTGGCAAAAAAACGAATAAAATCATCAGATACATGAAAGCACTAACTTTTCACTTTGATATTCTCTGTAACTAAACAAGAAGGGAGCTCTGTTTAAAAACTAAATAACAGCTCAGTGTGGCGAGCGTTGCTGCTGGTCATTGCCCTCACCTCCTTTGTTGTTATTCCGGTTGAGATTTTCGTTGAACGCTCGCAAGGTGCGTTGCCTCTTCCTTGGTGCTTGAAGCCGGAGCAGTATTTACCTTATGAGAACGGAGACACCTTTATCGACAGCTCCATTTTATTATCGTATTTTATAACAGGTTTTTGGCTCCTGACTTAAGGACAAAACGCCTAAGCGTAGAATGCACACCCACCGAGGATAATTTCGTACTTAAAGGACAATGCGCTTATGCGTTGAATGCTCGCTCACCGGCAAAGAAAATTTCGCATATACTGTAATGGACAAAGCGCTTAAGCGTAGAATACACGCTCTCCGAGATGAAAAATTGTGCACATAAGGACAAAACGCCTAAGCGTAAAATGCACGCTCAACGCGAGGGAAGAATTAATTCTCTTATGACCTCTCAAATCCACATTTCTTGTGTTTTCTTTACCAGAGGAGCCGGCTCACTCAGCTGAACAAAAGGCATAATTGCCCGACCGATAATGGGCTCATTTAACCACCTATCACATTCAGTTGTTCGTGAACGCGCTTTGTCATGTGACCTCAGACCTGATTCTAGTCCATATACATCGATTGATTATAGTTATTAAATTATAATTAGTTTCAGCCTCCTTTACTATAGCAAAGATGTTCAAAGAGAGAAAGGATGAAAGCACCAATAAGTATGAAGTTAATTAAAAGGAACTAAAATCTATACACAAGGTATGTTCCTGCTAAGATCCCCTGCGCATAGAACCAATAATGCCGCCCGCCCACTGATGCAATTCCATGCGATGCGATTCGCCTCAACCGGCAGTGAGTTAGGTAACACAATGCTATTCCTACGGTGCTACAAATGAACCGTGCGATTTAGCACGGCGTCCCACCAGTCGCATCGAATCAGTGGGCGGGCGGCCAAAGTTGAGGGGGAAGGTGAAGAAACATAATAAAAGATAGAGAATAAATTTAGACGTGCTGAGAAATAGGGCTGCGTTGAATCGAAAAAATATGGTCATCAACAACACAAAAAACATATTTGATTTCAACACGAAGAAGGCCTATCAAGTTCTCAGCTCTGGACCTCACATTTTCCTCCTGGGAATGCTAATTTCTGTCAGATACAATAGTTTCACCCCCCATGAGGGGTCTAGTCCATATACATTAGTCATATGTTCCATTCATAGAAATAGATGAGAAAATTCACGTTCTCTTTTTATTTTTGATGTCAAACGTGCATTCCACACACAGTTGTTTACAGTGCTACTTCTTAATTTTTCATTTATTTTCTTTCGTGAATATTTTCATTTGAATGCATTCCTATTTCTCTCTTTCATTTTAGATAGTTGAAGCTTTTCTAGAATGATGATGAGTAAAATTCGTGAACGTTTGGTTTTAATGAACTTTTATTCGTCACTACTTGCTTTCTTGTTTACGTCTTGACCATACCTACATCGCCCGATAATCAAACCTAATTCACCTGCCAATTTTATTTCGTCTTCAACTACGGGTAAAAGTGAGTCGGCCGTGAATAAACTCAGAATAAATTATTCTCGTCTCCGTGGGAACATGCATACGAGATCCCAAGTAAGCAAATATTGTTAAGAAAGGGAATCCATTAACATTTGTGGTGAACGGTCCTTTGGTGTAATTGCGTGTGTGCGATTTGACTGCATAAGCTGACCAATTCTGGTTGTATAGGAAGTGTACCTAGCAAAACAGCCTCTGCAGCATTTGAGAAATGAAAAAAGTATAACGGTTTCCTATTCACTTATTACGTGCCAGTCTAACTTTTTCGCCGGAGCATGCATGCTTTTTGCCGCCTAAGCAATTTAATTACTAGGGCGGTGAAAAACATGCATGCAGCGGCGAAAAAGTTAGGCTGGGTGTCTATATAAACTAAAGTATACTGGAAAAAGTGATGCTATTGGCCAAAAAAAGTATTGCTGCAGACTTTATTTACAGAAAAGTGTTGCCATCGCGTTTTAAGTACACTGTTTTCTCGTAACTCTAATTTTATAAGTTAATTTTCGCTGCGTGAAGACATAAGTGAAAGCAACCAACCCCTCTGGTAAACATTAGTCCCGGAACTAAGTGTTACCAGTGGAGTAAAAATAATACACTAATTCATTTGTAAGTAACAATTTTCAAACTCAACCAATTGCATTCGAAGATGCAGTCGTTTAAGTTGCCGTTTCACTATCACCGAACGATATCCTGCGGTAGTCAAAGTGCTCACACTCTTTTCGCGTGCACATGTTGAGAAGTTCTCAGATGACGGACATGAATGGCTGCTGATATTTGGTGATTGTACGTTAAAAACAACAATGAAATAGGCTGCTCATAAAAGAACACCAGATTAGTTGTTGATTTTTTCTAGTCATGCTAGAAAAATCTTTGTTATCCCACTCATAGTTTTAACTTTTAAAGATCTGGTGAAATAGCATTCGCGGCTTTTCTTTGCGCGAATGTTCGTCGGGATGTTTCTACACCACAGCCTGCATGACTACAGCCACTAGCAAACTTCACTCTGCGAATGAAAGCAAACTTCACTCTGCCTCGGATGTAAATCAACGACACTAATGAAATAATTCAACCTCAATAAAAGTTTCAACTAACTTTTATTCAAGGGAAAGATGAAAAAAATTGATAATAGTTAGCAGGTGACGCAGCTTCCAAGCTCACTAATAAGTCTGCCTGGTGCCTGTATTCAAATTTCGGATTTCAACAACGACGTATTTGAAAATGATAATACATTAGTTTCGAGCAAAATAATTTTTGGGCTTAAAAAGACTCTCTTAGTCCTCGAAAGTGTAACTCTGATGAGCTAATTATATGAGATATCGATCACAAACAGACATCTTATATGCCTCTTTCAATGGATCAGAGTGAGAGCAGAAGTACGTAAATAATGAAGTACAACACACTGAAAAAGTTGAATAAATGGATTATAGAATTAAAATTCTTAATGGTTAGTCCAGATATGAATTTGCGGGAAAAATACATGTGCGTGACGTGACCTCTTCTCAAAGCCACTCATTTTCCCTAAAAATCTATGGAAAAGAACGTTCAAGTTTGCTTTGTTGTCATTTATAAATTATTCTTCCTGGAAACTTCAAATTAGTGTTAATTTAAAATTTGTAAATTGGTAGTGTATTAATAAATTACGCAACTGTTTCCAGCCGTGAATAAAGCGAAATTTTTCTTATGAACATTCATCTTAAGCTCATACATTTAAACCAATCTACTCGAAAATTTCATATTAGTATCAATTTGAAGCGCTTAAAACTTTCGATCTCGTAATACATCGCACGAGATTTTTATTAAATGAAGGAAAGGCAAAATATTCTTGAAAAAATATTTTTATTGTTTCGCCGAAAAAAATAATTAACCCTTGAGTACCCTATTGTCAACTTCTTATTGTTCATCCGTCAATTTATGACCATTATGGTGAGAAAAATTTGAAATCATTTTATTGTGCCAACTTTTCTGGAAATAAATGATTTTTTTTTCTTCGTTGCCTTCATGATCAGCTCGTAAATATCTAAAAAACTTCGTTCAAATGGAACGAAAAAGGAGTAACATTCAAACACTTGTTTATTAAGTCCAATGGGAATTTGTCGTAATTAAAACCATTATTTTTCTGTTTCTCAGACACCAAACCAAAGAAGCAATACCAGGCCGCACACCTGTTCATTTCGGAGCGTGATGTTTTTTTGGTCACCGATGAAATTGACTATTAAAAATAGAGAAATACGTGAATGAATAAAAAATAAATCAATGAGTAGAACAACATAATGCAAATTAACAAGTTCAGATACTACGTAAAACTGACATATGAACCAGAGTGCCGTTTTGAGACAACTTGCAGAACTACGCGAGGAACTGCATTCCTCAATCTAGTACTGAAGTTTTATTTTTCTCCTAAAGAGTTGAAATTAACCTTGAATTCAAGTTCGGGAAATTTACAAAGCCTAATCAGAGGGTAAAGGAAGCTCCTCTCCTTCTTCGCTGCATGAAGGAAAACCATGTTTGATTTACGTGCACAGGAAGAATTTTACTTATTTGAAGTTTCTAAGTGAAATTGTTTAATTAAAAGCTCGGGTAAATGCAAGTATATTCAAAAACATCAACTCTGTTTAAGAAAGTGAGGCATGCTTCTCTTTCACTCATTAGATGAGCAAAACTTCTTTAATATAGGAACACATGAAAATTTTAGGGACTTTCTAATGTGGCTTCTAAGGTCGTTTTTTGGGTGGAAAAGTATGAAATTTAAAATTTTGTAAATGTTAGAGTTTTGAGAGAAATCGCCTGGAAACGGTGGACGGAAATGGATCTATGACCCCCTGCTCTACAGGCAAAAAACTCAAGTGATATATGCACACACAGAGAAGTTTATGAGCTCAAGTTGAAACTACTTTGAAGTTTATATGGGGAGTATTGTAAAGGAAAAGCTGAAAACCTGAGGGTTTTTAGGAAATCAACTCAATAGAATAGCGATAGAGGGAGCCTCAATCTCCCCTTAGATGAGCAAAAACTTTGAGAAATACATGAGCACACTGAAAATTGTACAAGCTTTAAGCTGAAATTAATTTAAGGTTTTAAAATACAGTAGTTCGAAAACGATTGCTTGGTATATACGAGTATTTAGGAGAAGCGACTTTAAAGAGTGAGGGTAGGAGGAGCCGCGTTTCCTTTTCCTAGGTGAGCGAAAAATTGTGTGATTCGTGCGTACACACAAAATTTCATGAGCTTCATGTTAACACTATTTTGAAGTCCTTACGTGGAATCGTTCAAGAATTACTCTAGCATTTCAGGAAGCAATGAGCGGTTCGACGCCTTGCTCCACCATGCAGTGGTGGTCACAACGGCACTCCCACACAGTGAGCCAGGCCACTGCACGGTTTTTCCACCCAGATCTGGGTTTCTCGAGCGACGCTGGGATGATAGAATTTAAGATCCGAATTTACCCCGGATTATTTTTGTTCCATCCGGTTTATGTTTGATAATACTAAATAGTGCACTTGCATAGAAGTGAAAAATTTAAGTTTGTGATGTATTATTCCCTCTCTGGACGTATCCATTATTTGTTTTTTATCTTTTACTTGCTTCGATAATTTCAACTAATAACTTGGGAGTTCCCAAGAATTCTTTAGTAGTATTCGAATTATTTATAAGTTGTTAGCCATCTCTTGGAATATAAAATATCCAAGAGATGATGTTTTTCATTTTTAATTCAACTATCTCTTGACAGAGTTAGACTATTAACACGCCACCTATGGTTTGTCTATTTGTACACCTCGGATGGTTTGTCAATTAGTACTCCTCGTATGGAACTTTTGTTTTAGGACGTCTTATATTAAGAAATTTTTAAAAGCCAATATGTTGGCATGTATCTCATGTGGCAACTTGGAAATAAACGTTCTTTCTTTCTTTCTTTCTTTCTTTCTTTCCAACGATATGGACAATCGTGCACTACTAATTATTTAAGCTTATTCAAGAACATCTTTATAATGCAAGCTACGTTTTTTCACTTGTCTGAGGTGCTTTAATTTGTAGTTTTTTACGATACACTGGCTAAAATTAGTCCACATAAAGAAAGTAAAGTGTCAAATTCCAATCATGCTTGCCTGGAGGCGGCACACTTGAAATGTTGGGTGCAATAGACACTGAAAATCCGAACATTTGCTGCTCTAGACAAATCAATACGAGAGAAAATGATTTAAAATCATTCAGAATGATGTAAAACGCCTGAAATCTTCTGAGACAGGTTCGTCATCTGTTTAATTGTTTCTTTTGTATGTAAAACAAACTGTTGCGCAGAAAGACAACTGCTAAATTATAGATACTACGGCACTGAGTTACTCATCATAAGCGCCCTGAAGAAGTTACCTAGTTGAGTGGAAAAGAAACCTAACAAACGATGAAATCTCGAATACCTCACACTTAGATCCTAAATTAATGCAAAGGGTTACGTGCAAGATGACATTGCACAAATCGAAAACAAGGACTGACTCAAAATCGTCTGACATCTAGGCATTGCTTACAAATTATGAGAGACGGACTCGAGAACCCAATGTTAGAACCTCCATCGCAGTTCATGAAATCGTTAATCGCATTCTTTACCTTCCAGAGGGTAGTTTTTCGCATGTGCATTTTATGTTGACAAATTCTACGAATAGACTAGGCAGCAACATAGTTCTGCGCTTTGCACTAAATAACTCGATGAAATTGTGATTGTAACATATACAGCTATCGATATGCTTGCAAGTTAAAGTTATATTGCACTTGCATATGTCGATAATGTATATATACCAGTGACATGGTGAATAGAAGAGATAGGAAATGAATACAGTTACGTTTGTCATTGGTTGACATACAGTGTATCATAAATGTGTCAGTTTGAACACGTGGTTGAACAACATAACTATTCCTTTTACAATACAATAAATAGCAGCTATTCCTTAATTTTGCCATTGTCAATTATGATTGGCTAGGAAGTTTTAATCAGTTTACATTGTAACCTATCAATAATAATGTTTATGGAAGAGGTTTTACAGCCTGTTTTAGGCCGATCTAGGTATTTTCCAGGTAGTGGTCTAGGTTTTTCTGAGTTTGATGAGTGACAACCCTTTTGTGACCTGCAAGTTACGACATGACTCAGTGTGCAATCAGCTTTTGTAGGTGGTGGTGTAGCTGTGAAGCTCGTCTCAGTGTTGCCCTTTAGTTCAGCTTTGTGTGAACCTTGTGACCTTTTAAAGCAATCGCCTCAATTAAGCGACACTCTCTTTGAAAGGTAAGAATTGTGTCATCGCATCTGTATGGAATTTGAGCCCTTTCAATTGCATTTTATTATAAATACATAAAGGATTCCAAGAAACGCAAGCTCCTCTCGATAAGAGTGCCATATTGGGCAAACGCGCCGTGGAGGTCGTCTTCAGGTTGATCCTTCGAGGCTATAATAGAGCCTCTGTGGTGAGCTCTGCACGAGCTTCTCTGTAACTTCGTGCACATTCAAGCAATTTTTATTCCTGACGAGAAGAGGATTTGGAAAAGTACTCATTTTTATTTCGCTTCAGCGTGTTTTTCCTGCATACTTGTCCGTTATGCACGTGTCTGCGTGCATACTTGTGCGGTCCGTACGCGTTTTTTTAGCATGCTTGTCACGTATGCACGGATGTTTGTACGTATATGAAAAGTGTGCCCTTACTATTTACGTGCACTATGTAGTGCGGTGTTTGCGTGTTATTCAATAACTGCCTGTAATTAACGTGCTTATCTACAGGCTCATCCTGTGTTTATTTTCACTTTATTATTGTCCCGTTTACATATAATTTCTTAGAGGGTGGGCGAGCTTTCTTGGATCACTCAACTCTCAATTGTGACAGCTATTAAAATAGCTTATAGGAATAAAATAATTAGAAAAAGTAAGTTCATTCCTAATAGCTTATAGGAATAAAATAATTAGAAAAAGTAAGTTCATTCCTAATAGCTTATAGGAATAAAATAATTAGAAAAAGTAAGTTCATTCCTAATAGCTTATAGGAATAAAATAATTAGAAAAAGTAAGTTCATTCCTAATAGCTTATAGGAATAAAATAATTAGAGAAAGTAAGTTCATTCCCAATAGCTTATAGGAATAAAATAATTAGAAAAAGTAAGTTCATTCCTAATAGCTTATAGGAATAAAATAGTTAGAAAAAGTAAGTTCATTCTTACGGTGGCCTCACTACACGCTGTACCATTACTCAGGCTGTGCTGAAGTTTCCTCTTCAGTTGTCATTACGCTTCAAAGTTCCAAACTTGGCATATTCTCTCATTACATGCACGAGCTTTAGATTGAATAAATAAAGGGTAAAATATCACAGAGAAAATATTTTAAAAGTGTCTCCCAATAATACGATTAGCCCCTGACTCCGCTATTGCCATTTCTTGGTTTATCTATCAACGTATGGTCGTTATGGTAAGAAATATGTAAAATCCAATCTGTTATAATGCTTTTAATTATTGACAAGAATGATGGCGTTAATTGGAACGAATTTACCTTGGCTTTAAGAAATGTGAGTTAGATATAGGCTTCCCCGCCTCACTGCGCGCTGGATCATTACTTAGGCTGCGTTGAAGTTTGCTTTTTAGTCGTCATTATGCAGCAAAATTTCCAACTCCGCCTAAACATTCAAAAACTCGCACAAATGTGCCATGGCCCTCAAAATTTTATACCAAGTACATTTGAAGGGAAATACGTACGTTTTTTGGAGAAAGACTATTTAAAATAAATAGTTCTTCTTTGTTTTTCTTGAACTGTTGCTCCCACGTTTGTTAGGAATGAAGCATCTGAAAATATTTTACCAGTTCAATTTCTTGAGCTTTACCGATCAAATTATAATTCTGTTCATGTGAAGTTTTCTTCAGATAATAAATAATTAGTAAGCTGATTCCTTTAAAGTTAAAGCACTATTATAAGTTATTTAGAACTTTGAAAATTAAATGAACAAGAACTCCAAATGCGCACTGGAAAATTTATCTGCATACATGTATTTAAAAAAAAGCAATTACAGACTGAATGTAATGTACGAATGCTGTCAATGCGCTGCCTGCTTCTCCTGCTCAGTACAAGTAGTTCGCTCCCGTTCCAACCAACGGCCTCTGAGAAGCGACCGAATATACCGTAGACTTCCATTTGTTTCTTCTTCATAGCGCTTGATAAAATAAACAGTACTAGAAATCTCTCACGAAGAAAATTTTACTGAAGCAATTTGTACCCGAAGGCAAATTTTATGAGGATCCCGCATAGAGGAAGTAGAGACGAAGGAAAACTATAATTGGAAAAATATTCGCTCCAATAACTAGCTCCTAGTTTAGATACATCAACATAAAATATTCACAAATAAATTCAAGGATGATACCGAACGTATCTGAACACATAATTTGCGAATGTTAGCGAAGGATACAAGTTTATAAACGATTCCGTTCAAATATTCGGGAGAAGATATTTGGACATCATTTTTTTCAGGAATAAAGCTTGAGTTTCTTGAACGCTCCGAGCCGAGATTTTTCTAGAAAATCTAACCTAATAATACCCATTGTAGGTTTATTTATATATTTGTTTGGTGTCCGCTTCTTAAGAAACATATGTCTGAGTTTGCGGTATCATGGATACCGAATTCCTCAGTATAACATTAAGAGATGGCCTTCACATGCATTGATGTGTTTGAATTGTATCATGATGTGTTCGTTTAGGATAGGTTTGGTTAGATTAGGTTAAGTAATATTGACAGAATTTTTACACGGTTCCACCTAGGAATTTCCACGGGTCCTTCTACTACCTAACAATACCCTTGGTTTATTTGTTATGAGTCTGCTTCTTTCATTTTCCTGTCACGCTCATAAAGATAGCCACAATGACAGTATCTGTGATACGAGTTTCACCAGTGCGTAAGTACAATAATATTTTTTATCACGGGTACTGTTAGGATAGATATTTTTGTTAGTCATCCACGTCTGGAAAGTTTGTTCAAGAAAAGTATTGAATCCCGTCATTTTTGGCGGGCCGTGCACACTAGTAATGAATAATACAGATGGTATTTTACTAATAAAGCTTTCTTGTTATTTATGTTTCAACCATGAATTGTTCGTGGCATTGAAAACGGCAAAGCCAAGTCATTAGATAATTTGAAAATACGCAATCCTAATCAGCACAGCAGGTTTTTACGTGAAAGAAATGGAAGTTGCATGGGACCAAAGACAGTTTTGCGTGGTCTCGCACATCCAAATAATTTCCGTTTAAAGTTCAACAGTATTTTACGAACTGTTAAAAACCAATTCCTTTCTAACTCTTCAGTGGGTAAACCCACATGTAATCTTAATTTTAAATTACTTTGTACTTTGAAATGGCATTCAGAATGATCAAAGTTCTTCTAAAATGAAGTCTGCCAAAGAGCCCTAAAAATGTGCAACAGCGGTGGAAACTACAATCGCGATCTCATCGCAAGGCGCTCTTACCAAAGAAATCTCCCAGGAAATTAGCATTACAGTTCACAGAAAATTTTCAACAGTAACAGCAATTTGATGAACGTACGTTTTATGGGAGTGCATGATCGAACTTTATGGTTATAACGATACAAAGCTGTGTGGAGGGAAGGCAGACGTTCACCTTCCTTACCGGAAAACATTTCAATGGTAGCATCACGATCCGGGATATTCCGCTCTCAGAGGAAACGGAAAATTGCAAATAATCGAAGGTGTGACGAATGTTTCGAAATATTTCAAAGGGTTGTATCCAGAATTCAACTGCGAAACTGGGGGCTTCTCATTCAATTCAATTCAACGGGGGCTACTCGTGCGAAATGAGGGGTTAATTCTTTTGGACACTGGTACTTATCATACCTATACGTCACTTTGCGACATACATGTACGAGCCAAACCTCTATTCAGAGAAGTTAACTGTACATAGAGTATATTGCCAATTAACGTTTACTCAAGTGATTTAAATAATAAAGTCACATATTCATATTTCAAGTGGGGAAAATTATCTTTGTAGATTTTGGGTTTTCTTGGAAATTTTTAAATGGAGTATAATTCTATCAAGAAACCTTGAGAAATTCGCTATTTTTCTTCAACGTCTTAGATATTGACTGTGGTGTATAGACTAGGCAGCTAATCTGTGAAATGAAATAATGTTGTGATATAATGCTGACTTGCGTTTAAAGCGTGTCATAGATGGCACATATGTGCATCATGTATGTGGTATCAGCCCGTGATGGGTCACAATACATTGATTGATGACGCACACTGATGGTACACTTCATTCTGAGTGTCGGCTTTGTTAGAAGTTGACGTGCAAAAATGGAGTGGTTTTGTGAGATGTTTTCTTCGAGCCAGGTGGTCCGTAAATGTTTTTCAACATTAACTTCCTGATCAGTACGAATATGGCCTAGTAAATATCTGATTTGAATACAATGATAAATTTACCGAGCCACCTTGAAGATGCGCTGCGGAAATAGCGAATGGGCCTGGCCCCAGCAAAATAACGAAAACATTTATTTGCTGAAAAATTTCTTGCTCACTATCTGTCAGACGAATTAATTTAAAAAATGTGTGTTCTAATTACGCGAGGTTTCTTCGGCGAGGAATGCTCGTTTTTATTATTCAGCATAATATTTTATTTTTTGAATTGCACAGTTATTCATCTATAATTCATACTACGTCAACACTCACCCTTCCTGTGGAGAGTTACAGAATCTGCAGCCCCTGCGAGTCCAGCGTTTCTTCCCATTGGGAAAACAAAGAGGGTTAGCTACTATTCCCCTTTTCCTTTTTATCATTGCTGGTCGAAGAGCTCTCGTTGAAATTTTTTCGTAAGTCCTCTCTTTACCTATGTAGGTGTTCAAAATAGCTACCGGCTCGACCGGGATAATAGTCATTGTGTTTTGGTTTCAGTTAAAGAGCACGTGAAAACTTTTGGGCAAGATGGGTTGTTTTGATGGGTTGCTGGGGTTGTTTCCTTAAAAATTTGATCGATTTCATCCTCATGTGACCATCTTACCTAAAGTTGCTGGTCTTGCTAGGGTTGTTTCCTCAAAAACTTGTTAGATTCGAATGATGTTGACATTTAATTTGCTGGCTTAGGTACTTGCATTAACTAGGATTGCCCCGACCCTTTCCTCGTCAGCTTAGTTGTATTACCAGTTTACCTAATTCAATAGATATCAAACTGTTTCCACACTTGTTTAGAGTGTTTAAGTGAAACTTCCACGACTGTTTTCTTGCCATTTTACTTGATCACGCTATTTCATAATCAGTTTTCCTGCATTAACTGATATGACCGCGTTGATTTCCACACCAGCTTACTCGCGCCAACTGGCTCTGGCATGGCTTATGACAAGGCTGTCGAGACGGTGCCGTGTATCCAGTTTATCCAGTTTGCAAAGGGCAACGCCTGAATGTGTGGGCGTGCATGCGTGCGCACACACCCACACACTGCGTACACATGTGTGTGTATGCGTGTGCAGTTAGTGGGTATTGTAATAAGTGTGCGGTAGCGTTTGTGTTGAGTGGACCGGCCTGGTCCTCCTCCTGTACCAACTTTGGAGTGTGTGTAACCGTGTTTTTCCCATAAACCCGAGTCACCGTGTTTTTTCCATAAACCCGAGTCACCGTGTTTTTTCCATAAACCCGAGTCACCGTGTTTTTTCCATAAACCCGAGTCACCGTGTTTTTTCCATAAACCCGAGTCACCGTGTTTTTCCCATAAACCCGAGTCACCGTGTTTTTTCCATAAACCCGAGTCACCGTGTTTTTTCCATAAACCCGAGTCACCGTGTTTTTTCCATAAACCCGAGTCACCGTGTTTTTTCCATAAACCCGAGTCACCGTGTTTTTTCCATAAACCCGAGTCACCGTGTTTTTTCCATAAACCCGAGTCACCGTGTTTTTCCCATAAACCCGAGTCACCGTGTTTTTTCCATAAACCCGAGTCACCGTGTTTTTTCCATAAACCCGAGTCACCGTGTTTTTTCCATAAACCCGAGTCACCGTGCTTTTTCCATAAACCCGAGTCACCGTGTTTTTTCCATAAACCCGAGTCACCGTGTTTTTTCCATAAACCCGAGTCACCGTGTTTTTCCCATAAACCCGAGTCACCGTGTTTTTTCCATAAACCCGAGTCACCGTGCTTTTTCCATAAACCCGAGTCACCGTGTTTTTCCCATAAACCCGAGTCACCGTGTTTTTCCCATAAACCCGAGTCACCGTGTTTTTCCCATAAACCCGAGTCACCGTGTTTTTTCCATAAACCCGAGTCACCGTGCTTTTTCCATAAACCCGAGTCACCGTGTTTTTCCCATAAACCCGAGTCACCGTGTTTTTTCCATAAACCCGAGTCACCGTGTTTTTTCCATAAACCCGAGTCACCGTGTTTTTTCCATAAACCCGAGTCACCGTGTTTTTTCCATAAACCCGAGTCACCGTGTTTTTCCCATAAACCCGAGTCACCGTGTTTTTTCCATAAACCCGAGTCACCGTGTTTTTTCCATAAACCCGAGTCACCGTGTTTTTTCCATAAACCCGAGTCACCGTGTTTTTTCCATAAACCCGAGTCACCGTGTTTTTTCCATAAACCCGAGTCACCGTGTTTTTTCCATAAACCCGAGTCACCGTGTTTTTCCCATAAACCCGAGTCACCGTGTTTTTTCCATAAACCCGAGTCACCGTGTTTTTTCCATAAACCCGAGTCACCGTGTTTTTTCCATAAACCCGAGTCACCGTGCTTTTTCCATAAACCCGAGTCACCGTGTTTTTTCCATAAACCCGAGTCACCGTGTTTTTTCCATAAACCCGAGTCACCGTGTTTTTCCCATAAACCCGAGTCACCGTGTTTTTTCCATAAACCCGAGTCACCGTGCTTTTTCCATAAACCCGAGTCACCGTGTTTTTCCCATAAACCCGAGTCACCGTGTTTTTCCCATAAACCCGAGTCACCGTGTTTTTCCCATAAACCCGAGTCACCGTGTTTTTTCCATAAACCCGAGTCACCGTGCTTTTTCCATAAACCCGAGTCACCGTGTTTTTCCCATAAACCCGAGTCACCGTGTTTTTTCCATAAACCCGAGTCACCGTGTTTTTCCCATAAACCCGAGTCACCGTGTTTTTCCCATAAACCCGAGTCACCGTGTTTTTCCCATAAACCCGAGTCACCGTGTTTTTCCCATAAACCCGAGTCACCGTGTTTTTCCCATAAACCCGAGTCACCGTGTTTTTTCCATAAACCCGAGTCACCGTGTTTTTCCCATAAGCCCGAGTCACCGTGTTTTTCTCCACAAAACCCATGTAACCGTGCTTTTACCGTAAATACCGTGTGACCATGTTTTTACCGTAAACACCGTGTAACCGTGTTTTTAACGTAAATACCGTGTGACCATGTTTTTAACGTAAATACCGTGTGACCATGTTTTTAACGTAAAAACCGTGTGACCATGTTTTTAACGTAAATACCGTGTGACCATGTTTTTAACGTAAATACCGTGTGACCATGTTTTTAACGTAAAAACCGTGTGACCATGTTTTTAACGTAAAAACCGTGTGACCATGTTTTTAACGTAAATACCGTGTGACCATGTTTTTAACGTAAATACCGTGTGACCATGTTTTTAACGTAAAAACCGTGTGACCATGTTTTTAACGTAAATACCGTGTGACCATGTTTTCAACGTAAATACCGTGTAACCATGTTTTTAACGTAAACACCGTGTAACCGTATTGTTATTCGTCATATTGTCATATTTTGCGTCAGGTCTACAAGATGATGCAGCGTTGGAAATTTAAGTCTGCATTAAAATTGTATTCCTATTTTGACTCAAATGGAATTACAGTTTTGATTGAATGCAAATTGGAAGTTTTTATCATGGAAAAACTTTGGTTTTTATTGAAATCGAAAGTAAACTTTGGTTGAAAATGAACTTCAGTTTTGGTTAAAAGGAAAAATTTGTTTGGCCTGTGGTGAAATTATACCGAATTCGCTTTATTTGAAACTGATTCCTTTTTCGAGTAAAATGCCACGCATTTGTCGACGAAACAGTCGACGGCCTCGAAATTTAACGCTTTCACACTGTCTGCTTCCCTGCAGCTCAACTACATCTTTCTATTCCAGAGACCCGTGACTAAATTGGTGATGAGAAGCAATAAATATAGTTCATCGTTTTCAGTTAAGTATTTATTTTGGACAAATCCTTTAACTCGAAGACCCTATATAATATTTCGCTAGCAAAGTTGTGAATGGCAGAGGTCGAACGTAAGTGAGAAAAATGCACATGGTATAAGTTCTATTTTTGAGTTTGATTGCTCCTATTATTGAATCTACAACTATATTTTTAGCATTTTTACCGATGTAGCATTCAGGGAAAGTATATTGGAATGAACCTTCTTTGTTAATGCCCATGATTTTCTCGCTTCAAATTTCGATGATGCTTGATTTCCAACGAACACTATCATTCTCAACTCGCTGATTATTGAATTATCGTACGAGCAGAAACTGGCGTGTGTGTGTCGTCTGTACGTAACTGGTGTTCATGTACGCTACTTGCACTTGCATACTCGTATTGTGCACAGCTAGCTGCAGCCAGCATCTTGAAGCGTGGCAGGGGTACCCGGAATCAATCTCTCGAAGTCCAAGAGCTACACACTGTTTGGGACTGTCAGCTACCGATTCAGCGCTAGGTGAAATGACTCTAAAATACCAGGTACCTTAGAAGCCCAGTTCCTGGTACTAAACGTTTCCGAATACCAAAATACCAAGTAATGGTCGTACCAGAATTTCAAAACTCTAGTGATATCTCATACCTATATACTTGAATGAAAGCGTGCTCGAATTCCGCGACAACAGGCACTCATTGTAGTCGGATACCAGGTATCCACCGCATCCCATGTACCAGGTATCGAGCACATCCCAAATAACAGGTATCGAACGCCCCCAAATACCAGTCACCAGCATAGTGCACATGTGCATTGGTATGCAGTCGTACACGGCGCCCACGCACGTGCGTCACCGTGGTGACGCTGAGGCCGCTGCAGCGGCGGCCGTGTGGTGCGGTGGTCTGGCGTGCGTGTGGGCTGTGTTTAGCTCTTGCTGGCCGCTTTGGCATCGGTGGCGGTCATGTTGAGGTTATACTTCGGCATCGGTAGAAGTCATTTACTATCTACTTTGGGACCGGCTGTTATGTTCAGCTCTTGCTGGCTGCTTTGGTATCTGTAGCAGTCATGTTCAGCTCTTAATGGTCTCCTTGGCATCGGTAGCGGTCATGTTGAGTTTTTATTGGTTTCTTTGGGATCGGCAGCGGTCATTTACTACCTTCTTTAGGATCGGTAGCGGTCATGTTGAGCTTTTACTGGTTCCTTTGGGATCGGTAGCAGTCATGTTGAGCTTTTACTGGATTCTTTGGGATCTGTAGCAGTAATGTTGAGCTCTTACTAACTGCTTTGGGATTGGTAGCGGTCACGTTGAGCTTTTACTGGCCACTTTGGGACCGATAGCGGTCATTTAATACCTTCTTTAGGATCGGTAGAGGTCACGTTGAGCTTTCACTGGATTCTTTAGGATCTGTAGCAGCCTTGTTGAACTTTCACGGGCTTTTTGGGATCTTTAACGGTCAGTGTTGTCTTTTGTTCATATATGGGGATTAGGATCGTTCAAATTTAGTTTCCAATGCTTTTTTAGCTAGTATATTAGTTAAAGATGACTTATCGACTTTTACCGTTTAACTTACGACTAGGTACACTTTTTTTGACTACTTTGGTATCGGTATTGTTCAGAGTCGCCCTTATTCAATTATTTTGAGATCGGCATATTTTATGCTCAGCATTTTTATTTCTCATGATACCTTTATTAGTCAAAAGAGTTTATTTGACTTTTTGATATCAGTATTGATCAGTGGAAAAACTTTAGACATGTTTAATTATCGCTATTGTTTAGTATTTTTCTATAACTTATTTTTAGTACAGGCCAATTGTTTGCTGTAATTTTGCATATTGCTGGTATAGTCAATGAATTATTGAGTTCTTTTTAAAGATATTAAGGCCCATATCGATGAGATTTTTTGGCTTCAAGCGAATTTGTGTTGAATATCGGTTAATGTTGACTTTTTTTGACTCACGCGCCTCAGTTAGTACTTGCTACTTCTTTTACGTATGTTCAGGATTGACTTTGGTCCGTTCACGAAACTTGTAACCAGTTTCGACGATGGCTAATTGTAGTATCTATGTTGATTGAAATGAACTCTCAGCAAATATCTCCCTTACATCTAGATGCATTTTCAATGAACATTTCGTGCCCTACAAGGTTATATGAGCTATTGGTATGCGGTGTGTCAAATTGATTCTTTCTCTTTTCCTGGCCTAAATTAACATCCAGCTAAGTCGCGCCCACGATCGACCATGTCTATCACACCTGTACGAGTTAAGTGAACAAAGAACTCACGATTACGTTCAATTAGCGTGTGTTTGAAGAACTTTAGGGTTAAACGCATTATTGCATCACCTTCATGCACTGTGTGTGTGTCGGTGACGTGTGTAGGTCTGACGTCACAGAGTTTTACGTTCAGTGACGACACAAGACGAAGGTGCGGATCCGTGGCTGGAAGGCGATTTCCCGTCCAGCTAAGAAGGCTTGTCATGCTACCGGCCTCTGGTAAACCTCTCGTCTTGCATGTGGCTGTATTGGCCTTGAATGTGTTCCTGCTTCTCCATATCTCTAAATTTGATGTTTCAAATATAGGTCTTTGACTTTATCATTTTAAGGTGGCAAGAGAAAGGGAAATCTCAAGGAAAACGGAAAAGAAATGATTATCCAAAGTACAACTGTGCAAAATTTATATCCCAAGAATTAATGGATAAAAAAGTAAATTCAAGGTCTTTTCACTATCTTTTCAAGTGCGTTTATTTAACTGTAATTTTTTGTTGCTTACCCTGTTCCGTTTTGCTTCCTTCTGGTTAGGGTTTCAACTTCCTCTTAAATTTTTTAGGACTTCTTTTTCTGTTCTGTTTCCGGCATAGGATTTTTATTCCTTTCGTGTTTTGATAAGATTGTTTGCCATCTTATTTCAGATCTGATTAGGATGTTTACTCATTCTCTCTTCTACCAAGAATTCACTTTTCTATTCATGTATTCTTAGTACTTTAAGTTTTCACCAGTTGTTCTTTAGACAACCATTTCTTTTCTGTTTTATTAAGGGTTTCTCTTTCTGTTTCCGCCTTAAACTCTTCATTTGCAGTTTTTCTATTCCTATTTACTCTAAAAAAATTTTATTCTTTCCGTATTCGGCTTAGAATTTTTAACTTTTTTCTCTTCTGTCTAGCATTTCTCTCAGTGTTCCGGAAATTCCTCCTCCTCAGCTGGCACGCGCGTGGGAGTCACGCACCGCTCAACGCGCATGACGCAACACGTGCTGCACGCGCGCGTGTGTGCATGGCTGCCTACGCACGCGTGACGCGTACGCGTGGTTTCCCTTTTGACCATTAAAAATTTAACAAAGATGACCATTAAAAATTCATCTCTCACTTAGTTTACGTAAGTATGAAACACTTCGACACTCTAATGACGGTAAAAGTAAACGCGACGTTTAAGAGAAACCCTTGAAGGACGCAATTTTTTTCTCTCAAATTTTTTTGGCACTTGAGCATCAAGCTCCCGACGCTGTGGGAGTGTGAAAATTCGATACAAACGATTGGGTGCGTGAAACTGAAATGGAAGTGCTCGACAATTTGGTGCTAATTTCTAGCGAAGACACTCGTGTGAGTGCTTGTTAATAATAGAAGGGGTTAGAGGGAAGGGGTGCGTGCCGTGGGCCGACCTCTCACCTCCTGCCGTCTTCTGTTATTCTGCACCTCTCTGTCACTTCCCTGTTCTCCTTTGCGGTCTTCTGTTACCTCTTGCCATTCCCTGTCACTTCCCTGTTACCCTTTGTCGCCTCTTGTAATTCTTTACCATCACCTACCAGTTCCCTGATACTCTTTGCAGTCTTCTTTACCCCTGGCCTCCACCTGTCACTTCTCATTCCCCTCTTGCCGCATTCTGTCGCTCCTTGCCATACCCTGCCAATTCCCTGTTACCCTTTAATTGTCGCCTTCTATTACCCCTTGCCATACCCTGCCAATTCCCTGTTACCCTTTGTCGCCTTCTATTACCCCTTGCCTTGCCCTGCCATTTCCATGACGCCCCTCGTGATCCTGGCGCTGCGGTGAGTTCTCCCCTTTGGATAAAGGGAGAACTCAGCCGCAATTCCCCCACACTACCCGGGTGTCGGAAATGAGTACCAGCTTGACCGGGGGTAACCGTCATTGCACCCTGGTGTTAGTTATAAGGCATTTTTAACACCAATATACAAGATGATATATGTTGTTAGCGGGTGCCAAATTAGGGAAAAGGGAATAGCTCTCTCTATTACCAGAGGACTTCTTAGAAAATGAAGGAGAATAAACAGAAGCGTTTATGTATGTTTATTACGGAAACGGAGATAATCGGCGTATATTAAACAGGGGGACTACGGAATCAAAACTAGTTGTTAAGAAAATAGGAAAAAGTCAGGAAACAATGAAACAACAGTACTTTGGAGAGCCCTAGAAATTGAGCGTGGGCGGGACACACACAGGGATTTGGTACATCAGCTGGAAGCAAAAGACAAACAATGTAAAACTAAAATTAATGATTTTCTGCTTCCTAAAGGCCGAAGTAACACAAATAAGAGCACTAATTAACAAAAATATCAATTGACAGATAAGGCAAGTTATAAAACGCAATAAAAGATGGCATAATAGCACACAATAATGAAGTAAGAAGTGTCGTGACCCTCTTTATTTTATCTCGCTGAGGTCAAGGTCTTCATTTTTCTCTGCCGTTATTCTTTGTTGCGATGCATGATATTTTTCCATGTGATATTATTAGTCGTGACATTAAGATTATTCGTCACTATTCATATATTTTCTACTTGGTAATATCAAGGTAGCTGCCACCAATACAGGGTTTCTGTATAAATATTTAATTCAATCTTCGGTGAGCGTTACGAGCGACTTAAGGCCATAAATTAATCGTGCATTCTAGCCGTGTTTCCTGGCTTCAAACATTATTACTTTCCTTCTGAATCATATCATCCTCCTTTCCTAACTATCTAAAGGATATGAAGAACACAAGGACATTAAAGAAATTCGCTATTGGACACAGGAAAATATTGAGACATTAATCATCGAAAATACGCATTAATTGAACGCACGCGATCTACGCATTCACATCCTAATATACTCAGAAGTTTGAGTGGGGACTGGGGTTTGACATGAAATCAGAGGGAAACTTATCTTGAGGTTTGGAGATTGGTCTCGCAGTCTGAATGTCGCCTGGCTGGCGCAAGATCACCATGTTTGGTTGAGGGCAGAGAGACCAGGTTGATGGCTGGGACTATGCCGACAGTAGCAGTTTATGTTGACGATCTCTAGTTTACGTTATTGGCACTGCAGTTGAGTATTCTTGAAGTTAATCACTTTCGAGCGAATGAGGGCACAGATATTCTAGGATGGCTTTGAGTAGTGAATTTAAGAGGCAAGGCCTCGGCCCAACTGGACCAAGGTAGAGGAACAAACTCGTGTGCGGCTGCTTGTGATCGTGTCCCAGCCTCTACTGCCGCTCTCTCCCTCTGAGTCCCTCAGGCAACCCGCGTTCGGCGTCACCTTGAGGTGCCAACTTTGAATAACAACCTAACAAAGTCACCAATAAGAACGTGATATATCCCTACTATTGAATAGAAAACATACATCATTAACCTTACCCTCATTACTATATAAAAATCCCCACAAAACAATGTTAAACATATTAATTAAAGCAAATGAAGACACCCGTTGAGGTTCTTGGCTTCTTCGGTTGACATGGTTGTTCGTTACGAGTTACGGCGACGTCCGATCGTTCCTGAAGCGTCGATTGTTCTAGAATTCAACGATGTTGTGATGCTTTCTCGCAGAAATCAGGCTTATTATTTGGTCTTTTGAATCATTTATGAATAAGTCGTTGGCCGGACGATTATTCGGATCCTTAGCGACATTCCTTACACAGTTATGCGGAGAAGCATAACAAATCCCCCGTGGCCGAACAAATCACAAGCTCCCGCTTGTGCTCGAAAGGCTTATCTTCGACGTTGCTCACACGTGCAGCCGACGCCTTAAATGCGTGGATCATGGAAGAGTCAAGATGCTTACAACTGGAGTTTGCTCTTCTGGCGAGCGCTGATTTAGAGTCGTCAAATAAAGGAGTCATTATAGTTGTCCTATGGGCAGAACCGTGTCCTATAGATGACACCGACTTCTCCCTCCGTTGCGTGGATCACTGCAGTAATCCTTGAGAGTGAAAACCCTCGGAAGTGTAGCGAACACTTCCAAATACACCCAAGTCGTATAATCCTGGGCTGCATAACTTGCTCCACCACTTTGCAGAAGTCTTATAGAGATCTCCGAAATATATTCCGTGTGTCGTCGGTCGAAGTGGACTACTATCTCGTGGAGTTCATCATCTTTTTTTGGGGTTGCGTAGGATTCGCTGCCTTTATGCTGAGATCTTTGAGTTGATACGTTGATTTTCATCTGGGCCTCCGTATTATTTTCATCGTCGTTGATCACATCAGAAGCCGTCGTCGTCGAATCCATCCGAAGTCCGAAGTCGTGATTGAAATCCCTATGTTGAGCTGTCCTTTAAATTTTTAAATGCCCGTCGTTTTCTATTCACCGTGCCTCAGTAGAAAATTAGCCGCGGTCGTCGACCCAGTCCACTGATAAGAAATTTTCTTCGCGTACTCGTTTTCTACGAGTCGGTGTGCGAGCTCAGATCTGCCGCTGCGTGTCGCGCTTCAAGCGTCGAGGTAGATGGTGAGGTAGGGAGCAGGGGCGCAGCGCATGCGTGGCCAACCCGTAGTAGTGATGCCGTCCGAGCAGGGCGACCGTGATGCGTCTGTGGTGGAGTCTCTCACCACTCTTGATGACTGGCGAGTGATGGTGCGCCGGCGCAAGCGTTCAACCGCGCTCAGCTGATGTCATCCACCATTCCTGAAAGGTCAATCCCATTAAGTGTTTGTTCTGATGTTCTTCTTTAATTTTTCCCAAGCCTCCCTCTATATCACATCAATCAAGCCTTCCCTCTCAAACTCCCAAGTATTTACAAAAAGACTTAAGCATCCTACGTTTGAGTTTTACGTTATTATAAGCAAATTACGAATAGAACATAAGGTTCAAAAAATTATTTAAGTATAGATCGCAAAGTTTAAAATTAATTACATCCTACGAGTACACACGCATTTATGGAATTATCGAAATACATGAAAGTGAAATAAAATTGAACTATTTTCCCCACGCAGAAATATTAATTACAAAAATTATGCATATTATTTAAATTCGATCAACTCGACACAATGAAGTTCATAGTTATGCTCAGGACCAGTAGAACATGTATGCGCAAACATATTAATACGAGATCGTCGAGATTGAATAAACCCGTTTGAAACAAATCATCACCCTTATGAAGTTTTAGATTTCTGAATTACCAATTCACTGTATTATTCAGATGGGTTATGGATTATCGTGACTTCACAGCTGTTTCCACGTTATTAATCCATATCGCTCATAGCTAGAATCATTATGTGACGTACCTCGCAGGTAACTAATTATTTTAAAAGTAATAGTAAATCTAATTCATTAGATATTTGCCAAAATTGAATCGATCCGTGGAACCGTTATTGAATTTTGGAAACCTTAACTAACTAGTAACTCTAATAGCAGACAAATGTCTCCAGTTTACATTCATTCTCATTGGAATAACGTCGCTGGTAATTGGAATTAAATTTATTGTACGTAATCCAAATAATTGATCAAGAAATCGCATATCATATATTGGAAAAAGATTAAATTTATTATACGTTGACTTTGAATTGTAATAGCAATTCCTAGCATCCGTAGTAAATCCTCAGACAAATTTCGTGTAAGATCATTAGTATTTAAATTTTGAATAATAATTCACATGATATTGACATAATTATGCCGTGGTATCCGCAGTAATTTGTTTGATGAACGTCGAATAAGAAATTTTTACACGCAGTAATGATGAAATAATTAAATTTTTACGTTCTCACATGTAATTAAATTTATTTTTCATTAGAAAAACGTAACCTATTACATGCCCAGATTAAGAAATTCGTGGTTCGTGAGATTTTATCGTTCGTGTTATTGAAGTTTAGAATCATGGAAAGCTCTAGCGTGTGGCATTTGTGGCAGTTCGTACGCGGGTACGTGGGCTTTGTTTATAGTCTCACATTCCATTGGCGAGGGCGTGAGCTGCCGCGGCAAAGCCGGCTCACTCAAGGATTGAGGAATGTTCGATCCTAACATACGTCCGCAACATATGGCATGTTGTCACATCATAGTTTTAACGTTGGATGGCACAGAAAATGTTGCATATTGTAATTGAAATTAATTGATGAAGGGAAACGTTGAACATCCGTACACATTATAAGTCTATCGACAACATTGAAATATGAAACATTAATGCAACATTACTTTATCGTTCCTGACGACATTCTGCAAATAAGTATTCATTAGGAAGAGAGAGACGAGATGATTCAGATAAAGAAATTATTTTTAGTCGGCCAAATATCAATTTTTAAATTTGAATGTTTGAATGCACGTATATATTTTATTCGGAGGTGTGAGTTCGGCAGGCATGAGATTTTACAGTAACATTTACATTTAAAGCAAAACTCAAATCCCAACGCTCAGCCGCCATATGTCGTGACCCTCTTTATTTTGTCTCGCTGAGGTCACGGTCTTCATTTTTCTCTGCCGTTATTCTTTGTTGCGATGCATGATATTTTTCCATGTGATATTATTAGTCGTGACATTAAGATTATTCGTCACTATTCATATATTTTCTACTTGGTAATATCAAGGTAGCTGCCACCAATACAGGGTTTCTGTATAAATATTTAATTCAATCTTCGGTGAGCGTTACGAGCGACTTAAGGCCATAAATTAATCGTGCATTCTAGCCGTGTTTCCTGGCTTCAAACATTATTACTTTCCTTCTGAATCATATCATCCTCCTTTCCTAACTATCTAAAGGATATGAAGAACACAAGGACATTAAAGAAATTCGCTATTGGACACAGGAAAATATTGAGACATTAATCATCGAAAATACGCATTAATTGAACGCACGCGATCTACGCATTCACATCCTAATATACTCAGAAGTTTGAGTGGGGACTGGGGTTTGACATGAAATCAGAGGGAAACTTATCTTGAGGTTTGGAGATTGGTCTCGCAGTCTGAATGTCGCCTGGCTGGCGCAAGATCACCATGTTTGGTTGAGGGCAGAGAGACCAGGTTGATGGCTGGGACTATGCCGACAGTAGCAGTTTATGTTGACGATCTCTAGTTTACGTTATTGGCACTGCAGTTGAGTATTCTTGAAGTTAATCACTTTCGAGCGAATGAGGGCACAGATATTCAAGGATGGCTTTGAGTAGTGAATTTAAGAGGCAAGGCCTCGGCCCAACTGGACCAAGGTAGAGGAACAAACTCGTGTGCGGCTGCTTGTGATCGTGTCCCAGCCTCTACTGCCGCTCTCTCCCTCTGAGTCCCTCAGGCAACCCGCGTTCGGCGTCACCTTGAGGTGCCAACTTTGAATAACAACCTAACAAAGTCACCAATAAGAACGTGATATATCCCTACTATTGAATAGAAAACATACATCATTAACCTTACCCTCATTACTATATAAAAATCCCCACAAATCAATGTTAAACATATTAATTAAAGCAAATGAAGACACCCGTTGAGGTTCTTGGCATCTTCGGTTGACATGGTTGTTCGTTACGAGTTACGGCGACGTCCGATCGTTCCTGAAGCGTCGATTGTTCTAGAATTCAACGATGTTGTGATGCTTTCTCGCAGAAATCAGGCTTATTATTTGGTCTTTTGAATCATTTATGAATAAGTCGTTGGCCGGACGATTATTCGGATCCTTAGCGACATTCCTTACACAGTTATGCGGAGAAGCATAACAGAAGTGCAGTAACTGAAATAAATAATTTGATTGAATTTCGCACAAAGACCGATACACCCGGATTTTGATAAATGAGTAACTCAGCAGCTTCTGAATATTTCCACTTCCAACGATAATACACTTACAAATTAAGTAATGAAAATAAGAAAAATGTAGCTCATCAACTGAACAACTATGAATAGAGTTTATTCGCAGTTAAAGTTTAATAAAGTTTATTAACCAACCAAGCAAGTCACGCACGCAAGAACAGAATCCTAACTAAATCTTAATCTTAACTAAAAACGGAACTTGGCTGAGCACATATATATGTACATAATCCACTTACCTCAGCCACAGTTCCTACATACTGAAAGTTCTTCAGTTTTGTTAGACAATTCATTTTTAGTTAGACAATTAATGATTATTAGAATTACTGGAAAAAAGAGTACGGTTGAACACACGTTCAAAAGCAGATGTCCTAGCGCCACATTCTCACGCGTCCATAAGTAACACCACCAAATGACACGTCGCGAGCAGTGTGTTCACAGATAGGTTGAGGGGAAACCTATATTACAGTGCACGCGGTAACAATGTATAAGGCATGATTGATTGGAATAAGGCATTCTTTTTTTCATCACCCTCCATTCAAAATACTCAACAACATCATTGATTGAGGGGTAATTAACACTTTGACCGCAACGTGCGCCACCTATGGCCACGGAGAAGATTTTCATAGCGCTGCTTACCGACCACTAGTCGCATTCTCTATTTTCGTGAACGCTAAATTAAAGCTAAATGAAGGCACCATCCAGTTAATGATTGCTATTTTGAAAATTTCTTACTACAGTTCACTTTAAATTTGAGTTGGATATTGACCTTCACTTCCCTCAAGGGTATACAACTATTGTATCTTACAACTATTGTATCTATGGGAATTAGCGCTCCCAGGGGGAAATGTGAGGGCCCGAGCTGAGAGTTAGGTAGGCCTTCTTTTTATTGAAATTATAAGTTTTTGTAAATATTAAGGACCATTTTTTTTTCGTTCACTGCTGTCCTGTTTTTTAGCACCCACTTCTTTCTTCTTCAACTTGGATCTTTTTTCATAACCTTCTTCTTCAACTTACTGTCTCTATGCTCTTTCTGCATAGATTCCGCGGTCCCTTAACTCCATAATAAATGGTGCCTTCCTCCTTCCTCTCTTTGGATCGCATTTTTTTGTGGATAGGGAGGCTTACACTATCTAACAACCTAATCTATTCTATTGACCTTCAGTTTAACCAATTGCGATCGACGTGTTAAATAACACCTCACTTCCCCGCGTGCCGAGATGTGGGCTAGAGAACAGGGAGTGTGGGGCCAGCAGGAGCTGGCAGCAGTGGGCGGGGCTACTTCCTGCAGCCAGCGCTAGGGAGGCCACTTGGCCAGGACAAGAGTGGGAGAGGAGAGTCTAGGATTGCCAGATTGGCCATTTCATGGCCAATTTACACAAAATACACCATTTTTTGGATGTCGTGGCCATGAGAAATTCACTTGGCCATTTTTTAAAACGTCGCACAATTCAAGAAACAGAAGACCTGCAACCTCTCGAGGAGGTGCTCTCGTCGTAACGTTGTCAAAGTGAGTAAAAAAGTCATTAGTGTTTTGATTTTTAAATGAAAAATGTGTATTTACTTTGTAGTGGCCATTTTGGCCATCGTTTTTTGTAAAATGTGGCCATGAGCTGACGGATTCATATGGCAACATTGTCGGGGAGACCAGCTCCACGGTTGCGTTATCGCAGAGAGCGGGCTTCGAGAGGGGTAATTATCACGGACATTTATTTCGATTGCGTCAGCTGCAATATATAAATGTACGCTATTTGTGCTTCATTCATTTGGTGCTGCTATGAAAATATTCCCCATCAATTTTGCGTGCGTCAGTTGCAATGTGAACAAATATACGCTATTATATATAGTGCAGTATTCTTCAACTGCTATGAAAACACTCTTCACCAATTTTTGCGTGCGTCAGTTGCAATGTGAACATTTACTACTATAGATGTTCATATCAAATTGCAGCGCAACAACTCCAGCGTTCTCGTATGGTTTATAACAGCATTTTGCCGTTCGTAGAGAATGTTGCTGTTTCTACTTGGAGTGTATTGTGTGCGCAGCGCTGTTTGCCAAAGTGTAATGAATATCCATTTCTCACCCATGCTTTACACAGTTCTATTGCATGAGCTCGAACACAACTTTATGCACAGAAGCAAAACATTACGATTTGTATGAACGCATTTTATGTACGCATGGCCAAGTATTTTTGCGTACAAAGCTATTTTATTTACTAAATATTGTTGTTATTTATTAATATAAGGTCGTCGCTAATGAATGTACATTCGCCCTACTGTTGGCCTGCACGTGCTTTCGGTTCCTTAAAAATTTTGTTTTTCTCGTACAATTCGCCTTCCTTTATTGAATAAAATTACAAAATTGCACTATCATAAAAATGAAACATTCTAACGACGAAAAGATGTGCCTTCGCTCAGCTTATTTAAAAACAGTCCCATTAAAGTCAGCTACATGCACACGTACTTTACATGCATCATGTTTTTTACATATACCATATACTTTACATACATCATGTAGTTTACATGTAGTATATCATGTACTTCACATGCATCATGTACTTTACATACATCACGTACGTTACATCTGCTTCACATATATCTTGCACTTAACATGTACTTTACATCTATCATGCAGTTCACTAGCACGGTAACCCCATGTACTAGCAAGCACATGAACCACATTTTCATAAGAACCGTACATCATCGTGTGTTGCGAGACGGCTCACCAAGTCTCTGCACACTTGCCACGGGAACACCAGGTGCCTTAGCCCAAGGTCTCCGGTAAAGAAAATCTTCTAAGGCAATACGATACATCCTTGAGACCGTTACTTAAGGGCCGTTTACACTAGGGGACATTTCGGCCGTGAGGCGCGACACGTGTATACGAGGCTCACCACTGAGGCTCATATTTGTGTGTGTTTATACGAAGTTCCCTATTCGCCACGGTAGTTGCGAGGCTCTTGAGTGTCGCGCATTACGAATTCGATCAGAGCGAATAGGGAACTTCGTATACACAACACAAATATGAGCCTCAGTGGTGAGCCTCGTATACACGTGTCGCGCCTCACGGCCGAAATGTTCCTTAGTGTAAACGGCCTTTTAGTTTAACACTTTGAATCCGAAATGTCATAAATGTGTACCACTAGGTAAATTGTTCATTCAAGTACCGGAATATTCAAATAACATTTTAACTATTTTGCTAACTTTTCCTAAATAAATTTTGGAGTAAAAGGTTACATATTATGGTTTAATTACATTCTTTATACTTTTCAAAAAGGTTAAAAATGTATTAAAGTAGAAGACCCGGTTTTTTCAAAACGACCGTAGCAGCCGCACAATCGTAGTTAACGTGTCAACACTGCGAAGGGTTAAACTGAAGTTCAATATACAACTCAAATGTTAAGTCAAAAGTTGTTACAAATTCTACAAATAGCAAATATTAACTACGTATAATAATTACTCCTAACATAAAAAGATTGTTAAAAAATTTTCAAACGACCCATCGATGGGTCGTTTTGCAGTTGGAAAAACATGAGCACGACCCACCGGTGGGTCACACCGAAATGAATGTGTTAATAATTAGAGTTGACTTGATTTATTGCACTATTGGCTGATTATCTGCTTCATATTTTTTAATAAAAGAAGAATGGTTGGTATGAGCGCTGATGTCATAGCAAAGAAAGCTCAGAAAATGTTACTAATTTTTATTATTTTTAATTTTTGTTTCATTTCAGGCCAAAGTGAATTTTTGAGACCTTCCAAGAACTGAAGAGGAAGGCCCCAGAGTTTCATTCTATACTTACATGTGGAAAGTAGAAAAATTGCATTAGAAATAAATATAAATTAACAAGGATACCTTCTCACATGAAAAATCCATTCCTACTGTCCAGAATACTTATTCAAAATGCATAAAACAATTACATTGTTCACTTTTTCCCCTAAAACCACTTTTTCCCCAAACAAGTGGGGACAGATCACCCACAAGTACCCATGATTGGAGCGACTCGCTTGTTCCTGTCTTTGCACCACCGGAACAAAGGTAACCAGTCCGTGTGTTTCCACGACATTGTGGTCGCTAAATTCGTATGAGCTTTTTTGTAAGGTTGATCAGGATGCCGGCTTGTACTGTTATGCAGTTGGGGGAGTCTGTTTGTGCAGTACATAATGCAATTGATAAATTCGTTGGCTTGGACTGTTAAATGTTTGCTAGCGTATCCTAAAATATGGCTGATTAGTCCGTCTGCTTGCACTTTAATTCATTTTTAAACCATCTGCTCGTTTAAAAATAGGCGAAAATCCCTACCACGAAAATTTAATTTGTTTTAGTGCTGCAGGAGAAAGAGCGTAATGGAAAAAACAAGATAAACCGTTTTAACCATTGTTTCTCATTGCAATTGCTCTGTTTCTTAACTTGGCGGTGGACGGAGGCACTCGGTGAACACTCCGACCCTGCACTGGCCAGTGGCAAAATGTGTTGCAGAAGAGGTTTATCAGTCCTCTCGAGATCGTGTTTGAGAATGGGCTGTGTATTTGTGGTGAAAAAGCCGTCACGGAATTTTAGAGAATTGAGACGGCGTACTCTGAGAAACTGATGATTGTTCCTTGAGTTTCATGTTAGGTAGTGCATCGTACGAAAATTTGCTGCATTCGTACTTTTCGTGTCATTAATTTTGATTTGCTTTTATAAAATATTGAATCCAAATATAGTTAGTCCTTTGAAGCTAGTTAAACGCAAATGTAATTTTATTGAGGAGTTCATGATTAAGGAGTTTCTTCATCACGATTCTGTTCCTCGATTTATCGCCTCCGTGGCCTAATGGATAAGGCATTGGCCTCCTAAGCCAGGGATTGCGGGTTCGAGTCCCGCCGGAGGTTGCGTTAACTTTTGTGGTCACTGTGACCGAGTAGCTTCAAGCGCGCGCCCTACAAAGAAAGGTGTCGGCAGTTCGTATCTCGTCAGTGCACACCGGTGATTCTCACCGTTGGAAAAAAGAACTCATCCACAATTCCCCACTCTATCCAGGTGTCAAAAATGGGTACCAGCTTGTCCTGGGAGCTTTTCCATTGAGTGAGCGTAGCAGCGCGAGCTGAAAAAGGTGCTCGACGAGGATGAGATTCGAACTCACGCACGGAGACCGTATTGGATTAGCAGTCCAACGCCTTAACCACTCGGCCACCTCGCCACGCTACAGGTTGTTCTGCTAGTGATAGTATTGCGAAGGAAAACTTGTTATACAATATGTTTTCCCTGTTTGAGTGTCGAATAAATCGATACCTTGTGTTGTATCGTTTCAATTTAGGAGATATAATTCAGTATTTCAAGTCAGGTGATTGCAATAAAATGACAGGAAAGAATTCTTACCTTATGAACAATATTTCTATTCACGAACTCAGCTCGAAGAAGTTTTCACTTGATAATTTTGGATGCCGACTTAATTCGACGTGGGCTTCAAACTTCAAGTTTAGGTAGAAGTTTTCTAAACTGCAACTTAATCTCTGATATGTAGTGTGATATCATCTTAGCACTAAATTTAATTATTTTTCAAACTTCGGCAGGATTCGTGTCGAGTTCAAGAAAAAATAGAAAAATACAATGTTAACGTTCCAAAAGTTTAGAGAGCTTTTTGTGACACAGACCAGTTTTTTATCTGTTCTATAATAGCGAACTCATCTTTCTATGACGTACAGCCTTGATAATGCCGGTTCCTGGCTACCCCATACTCACCAGCGACTGTGGCGTGTGAGCTGGCGTATTGTGTGCCATGTAGTCAATACACGTGGTCGCGTAGTGCAGATTTGCTATTCAAATTATTTACCAAGTTTTCTCAGTCGATCTCGCGTGATCGAAGATATAACTAGCTACTTAAAGGTTTTAATTATTATAATGCAGAAAGGTTTATTATATTATATATTAAATGTATTATAATCTATACTATAACAAGAGCGGTGTCAGTCTGTCCGAGGCCATCCGAAAGTATGTATGTGATGAGCGTATCTGTGATACAAGCTTCATCAACTCCACAATAATTATTCTCTCATTTCGCCTCTTTCTTAGTATATTATAATATAGAGCTACTCGTAAATGCACAATGCTGCCGCTGTTACTCCTTGTCATTATTCTGTTACTGCTTGTAATTCCCTGCCAATTCTGTGTTACCCTTTGTATTCCCTGTTACGTAATGGCGCTGGACGCAGCATGTGGCTTAGGCAGCAGCCGTGCGCTGAATACAAAGTTAAACAATTTATATTTACTCGATGTTTTGCTCGAAAAGATCATAACGTCATCTTATTGCAGCGGACACATGGAATACATTTACTTGTGTGCCCGAATGAGGTCGATACTCATTTGCGCCAGACAACAATCATTCGAATTGACTTTTCTAGTACTGCTGTGGATCTGGTAAATGTTGAGGATTAACCAGTAATCGATTTTCCACTTTTTAGGGCCTAAACATAGTTAATTAGATCGAAATAAACAAGTTTTCTTCTATGCACTTTCCGTCGTAAATGAGTATTTTACGAGTTATAGCGGTAGGCTAGTTTCGTCTATGATGACGAATGCGCTCGAATAAACAGCTATACATCGATTTTCGAATTTTTGTTGCTTGAATCATGGTAATAACATCGAAATAAATTACTTTTCTTCTATACACTTTTTTCGTCAAATGAGTAATCGAGTTAGCGCAGTAGGTTTTATTTTTTGCGCGATTGAGCTGTTTGAGTAGGTTTGAATATTCGTAATTTATTATTAGCTCACCCTGCGGAGCTTGCGGAGCCTGAACCCACTTCTAGGATCTTTTAGTTAATAACACAATAGAAATTTCCATTTTCACAAAATTTTTGGGATCAGCAAAGACAAATTCAATTTTTTGACCCAAGCTTTCGGCTAGATTAGCCCTAGCCGTCATCAGGGGAACGATGTATTTTTAAACAAAACCTCTCATGGTATTCGCGTGTATCTAGCATACAAAACATTTTATTAAATTTTTAGATGCAAGCCGAAAATCATTGATCAAAGGCGACTAGTGAGCAAAGGAAGAAACTGCGGGGGGACATCAAGGTGACGATTAATTTTGTTTGGTTCCTAAACACTGTACATTGCTTCGAAAATTTTTCGGGCGTATTAATTTTTAACATTTTATAAGATAGATACATTTTCAAAATCAAAAGAATGGTTATCATCTTCGGAATGCTAATAGACAAGGGATAACCTATTCTTCCTCTGCACATTCTTAGCATGCTCATCAATTCGTTGTTAAAGATTTCTACCCATTTCCCCAATGTAACATGCTTAACAATCTTTACATTATAATTTATATATTAGATTACTTTTTTCACAATTCTATCATTCATCTTTGAGTCTGATTAGGCTGTTTTTTATTGTATTCGAAGATTTGAAAGCCAATTTAACATTGAATGGTTTTAAGATTCGCTGGACTCTTTCAGAACAACCTTTAATATACGGGACGCTAACATATTTCAGGGGGCGTTAGGAATTTTCGTTGCTTTATCGAAGTATGGGGAGGCTTTGATTATTTCCACCAATCATTAGTCGGTTGCTATTACGTAGTTAAGGAGGAAAATTATTCTATTTCAATAATTAATCCACTGTTGAAAGTTCTTACTTCAAATTTTGCTCACTACAAAAATTAACTGCTCTCTGATAAAGGGATTTCGCTACACTTCTCCTCTGTGATAAGGGATGATAACTGAAATAGTCTAAGTACCCGCCTGTGTTTGTTGGTTTCCGGTAGACCTGGAATTATAATCTATTATTAGTTAATCGATTAATTAATATATCCAAGTACGGGATGCATCCATTACTTATCAACACCCCCGTGCCAGCCACTGTTTTGGAAACGTTACGCTGACGATATATTGACTGCACTACCAGAAGATATGCCTGATACATTCCTCCAGCATATCAATGGGTTCAACACCAACATATAATTTACTATGGAATTAGAAAGTATGAAAGAAGTAGAAAGTAGAAAGAAGCTTTGGTGCAAAAATCCATAAGAGTTTTATAATTATTGAAATCGAGAGTTAACTTTGGTTGAAACTGAACTTCAATTATGGTTAAAATGAAAAATTTGTTTGATGTGCCGTGAAATTATACCGAATTCGCTTTTTTGAAACTGCGATTCCTTTTTCGAGTAAAATGGTACTCATTTGTTGAAGAAACTGTCAACGGCCTCGAAACTTGATGCTTTCACACTGTCTGCTTCCCTGCAGCTGAAACTTGACTTAACTCGTCCGCCATTTCATCTCTAGACCATAAGTCCTGGCTGAAATCCACCTCATTTTGACCGACCGCCATGTGTACAAAGCACTAAATACCAGCAGGGTTTGTGTTCTGGGATGAACTGTAGCGGGGATTTTGAAAATTCCTATGGGCAAACGCGCATAAAAAATGTTTCAGTCTATTTAAATATAGCCGGGAAAATATATTTTCTCTGTCTGCCTGCGTCCTGCACACTTCAAATGAATTTGTCAAACAATACTCGTTCACGGAAAATATCAAGCGATGGCGTGTTTAATACGTTAACCGCCATGTGAGCCTCCGGTGAAACACGGATGGAATTTTCATAATGCTGCCGACCGACCAGTTGTCTTAAACTCAATTTTCATGAATATTCCAATTATTGAAGCTAAACGAAGGCACGATCCAGTTAAATGTTTGCTGTTTTCAAAACTGCTTACAACAATTAAATATGAGTTGAACATAGAACTTTACTTTAACCCATGGCGATTAACGTGTTACGAACGATCTGATGTTGTCCGTGCGTGACTGGGGAGCTGGATAAAACGTGCGAGTTCAGTGTGAAGGCACCGGTTCGTAACAGTGCTATTCCTACCTACAAGTCTCACAGACCCTTGCTAGTTAGCTCACGCGAGCTTATTACATGCTGCTTTGCTAGCGCTGTGTGAAATGGGACTTAGCTAGCATAAACGCTACTTTTTATTTCCCCAATGGGAGGTACGAGTTATCAGCGGATACAAAAGGGAATATTAATAACAAAACAAAGTACTGTACTTAGTGCCAAGAAATACATTTCGAATGGTGATTCGATTCCTCAGTTGATATTTCTTTACTCTGTTGTTGCCTTCCAACTTTACTTTCTTTCGCCAATGTGCTCCAATTGGTTGTTTGTGTGTTATTAATGTGTTTTGTTGAGTAAAACCTGAGCAAAAGCCCAACATGGTAAATAAATTGTTTTAAATTGTTAAATAGTTCAAAATGCCCAATTTTGTTTTGTGCCTAGTTCTGTTAGCGTGGTATTTTGCTTCGTCTAAGCTTACTGGTTCAGTTTTGAAATAACGTCTTTTAAAGGAGCAACTTCATAGTTTCTTCCATTATTGAAATCGTCTTGGCTATTTTTTATTCTTTCGAACAGAAGGGGTAAAAGTGAAGCGCAAGATGAATGGATAAAAGTATTTTGATAATATCATCTTCAACCTGTTTCCTTTGTTTTATAAAATCACCAAATGATATATTCACGATGAAAATCCTTGAAGTTCCTGATTTGTGAGAATTTGTGATGCAGAATTGGAACACGGCCTTCTTTCCAAAATATAATACTGAATCCTTACTCCGCGGTAAAGACGCATAGGCTCATCCCCTAAACTGGTGGCCGTGTTTTTGGCTAACACCAACTCTGTTGGCCCTGTCTAAAGCACGCTAGTGGGTCCCAAATTCGGAAGCCTCGTCGCAAACTTTGGCGTGCATGAGCTAGTCGGGGCAACGTAGTCTGGAAAGAAAATGCTCCGTGTGCAAGGTCCATGTTATTGATCCCAGCGCATTTTCGCTTTGGAAGCATATGCTATCCACAGTTCACTATATCCAACGATGGTGCATGACTGTATACCGGCTGGGCCAGGGCCAAATCTCATTGCGTTCTTGTCTTACTTGATAGGAATTTGTAAACCTGATAAATGCAGTGCATTTTGTACCAGCATAAATGAAACAAAACGCCCTGAGTAACTAGAATGACGCCGCATGGCAAGGGAAGCGTGCTATCACAGCTTATTTTCGCTCATGAGCTCACTGTGGGAGCACCATTATGCCTATAACTTGCCACTATTGCTGACGCTGGTTCTTTAGCTCTTTGGGACAAGCAACGTGTTTAAGCGTTAAAAGTGAGTAGACTAAGGATTTAAGAGTACTAGATATACTTCAATAACAGGTAATTTATTTAACAGCGCATTTATTTCGTAAAAGAATTCTCAAAAAGGATAAAAAGTAGCCTCAAAACTTTAAACATTATTTATGGCAGAAAGCCCGAGCTGAAAGTAAGGTAGGCCTTCTTTTTGTTGAAATAAAATGTTTTTGTTATGCTAAGGACCAACTTTTTTTGGCTCACTGCTGTCCTGTTTTTTCAGCACCTACTACTTTCTTCTTCAACTTTGATCTTCTCTCATGAACTTCTTTCTTATCTTACTGTTTCTATACCCTTTCTGCTTAGATTCCGTATTCCCTTACCTTCATACTAAATGGTGCCTTATTCCTTCCTCTCTTTGGATTGCCTTTGTTGCGGATAGGGAGGCTTAAACTAACGAATAATCTAATCTATTCTCATATGGCGGAAAGGCTGTGGAGCAACTAGCACACAAGATCAGCTGCAAAGAAATTGGACACTCGCTGAGGAAAGACTACATTATCACTTCAAAATTTAACCCGACTACAGACGACAGGTCATAACACTTCAGCAGGTCTTACGTAGTACAGAGTTGCACGAGCGAATCCTTCGAAATACGAGCGAGAGAGCAAAAAGCGCATTGGCCTTCGTAGGCTGTGATGGTTGCAGGATGAAAACCATAATTAACACGTTTCCAGCGATAGGTTAATTCGAAGTTCGATATTCAACTCAAATTTTAAGTCAATTGTGGCAGGCCATTTCGAAAATAGCAAACATTAGCTGGATCGTGCCTTCATTGAGCTTCATTGAGTATTTTTAAAAGTTGAGTGAGTGACTGGGTTGGTCGGCAGGGTTATAAAAATCCCCTCAGTGACCACCGGTGGGTCCCTTCGCAGGAAACATGTTAACGGCGCTGCAGCTTCAAGATCTGCCACGAATCCCTGCTGGAGTATTTAACCCTATGTCAACGCTGGACATTCGTTACAATAAGTGCCTAAAGATGAAATTTCCCAGGGACACATTACAGTACTTCAAGATGTTCGGCATCCCTAGTTGCTAAGTATCTCCTTGTTGCTTATTATCTATACCTGTTTGGTACTTACAGATGTTTTGTACATTTAAATGTTCGGTATTCCTAGCTGTTTTTCACCTTTATTACACTGTTGATTCATATCAATATTTTGTGTAAATAGGCTCATACAATTTGATGTGTGCGTTTAGATGATTTCTACATTTTCTTGTTTGGCACAATATGGGTAGGGTACGGTCACATGCTTGCCACATTCAAATGTTTACTAGAGATGCATGTTTAGTATACCTAGATAGGATTAGTTTTATCCCCTCTCTCATTTATTACAGAAATACGAGGAGGTAACAGATAATTATGACGTGATTTGAGTGCAGAACATAACGTAAACAATGGCTTGTATAGCTTGGTCCTAACTGCTTATATAGGGAACATTAAGCAGTCGACATCGGACTGGCATGCAAATCTGCGACTCCCCGATGAGTATAGTATTTCTACGAATCCGTTGCTGCGAACGGATTTAACAAATATATAGTGAATTATTGAACCAATGAACACAGTATAATACGAAATTTTTGCCCATATATTCATCACTTATTTATTTCACATATTTTTCCTGTTGTGGTTAACCCTGTATCCCCAATAAGGATAGGATGTATGAAAATTACGTTTTACTACAGAGGAGACAATACAGCAAATAGATTATTCTATCAGCCATTAAAAGTGTTTGGGTGCGAAGTATTCAGGCTACCAAGGCAAACAGCTTCTTGCTCAACACTGAAGAGTATTTATCTTGTTGTTTTTATCTAATTGCCAAATGTTACTATTTGCCTCCCGAATATGAGGAACGTTTTCAACGATCGAGTATGACAGATGCATCTTGTATTTTAATGTGAGGTATTTCCAGCGTCTAGAAATTCAAATAAAATAACATTAATACACCACATTGGTGCCTGAGAGTGGTGAGAAAACAATACAGAACAAAGCATAAGGCTAAGCTGACGGTCAGAAGGTAGACAAGAGGTTTCGACATCAGCAATTGGTGCAAAATAGAACTGGGTAAGGAGCTACATATATATAGTGAGTGAAAAACCGGAATGAGACAACGGAGGCTTGTATGGAAATAAGAAGATAAGGTGATTTGAATATGAATTTGCAATATGAAATTACAAAATCATGCATAGGAAACAACGAACTGCATCAAATTTGAATATACTTGAACGCGACAGAAATCCATTGTGAGAGTTGCTAGGTAGGCAAATGCAGCGGAACATTTCCCTGTGTACCAGGGGTTCATAATAACTTGATTCATTTTGTTACGTAATTTTGTGGACACCTTTTGTTGAAATTGCCCTGATGTACAACATTATATATGTTTACATCTCAAAAGCAGGTAAACTTTATTCAAGTCTGCATTAATTTCCTCTACAAAATAGTCGTTTAGTGTGCCAAAAATATCCAATTAGTGTTCGAAATTTCGTCCGAACTTTTGGAAATAAAATGCAAGGTCCCGAGCTAAAAGTTAGGTAAGCCTTCTTTTGTCTTAAAATAGAACAGCTATTTTTGTTTTGTTACTGACCATCTTCTTTCAGTTCATTTCTGTCCTGTTTTTCTGCACCTAGTACTTTCTTCTTAATCTTTTATTTTGTTTCATAAACTTCTTTCCTAACTTGCGCATGGGATCTAGTGTCGGAACATTTCTTGTGCATAAATTCTACATTCCCATACTCCACACTAAATGGTGCTTTTTTCCTTCTCATTGAATATCTTTGTTGAGGCTGGGGAGGCTGGAACTAACTTAGAATCTAATGTAAAGGCACATCAAGCATCGGTTTCAAGGTTTCATGAACTGACATCACCAGGAAAGTGTATTTCGATTACTTTTTTATTGGATTTTATAACGAGTAGAATCGTAAATTTTGTCAAAAGTGAAGCTCATCAAGTCTCAATTATTTTCAGAATCACATCATAAATGCGTAAAACGATGACAAATATCTAGGTATCTCATGCGCTGTTATCGATCTTAGTCCATGTAGGTGCAAAAAAATTTACAGAGGAGCACTGAGCTGGTACGATTGTAATTCGTAGCTGTGACGCTGAAATGCCACATACAAGGTTCTCATGTGAAGGTCGACTGAACTATCGAGCCGGAGATCATAAGAGCATCTTGGCTATAATTTGAGCCACCTCCGCAGGATGGAACTTATCTTTTGTCAGACGTAGATGTTGCTGGCTCGTACTTTTCAAGCTCAAAATTTGAAGGGACCTGGTTTGCATGTACGCTACATTGTGTTCGGCGCTATGTTTTCAAAAATGACAAACTTTTTGCATCAGCGTTATGGAATGGTTTCTATGTTAGTTGATACTTTGCAGTTTTGTGCTTATTTTTGTGCGCTTATTTCCGTTAGTTTAGGTTAGAAACTTTTTTCAACTGGAAGACTCATTTCATTAGCTCTATATATTGTTCCCTTGCCTCTCATTTTTTGGCCTACCCGTTGAAATTTTGTTTCTAATTATGTAATCAGAGTTGAGCTTCATCGAATATCGCTACAACAAAGCTGAAAGTCGTGGTATATTCTTCGGCGCAACACCAGTAATTCATCGATGAATGGTGATTTTGGAAGACGTAAACACCCTCTTTTGCGTTAGTGAATTCTTCTTGGAACGAATAATCCGCACGTCATTTTTGCATTCATTACGTAGATTTCTTCGGTCGAAAGGATGACATCCAGACCAGCACAGTAAGTATTGAGCAAGTTTTGTTTTTGTAGGAATACTGCGTCTGAAATATTTTTTAGGATCTAAGTAATGTTCCTTTGGATGGGAGTCACGTGCAGCGAAACAGTGCTTGATCCCACAAAATGCCGTTGTGTACCTTACCGTATTCTTGTGAATCCTGTCACGAGCATGAGCGTTCAGTTTAGGAAGTAGAATTATTCATCATTTATAATTGCTGGAAGATTAAATCGGCGCTGTGCCGCATTTATGAAAAGCACTTTTTTGGGTGATCCATTTTTGTTCTTTTGTCATCTCATCTGCTAACATAATCCTGATAAAAGTTTAACGTTCAACATGAGAGAGACTTTCCAGTAAAGAACAGTTTTATGTCAGTTTTATGTCAGTTTTATGAGTCTCATTATAACTTGTTAAAAACAATTTTCTTAAAAAAAATTTAAACTAGTAATTTCATAAGTATCTTACAAGTATTTTTTTAATTTCCTTACGTCTGCTATTCACGTTTTAATTTAATTTTCTTTCAAAGACACGTCACAGCTCAACTTATATTTAGGGACGAGTCTCTCTAGTTGTATTCCTGAAACTCCAGTTTTATTTCCCCTATAATGAGCTTGCCAGTGATGACTTCCATTACGCATCACATGAAGAGTGGCATTGGCTCTCTGCTGGCGAGGTTAACTAGAAATCACACGTGTTACGGACTTACAAAGTTAACTGAAGCGGTGGCGCACTTGGGTGTTACCCACGGTAGAGGAAATATGGTAGGTTCAAACCAATCTTATTTTCGTTGACGGTGTGGTTTTACTGACGTCACGGCAACGAACCAATAGCAGCGCTCATGTTGCATCTGGTAGCACTGCTACCCTTAAATCTGGCTCCACTATTGGCCTAACGGCATAGCGTTTTAGTGACGTCATAAAGTTTGTTTGAAATACAGCTTTCCTATTGGCTAGCCGAACAAGACGATGTGTATTCTCCCATAGAAATGACCCTACCTTGTTTCCTCTACCGTGGCTGCATCGCCTTCAGGGATCACAACTCCTTCCAAAACTCACACTTTAGCTCCCAACTGTAATTCATCTCACGCGCCTTCCGCGTTTGCCATGACGTTCTCCTGGGCAATTTTATGCAATCTCTAACTATTGAATTCATAGCGGGATTAACAACTGTTCGCATGATAGATACTGTTGATGATATGTTTTTATCAGCAACTGGATGCATGTGTTTCGTAGAAACGAGCTAGAGATACTTGCAAAGTAACTGCTTTATGCTAGTAGTTTGAAGGAAGGTGTCAAATGTTGGAATTTTCGGAGTAACTGGTCGAGTTTAACTATTTTAACATGTTTATGCGAATTAAAAATTCAGTTCGTGGCAAAATTGTGAGTCAGATGCAACTTATAGATAATTTCACAAGAAACTGTAGATTTTTAATAATTCTTTTTTACGTAATACTGATAAATATGAAGAAGAATTTTTGTTAATGCGATCCGGAGGATTCCGAAGAAATATATTCGATATTATCACAAAGTACGAAGTTAGTGCTTTGAACGGCATTACTTTTGAGAAATACCAGTGAAACATATTTCGTACGAAAACTTTTACAGCGACAGAAACGATATGCCTCCTAAGAATTGTATTTCCGAGCACCACCATAAATAGCATTGCTCCTTTTTTAGAAGGCATTGCGAGATTATTTTGAGTGGCCATTTTGGTATGTAGTAGAAAACTTGTAAGAAGATCAAGGGGCATTTCAGGAATAGGTATGAATACCCGCAGTATGAATAATGAAAGGTATGAATTCAGGGAAAGGTATGGGGATCATTGGAAGGCATTTTATGCCAGTAGGGAAAATCATGAGGGAGTTATAAGAAAGCTGTAGAGGAGCTTTTTTGGGGAGAGTTAGATGGGTCTGAGGGAAGGAAAGAGGGGCAGCAGGGGAGGAGCTGGGGAGCAGTGACCTGTAAGAGCCAGCGCTTTAAGTTCAAGGATTGCATGGTGGGGCAGCGTGCTCTCCAGCTGCTGCACTCGGACGCTGGGTGCTGCACTCGTGTTCTGCACACTGCTTGTGCTCATGTTCTGCACACTGCTTGTGCTCATGTTCTGCACACTGCTCGTACTAGTGTTCTGCACACTGCTCACACTCGTGTTCTGCACACTGCTCACACTCGTGTTCTGCACACTGCTCACACTCGTGTTCTGCACACTGCTCACACTCGTGTTCTGCTCACTGCTCGTACTCGTGTTCTGCACACTGCTCACACTCGTGTTCTGCACACTGCTCACACTCGTGTTCTGCACACTGCTCACACTCGTGTTCTGCACACTGCTCACACTCGTGTTCTGCTCACTGCTCGTACTAGTGTTCTGCACACTGCTCGTACTAGTGTTCTGCACACTGCTCACACTCGTGTTCTGCACACTGCTCACACTCGTGTTCTGCACACTGCTCGTACTCGTGTTCTGCACACTGCTCACACTCGTGTTCTGCACACTGCTCACACTCGTGTTCTGCTCACTGCTCGTACTCGTGTTCTGCACACTGCTCGTACTAGTGTTCTGCACACTGCTCACACTCGTGTTCTGCACACTGCTCACACTCGTGTTCTGCTCACTGCTCGTACTCGTGTTCTGCACACTGCTCACACTCGTGTTCTGCACACTGCTCACACTCGTGTTCTGCACACTGCTCGTACTAGTGTTCTGCACACTGCTCACACTCGTGTTCTGCACACTGCTCACACTCGTGTTCTGCTCACTGCTCGTACTAGTGTTCTACACACTGCTCACACTCGTGTTCTGCACACTGCTCACACTCGTGTTCTGCACACTGCTCACACTCGTGTTCTGCACACTGCTCGTACTAGTGTTCTGCACACTGCTCACACTCGTGTTCTGCTCACTGCTCGTACTAGTGTTCTGCACACTGCTCACACTCGTGTTCTGCACACTGCTCACACTCGTGTTCTGCACACTGCTCACACTCGTGTTCTGCACACTGCTCACACTCGTGTTCTGCACACTGCTCACACTCGTGTTCTGCACACTGCTCACACTCGTGTTCTGCACACTGCTCACACTCGTGTTCTGCACACTGCTCACACTCGTGTTCTGCACACTGCTCACACTCGTGTTCTGCACACTGTTCACACTCGTGTTCTGCACACTGCTCACACTCGTGTTCTGCACACTGCTCACACTCGTGTTCTGCACACTGCTCACACTCGTGTTCTGCACACTGCTCACACTCGTGTTCTGCACACTGCTCACACTCGTGTTCTGCACACTGCTCACACTCGTGTTCTGCACACTGCTCACACTCGTGTTCTGCACACTGCTCACACTCGTGTTCTGCACACTGCTCACACTCGTGTTCTGCACACTGCTCACACTCGTGTTCTGCACACTGCTCACACTCGTGTTCTGCACACTGCTCACACTCGTGTTCTGCACACTGCTCACACTCGTGTTCTGCACACTGCTCGTACTAGTGGCGCTGTGCTCGTATTCATGAAGCTGTGCTTGCAATCTTGGAACTGTGCTTGCAATCTTGGAACTGTGCTTGCAATCTTGGAACTGTGCTTGCAATCTTGGAACTGTGCTTGCAATCTTGGAACTGTGCTTGCAATCTTGGAACTGTGCTTGAAATCGCGATGCTGTGCTCGCAACTTTGGAATTGTGCACGTGGTCGTGAAGCTGTGCTTGCATTCGTAATGCTATAACACACGTGAAGATGTACTCATAAGTACATACCTGCTCTCGATCTGGTTCATACTGCTTTGCGTGCATGTACACCTTGAAAATGGACTGACTTGGAACTGTTCTCTCAGTTGGAATTGCGTTCATACTCGGAATCGCCTCACGTTTTGAATTGCACTCACACTACAGGTGATCGTGCATTCGCAGAAATTATAATATAATATTCAATTATACTTGAGAGTGCAGAATCTCAGACAAACCTAGCTGTAGCGCAGCCCACCTGTGTAGCTGAGAGCAGTGCTGTGTGGCACCCGTGCTGCTGGTAACGAGATCAATGAGTATTCTTTTTGAAGAATGTTCATGGTTACTCTGGCAAAAAGCGAACCCGCGTAATCCATAAAAACTTTGTAAGTTTCCGACACACCGGTAAGTTGGCGTTGCTTTTCCAGTGCACTGTATGCGTTGTTTCTTATGCTGGCATATTTCTCAGCGTGATAAATCACGGGTAGATGAAGTGGATATTGGGTGCGATGTACTTACCACTGACACCTACAATGCAGGTGGACAGTGTGCGTTTAGATCAGTGTTATCACTAATTTTTGCAAGCAAGCCACTTCGGTTAAATGCATTGATTGAAAGAGCCGCAGCTATTGCAAGGGAGGGGATATTATATAATTATATATAATTAATTTATTTATGTATTTTTCGAGAGCCGTGAATTGAGTCATCGCAAGCCGAGCAGTTAATATGACATGTTTTTATGGATGAATTATTTAAAGGCAAGCAGTGTTTCATCCCGCCAAATGCATGTGCCTTTTGCCTCCTTCGGATCTCGAGCTTCAACTTCGGTTGCCTGCATCCCCCAACATATCGTTTGACGAGTCTGTGGCTTGCGATGATTTCGGCGCGTGAGGCTTATTGGTCTAGGAGGCACTGCACAAGCTGAACCATCTGCCATGTTCTGTGTCGGCGTATGGGCCGAAGATTTGGTCCTTATTTCCCCCCTCAGGGGGGATACAACTATTTTATCTATGGGAATTAGCGCTCCCAGGGGAAAAATGTGAGGGCCCGAGCTAAGAGTTAGGTAGGTCTTCTTTTTGTTGAAATAAAATGTTTTTTGTTATGTTAAGGACCAACTTTTTTTTCGGTTCACTACTGTCCTGTTTTTCAGCACCTCTGACTTTCTTCTTCAACTTTTATCTTATTTCATGATCTTCTTTCCCAACTTACTGTTTCTATGCCCCTTCAGCATAGAGTCCTCATTTTATTATCTCCATACATAATGGTGCTTTCCTCCTTCCTCTCTTCGATACGCTCTATTTTTGTAGCGGTTAGGGAGGCTTAAACTAACTTATAATCTTATAATCTTAATCTTGGTCCTTATTTCTCTGCTAAACTCAGGCTCTCAGCAGTTTAAATTCAGCTCCATGTACGAAACTGTGTCTGATGCGTCCAAGTAATTACATGTAGTTATCTCATAAGTTCTAGATAAACGATGTTACCATTCTTCATTTCATTAAGTTAACGTATTGAAATTATGATATATCAATAACCATTAACATTAATAGAATTTATTCCTTGATATTATTGCACTACTCTTTTAAATACTCTTCTTATCATATTGATTAAACTTTTGCGCTTTTTTCCACCTTTTTTGCCAAAAGGTGATGTGATTTTTTAAATTTGGTCAACATTGGTATAAAGTGTGATGTAAAAATTGGCATCGTTTTTTTTGTGAAATTGTAAACGATAGATTTTGCTTCCAAGCAGCCAAACACAAAACTGAATACTAAAGTCATTGACAGTTGTATCTATCCACGAAGATGGCAAAGTGACAACTTCATCATCTTAATTCGTCAAATGTTTTGCTTTTGAGAATTTATATTTACCATTGTTCAGCAGGTAGCGGGACTTTATACTGTTTTCTTGTGTGGATTTAAATTATTTTCTTGTATCGATACCTTCAGTATTGGTGACACATCATCTGACCCGCACATAAGCAGCAGCCAGTATTACAGTATAGCGCCATAAGTAGATAGACGTTATTCTTATTGGTAGACGTTATTCTTATTGGTAGACGTTTTAATTTCCGCTGGGTGTCTATTCCCTCATGGCACGCTCCAGCCAGCAGCTATAGCGACATTTTAACACTTTGACTGCGACGTGCGCCACCGGTGGTACACGGAGGTAATTTCATAATGCTGCTGACCGACCAGTAGTCACAAACTCAATTGTTATGGATATTTTTTTAAAGCTAAATGAAGGCACGGTCCAGTTCATGTTTGGTATTTTCATAATAGTTTACTCCAATTGACTATAATTTTAAGTTTGGTGTTGAACTTGATATTTAGTTGCCGCTGTCAAATTGTAAAGCAACAAAAACAAGACCGAGGCACCGACGCGCTGTGTGTGGCGCAGACACTCGTAGATTATAATTATCGCTTTGTGCGCAGATATGGCGCGTATCTTTGTGTGGTTTGTGCTCGTATCTTTGTTTGTGTTTTGTGCTCGTATCTATGTTTGTGTTTTGTGCTCGTATCTTTGTGTGGTTTGTGCTCTTATCTTTGTTTGTGTTTTGTGATCGTATCTTTGTGTCTTCGTGTTTTGTGTATGTGATTACGCATGTACGGAGTACACACGCATCCGAGAGTGACTCGTGTAGTACACACGTGTCGTGTACGCGTATCTTTGTGTGTCGTGTACGTCGCGCATCTTTGTGCGTCGTGTACGCGTATCTTTGTGCGTCGTGTACGCGTATCTTTGTGTGTCGTGTAAGCGTATCTCTATGTGTCGTGTACGCGTACCTTTATGTGTCGTGTAAGCGTATCTTTATGTGTAGTACACACGTATCTCAGTGCGTCGTGTACGCGTGTTTCCGTTGCTCCTGTTGAGGATCCCTGCAAACATTTTCTACTTTTTGCTTTCGATGAACTCTTGACGACCTCAGCACGCGTGATTCCGCACGTGCAGCTTCCTGCAAACCAACGTGCGCGTGTACGTGCGGTGAGATGCGCGTACACGAACGTGTATCGTGTCTTCGAGTGTGCGCTACACGAAGATGTATTTCATTTCTGAATATTTCGAACTACACGGAAATGTATCCTGTACGTTCTTGTACGTGTCCGAGATCGGGTACGTGCGTGCGTGTGTGCGTATTGGAGTGTGTGAGCACATGTGTGTGCTGCCTCGTCACGCATTTATGACCGTGTGTGCGTGCGCATACGCATGTACGCGTGTGTGTACGCGCGTGTGCGTACATGGTCTGGAAGTGAAAGTGCTCTGGGATGCTACGGTTGCAGCGATGGTGTTGCGGGTGTTGGTGTTGCGGGTGTTGGTGTTGTGGGTGATGGTGTTGCGGGTGTTGGTGTTGCGGGTGTTGGTGTTGCGGGTGTTGGTGTTGCGGGTGTTGGTGTTGCGGGTGTTGGTGTTGCGGGTGTTGGTGTTGCGGGTGTTGGTGTTGCGGGTGTTGGTGTTGCGGGTGTTGGTGTTGCGGGTGTTGGTGTTGCGGGTGTTGGTGTTGCGGGTGTTGGTGTTGCGGGTGTTGGTGTTGCGGGTGTTGGTGTTGCGGGTGTTGGTGTTGCGGGTGTTGGTGTTGCGGGTGTTGGTGTTGTGGGTGTTGGTGTTGTGGGTGTTGGTGTTGCGGGTGTTGGTGTTGGTGTTGCGGGTGTTGGTGTTGCGGGTGTTGGTATTGGTGTTGCGGGTATTGGTGTTGCGGGTATTGGTGTTGCGGATGTTGGTGTTGCGGGTGTTGGTGTTGCGGGTGTTGGTGTTGTGGGTGATGGTGTTGTGGGTGTTGGTGTTGCAGGTGTTGGTGTTCAGGTGTTGGTGTTGTGGGTGATGTTGTTGGTGTTGCGGGTGTTGGTGTTGGTGTTGCGAGTATTGGTGTTGCGGGTGTTGGTGTTGCAGGTGTTGGTGTTGCGGGTGTTGGTGTTGCAGGTGTTGGTATTGCGGGTGTTGGTGTTATGGGTGATGGTGTTGGTGTTGCGGGTGTTGGTGTTACGGGTGTTGGTGTTGCGGGTGTTGGTGTTGCGGGTGTTGGTGTTGCGGGTGTTGGTGTTGCGGGTGTTGGTGTTGCGGGTGTTGGTGTTGCAGGTGTTGGTGTTGCGGGTGTTGGTGTTGGTGTTGCGGGTATTGGTGTTGGGGGTGTTGGTGTTGCAGGTTTTGGTGTTGCAGGTGTTGGTGTTGTGGGTGATGGTGTTGGTGTTGCGGGTGTTGGTGTTGGTGTTGCGTGTATTGGTGTTGCGGGTGTTGGTGTTGCAGGTGTTGGTGTTGCAGGTGTTGGTGTTGCAGGTGTTGGTGTTGCGGGTGTTGGTGTTGCGGGTGTTGGTGTTGCGGGTGTTGGTGTTGCAGGTGTTGGTGTTGTGGGTGATGGTGTTGGTGTTGCGGGTGTTGGTGTTGCGGGTATTGGTGTTGCGGGTATTGGTGTTGGTGTTGCGGGTGTTGGGGTTGGTGTTGCGGGCATTGGGGTTGGTGTTGCGGGCATTGGTGTTGCGGGTGTTGGTGTTGCGGGTGTTGGTGTTGCGGGTGTTGGTGTTGCGGGTGTTGGTGTTGCGGGTGATGGTGTTGGTGTTGCGGGTGTTGGTGTTGGTGTTGCGGGTGTTGGTGTTGCGGGTGTTGGTGTTGCGGGTGATGGTGTTGCGGGTATTGGTGTTGCGGGTGTTGGTGTTGCGGGTGTTGGTGTTGGTGTTGCGGGTACTGGTGTTGCGGGTACTGGTGTTGCGGGTATTGGTGTTGCGGGTATTGGTGTTGCGGGTATTGGTGTTGTGGGTGTTGGTGTTGTGGGTGATGGTGTTGGTGTTGGTGTTGCGGGTGTTGGTGTTGGTGTTGCGGGTGTTGGTGTTGCGGGTGTTGGTGTTGCGAGTGTTGTGTTACGAGTGTGTTGCTGGGGTTACGAGTGTAAGAGGTGCTAGTGTTAGAGGTGTTTTCACAATCGACATACGAGTCTGCTTGCGTTCAGTAGTGATAGTCGAAGTAAAAAAATATTGTATTCCACTATCCGTCCCGCCAAACATTGCGGGAACATCCCGTCAGTTGTCCCGCACCGCGAGGCCCGCAACAGCGCAGGAGTGTCCGTGTGAACATTTAGAAAAAAAGCATTTTATTTCCAATAGAGATGGTACAAAAGTACCATCATTGGTTTTCAAAATATCTTAAAGTTAATACACTTGAATTATACACTCACACGAGTATTGTAATACTCATGTCACCAGTCGAAAAGAAATGATTGAGGGCAATGTACTCCTAATCTTGCTTAATCTACATTTGATGACACATATAATGATAATTATGAGAGGTTACCTAATTTCATGTACGATGCATTTTCATTGTGAGGTGAAAACACTTATGACAGTTTTTGACAGTATAAGGGGTTTCGTTTGTGATAATTTAAGAAACATCACCGTAATATTTCGTTCAAGACTCATATAATTTGATCGTTATTGGGCTAGTGAAGATAAAAAATTGCCATAATCTTGCGCGTCTTCTTACATACTCGTACAACTCCATGGGGTAACCTTTACTGCCGTGTGACGACAATTTTAAGGCATCCGAACACCCAATGTGTGTGTGCTACGTCCTGTGTCAACTTAATTAGAAGGAAAGGTCTTTTTTAAATGATTATTGATTGATTATCGGACTTCTGATTTTTTGCATTAGTTAACGCGTTCACTTCGTTTCCGCGGCTGTTAACAGTTGGTTTGGTTAGGTTGTAAGTAGCAGAACAGGGAAATCGATTTTCCAGCTGGAGTAAATTTTAATTCTTTCTAATGAATAAAAAATACAGTTGCACGATAACATTATTCCTCGTTTGAAAATTTTTTTTTAAATGTCGTGAAACAGATAAAATGGCGTGCATTTATACCGGCACGTAAATGGGCAATGTACCTGTTGGTAGACATGTGGCCCGATACGCAGGAAACGTGTTGACAAGATCGTATGATTTATACCTAATTAGATACTAACGTCAACAGTACTTTCACTCGGATATTTCGTTATTTTCATTTCTGAAGTGCTAGTATTATGATTAGTTATATTTACTTTCCTCCGACAGGTAGAAGAAAACCAATATTGCATTATTTTCTCGTATTGAAATCCATGGTATTGATAATACTTTGCATTATCTGTTACGCTAACGGTTAAAAATAATTTTACCCTTGTGTGCGTTTGTTCATGTGCGTGTCTACTTTCTTTCCACTAATTTTTACGTGAGAAAATAATTTTTTCAATTGCAAAGTGTACAACATTCAGGGGTTACAACTATTGTATCTATGGGAATTAGTGCTCCCAGGGGAAATAGGTGAGGTCCCGAGCTGAGAGTTAGGCAGGCCTGCTTTTGATTGAGATGAACTGTTTCCTGTTGTGTAAAAGACCGTCTTTTTTACAGTGCACTGCTGTCCTGTTTTCCAGCAACTACTTCTTTCTTCTTCAATTCTTACTGTTTCTATGCTCCTTCTGCATAGATTCTACGTTCCCTTATCTCCATACTAAATGGTGCCTTCCTCCTTCCTCTGTTCGAACGCTTTTTATTAAGAGGTTAGGGAGGCTCAAACTAATTCTTAATTCAATGTATTGTTTTCTTGTAGTGAAGATCCATGGTAGCGATATTTTACATTCTTCTAACGGTAAAAAAATTAGCTATGCATGTGTCTTTCAGCTTTCTTTTGACCAATTTTTACGTTAGGGAATGATGGTTTCAATTGTAAAGTGTGCACGCCAGGGACGACTGCGGCCACCTTTCTCTCTGCTCCTAAATTCGCTGAGTGCCTGATGTGTGAACTGTTCCAGCCTGCGAAGAAAAATATCGCCTGGCTTGTGACCACTTACCTACTCTGTATCAGACAAGCGCCTTGCTATAATGGATGGCACTACTCCACTTGGTATTTCCCATTAGCTCAACCGCTTTATGTTGGTACTTCTTGAATTTCTGAATTAAACTTCCGGATGTTTTTGGCACGAGTCTCTGATTTTCCAGTAATAGCCATACCTTTTAATGTTTTTAATTGACCAAGTCGTGACATTCCTAACTATCTGTCTATTTGTTTTGCCATCTGCTGATGACGCTGACCTCGGAATAACCGAGCAAGCACAGCAATTAGTCATCGTCACACAGCAATTAGTGACGACGCTTGTGATGATTGAGTCAATTCCATGATTGACTCAACGTGTTTATTAAGTTAATAGGCATTACTGGGATGTTTATTAGTCAATTATTGTGATGATTGAGTCAATGAACTTGAGTCAAGTCATGCATGCTGGCAGTAATATCGCAACTGCGTTTAAAGGAATGAGAATAGAAGGGAAAACCATCGTCTTTTCATGCCTTCTCGGTAGCGGAGGAGTTAAGCAGCAAACTATGGATGAGAAAGCCCCGGGTTCCATCCCGGTTTGGTACCCGCGGTATTTCCAGCATAGCGCAGCACTCATGTCTTCATAGTAAACGGAGAAAGCGATTAGAGAAGGCTGGAGGGGAACGCTTTTGTTCACTAAGTGGGGGAGCTTCACGCGCCCACTCATTCTCCTTAGGTTGAAAAGCCGAAGTGCAGTTTGTACGACTCGATTGTAAGAGTAGCGATCAATGAAAGTGCTTCCTTAAAAGATATTTCTTCAGCAAATGTTGGACATGAACCAGAAAAGAAATTCGAAATATTGGCAATTTGTGCAGGTTTGCTTTGAGGCTAAAATAAGTTTATAAATTACAAATGGTTCACCATTCCAAAGCCTGAAAGCCTCTGATAATTTAGCTTCTGTCCGTTCACTTTACTGCGAAACCTAAATAGTTGAATGACATACATAGATGCACGTACACGTATTTCTCTCGAGCATGTACAACCAACGTGGATTTATAGTCCTCATGCACTTACCACGTTCACTTATAGCCCACGTTCACTTATAGCCCACGTTCACCTATAGCTCACGTGCAATTATAGCCCACGTGCACTTATAGCCTACGTGCACTTATAGCCCACGTGTACTTATTGCCCACGTGTACTTATAGCCCACGTGCACTTATAACTCACGTGCACTTATAACTCACGTGCACTTATAACCCGCGTGCACTTATAACCCGCGTGCACTTATAACCCGCGTGCACTTTTAGCCCACGTGTCTCTTACAGCTCACGTTCGCTAATAGTCTGTGAACCACGTGTAATTATAGTTATTCTCCATCTCTTGATAAGCATGGGAACGTTATATGCTCACGTACTCGAAGTGAAAGAATAGAGAGATTCTATATTATAAAAATCGCCCTCTGCTATGAAGAATACCGACCGAAGTGTGGGCAGCGTGAGATGTGCAGCCCATACAACCGTCTGCCCAGCTGTCGCACCGCCTTACCTTCACCCCACAAAAACCACATCTGAGGTCAAGCAAACTGGTTTTGCGGCAGACGGGTTCGCCAGCTGTGCCTCTTCAGGGCAGCTTCCGGGCTCTGGTTCATTTGTGTGTCAGGTTGGAAAAGTACTGGCGTTCACCCTCAAGACATAGTTAGTCTGTCAGTGGTGATTCGATTAGTTATTTCAAGCCTGTTGAGTACGAGTACCGAGGTCCTAGAACAACAAGCTCGAACTCGCTTTTGAAAGCGTATTATAGAAACGGGGTTAACTTCAAATTTCTATGTGCGCACATCATACGTATCTAAGGCGGTTTATAGTTTATTGATCAGTTTCATCAAACATCATCGTACACATTATTTTTATTGCAAAATTTACGAATAAAATAGATGAGGTTATGGTTGTTCATTTGATGCAATTAACTTACGGAAGGGAACCTCTTACCACTACTTTGTCAAAGCTTCAAACACGCAGGCTTTATACATGAACACAACTCGCTGAAAAATTCATTTCAACGCCAGTAAACATTGTCAATTAGTCAAGTCACTAAACTTCTTATTTATTCGCATTATTTACTTGTTTATGGTGTTATCTTTTCTATTGCATTCGTCACTTTTCCGTCGCATTGGTTACTCGTTACTCTAGGTACTTGCCGTTGAATCAGCTAACTCTAACTTTTCACTTCGGTATTTAGGCAAAAATTTCCTAGCTAGTTATCTTTACCTTCATATCTAAGGCTATCTGAGACCTTCACTTTTATTAGATGTGCTGTTTAATCAACAGCGCATAAAAAAATAACTGCGCCGGAATTATTGTGCAACTTGTCTTTTAAACTGTTCTTGTACCGAATTATCAAACCATTTCAAGTTGTAGCGTACAGCTGCGTTGCGCTGGTTCATCAAAGTCGACTTGGCTACGGTACTTGGAAATATCAAAACGTATTGAAGGAAGGCTGTCAGCAAATTTTTTAACAAAAGATGCGCTAATCTTTTGCTAGAGTTCCATAGAGATAGGCCCCTCAGGGATCTCGGTTTGAAGATCCAGTTGGGACAGTAAATTAATACGTTTCCTATGAAGGGACCCGCCGGTGGTCACTGAGGGGATTTTCATAATACTGCTGTCCGACCAGCTGTCACCAACTCAATTTTCATAAATACTCAATGAAAACTAAACCAAGGCACGATTTATTTCATGTTCGTTACTTTCAAAATTGATCCCTAAAATTTTCTTTAATATGAGTTGAATATTGAACTTCAGCTTAACCTGCCTCAGGTAACGTGTTCAAAAGAGTCGCGCTATCCTCTACAGTCTACAGCAGTGGTTCTTAACCAGGGTTCTATTGTACCCCAATGGTTCGGTGAGTCGAACCCTGATAGGTTCGGAGTGGCACAGTTTTCGTACTAATGCAGGATATAGTTATATGTTTTGAATTTGAAGAAAAAAGCACATTTTATTTTACCAATTATGAAGAGTTCGATGAATGCATGCATGGAACTTGGGTTCAGTACCTTCAACAAGGTTAAGAACCACTGGTCTACAGAGATAGGCTCTTCGATCAGAGATTTCGGTTTGGAGACCCAGTTGAGGACAGTAAATTAAGGCGTCACATTCTCACGCCTTCACAACCTGCTGCTGCGTAGTGGGCGGGTCCTTCAATCCAGACGATAAGTCGACAACTGCGTGAGTGGACGGCAACTCTGCCACACACGCACACCGGACAACCTTGAATATGTCTTTTGCGATGAATTGACACTTTGACCGCGATTCGGTAAACTGAAGTTCAATATTGAACTCATATTTAATGTCAATTGTAGCAGCAATTTTGAAAATAGCAAACATTAACTGGATTGTACCTTCATTTAGCTTTAATTAAGTATTTGTGATATTTGAGTTTCTATTGGTCGGTCTTCAGCAATATGGAAATCCCCTTTGTGGGCACCGGTGGTGCACGTTGCGGGCAAAGTGTAGACGCATAATAATGTTAGTTAGCAGATGTTTTTTGGCCATGATAACGATATGAGATGATTCTTTCTACATCGATTTTCTATCTTTAATGGCTTTTTCAGTTTTTTCGCGTATCACTCATTTAAATCTGTTCGCGCGCTAGGTGGCTGGAATGAGCGAAGTGCCTAGGCTTGTGTGCAGTACATGGAGGTTTTTGCTGTTATCCTTAGTCATGTAGTAGGTATTGGATTGTACAGATTGTGTAGTCATGGATTGACTTTTTGATGGTCGTCTGGCGTTTCGTCTCAGTTGAATATTCATCATATGAAAAATTTTGGTGACGAGCCAAAAGTACGTGGAAAAGTCAATTTTGATTGGAAATGAGCAAAACGCCCATTTTGTTTCTTTAATTAATTTTCACTCGGCTTCTTCAACATTAGGTAACAAATTAGTGTTGGCTTTCTTTCAGGTTTCATTTCCGATATCTTCTTTAAATACCGCAGAGTATGATGCGTTAATTTGTTCATTTATTGATATTGATATTTTTTATTCGGACGTACATTAGACGGAATCTTGCACAATTAATAGTGCTAGACAGCTGTGCTGACTTTTCTGTAATTTACGAATCTGCCGCTACATCCGCCCTGCCTAATTTTCGGTTCTTAGCCTAGTACGTAAAAAATGGGCCGTAAACTAAAAATAACCAACCAATCGTGATCGAACCTCATTGGCAGCCAATGCAAATGTCTGCCCTTCATGTCTTTCAATCGACTTAGCCGGGTTTAACTGTTGGATTCAGTGCCTCAATTCTGGTAGGGTAGATATACAACTGACTTTGCGGGGTTTAACTGTTGGGTTCATGGCTTCATGTCTGGTAGGGTGAATATGCAATTGGCTTTGTAGGATTTAACTGTTAGGTTCATGGCTTCATATCAGGCAGTGTAAATATACAACTGACTTTTCGGGGTTTAACAGTTTGGTTCATGACCTCAAGTCTGGTAGCGTAAACATGGTCGGATTAGATCAATTTCGGCAAAAGTGAAACTTAATGTTAACATACGTATGTGTATATGCACTTGCATGCTGTTCGAAAACAAGCTCAATATACATGTGGGTGGGTGTCGCATTATAATATTGTTTTCATGATGATGCTATTTATTTATGTTTGTTTGTCCACTCAGGGGGATACAACTATTGTATCTATGGGAATTAGCGCTCCCACGGGAAAAATGTGAGCGCCCGAGCTGAGAGTTAGGTAGGCCTTCTTTTTGTTGAAATAAAATGTTTTTTGTTATGTTAAGGACCACCTTTTTTCGGTTCACTACTGTCCTGTTTTTCAGCACCTCTGACTTTCTTCTTCAACTTTTATCTTATTTCATGAACTTCTTTCCCATCTTACTGTTTCTATGCCCTTTCTGCATAGATTCCTCATTGTCTTATCTCCATACTAAATGGTGCCTTCCTCCTTCCTCTCTTCGATACGCTCTATTTTTGCAGCGGTTAGGGAGGCTTAAACTAACTTATAATCTAATCTATGTTTGTTTGTATACGAAGATAAGATTCATTTCTTCTGAGTTCCCTACATACCTTCTGAGGGTTGCTCGTGTCCCGGTTTGTGATGTTTGTGTCTGTACGTGTGTTTCTATCGCTATATTCGTTTTGTTTGAGCCGTGTTTGTGTAACGTGTACTGTTGTGTAACTTGAGTCGTTGTTGCTATTGTTAAAGTCGCTGTTTGTGTTTCATGCCGCCATTTTTGTTGTTTCGACAGTTGTTCGAGCTGTTTGTACCACTGGTTGTGCTACTTAGCCACTCTTTTGTTTAATACGCTGATGCTGGTGTGTTTGAACCGCCCTTAGTATCAATTGTGCCGCTACTCGGCTCGCTTGTACCGCTGTTTGCGGGAGAAAGTGTCGGAATTAGAGCCTCTGTTTGCTCATTGCTTTAGTCGCGCTTTCGTGAGCTCGTATGGAAATGCTAGATTTTCACGCTGCTAAGGTCGTGTCTGCGGTTGCTGTGTGGCTGTTGTGATCGCGTGTTCAGTTGTAGTGGGGTTATTGAGGCCGTGTGTTGTTTGTGGTGAGGTTATGTGATGGCGTGCTTGGTTTCAAAGTCATTTGTAGGTCGTTTGCTCGAATTTATGTTTGATTTATTGAAGTACCATATGCCCTGGTGATATCGGAAAAATTCTAGTACGGTAAGGTCAGGAGACTTTCGAGGCTAGTAACCATCACATAACCGAATGACCAGCTTACATTTGAAAATTTGATCGAAATATATTTATAGTTTTCTGCTAGCGCGAGTGAAAAAATGCGCCCGATAGTAATTTCTGCCTTGAAACGAAATTTCTCGAAACATGTTAAGTATATTGGTGGCCGCACCTTTATAAACATTACAGAATATTATATTGAAGAATGAGACATGTTTGTTCTGTGATAACGTGTAATTATTTAGTGATTTTCTATTAATATATGATTTTATTTAATAATAGTAAAAAATCCAGAAAATGTTCTTACGCTCTGAAATGTGTTATACCACTAGTGATATATATATATGTATATATATATATGTTATACTGGTTTCTTATGTGGCTTTCTGCGTTTGTTATGATTAAGAGATAACTATTATATATCTGAACCGGAACTGTTTCAATTTGAACCATTCAATGTGATTAGAGCTCAATTTCTTTGTTCTGACGATTTAACACATTTGGACGCGTTGCGAAAGCGATACGCGCCGATATTTTCCTTATTGGAGTAGTTAACTTATAATTACCGTCTTGTAGACACATCCTTGTGCTCTCACGTCTCGTGATCCATATTGTTACTGACTCGGTACGGGATTTGTAAATTTCCTACAAAATTCTACCTACGGTGAATAAAGTTGTTCCGGTACCTCGATATTACGCTACTCTTGGCGGATTTCTATAAGAAGTTCCATAAAGAGTTTCGATGATCCTGCAGTCAAAGATGTAAGCGAAAAATAAAGCTTGAAACAGGTAACCGCTTTTTCCTGCGGCCGTGTCCGTTAATTAGAGGGAAAGCTGCAACGTCGAAGTCTAGCGTGGGAGTGGCTAGAGTCTGAGCGTCCGTTGTGGGTCATAACGTTCGTAGAGGTGTATGTGGACGTGTGCTTGTGTGTGTAGGAGGTGTGTGTGTGTGTGTGTGTGTGTGTGTGCTGACAGGGAAAGTTTGCCTGTCATAATGGGAGTGAGTAACGACCGGCACCATAGACCAGATCCGGCTAGAAGATCCGCTGGTAGCTTCTGATGGAGGCGGTAAACCGGTGCTGCTATAGCGGGAGGTCTACCACGCTATAGCATGAGATCTGCCTCTAGCTAGTACTAAAGCGTGAGGTAACGCTGCTAATGGATACTTTGTTTTTTCACACATTTAATTTAGCGATAAAAATTTAATTAGTACATCTCAAACTCCACCTGGGCAGGCGATACATATGGCGACCTCACGCTATTGTAGCACTGATGACCCTCTCATCCTCTGACTGTGAGAGTTTTGTTCTTCGTGGTGCCCCCATGGTGAAGGGAGGCACCGCGACGTTCCATGGAGCGAGAATGAGGCTTTCGGTCTCCTCACTTGGTTCGTCCGGTAGTTGCCGGTCGGACAATTAAAATAAAAATGAGAAATGTTCTGCTGTGAGAACGTAGAATTTACGAAAGCTTTTTTCCATCAGTAAATGATTTTTCAACAATTGTCAGACACCTAGAAAATTTTTATACATCTCTCCGTATAGCTATTCTTTATTTCACTCGAGCAAAAAAATACCGGCAGCTACCTGACTTCACAAGTGAGGAGACCGTATGCCTCAATCACCGAAAATTCGTCTGGTACTTTTCAGAAAGTCATTAATACAATTTTGACAGCGTTACCGTGAACAGCAAGGGATGTGACGAAATGCAATTATTCGTTACTCAGCTTTAGGCTTAGTTTGATGAACATATTTGAACTTGCCTCAACTTTAGTTTTGCATATGGACGATCTGCTGGAGGAGAGGTACTAATAATTAGGAGAGGTACAGTGGTTGCCTTCCAACACAAAGCACATAAAGCATCGAGTGGCTGGTGCATAAATTCAGACTATGAAAAAAATGGCGGCCTGAGCGCAAGTACGGAAAGCGTCTATGAGAAAGTGTCCAAGCATCTACATGCTCCTAAAGAAACATTTGAATTTGTCACTTCAACTTTCTTTAAGAGAGAGTGAATTTTGGTAGAGATAGTGAATGTTTCGTTGATAGTTAACTGCATTTAGGAGAGAATGAAATGCAAGTTCAATGAATAGGAAAGGTTCTCCTCTAACCTCTTCAATGCCGATCTTCACTGTTTTCTGCATGACCAGAGGAGCTGTTTGCTCCGGTAAATGTACCGAGCTGAAGCGGAGTCAAACCAAGGACCTCTGGCTGGGTGTAATGCTCTGCCTCTGCGAACAGATACTAGTCGGCATTATTTACCAACTTATGTGGTCAACTTTTCAAAAAAGTAGACATACTAAAACTGCCATAGATGAACCATGGGCAACATGCTACTAATAGTTCGTTGTTTAAGTTTTGACAGGGAACTGGGGCACAGAAAAATTAAAATATTTTCATATATTAGCAATTCTATTTTTTAAACTGATATATGTACGTTACATGAGGCATTTTATGCAATTCACTCTAAAGCTATCTTTTTCGTTATTAATAAACGACAAGGTAGCTTCCGCTATCTTTTCTTTCTGTTTTTTTATGTTAATGAAAGAGTCTTTCCAATTTGATCCAAACTCGTAAGAACACTGATACCTTGACTTTATATTTTTTTCGCAATTTCACACTTATAACGATATTTTAAATTCTCTTGTTTTTCCTTTGGATTCGATGAAATAAATATTCAGGTATTATTTTTATATTATTTTCGCTTCTAATTAGATATTACATACATTATTTTAATACGGATTATTATAATATTATGTCAATATTATACGTGCTAAGTTTCGAACACGTTATTTAAAGTGAAGTGAATTAGGTAACTAACGGAGCATATGAATTTCATGATAATTAATAACATTCCAATGCAACGCGTTTCCAAAAACATTGAGGTGAAACTTAGGTTATGAAGAAGTTCTAGTTAAAAGGGAACTTGTCCCTGCTTGATCATGGCCAGGATGCCACAGTTGTAAGTGTTCTAGCCCTTTCCTAGCGACTGGGACATGCGTGTCGCAGTAATTTCATTTATTTACAAATGGGATATATATGTCCCATAAGTCAAAGGTCCTTGATTACAAATAGGAAAAATACGTCCCAATATTAATTAAAAGTGACAGAAGTAAAAAAACTCAGTCGACCTTTTAATACCATCTAACAGTATCACCTACAACTCTAAAACACGTTAAAAAGTTCTTTGTTTAACACTTTGACTGCGACGTGCGCCACCGGTGGTACACGGAGGTAATTTTCATTATGCTGCTGACAGACCAGTAGTCACAAATTCAACTTTCATAAATACTAATCAAAGCTAAATGAAGGCACGATCCAGTTCATGTTTGGGATTTTCAAAATAGTTTACTACAATCGACTTTAGATTTGAGTTTGGTGTTGAACTTATTATTTAGTAGTCGCAGTCAAAGTGTTAAGCGCACACAGAGGACATTGTAAACTCTCTCCCCAGTGGTAGGGGATCGTTTGCACTGCAATGTGTGAGGGCTTAAGCTGAGAGTTAGGTAGCCCTTCTGTTTGTTGAAATAAATATGCTTTTGTTAAGTTAAGGACCAAATTTTTCCGGTTCACTGCTGTCCTGTTTTTCAGTAACTCCTACTTTCTTCTCCAACTTTTATCCTGTTTCATAAACTTCTTTCTCAACTCGCTGTTTCTATGCCCCTTCTGCATAGATGACGCTATACTAAATGGTGCCTTCCTCCTTCCTCTCTTCAGAATGCTTTTTTTTTAGTGGTTAGGGATGCTTAAACTGACATCTAATCTAATCTAAATCTAAAGTTTGCACTCTTTCGATATTGGTGTATTCATTATAAAATTTTTTCATATACCTCTGTATCCTGTATGATACCAATATTTATTCATTTCGTTATTAACATTCAATTTGAATTCATCTGATTAAAAGAACATTTTGATATGAAAGTATACATTCCATTTGTGTATCTAACGGGTCTATTTTGGGAAATCACATTCATATGGTTAGAAAGAAGAAATTGATCTGTGAATGAATATTTTGACATAAGTAGGAATTTAAAAATTTATTTCTTAGGGCTGACAGAGGCGAAGTTAAACCGTTTAGAAAATAAAAAATACATAAATTTACACGTGTCTTAGAAAGCCTGAAAAATCAATTTCCGTATATTCATGAACAAAATAGGTCCATTGATACACCCACTTTCATATTTCTTAGGCTTCAGCAGGCACGTGTATTTAATTTTTTTACTCTCTTCATATTTTAAGCTAGCCTCTTCCCAAAACCAGCTCTAAAGATAAAGCTTTATAATTCTGAAACGTTCATCATTCAAATGATCGTTCATACATTGTTCTCTACTTGTCGTTTCTACTGATATTGTATTCGTAGCAGTAGTTCGGTGCCTTTAGGTTACTTCTAGTGTGGCCGTCGAGTGCTCACCAGAGGTCACTCCAAGAACGGAAGTGCTTCACATAAGACCAGCTTGTAAAGCAGGCGAGTCGCCAAACCTTCTCGGGATTGAGATTATTTTTAGTTCCTGCAAGAAGCATTGCTGTGCTGTCCGGCTGCAGTTCACCTGCAACCGCCATAATACTTTAAAAGCTCTCGAACTGGTGCCAAAGTTCAACTATTCCCAAACATCACAGGCAGATGACGTAATACAACCGAAACAATCACCCTCGAGTTGAGCCCCTCAGGGGGGTACAACTATTGTGTCCATGGAAATTAACGCTCCTAAGGGGGAAAATGTGGAGACCCGAGCTGAGAGTTAGGCAGGCCTTCTTTTTATTAAAATAAAATGTTTTTGATATGTTAAGAACCATCTTTTTTCGGTTCACGGCTGTCCTGTTTTTCAGCACCTACTATTTTCTTCTTCGATTTTAATCTTGCTTCATGATCTTTTTCAACTTACTGTTTTCTATGCCCCTTCTGCATAGATTCCGCGTACCCTTGACTTCAAACTAAATGGTGCCTTAATCCATCCTCTCTTAGGATCGCCTTTGTAGCGGATAGGGAGGCTTAAACTAACTAATGATCTAATCCTGGAGCTGAAGTGCCTCCAACAGCTCACAGGACTGACCAGGCGCGAGCAAGGAGACTCTGTCGACAATGTTAATTCAAAGGTGCGTTGCAGTCAGGAGAACACTGAAAATCAGATGGCGGTCGGTCAGGACTTTGAGATAATAAGAATAAGTAAACAGAGCATTAGCCACGATAAATCATGCAATATGGTCAAGATTTCATTCAAATCAGAACCCATGAAAAATAATCACCTGTATTAGATTCCACTTGCTCAACGGATCGAAAACCCTAAAAGAGGTGTCATGAATGATGGATGAAAACCGTATTAGGATGAAGTTCAAACAAATTGACTGGAGAAGTAAAGGTTTTATTTCATTCAAAAAAGCTCAGGTTAAGAATGAAGTGCATTGATGGATAAGAGATCTGTACAAATTAACGTGAACCCACTTCAAAAAACTATCCATAGAATTTCTTCCGTATCATTTTCCATAGGAAAATTACTTAAAAGGCTTGTTAGATTAGATTACCGGGGCACTGCTACTCACTTAGCATTTTATTTAGTAATTAGCGTTGCAATGTTTCAACAAATTTATTCATAGTTAAAGCCTGTACACTTTAAATGATTTCGTGATAAACTACAAACTAAAAAGAGAATCAAACGCACAAATTCCGACTGAACGAAACACAATAACTGCAAGCATAAGGATATAAGCGTTAAAGTGGCCTTAACATCACCAGGAAAAGAAATTTCGAATCGCGAGCAGTTTATTGCTGAATTTCCTATGCCTCTCTGGCACAAAAAAAAAAACAGGTTCTTTAGAAGGAAAGGAAACCTAAACCACCACTCCTTCTCCCCCAATTTGAAAGCAGCAAATAACAACTAGGGGCAAAGCTTATACTATTAAAAGCTCCAGTAAAATAGAATAATATATGTCAACAAGGAAGCCAGTGATACATTGTCGAGTTGCTACGCCATGGGTCTTATATCGTCAGATACCATCGTGTGCACGCCCCGGAGTTGGAGCAGAGAAAAAGAAGACACGTTCACAAGCGCAAATCATTACGCAAAACCGCTAGTGTATTAAATCCAGCACCTAAAAAAAGTTCCAGAAAAATGGCCAGTTCCTGATTTGTAAGTTACTTGTTTTCATTTTCAATGTTACTACAATATCAAGACGGACAGCACGACTGGAGCAGGAGAGCGGAATTTCTAATATTATGCTGCTTAGACAAAAAAGTTTATTTAAAAATCTTGTATTGAAGTCACAGGGGCTTAATGGTCAACAGCGCTCGCGTTAGAAATGAAAAGTCGTCGGTTGATTACCGGCTATGTCAGTACGATGTTTCTTCCCATTGAGTAAAAAAGAACTTAACCCTAATTTTCTTCTTGGCTCACGTGTCTGAAAAGAGTAGAGGCACGACCATCATCGCGTTCTGGAGTTAGTTATAAGGTATTCGAAAAAAATAATGAACACGATGAAGTGTGACGACTTGACTCGAATAAAATTTTCGTTAAAAAATGCCATGTTTCATGCCATGTCACCACTGTACACCTTATTGCATCCCTTTGTGTCTGGCCTTTTTAAGTAAGCGCTCTACCTAAAAATTTGTTAACAGTTGACGTTGAAGCGCCTTATTTATGCGTCAAAAGGTACACAATACCCCAGACGAGCTTATTTCATGTTCTTCTTTCTTTCCAGATTCTTGAACATGAATGTCTTCGACGGGGGCGGAGTGTGCTGGCGCAGCAAAATCACACCCCGGAGCAGCCTCAACACATGCGTAAACAACACCATGTCTGTCACGGGCACGAGCAACACTTGCAGGAGCCATGGCAGTACGAATAAATGCAGAAGCCGTGCATTCAGCAGCAGGGTTGGCGTCAAGGAACACGTCGACGTCCCGCGCGTCCGGCCGCCCCAGAACAAGAGTACTGTCTTTCCTCTTTTCTTGCTGTTGTTGATCATCGCTGGCACGGAAGCCGTCTTCGAGGGGTGAGTTGCCATGAGATCAGGAAGAGTTGCCGTGTTGACTGTGTCAACTATCTTGTTGGTGTGATGACATGTCATGTTGGCAGTTTTGCCTTCGTTTGAAGAATTGCTGCTTAATTTCATGGATCAAGAATGCGTAATCACCTTATTCTACAACTTAACTACTTCCGTAGTTATTCTTCACTATTATGTTTGAAAATTGTCAGTAATGAAATGATTTAAATACGGTAACATTACTCGCACTGGAACGTTCAACTGTAAAACTTTTTACATTCCTGAACGAATGTCGCTTTCACTTTGTTTCTCATTCAATTGTTTCTCAGTTAAAGAATTTTGGAAAGAACTGTCGATCTTTGGAGTTTCGACCTACTCTCACTGACTTATCGACGAGTAAGTGTGACGTAGCTAACGATTTCCGGGTTGCGTAAGTTAAATTTTCCTAGCCGATTTAGTTTCATATCCTCTTTTGAAAAACTGCTGAGTATTAGAAAAATGAATAATTCAATTCTGTTTTTCCGTTTGATAGTACATTGTTCAACACTTATGAAAATGGGCTTGGTAATTTTTAGCAATTTATCATAATGTTCCATGCTGGGCCACAAATTTAAAATTCTAACTCATCTGTTGTGAAGCAGGTCTCCCAGGAATACTCGAGCGGTCTGTAGACCGTGATCTGAACAAGTATTTATGCAATTCAAACGATCAGTTGAATTATTTTTTCATAAATAAATTGAACCGTGACCCAAATGTAGTTTAAGAAACAACATTAAATGACAAACAGCTTAGAGCACCGGAAATATTGAAGTTTTTAAATAACCAAGTGCAAAAATCGTAAATTGTACAGGAGAGGTAGTATTTAGATACCGTTCCAAGCAAACTTTATGTCGATTTCTTCACGTTTTAATTGCTAAATGTGACTGAAACTACTTGTAAACCTAAAATCGAATGTGTTGTCAGGTTGTCAAGAGAGTTCAGAGTTAGTTTTACATTATAAGCGTGTCTAGAAGCACTACAAATTGCCGAGCCTAAGAAAGTTTAAAGAAATAGAAAATCTCAATTACAGCTTAACACTGCAAAATGAGTTATTTGAACACATTAGAATAATACGAAGAACTTGAATGATCTTTTTAAGCGTTGTATGTGGTGACGCTTACCACAGAAAATTATCCAATATCTAGTGTACTTCAAAAAAAATCTTAAAAGGAGTTCACGAAACGTGTCACGTTAGGTCAAAACTTATCCTTTCGTAACAAAACATGAACTCCGAAACCGTTTTAGTGATGGTGAATCACATGGCGGTAGAAGAACAATTAATAATTAACATCAGCCGCAAAATTACGAACACGTTCTTTTCGATAGACTTCAAAGCACGAGAAACTTCACTTGAAATCAACATTGCAGTTTGTGAGAGAAAATTTTGAGCATAACTGGAGTGTAAAAACGCAGTGTCCTAACCCACAATTTGAGGGCAAATATGCAGTGTCTTAACCCACAATTGGAGGGCAAATATGCAGTGTCCTAACCCACAATTATAGGGCAAATATGCAGTGTCCTAACCCACAATTATAGGGCAAATATGCAGTGTCCTAACCCACAATTGGAGGGCAAATATGCAGTGTCCTAACCCACAATTGGAGGGCAAATATGCAGTGTCCTAACCCACAATTGGAGGGCAGATATGCAGTGTCTTAACCCACAATTGGAGTGTAAATACGCAGAGTGTCCTAACCCACAATTGGAGGGCAAATATGCAGTGTCCTAACCCACAATTGGAGTGTAAATACGCAGAGTGTCCTAGCCCACAATTGGAGGGCAAATATGCAGTGTCCTAACCCACAATTGGAGTGTAAATACGCAGAGTGTCCTAGCCCACAATTGGAGGGCAAATATGCAGTGTCCTAACCCACAATTGGAGTGTAAATACGCAGAGTGTCCTAGCCCACAATTGGAGGGCAAATATGCAGTGTCCTAACCCACAATTGGAGTGTAAATACGCAGAGTGTCCTAGCCCACAATTGGAGGGCAAATATGCAGTGTCTTAACCCACAATTGGAGTGTAAATACGCAGAGTGTCCTAACCCACAATTGGAGGGCAAATATGCAGTGTCTTAACCCACAATTGGAGTGTAAATACGCAGAGTGTCCTAACCCACACTTGAAGGGCAAATATGCAGTGTCTTAACCCACAATTGGAGTGTAAATACGCAGAGTGTCCTAACCCACAATTGGAGGGCAAATATGCAGTGTCCTAACCCACAATTGGAGTGTAAATACGCAGTGTCCTAACTCACAATTGGAGGGCAAATATGCAGTGTCCTAACCCACAATTGGAGTGTAAATACGCAGAGTGTCCTAACCCGCAATTGGAGGGCAAACATGCAGTGTCCTAACCCGCAATTGGAGGGCAAACATGCAGTGTCATAACCCACAATTGGAGGGCAAATATGCAGTGTCCTAATCCACAATTGGAGGGCAAATATGCAGTGTTTTAACCCACAATTGGAGGGCAAATATGCAGTGTCCTAATCCACAATTGGAGGGCAAATATGCAGTGTTTTAACCCACAATTGGAGGGCAAATATGCAGTGTCTTAACCCACAATTGGAGTGTAAATACGCAGAGTGTCCTAACCCGCAATTGGAGGGCAAACATGCAGTGTTCTAACCCACAATTGGAGGGCAAACATGCAGTGTTCTAACCCACAATTGGAGGGCAAATATGCAGTGTCCTAACCCACAATTGGAGGGCAAATATGCAGTGTCTTAACCCACAATTGGAGGGCAAATATGCAGTGTCATAACCCACAATTGGAGGGCAAATATGCAGTGTCCTAATCCACAATTGGAGGGCAAATATGCAGTGTTTTAACCCACAATTGGAGGGCAAATATGCAGTGTCTTAACCCACAATTGGAGTGTAAATATGCAGAGTGTCCTAACCCACACTTGAAGGGCAAATATGCAGTGTCTTAACCCACAATTGGAGTGTAAATACGCAGGTGTCCTAACCCACACTTGAAGGGCAAATATGCAGTGTCTTAACCCACAATTGGAGTGTAAATACGCAGAGTGTCCCAACCCACAATTGGAGGGCAAATATGCAGTGTCCTAACCCACAATTGGAGTGTAAATACGCAGAGTGTCCTAACCCACAATTGGAGGGCAAATATGCAGTGTCCTAACCCACAATTGGAGTGTAAATACGCAGAGTGTCCTAACCCACAATTGGAGGGCAAACATGCAGTGTCCTAACCCAAAATTGGAGGGCAAATATGCAGTGTCCTAACCCACAATTGGAGGGCAAATATGCAGTGTCCTAACCCACAATTGGAGGGCAAAATGCAGTGTCTTAACCCACAATTGGAGGGCAAATATGCAGTGTCTTAACCCACAATTGGAGGGCAAATATACAGTGTCCTAACCCACAATTGGAGGGCAAATATGCAGTGTCCTAATCCACAATTGGAGGGCAAATATGCAGTGTTTTAACCCACAATTGGAGGGTAAATATGCAGTGTCTTAACCCACAATTGGAGGGCAAATATGCAGTGTCCTAACCCACAATTTGAGGGCATATATGCAGTGTCCTAACCCTCAATTGGAGGACAAATATGCAGAGTGGCCTAACCCACAATTGGAGGGCAAATATGCAGTGTCCTAACCCACAATTGGAGGGCAAATATGAAGTGTCCTAACCCGCAATTTGAGGGCAAATATGCAGAGGGGCCTAACCCACAAAACACAGATTTTAGGACACTCAAGTTAGAGGCGTGGTGTTCATCGCAAGGTTGCCAAACTGGCTTTTCCTAGCCAAGTTACAAACTAGGAACTGAACTAGGAACTAGGCCACTCTGCCTGAAAGACATCTACGCCGCTATGAGGTGAAATTATCACTTAATCCACTCTCCAGTTTTGACCTCTGAGATTTGTGGGTTAGGACACTCTGCATATTAACCCTCCAATTATCATTTTGTTGTTCAAATTTTGAGTGTGATGGCAGAGAGGTCGAGTAATTTTCCCTCCATTATAACGTCTGTAATTATGTAGCCACGATTATTATGATCGATGAAAAGATAAATCAACCTACTTCCATGAGTGCTCCATTTGAGCTGTGAAAGATGGGGGTGGGAGCATTATAAGATAGGATTACATAACATTTAATGGCATAAGGAAATTGAAAATCGACAGAACTATGAAGAGGACCAAATTTCGTGCAATTTTCAAGTGAAAACATGAAAAATTTGCCGACAAACTGGATCTTGGATTGGAGGTGTTGCCCAACCAAGACAATAATTCTAAACACATCACCATTGTAATTCGTGACCGCTTCCACAGCCACTATACACTATCAAGGTAGTGACATGACTTAATTGATCAAAGATAAAAAACTCGTCAAGAAAATTGAAAAGTCATTTCCATGCAATACGCCCGACCAAACGCAATAAAATGCAGATACTTGCTTAGAAGAATAGGCTGAAAATCTATTCAAATTTTGTCCAGCCACCCAAAATTTAAACGCACAAAATGCCTATGAGCCGTAAACGTCCGGCGGCTGAATGTTGGAATAGATCTTTTGCACGCGTCTAAATACTTCTTTCTGTTGCATATATGTTTAGGTTGTGTACATATGTCATTTACGGGGTATTTGTTCCACTTGTGTTTCTCAATTACTTTTATTGGAGTAAATAGTAAATTTATTTAGTTTCATGACTATATTTGCAATAAGTGCTCAGTAGTTAAAGTTTTGCTGTCAAAACATTAATTTCACCTCACTGTTGACTGGAGAGTAGAAAAACCTTGCAAAGGATGTACAAAGATCCGGTGAACGTACAGGCCAGTGTACGCGCCCTTAGTGAGATAAGGTGTCCGATGATCTCTGCTCTGAAGCTCAATATCAATAACGAACGAAATTTATCGCGCTCGTATAATTAGATGTTCTAAGCGGTGTTACTGGTGGAAAATCTCAATTATTTTCAATAAGCTAACAAAAGAAAAATAGTTCCTACCTCCCATCCATTTGGTCATTATATTCTTGACGTGTTCATCTCTTTACTCTTGTGCTGCACGAATTTATGCTGCTGGTAAGTCGAAAATATTTCTTGTTTTCTTCTGGGTTGAAATAAGCTACTTTTTAGTTATTGTAAATTACGCTAAGAGTTAGAGAAAGTTCCAACACAGAAAGAAAAGAAAATTTTCATTCGTCATTAATACATCACTATTAAATCTCTACGTAAGGAAACAACCTTCGTCATTCAACACCGTACCTTACGCCGCAGGACATACATCGTCATAGCGCCCTCGAGTATGCTAGAAGTTAGATATCGTTCCTTCCAACACAGAAAGAAAAGAATGTTTTTTTTTCGTCATTAACAAATCACTGTAAGTCCCTACATAAACAAACCACTTTCGTTATTCAACATGGTATTTACGCGACAGGACGTACAGCGTCATAGCGCCCTCTATCCTGCGCCCCAACCGGGACTTCAGCGTGGTGGTGTCGTCTCACAACACCAACGACAGCCTCAGGGTTGCGCTCGAGATCACCGGCAACTTGGCCGGCGACGGCGCCAACGCACCCAACACCTTCCAGACCCGACAGGAAGCTGAGCTCAACCCTGACTCTACCCAGCTCGTCAAATTTCAGGTAAAAAACGTGTTTGATTTTGATCAAGCAATAGAATTTCATCTAGGAAATTAGTTTTAGAAATACTGCAGTACTACCGGCAGAAGACATTGATGCATCATTCAGAAAAAGTGGATGCTTTTTATAAAATACGTTGTTTTTTCAAATAATTATTAATCCTTAATTTCCTATGTAATTACACGATCAATAAAGAATTTCCTGTAAGCTATTTCGTGTCAAATTTGCGTACTAGCAATTCTTTCTAACTTCATTGCAGAGCGGCAGTTGAGTCTCTATTGAGATGTCGTTGACGGTGTAGTACTGGTGGTAATAATGTCAATATGAATCGAGGATTTTTATGGTTATGGGCTAACTTACATCAAGACGCAATGATAGTTGAGCTGGCACCTGTTTCAAATTCCTTGGTCACTTTTTCGTTACTCACTTATCCTCATCCTCATAGGAAGGAGCGTCAGGCTTTGTGGTATTTTCAGCTTTCAAATTCTAGGCACGATGGCAAGTGTTCGTAACAATTTAACTGCGACGTGAGCCACCGGTGGTACTCGGAAGAAATTTTCGTAATGTTGCAGACCGACCTGTATATCACAAACTCCATTATCATGAATACTCAATCAAAGCTAAATGAAGGCTATAGATTCAGTTAATGTTTGCTATTTTTAAAACTGATTACTATAATTGAATTTCAATTTTAGCTGAATATTAAACTTCAGTTTTACCTGCCAAAGTCAAAATGTTAATCGCTAGACCACGATGTAGTCAAGTCTATACACAAAAGGTTCTTCAAAAAGGTTAAATGCCATGAATTGATCTTTCGTTTGGAACAAGCATGTATATTTTTAATATTGAGCGAAATAGTGCATACAAGTAGGGTGAGTATGGCTTAGTTATGATCTATACCTTTCACTTAAAATTCAGTGAATTTACACGCTAAATTTAGTACGCATAAAATACTTGAAGTTTTCTAGCCATTCTTAAGAAGTATTTCTCACGCGAGGAGCGGTTCACTACGGTGTGCGTGTGCAATGTTTAATGTGTGTGCGCGTTGCTCTGTTTCGTTATATCCTCTGGGTGATTCATAGTCTGATGAATATTAAAGTTGAAAACCGTTGTCATATCCATTCCCCCGATGTGTGTCAGATGGGCGACCTGAACCAGGGCGACTACCACCTGTCTGTGTCCGGCAGCACAGCCACTCGCCCAGGAGTGCAGTTCCGAAACATCACGGCACTCAAGTTCGAGCCAAAGTCATATTCCGTGTTTGTGGAAACCGACAAGGCAGTTTACAAGCCAGGAGATCTCGTCCGATTCCGGGTGATTGTGGTGTCCCCTAACCTCAGGCCTTCTGTGACCGGCGCCATTGATGTGCACGTAGAGGTGCGTCCGCATTATCTTCTGATAATTGCATGCATTTTTTTCTATATCCTTAGTGTTTGGTCGTTTTATTTATCTTGCCTTTCCAAATAATGAATAATGATGATTCTAACTTATTGCTGAAATATATTAGTCATACCATAGAAATAAGTCTGTCTTGTCCCTGTAATCTTTGCATTGGTATTGCGATTGTTTCTCTAGTACATAGGGATTTAGCCATCGAAATCCATGTCTTAATATTTTAATTTGCAACCTACTTTGTCTGGTTATCAACTTTTGGGACGTATTTATAAATGATCAAACATATTGTTCACGTAGCCAGATTTCAAGGACATTCTACCCAATCCAACTGATCCTTTCTACTTACCAGTCTCAACCCATCCTGCCTTCTTACTCATCTAAACTAACCCTCCTTACTTACCCATATAAACAATTCTCTTTACTACTCATCCCAAAACCCAACCCATCCTCTCTACGTCACCCGTTTCATCAAATCTTCCCTACTTACTCATCTTAACAGAGAGTGGGTGCTAACTCATCTCTACCCATCCTTCCTCCTCACACACCCCGAGTAGTCATAAGTCATAACTACCCTCATATCCTAACCCATCCTCCCGATTTAGCCCCCAACGTTCAACCCTACCTAGCTAGCCCCTCTGAAATTGCTCCTCATACAAACCGCCCTCCTCTCTGCAGGACGGAGGCGGTGTGACAGTGCGCAGGTTCGACCGTGTGTTCACTAACAAAGGAGTCTTCACAGACACGATACAGCTGAGCACCGAGCCCGTGTTGGGCCACTGGACTATCGTGGTCACCGTGCTGGGCCAGGTTACCTATAAATCTTTATGCTCGTTTACCTATTACTTGTTCGTTAACTCCTTCACTGTGGGTATCTCATTGACAAGCATCCTGTGAGAGACAGTGAATACGTTACTTGCAGTCATAGGGATTATCAAACGGGTGTTAGATTTCTGAATTTTGCCTCTGCGGTTAAATATCAGAATGATGTATTTATCTTGCATTAGCTATGGAAATATGATTCACTCTAATTTGACTTTTAGATTTGTGTAATAAATATGGTTCTGATTCTTCTTTTGCGGGCAATTAACAATCCAGTGGAATCAAACGAAATCACTACGCAATGAGGTTTTGCAATACTTGTCTCCTATCTTGTAAACTATGTAGTGGAAGTTTTTTAAGAGCATCTCCCTGGGACGAAAAATAGAAATTGAAGTATTATAAATTGAAAATATAGGTATGGAGTAATTTAGAAAATCAGGAGCTAGAATGAAGGCAAAAGTTGAAGAGGAAATCAACATATTTTGTTTTTGGAGGATTTCGAACCGAACATGGATATGCGATTGTTGCTGGCAAAAAATTATATTATGCGAGTAACTCGGCAATCCTAGAGCGAAGGCCATCAGATGTCTGCTTAACTTTAGTTATTTTCAATTCAATGTGTTGATGTTTTTATGAATAATATTTTTATTTTTCTTTCGACCATCTTTGTTTGCTGGAATTATATTGCAAGAAAGCTGAAACTCTAAACTCAGGAAGGTAACACTCGCAACCTGTTGGTTGAAAATACACCTGGAAGTCTGTAACTGGTTGAAATGTACCATATTGTCATAGAAGTATACCATAATAAGATGCTCCAAATTTGTGTGTGTTACTAAAACCATTCATGTGAGATAATATGAAAGTATGGAATATTTCTCATTTAAGACATAGTTTTGTTGATAAGGTATGAAAATGGGCCGATTTTCTATATTATTTGGAAGAATTATTATCTATGTCAAAGCCTATATATTACTGAATTCTGGAAGGTATAACTTGAGAATTTAAGGATAAATTAACATGTTAAATTCTTGATTTTCATGTCGCCGTATGTGGCACGATCACCGCTGTGGCATTATGAGTTGAAATGACTTGAATTGAGCAACTAGGCACTCTCGTGAGTCAATCTCCAAATTTTGGCTGTTTTCCTTGTCATGTATAGATATTAAAAGCTTCTTTGCTGATCCATGACTCTTCCATTCTTCCCTTAGGAAAACCGCGGCACTTTCTACGTGGCAGAGTTCGTGCCTCCGAAGTTCGAAGTGAAAGTTGGCGTGCCGGAGCACCTCTCCCTTGAGGACAAAACGGTCACTGTCACCGTCGATGCCAAGTGGGTTTCGTTTACTTAATATCCTAATATATATGTCAAATATAATAATGGTACTAATTATTATTGATTTAATGAGAATACTGAACCTTTTTTCTAATGATTAAGGAATATCTTACGACTAAGTAAAAGAATATGAATTGGTTAAATTCTTTCCGCACAGTTAATAATTGTAATGATGTAGACTTGCATGAAAAGGTAGTTTTCTAAAAAGGTTAATAAAAAGCCCCTCAGGGGGATACAACTGTTGTATCTATGGTAAATAGAGCTCCCAGAGGGACTATGTGAGGGCCTGAGCTAAAGGTTAGGTAGGCTTCCTTTTTGTTAAAATAGAATAGGTTTTGTTTTGTTACGGACCATCTTTTTTCGGTTCACTGCTGTCCTGTTTTTCACCACCTAGTACTTTCTTCTTCAACTTTTTCATGTTTCATGAACTTCTTTCTTAGCTTACTGTTTCTGTGCACCTTGTGCATAGATTCCGCGTTCCCTCAACTCCATACTAAATGGTGCCTTCTTCTTTCCTCTCTTAGAACATCTTTGTCGTGGTTAGGGGAGGCTAAATCTTTCATATATAATAATAATAACGTTAATAAAAGGACTACACATGTATGGAAATTTGGGAATGGAGGTGGGTCGGTTGGTTGCTAAGGGATTTTTGAAAGAAAAAGTCTGACTACGACAATGGTCTATAGTGCTGGTATATTTGGTATACAGAAGTCGATAAATGTAGTGATTCCTAGTCTTTCTATTGGCAGATATAATGACTTCTGTTAAATACTTATTAAAAGATTAGGGAAGCAATCGAGAGTGTTATTGGAAATAAATGGTATTGCTTGTGTGTCGAATAAGTTTTTGCGTTGAGAGAAATGCATCAAAATTTTAAGCTAAAGAGTTCATTGTTGTTTTTCTGAAAATACGATATCAAAATCAGTACCTTGTTAGTATGCCGTTAGCCCACTTCAAGTCGGCAATAAACTATTGAAAAAGAGTAAAATTATGATCTTAGAGGTACTAAGCTTGTAAAGCGGGATATGTGAAGGAGTCGCGCCAACAGTACGGCGCTAGCATGTGATGCAGGAGAAAAATTGCTGCAATGAAATAATTAATTTTAAAATAAATGTAAGAAACGAAAACGTAAATGATGTGAATTATAAATTGATACTGCCTTCGAAAAAGCTCAATAAAATAAAATAAGTTGTTTATTGGACGAGACTTAGATATTTCGCGTGCTTATGTATGGGTGAATTGTTATAGACACATAGGAGGAAATATTGTTGATTTAAGTTAAACAAAAAGATAATCAATGAAAAACGTTGAAAGAGGTCCTAAGTGCAGACATGTATACATCATCAATCACAGGTGGGGAAACTGTTAGATAAAAGGAGAAACGAATATTTTTTGTATTTACAGAGAAGTTTTTGTTGAAGATGTCCGAGGTTTTGAGCTCTTATTGAATGCCCCCTCAGGGGGATACAACAATTGTATTTATGGGAATTAGCGCTCTCAGAGGGAAAATGTGTGAGGGCCCGAACTGAGGGTTAGGTAAACCTTCTTTTTGTTTCAATGAAATGTTTTTTGTTATGTTCAAGACCACCTTTTTTCGGTTTACTGTTGTCCCGTTTTTTAGCACCTACTACTTTCATCTTGTTTCATAAACTTCTTTCTGAACTTACTGTTTCTACGCCAATTCTACATAGATTCCGCGCTCCATTATCTCCGTCCAAGATGGTGCCTTCCTCTCTTCGGAATGCTTTTTTTCAGCTGTTAGGAAGGCTTAAACTAACATCTAATCTGACCTGCAGCTACCCGTACGGACGCCCGATAGCCGGGGAAGTAACGCTGCAAGTGACGCCTCGTTACAAGTACAAGTATCTGCAGGCGCCCTACGACCGGCCCGTCAGCGTCGTCAGGTCCATGAAGGGAAGCACTGAGATCGTGCTCGACATGATCGACGACCTGGGGTGAGTTGCACTGAGATCGTGCTCGACATGATCGACGACCTGGGGTGAGTTGCTCTAAGATCGTCCTCGACATGATCGACGACCTGGGGTGAGTTGCTCTGAGATCGTCCTCGACATGACCGACGACCTGGGGTGAGTTGCTCTGAAATCGTCCTCGACATGATCGACGACCTGGGGTGAGTTGCTCTGAGATCGTCCTCGACATGATCGACGACCTGGGGTGAGTTGCTCTGAGATCGTCCTCGACATGATCGACGACCTGGGGTGAGTTGCTCTGAGATCGTCCTCGACATGATCGACGACCTGGGGTGAGTTGCTCTGAGATCGTCCTCGACATGATCGACGACCTGGGGTGAGTTGCTCTGAGATCGTCGTCGACATGATCGACGACCTGGGGTGAGTTGCTCTGAGATCGTCCTCGACATGATCGACGACCTGGGGTGAGTTGCTCTGAGATCGTCGTCGACATGATCGACGACCTGGGGTGAGTTGCTCTGAGATCGTCCTCGACATGATCGACGACCTGGGGTGAGTTGCTCTGAGATCATGCTCGACATGATCGACGACCTGGGGTGAGTTGCACTGAGATCGTGCTCGACATGATCGACGACCTGGGGTGAGTTGCACTGAGATCGTCTTCGACGTGATCGACGACCTGGAGTGAGTTGCGCTGAGATCGTCCTCGACATGATCGACGACCTGGGGTGAGTTGCTCTGAGATCGTCCTCGACATGATCGACGACCTGGGGTGAGTTGCTCTGAGATCGTCCTCGACTTGATCGACGACCTGGGGTGAGTTGCTCTGAGATCGTCCTCGACATGATCGACGACCTGGGGTGAGTTGCTCTGAGATCATCCTCGACTTGATCGACGACCTGGGGTGAGTTGCTCTGAGATCGTCCTCGACATGATCGACGACCTGGGGTGAGCTGCTCTGAGATCGTCTTCGACGTGATCGACGACCTGGGGTGAGTTGCACTGAGATCGTCTTCGACGTGATCGACGACCTGGAGTGAGTTGCACTGAGATCGTGCTCGACATGATCGACGCCCTGGGGTGAGTTGCTCTGAGATCATCCTCGATTTGATCGACGACCTGGGGTGAGTTGCTCTGAGATCGTGTTCTACATGATCGACGACCTGGGGTTAGTGATCGGGATCTGAGATGTTTCGTGCCTTTATTGTATTATACGTAGCAATTTTAGGATATTCTAGAGAACATTTAAACCATCTTATTGTGTTTTTAGAACATTCCGAACAAAAATATTCAGGAGATTATATTATATCGCTAGAGATAATGCTGGGTGGCTCGTAGGCTTTCCAGGAACATCGGTGTAGTTCTGGTCTGGATATTATTCTTTTAAAGTTTCAGATTCGTTTGCAAATATTTTAATGAGGAAATTCTTCAACATGCAAAAAAAAACATTTGGAGAGTGTGGTATGAACTGTGTTAATGATGAAAAAATCGGAGCGAAATCTTTGTGTCAAACAGTTCAAGTTCTGTATTCTAGAGTTTAATATTGTGTTTCTGGATTGCGGTGAGAGAGAGATGTTGCACGGGAGAGTTCCCTCTCAACGAACTTGCATTTCATTCTTTATACCCAAGCTTAAAGACCAGTGTATTCACAAACGCAACGCTATTTCAAACTAATATTCAAATAATTTTTTAGTTTATTTTATGATGAGTTTGAAATAACAGTTCACCAAAAAGCATGCCCTTACGTATGATGCCAAAGGAAAACAGAACAAGCCAGCGTCGGGTTTCCTCTTACTCTTATGAAGTTAGTAAAAAGAAGAGCTTTGTGTATCCGTGCTGATTGTCTGAGAGGAATAACGTGCTAAATAGTAAGAGGTGATTGATAAATTGACCATTATGATAATGACTGAAATGATTGAATTCTTTATTCATTTGTGGCAAAATATCCGTTAGTAGAAAATACAGAGTAGAACATTGCGTAATTATTGTATAAATATTTCATGTACCATTCAATAAGAAAATTTGTGATAAGCGAGCGTATTATGAATATCAGATCGATTCGAAATAGAAACGATAAAGACATTTCTGCTCGACACGTGAGGGGCGTTCGAGATTATTATGTTTTTCAATCCAATATAGTCAGTCCTGTGGAGCGTTCGAGTCGCTTTCCTTGCATGCGTATGGTGATACGTCGTAATGTGCACAAGTTTCACCTGAACCACTGTAAGAAATGGATTCATTGGTATTAAGAAATGGTTCGGTATTTCCCGTGAATACTTTGCTCGCACAGCGAAAATCGTCAAAATCGCATCATTTTCAATTCAGGCTCATTATTTTTAGTGTATTATAGGTATGAATATATACATTTTTCTGTTGTATGATATGTAAATTTCGTTCGCATTCTTCTCTTGGCTTTAAGGCTTCCTAGCTATATCTAGCGTTTTTTATATTGAACGGCTTCTATTTTTTCTGCCGAGTTGTTTTAGTTAGCCTCTATTTTCAATGTTTCTAGTTTTATTCGATTCATTGACATGTCATAATAATTCCTGCCAGACTTCGCGGGGACTATGCCCGAGTGTTGGAGGTGACGGCTTATGTGAAGGAGGCGCTGACGGAGAGGGTCCAGAACAGCTCGGTGGCAGTGACTGTCTTCAGGTTCCCCTATAGAATGAACTTCATTCGCTCCTCCGCCACATTCAAGCCCGGCCTCAAGTACACTGCTTACGTGAGTATCGTCCAAAGTGTATTGCGTCTAGGTTTTCACGAGCTAAGCCATCCAGCTTCCGAGGTTTTTTTCGACAATATAACTAGACATTTGTCCTGCAGTCTCTTATATTCTTGTTGCCGACTCTTGTTTTCTTGTTTCCGACTAATGATGGAAAAAATGCACTTTGCCTGTTGTAGCGTAGGTATGCAAATGCATTTATGGTTACCCTGAGGTAGAGACTGCCTTGGTCTCCCTAACTTTTAGACCAGATTAGACTGCTGGGAGCTGAAGACAGCGTAAGATCCACTGATATCACATTAAATTGGGTTTTGGCATTGCTGTAAAGGAGTTAGGGAAACATCCCCCGAAACTTTCGTTTTAAAAATCGCATTTTTCCTATGGCGTTGAGAGAAACAATAGAAATAATAAACTATAGTTCCAAAAATCGTGTATTTCTACGACTTTAGGTGAAATAGCGAACAATCGATCAAAAAATCGCGTACTTCTTTGACGTTGGAAGAAATATAGGATTGTCTTCTGCTAGCTCACCGGTATATAAATCGCATTTATGACTTTGGCTGCATAAACACTTTTTCCTATGTGAAAAAATTTGAAAAGTCTTTTCTTGGTTTGCTGTCTGTTTTACTTCGCTTGGTAGTCCATGCGTCGCCATGGCGTGAAGTAAAATAGCTCTAGCCATTCCTTATCGTCGTGACACTCATAAAATAACTATGCTTGATGTTAAGGGCACACAATGCTGGCTATTTGGTGCTTGTATTCATTAGAAAAATCTTTGACTGTCTCGATTCCACAACAGTTACAGTTGACTTACTAAGATCGCTATTTGGTGCTTGTATTCATTAATACAATCTTTGCCCGTCTCGATTCCTCAACAGTTGCAGTTGACGTACCAAGATGGCCGGCCCGTCACGTCTGGGGAAGTGACCGTACGTCACGCGTTCGTGCGGGACGAGTCTGCCTTCATCGAGACTCGCCACCAGGTCCCACCCTCCGGTCAGTTGCCTGCTCGGCATGGAGGCAGGATTCGCAATTTTGACCAAGGATTCTTCTAAATAGACAATTTTTGCATGAAATTATACGGTAAAATTCACTCAGTTCTGGCCGTGGCGATCACCTCTATTGTATTTTTTCCGAGTACAAAAGTTTTGGCAGGATTTGCCATTTTGACTGGGAATTCTCCTCCATAGACACTTTTTGCATGAAATTATGCTGCAAAATTCGCTCACCTCTGGGCATGGCGACCACTTCTGTTGTAGTAATTTTTATGAATGAAAAAGTTTTGTTCAGCAAAAGGTAAATCTTTTCTGTTGAAAATGATTCATGTTGGCCTAAACGTTTTGTTTTGTTGAATGAAGCTGCCTTTTACACTTCGGAAAACTTGGTTGGATATGACTTCCCGTTCTGTATATCTATACTGATTTGTTATTGTTCGCGTAGGTACTTCCGAACATGGAAAAAGATGAGAGGAGAAAATATTATGTTTCCAATCACTGTAAGCGCGAAATAATTTAACATAACCATTTTACGAAATTCCTTAATATATAGTAAAGGTTTTAATATTTTATTAATGGATATACGTGATAAGTTTTATATAACCATAACTGTGCTTGAAACAACTGCGAGCAATGCGAAGAAGTTCATCTACTTGTGTTTGCTCCTCACTTCTGAATTTGATTTGAATATCTCCCACCATTAAACGGAAACGCATTCTCTTTGACATCAGTGACTAGGTTTTTCTAGTATTGTTTTGTGTAAAGATTTACTACTTCTTTAATGATGATAGGGCAAAAGGTTTTTACCACGCACTGGTATGATTTCTTAAACTATGGCTTAGTATGTCCACGATTTGAGCCTTGAAGATAGAATTAATTTTATTTTTGTAGCCACAGATTGATGCTAATATTCCCAGAAACTCTCTACACAAGTACCTCAAAAAATATATACACCCCATATGTGTATTGTGTTACTTTCACGATAAGTTTTTCGTATCTTTTCGTAATCTGCTGTCCATGTGTTCGTATTCAAATTATCATGTGTGTTTCCAGGTTCAGTTATTCTTCTCCAACTTTTCATGACGATACTCTAACCATAATTTCAATGGGCTCCTAAAGTCATTCGTACCTGTAATATGCGTCTTGTAGAGCATTTATGTCGCAGCTGTTTAATTTTATCATCCATAACCTAAAATATGGGATATTTTTCTATGCAACTCCGTACCCATCAACATTAGTACTATTTTTTAACACTTTTGGTGCCGGTGTGATAATCATACATAATCATTGTCGCAACACTCCTCCTGAGTACTTTTAAAAAACGTACCATGCTAAATTTTACTCAATTTCTCGGTTTAGGATGACTGAATGAACGTGCGTGTAAAGTCCAATTCTAGAAAGTTTTTTTTGTTAATTACATGTTATAACTTAGTTTTATGTTTTATCAAGGTTAAAACATTGCGAATAAAGTGAGTTTTAGTTAAATTTTGAAACCTGAAGGTTATGTTTGTTTTGGTTCACATTTTTATGTAACTATTTAGTTTTAAATGTTAACGTTAATGTCTATCCTGACGAAAATTAAAGCGAAATATAATGTCACGATACAATTTTTGTTGATATGGGGTAGGTAAGGCTAGTTATTGTTCTATGGTATGGATAGAGAATGAGAGAATTGAGGAGTGTTTGACAAAACAATAAAAATTATGATGGAAATTAAATATAAAGCGGGAGTTGAAATTGTTAATGGTATTCTTATTGTCATTGCTATTGTTGATTTTGAGCACTATGGCCATCAATGTCATTATAACGACCACGAAGGTCACCATGACCAACACCATACGACCACTAAGATCATTACGATCACCACGACCACCAATATGACCACCAACACGACCACCATGACCACCAATATGACCACCAATATGACCACCAACACGACCACCATGACCACCAATATGACCACCAACACGACCACCATGACCACCAATATGACCACCAACACGACCACCATGACCACCAATATGACAACCAACACGATCACCAAGGTCACCACTCTGGACCAATGCGATACGACCACTAAGATCATTGCGATCACCACGACCGCCAATATGACCACCACGCCCCCCGCAGGCATCGTGACGCTCTCCATGTACCCGCCGCTGGAGAGGCCCGGCCCCTCCTGGACGCTGGCGCTGGAGGCCACCTACGGGGCCCTGACCCAGTGGCTGGGGGAGGTGCCGCGGGCCCATAGTCCCGCTGGGGCCTTCCTGCAAGCCACGCTCCTCACAGAGAGGCCCACGGTCAGTGATGCGGGCCCTCTTTGGTCACAGGATCACTATTCTATTTTGAGTTTCCTGTAAAATTCGTCTGGGACACGTTAGGGTCGCAAGATAATTGTTCTATATAGTTCGATTTCCCTGTGAAATTCTTAGGGTCGCAAGATAATTGTTCTATTTTTGATTTTCCTGTAAAATTTTTAGGGTCGCAAGATAATTGTTCTATGTTTGATTTTCCTGTAAAATTTTTAGGGTCGCAAGATAATTATTTTAGGTACATCACGTTTGCGTAGCAACTTTAAAAGAAATGATACAGCAAAGAAGTATTTTAAAAACATTTAGTTCGAACGTTTCGAGCACTAGGCTCATTCTCAACGAAATCTGCAAATACAAAGACACAACTTAAGCACAGTTCACAAATAAAATTCATATGTTGACAGGCAAAAGTAGAACAGCAAAATGGACAGCAATGAAATAGGAAGGCGGTGAACAAGGTTTCTAACACTTACTACGCTGACGCTATTCAGAATCACGGACAAAAGTTAGCGGTTTACAATTTTTTTTAATTATTTATTTTGATTATTATAATTATTTAAAATAATTATTAAAAAATAAATATTTTATTTTGATTTTCCTGTGAAATTCTTAGGGTCGCAAGATGATTGTTCTACTTTGATTTTCCAGGGAAATTCTTAGGGTCCCGAGATATCAATTATATTTTGAGTTTCCTGCAGAATTCGTCGCAAGATAATAATTTCATTTTGATTTTTTCCCGTAAAATTCGTCTGGGGTCCATATGGGCGGCATGATAACAATCCTATTTGAATATTTTCTTCAAAATTCGTCTGAAACCCACTTGGGTCGCAAGATAATTATTCAATTTAAATTTACCTCTGAAATTCGTTTGGGACCCAGTTGGGTCTCAAGATAATATAATTCTACTTTTAAAATCCTCCAAAATTAGTTCTCAAAGTGTGTTCAGCATTAAGGCGAATGGGAGTGTCGATTCAACGAATTCAAGGAATTGATACTCCCATGGGAGTATCGGGGGTATCGGTGTTCAGCATTGAGGCGAATGGAAGTATCGAGTTGTGGCTTCCCGATATTTCAAGTGAAACTGAAACTCTGGGTATTTGCGGCTAATTGTATTTACTCTGCATTTGATTTTTTCGTGTAAAATTCGTTCTTGAAGTGTGTTCAGCATTGAGGTGAATGCGGTGTGCGTGAGTATCGAACTATGGCTTTATGATGTGGAGCCAATACCACGGTAGAGGAAACAAGGTAGGATCAAACCAGTCTTTTTTTTCGTCGACTGTGTGGGCTTGCTGACGTCACGGCAACGAACCAATGGCAGCGCTCATATTGTATCTGGTAGCACTGCTAACCCCAAATCAGTCTCCACTATTGGCCTAATGACATTGCGTTTTGGTGACGTCAAAAAGTTTGTTTGAAATAAAGCCTTTCTATAGGCTAGTCGAACTAGAAAAAGTGTATTTTTCCCTCTAAAAATGACCCTCCCTTGTTTCCTCTACTGTGGCCAATACTCTGCCTCTTCGCTGCTACCTTTATTTGATCAATAATTGAGTGGCACTTACTTATAATGTTGGGTCAGTAACACGTAGGGCGTTGGTCAGTGGTACTGCGTCTTCGGAGTCGGTGCATGATATTAAGTTAATGATTAATGAATCAAGCTTTACTCTGAATGTATACTCCCCTCAGGGGGATACAAGTATTGTATCTATGGGAATTAGTGAGGGGGAAAATGTGAGGTATCTTCAAATTTATTTTGGTTGAATATCTTTGTCTTTTTGTATGACTAGGTGGTGGCTGATGAACTTGATAGGCCAAGCGTAAGCTTCTGACAACTTCCGGAATATAAGTCACTGGATTTGAATCTCTATGCAGTAAAATTCTCTTCTAAAGCCTAGCAGTTCAACACTCACTAAGAACGTATTCGAACATCTCAACCTCATTATGATCGTGATTGAAAAGCGTCCAACTGTGTCGGGGGTTCAGAGAGCGTTCGGTCCCTGCTCTTACTTGTACGTACGTGTTAACACCTTTTCCGCGACGTGAGCCACCGGTGGTGCACGGAAGGGGTTTTCATGATGCTGCTGACCGACCAGTAGTCACAAACTCAATTTTCATAAATACATTATGAAAAAAATGAAAGCACGATCCAGTTATTGTATACTATTTTCAATATTGCTTACTACTGTATACTATTGACTTTAAATTCGAGTTGAATATTGAACTTCAGTGTTTCCAATTGCGGCCAAAGTGTTAAAATAGTGTTAATCCTTCAACGTCCGCATTTCGCACTCATATTACTGTTACCACAACCACCATCATCAAACTGGCACCGGCATCATGTAGTTAATGACGTCACAACGAGGAAGTGACTGCCACTCGACCATGAACTTCGAAGAACACATAGGGCACAAATTTCACAAGGTATAAGAAACTATACAGGCACTGTTTATAAGAGTGGATTTTGAAATGTAATTTGACGGTAAAGAGTTAATTATGTTTGTTTGTCAGGTGGGCGATGAAGTGCTGGTAGCACTGAACTCGACGGAGCACATGGTCTACTTCGTGTACGAGGTGATGGCGAGGGGCCAGATCTTGTACGCCACCACGCTGCAGGCTCACCAGGGCACCACCCACACTTTCAGGTTCTTTTCTACCTATTTATCGCTTTTCACGCGTGTGCATATGTTATTTTGCGTGTAGTTTCATGTTACTCACACGTTCAGGTTCCTTTCAACCTATTTATCACTTTTTGTGCGTGTGCACATGTTATTTTGGATAAAGTTTCATCTGTTTCTCGCACATTCAAGTTCTTTTCAAGCTACCTATTTATCGCTTTTCATGCGTGTGCACGTGTAATTTTGCATCTAGTTTCATCTGTTACTGCTCCTAAAATGTTTGTTTACGTTCTTGGGACTTTGAAATGATAAAGTAATGTGTGTGACAACACACTTCAAGCAAGTGCACGTCCTGAAAACACTGCCGCTCCAGCATCAACAAATACCATCGAATTGGTGATAATTAATGTTTTTCAGAATCATATACAGAATCAATAATCAGGGTGTCTACTGGGTAGTAAAGTAGTAAAAAGTAGTAAAAAGTAGTAAAATTTGGAAAGTAGTAAAAAAAAGTAGTAAAAAGTAGTAAAATTTGCCTCAGGGTAGTAAAAAAATTTTTGAGTGGAATAATTCTCTGAAAATTTAAAGTAATGTTACATATTTATATAGAGTATGAAGATTTTTTAAAATTTATTTTTCCCATAATCAGAAATTTGCCTCCATTGATTGGAAATATTCCTGTAGAGTGGGGTGCAATTTTAGGATTGGAGAACACAAAATAGAAAAAGTTTCAAAATTTTTACGAACAATTGGAAACGGTTCACTTTTTCTTCTCATTCCGTTTGATCTGAAAGTTATCTAGTTGTTTTATGATAGAAGGTTCATTTGAGCTATTTTATTATTAACAAATTATTGAGAGAAAACAATAAAATGACTTTCGCTTTGATACGGTAATCGAGGTTTCATAAATCGTATAAATGTAAATTTAAAAAATGTGATACCAGTGGCGATGCATTGTTGAAAACACTTCTATGGAGATACAAGCTTAGGAGCTTGTGATATCAGGGATTAGTATTGAAAATAAAATAATGAGTTAAAAATTATGCATTTATGATTATGAGGTTGACACTGAACATCTTTCATTCTTACGTATCAAATATGCATTATAAGATCTCAAGGAAAAATTAAATAGCATAGCTACATATTTTCTTGTGGAAGCATATCAAGTGGCTTTGATTGATATATGTTTGTCAAGTAAAATAATTAATATTTTATTGAGAATTACGATTCTTTTAAATGTAAAACATATTGTGAACTTTTTCTTTTAAATTTTATGAATAAACATTAACAACTAGCCAAAATTTTTGAATAGGTAGTTGTACTTATCACTAAATAACTATTACATTTTATTGGATTTCATCTTTAGTGGATGCAGTTGCCCATAAGATGCATAGGCGCCAGAAAGTAACTCCGCACTGCCTTATTTTTTATTAAATTTTAAATTATAGCAAATATAACTAATCATTTGAAGCCAACTTTACACCATAAAATTCTACGCCTTTTAATCTATAGATATGCATTCTCAAATTTATTTTTCTGCCACCCAGTAACTGTGTAGGCGTCATTTTATATGAAATGTAAAAAGTCTGTAGGACAAAATGAAACTCCGCATGTTAGGATTTCGATGTAAATATGCTACAGTGTCCGATTTAAGCTGCGATCGGGCATTTGTTATTGTTATCAGTGCTAGTGTAGACCATAAAGCGCTAAAATCTTTAATAAATTTTAGTCATGCCTCGTCTTGCCGTTGATAACCGCAAGGAGATAATTAAACTACACAACAAAGGAATATCCAACCGTGAAATTGGTCGTCGATTGAATTGCGACAAAAAACCGTCCGGCTAACATTGAAAAAGCAGCGTTCATGACATCCCAAAATGTGGACGTCCAAGGGTGACATCGGCCAGAGAAGATCATGCCATCAAGATCCGGAGTTTTCGCAACAGATTTGAAAGTGCCCTAGAGCTGCGTAAAGAGTGTGGTCTTATTGGAAAGTGCTCTGTGTCAACTGTCAAGAATCTGCTGAAAGAGTTTAAGCTAAGGGGATGCATTGCCAGACGTAAACCAATGATATCCGCAAAGAACAGAAAGCGTCGCTTGAATTTCACTAAGAGCCATGAAGAAACAGATGCTTTTTTCTGGAGCAAAGTTCTGTTTAGTGATGAATGCAAATTCAATAGGATTGGAAGTGATGGCAGGCAATACGTTTGACGCTACAAGGGCCAAGAATTTACACCCAGGTGTACAGTATCGACGCTGCAAGGTGTTGGTGGATCTGTGATGGTCTGGGGTGTCATCAGTGTTTATGGTCCCGGGCCTTTAATTAGGCTGGAAGGCAGGGTAAATTCCGGGAAATACCTCCAAATGCTGGGGCAACACTTTATTGATTATTTTGAAAGTCTTCCGAATGAAGAATGCATTTTTATGCAGGATTATGCGCCTATCAACACGGCTCGCAATGTGAGAAACTTTCTTCGGGAGCGCATTATCCCCTGTTTGAATTGGCCTGCTCAATCTCCAGACCTTAATCCTATTGAGAATGTTTGGCATAACATCAAGCAAAAACTACGACACAAAAACATTTGAAATTTGGAAGAACTTTGGGGTAAAATAAAAGAGGAGGATCAAGAGTATTGCCGTAGGTTGATCGAAGGCATGCCGAAGAGATTGAGGGCTGTTAAGGCACAGAAAGGTTATGCCACTAAATATTAACCTAATGAATGGGATAAATTACCAGAATTGTTCAACATTGTTCTTTGTTTAAAGTTTTTTTTGTTGTGCGGAGTTTCTTTTTGTCCTGAGGGCTTTGTCCATTTCATATAAAATGACGCCTACACAGTTACTGGGTGTCAGAAAAATAAATTTGAGAATGCATATCTATAGATTAAAAGGCGTAGAATTTTATGGTGTAAAGTTTGCTTCAAATGATTAGTTATATTTGCTATAATTTAAAATATAATAAAAAATAAGGCAGTGCGGAGTTACTTTCTGGCGCCTATGTATATAGCATAGTTGGCATAATTGTTCTTTTTGTGCACTTGTTCCCCTCAGGGGGATACAACTATTGTGCCTATGGTAATTAGCGCTCCCAGGGGAAAATGTGAGGGCCCGAGCTGAGAGTTAGGTAGGCCTTCTTTTTTTTAAATGAAATGTTTTTGTTATGTTAAGGGCCACCTTTTTTCGGTTCACTGCTGTCCTGTTCTTCAGCTCCTACTACTTTCTTCTTCAACTTTGCTCTTGTTTTGTAATCTTCTTTTACAACTTACTGTTTCTATGCCCTTTCTGCGTAGATTCCGCGTTTCCTTAACTCCATACCAAACAGTGCCTTCCTCTCTTTGGATCGCATTTGTTGCTGGGTAGGGAGGCTAAAACTAATGACTAATCTAATCTTTGTGCACTTGATACTCAAACATTAAAGTATTTTATTCATAAACGTAAGTACGGAAATAAAATTATTCTCAATTAGCTTTTAGAGAGTCCTGCTGCAATTTCAGATGAGTAAGTCGTGAATCAAACTTATTACATTTCAATTCCTCCTTATGAATAGTGTTTAATTCAAAGTCAAATATTTGACTGGTAAGGTCTTGATTATTATAAACTTGATGTAGCCTTCCAATTCTTATTCCAAGACAAATATTCTCACACTCCAAGTTGTTGCGGCAGGATAGAAACGTTGCAATGACGTCAAAGGAACTTCTCCGCAGTTCATATACATCCAGAAAGTGCTTTTTTGGTCCTGAGCTTGATTGTGAGCAGTATTATCTTCCTTTGAAAAGACAAATTTATTCTGTACACTTCGATTTGGGGAAACAACAATTTACTGAAACTATAAATGTTTATTTTTTTAAATTACCTCTTTGTAAAGTTGAAAGTTTTTTTCAGTGACGTTAATCTATGTCCAAATACAGAAAGAATTTTGCTATAAAATCATCTTTTAATACAATGTGTCATCATTTGAACGATAGTTTAGTTCCTTTGAAGTTCTTTTGACAGTCATAGCGATTCAGTTACCTCCAGGATGTCGTCATAGCATGGAGATGCTCCTTGTAATCAAAGTTCATTCTTCTACTAAAAGTATGTAGGAAAGCTACATGAAATTTGCATTTTCGTGATTGGTTCTGTAATATAACATGTTCATTACCTATTTGTTATTATTGATCGCAATTAGGATGCCGATTTAGATTTTGAGGTACGATAGAAATAGTTTATAAACATATATTTCTGAAGTGCCATAGTGTTTGGTCATAATGAAATTCCTTGATATTCTACCCTGCTGTAAAGGGATCTGACAATCCCCTGGTGTCTACTAGTTTCCAGTCAGTTTATTTTTTCCATATGATGAACTGTTGCCCTCGTAGTTGAAAGATGTTAAGACAAGGTCTTCGCCAAACTTTTGTTGGAGTCCATTTAGGATGGGGGTACCTTAGGAATTTAGGTAACTTTTTTAAAGCTAAAGCTTCGGTTGCTCCATTTAGTATTAAGTATTTTAAGTATTAAGAAACTTGGAGCTTTTTTGAACCTTTGGTATTGCGTATATTATTGACTCAAATTTCTCATTATAGGCCAATTACACACCTCTGGACATTTGGACAAAATTCATTGTGTAAAAAAAGGTAGTAATTTTTTGCCGTTGAAGGGAGTAAAAAGTAGTAAAAAGTAGTAAAATTTGGAAATGAAATATCAGTAGTCACCATGGAATGTATGTTACACATGTTCGGAATCAGGTATGTTACATGGATTTGCACAGTAACTAAAATTAATTAGAACTTTGATTTGATAACGTTATTGTACACCAGTCCACCCCCCGTATTTGAAATGAGAAAGAAGGCGAAATGATAGAATGGCCGTAAGAGGTAAAAAATTCAATCTCTCCAGAGTTGATGAGGTCGAGCTTGTATCGCAGATACGCTCATCACAAACTTTCTGCTGGCTTTGGACAGTAAGACAAACAGACGGACGCTGCTTTTATTATAGTATAGGTTATTAGATATTATTTATTCGTACCACTGTAACCATTTAGAAAAGTAGTCTTCCATGACGAAATTTGACGTGGTCTATCCCTTCAATCTAGATGCGAACTTGCAACGTTGTGGAAGTGCACCAAAGCTTTGATTCTTGGATTGAAGTCAATTGACTACGAACGAACTACACCTGACTCAACCTGACCCATTTCCAGATTCCTTGCCAGCAGCGCGATGTATCCCCGAGCGCGCCTCGTGGTGTACTACGTGCGGCCGGACGGTGAGGTGGTTGCCGACTCTCTGCACTTCTCCGTGGCCAGGGACGTCCAAAATAAGGTAGACTTGACACAACAAGAAATGCTTCGAGACTTAGTGTTATTATCTCTTTGACTGCGATGTGAGCTAACGGTGGTCACTGGGAGAGTTTTCATAATGCTGTTGACCGACCAGTAGTCATAAATTCAATTTTTATAAATACTTGATCAAAGCTAAATGTAAGCACGATAGAGTTAATGTTTGTTATTTTGAACATTGTTTACTACAGTCGACTTCAAAATTTGATTGAATGTTAAACTTCAGTTTTACCTGCCGCAGTTAAAGTGTTTCATGATATGTTGAAACATATACGTGTTTGGTTGTACACAGTCTTAACAAGACATCGAGGTGTTTACGAGAAACATCAAATAACAGAAATTTTAGAAACTGAAGTAATTTCTATCAATTTTCGATTCCTTATCAGCATCTACCGAGTAATCAGCTTTATAATGTTCAACTTTCTTCAGTACATAGTAAAAGTGCGTTCGGTAAATACCGGCTAAACCAGCGTTCGCTTAATGAACTTCAGAGACTACAAGTAATATTTAGTACGCAACCAAAATAAACTTCAATTTTATATAAATAAGCCATTCTGGTCATGAGTAAAATTTCGTAGAGACTGAAACGAGTGATGATTACTTCAAATGTGCCTTGAATTGCCGTCATTACGGTCCCCGTGGCCTAGTGGATTTGAGCGCACGCTTTCCACGGGAACGGTTCCCGTTTCGATTTCCTCTAATACCTGACCGGTGAATCGCCCCGATGTAAAAAAGGAGAACAAAGCTTTTATTTCCCACTCGACCCAGGTATCAGGAATGGGTGTCAGCTCAAGCGAGGATGTCCGTCGTTGTGGCGTGGAGTTAGTCGTAAGGTTTTTAAATATCCAAAGGATATATCTAATATCCAAGGGATAGACGGCATGTAATGTGCTTGATTTCTGAATAATTTTTTTTAGTAATTCAGTACGATGTACGAATTTTCGGTGGTATTCGAATTATTTACGAAATTTTTAATACATACGGCTTTCATGAAATCTACGTCTGTGTCGGTCCCGGCTTGAGATTATCAATTCCTATTGTTATGAAATTAATTATCGGAGTGAGAACATAACTGTATTTTTCCTGGTAAAACTGACATTACCCGTAAATTTTTGTTCGAAAGATGTAGTGAATACATTTTACTTGAAAGCTAAAATAGTTAGCGTTTGGATTTTATTGATATGATAATTTTTTCTTCTGTAGGTTTCCCTCTCCGTGACACCAAAAGACGTGGACGTCTCCTCCTCAGGGCGTGTGGCCATCACCGTATCAGCTAAGCCCAATAGCATCATCGGAGTTACCTCGATGGACGCCCGGAATTCGGCCATATTGGGCAACCGACATAGACTAGGCGATTCTGACATAATGTCTGAACTAGAAAGTTATGATCCTGGTTTGCGTTGGGGTTCAGGTGGGCCACGAGTTGGAGACAACCAAGGACTGCTGCGACGTGCTCGGAACAAGCGATCTTTGGGAGAATTTTCAGACAGTAGAGATTTTGGGTTACACGAAAAGGAATTCAGAAGAAACGTGGTGAGCGATATGTCTATCATACATTCAAGACAAAAACGAAGCAATGAGGAACACGAAGAAAGATTCGAACGAACTCCAAAAGAAAAGAGAGACGAAGCGAAAAGTGATCCAGGACAGCGCACGACCAGGCACAAAAGAAGCTCCGTTGTCTCTGAGAATAGGTTTGGAAGTTTCTCGACTGACCCCGCAGAACACAGTTCAAACAGAGAAAAGAGAGCCACAAGAGCAGAGATCGCTTGGTATGGTACTGCTGCTGCTCACGATGTTTTCCAAGACGCTGGTGTCGTGGTGATGACCAATGCGAACATTCCTCAAGACAACCCCTTGACATCAGGAGCTTTTCTCCCTGGCGAAGGACCAATTGACGGACGCGGCTGGGACCCGTCCGACTTACCACCCGCCCACAACGGACCGTTCGGACGACTTGCAGAGGCTTACAGGCCCGACACCTACACTTTACGACCTGACCTGGGCCCTGGTCTGGAGTACAACGCTCCTCCTCGACCTGCTCTTGCTGGACCATACGCATTCTCGTACATTCCGCCGCCTCCTGACCACAAGCCACGAGTTTACTTGTCCCAACACCCACCTGCTACGTGGCTCTTCACTCACCGCAGGACTGGACTCAACGGAATCATCACTTGGCAAGAGGAAGTCCCGAAGTCACCGTTGACTTCATACACCCTAACTGCGTTTGCCATCGATGACTTCGAAGGCTTGACCTTGGCTGATAGCATGAGCGAGGTAAGTCTGTGCAAGCATACTTATTTTTCATCTGTTTCATTGCCTCTGCAATAATTTTGGCAATATATTGGCAAGAAAAGTTGAGGTGATGATTCACCAAGTAGTGATGAATGATTGGTTTACTTTTTACGAAATAAACTCAAAAGTCCAAACAAATTCCTTATATGCGTTGTTAAAACTTGTATTAGCCTGCTGTGTTCCCCGGAGTATATTTTGCCTAATTTATATCGGACGTATATTTTTATGATGTGAAGCCATACGAGGCCATGTGGCTGTAAGTAAAAATTGGGACTTCCCTTTACTTGTCTTTGGAACGCTAATAGGCAAAATTTTCGAGCGTCTCAACTGTTAATGAAAGAATTAGAGGTCATATCACCCTGAAATTATTCCACGATATCTAGGATGATCAAATTGCATTTCTGTGAGGGGAAAACTATAGAGTCGAAGGAGATTTTCTCGAAGGTGGTCAAATTTGAATTTTCCCGGTACTTGGAGATACCACAAATAAGATTTCGGTTCAGAAGGAACAGTGCTCTCTGATATTTATTTAATTTCCCCTAGCGGTAATCAGTTTCCTCTTTCTGCCCTGTTCCCATCTGCTTGTTGCCCCTTAATGAGTGACACTGAACCATTAAATAGCCCGAAATCAGTCAATCTCACTGCAAAGGAAGTGCAATACCACCAGTAAATGACGTGAAACCAATAGATGACCGAGACACTTTTGACAATCCCGTGGTTGTGTCGCCACGTCCAGGTGGTGTCGCAACGGCCGTTCTATGTGTCCGTCCGAGTACCTCCGTCCGTGATCCGCGGCGAGGCTGTGGCCGTCGAGATGGTCGTCTTCAACTACGGCCGCTCCAACCTTACGGCCACGGTCACCCTCCACAACGAAGAAGGAGCCTTCCTCTTCCCGGACTTCTCGAACGAAATAGAACAGGCCTCTCCTGCCTCTGATAAAAGCAGACAAATTTCTGTGCCTTCTGATGGAGGTAAATTAGTTTTTTTCGACTCACCGGCCTTTACAATTGTTCGCTGTTGCCATTAATTATGCCGCTTCAATTGATAGAATCGCAACTTTGAAATGAAGTGACCCATAGTTAACTGCTCTGTTTTGTTTTCTTATTTAGTTGAGTTATGTTGTTTTAAAGAGGTCGTTGATTCCAAACTCATGTACCTTCAAATGATTATTTTGGTTTCGGTAATGTACCAAAAATTCATTTTTGAGATATCACTCTCCAAAAATTAATATTTCCACTAATTTGAAGCAAGAAAACGGGCTGTGAATGTCAAAATTGTTTTTAGAGGGAAAAATGGCAAAATAAAACATTACTTCTACCAATCCGAGTCATCACCAATGAAATTTTCTCTGAAATGAAGAAAATATACGTTACACATGAATGAATTATACAAAAGGAAAATTAAAATTAAATGAGAGCGCTAAACAGCTGGCACTGGATAAGAAATGTGACTGCCGAATAACTAAAATTTTCGCTGTAGGAATTCCATAAATTTTAGGAATTCCTACAAAAATTTTAAACTAAAATGGAAAATGCGAAAAAATCAACAGTGTTAAAAACCGAGGATAAAACACTGCAGTCGTCTTGTTTTACTGGATGATTAAACTTTTTGGTACTTGAACTTTTATGCAATATATCTTTTGTTTTGTTTCTTGTCAAATTTTGCTGATAATGACTCTGATTCGTAGTCAAAACGTTTATTCCTATCGCTTTGTCCTTTTGAATGCAGTGCGTAAATTCAATGCCTGTTTCCTTTCTTCATCATTTATTTTTGAGCTTTGTTTATTAACAAACAAAGTTATTTGGTAAATTTTCATTCCGTACAATTTGTGCAATGATATTTTCCTTCATGGTATCCATGTTCTAACAGGTTTTAAGGTGGTAGCACAGATATATATAAGGTGAGCCGTATTGACAAGGTTGTGTTTACCATGTCAGGTGAGCTGCTGTGGAGTTATCTCAGCTATATATAGATAAGCTATCGGGATTTCTATCTTTCGTAATCTTTTTGCGTCTGCCAGTTTTCATTCATTCCTAGCTACCTCTTCTTTGTCTGATGTTTTCCGTCCTTCCTAACTCCGTGAAACGTCTTTGCAATGGAAATGGAAGTTCAAATCAACAACTAAATTGAAACAAGTACCGAATGGGTGTGTCTTTTCTTTTCACCTGCTCTTACATTTTCAGATCTATGTATCCGAATGTTTCTAATTCTTTTATCACGGATTGTAAGAAAGAGAATAGCTAACCGTGCGATTCGAAACCTGGAAAATGGCGGCCAATCTTCGTAAAACTGAACCTCTAGTTGCCTGTTTTCAAAAATCGATAACTTCGATCATTACTCATTGGCATTAGGCCTACTCTATGATGCAGGCATTAGAATTTGAACAGGGAAGACCTTCATCCAATCACAATTCGGTACCTGCGGTATTTTCAACAGACCGAAGGCTCTCTGGAGGCAATTTCAAACAGAGAGAATGGGTGGAGAAGCGTAGTAGTAAACTCTTCTACTCATTGAGGCTGCTCTTCCCGCATTCTTTCCCTCTCCTTAACTTTAGACGCTGAAAAAAAAATATTGCCGCCTGATTGTTATAATTGAGTGAGCAGTAAAGATGTTCCCTTTATTTTTCTGTTTTCTCTGCGTGAGGTAATAGTGGTGGTAGTATTCATTGAGGACGGTTAATTATACTGGTAATTTTTGACTTACTGGATACGTTACTTCTTTTACTGTACTGTTATTCTAGAGCCTATTTTCAAAACATTTTCCTCGGTAGTAAAAGATCATCTTCAAACTTGGCTACTGTACGTGCTGTTTTTCTTGCCTAAAATTCACAAGTTTAGCCTTTTTTCAAATAAAATTTAAACACAAGCCATACGACAACTCTGCATGATTGCTCATCAAATAATATTTTAACTCTGTGAGTAAAATATAATTCGATGAAAGTTCAAACTTGGGAATTATGTTTCGGAAAAAAATGCGTAATAGAGACCATGCAGGCAGATAAACTTTTAGTGCCGGTTGTTCTTTTGGATGGCCTTTCAGTACACGTTACAGCTCTTCACACGATAAGCCAGAGTCTAAGCCAGGTTGTTTGGAGCTCGAAAAAAAAATTACTCGGAGATCTAACAATACAATCAGCAGAATTTTGCATCGTTGAATTACTGTTCAATTTATGGTTTTAGTTATTCACAATTAACATCAAAATAGCAGGTGAACGATTTTTCTCTGCTGGTAATACGTTCACCTCTACAGGTAATAAAGCATCCGTAGATGCCTTCATTATTATTATTATTATTATTAGTATTATTATTATTAATACCTGCTTAATGTTACCTCATTGAAAGGTTGAAATACGACGGCATATTTTGAAACCACAACGCGAAAAATTTACGTAATTCAATTCAACGTTAGATTGGGTCACACGGAGTTGAAAATAGCCCATGAACCATTTTTCTGCGTAGGTAATATCTGCTTAATGTTATCTCATTGAATGATTAAAATACGACGGCACATTTTGAAAACACACGCTCAAAAAATCTGTGTAATTAAATTCAACACTGCCTTAGGACTAGAAAGTTGAAGAAATACGACTGCATATTTTGAAACCACTCAAAAAATTTGTGTAAATCTCGTCAACGTTAAATTGGGTCACACGGCATTGAAAATAGCAGATGAACCATTTTTCTGTGCAGGTGATATCTGCTTAATGTTATCTCATTGAAAGTATGAAACGCGACGTCATAATTTGAAACCACCACACGAAAAAATTGTCTAACTCAACTCCACGTTGCTTCAGGTCGCACGGCGCTGTCCTTCATGATCGTGCCCCATAAACTGGGAGTGACGAAGATCAAGGTGACGGCTGAGGGCGGAGGGATCGTTGACGTGTCCATGACGGACCTGACAGTGAAGCCTGAGGGCCACCGCCTCACCGTCACCAAGTCCCTATTCTTCGATCCCGCTGCTCCGGAGGCCTTTTCCCGCACCCTCAACATCAGCCTGCCCAGGAACATCGTTGAGGATTCTTTGTCCATCGAGGTGCGTCGTGTTGTTTCTTGTCCATCGAGGTGCGTCGTGTTGTTTCTTGTCCATCGAGGTGCGTCGTGTTGCCTCTCTTTTGGAATCTTTCTTTCAACTGTCGATCTCAGGTGTGGACGGCAGACTTCAAACACCTCTAGCATCGTCTTGGCATCGTGAGAAGAGTTTAATGATGTTAGCGTCGTCTCTTATTATAGCTTCTCTTGTTCGTATCTTATCGAAGAAGGAAAGCGTATAAATTCTGAGAGTAGAAATCTAGAGACACATTGAGGTCCACTATTGACATGACAATTATTTGTAACATCAACACAGAACTCTTACCTAATCATACCCTTGGTGCGTTTATTCATTTATATGATTTTTTTGGTGTCCTCTTTTTCCGTCTTTCTGTCGCACTCTTACGGATGCTTAATGATCTTAACTCTGGTATGAGTTTCATGATGCACAAGTACAAGAATATGTTTATTTCGGTTGCGATTAGATTGGATATATTTGTTTGTCATCCACACTTAACAAATGTATTCAAGGAAAATATTGAAGCCCGTAATTTTTTATGATGAGCAGTGTCCACTAATTATGGAATAATGCACTGGTCAGCCGCATCTCCAGGTTCTTCACGTGAATTTCATTCGTAGATTATTGATAGCTGTGAAGTTTTCCAGAAAAAGGTGTTAAAAAATGAAGATATATCTATTGATCTTAAATTTTCTTGTTGCATTGTGTGCCTGAGCTGAGAGTTAGGTGGACCTCTTTTTTGTTGAAATAAAATGTTTTTTGTTATGTTAAAGGACCACCTTTTTTCGGTTCACTTCTGTCCTGTTTTGCAGCACCTGCTACTTTCTTCTTCAACTTTTATCCTGTTGCATGAACTTCTTTCTGTCTCTATGTCCCTTCTGCATAGATTCTTCATTCACTCATCTCCACACTAAATGGTGCCTTCCTCCTTTCTCTTTTCGAAACGTTTTTTTTTTTTGCGGTTACGAAGGCTTAAACTAACATCTAATCTAATCTATTGCATTGTGTGTATTCTGTACTGAACTTCACTAATGCACACAAAGTTCCATAGTGTGTGTGTGTGACTCACCCCGCACCACTCCTCAGGTGTCGGCTCTCGGTGACGTGCTGGGTGGGGCCGTGGCGTCACTGCAGCCTCTCACCACCCTGCCCCGCGGCTGTGGTGAGCAGAACATGGCCGCCGTCGTCCACACCCTCATCACTCTCGACCACCTCAAGGTGATCGTCACTTCTTGGAGGAGTCATGCATCTAATGCACTCAATGTTTACTCCATCGGAAATGATAAATTTTATGTAGGATTTGACATTGCTTTCCTTGAGAATTTTGTTGGGTTGTGGTGTTCTTGTGTTTGCATGTTGAAGATCGCAACTAATGTGGAGAATTGCGATGTCTAATATTCCTGTAAGGTTTTTCATTGTTATTTTTGATAAAAAAAATATTCGTAATTTAATGTAGGTCAAGATTTTAAATGAAATTTTTTGTAAATCCGATTGCCATAAAAAACCTTGCGACACATTTATATTTTTGTCTTATTTAAATTTTTCATTGACCTTTGTGCGCGACAACAAAAATGTGTTAACTGTCGCTTGACGAGTTCTAACAACCTTGTGGTTGAATTAGAATCCATACATCATTTGTTCCGTTCGCCAATGGCATTCATAGGTTTCATGGGTAACTGTTTTATTGACAACCACCTTAGTCTCAGCTATCAACGACATGAGGTTACTTCTGCTTATTTTGCCTAACTCTATGAAGCAAGCAACAATTTTGCTCATCAATAATGCCGATAAGGATGCATCCCTACTCCATGTATATTTCTAAAAACTGTCACACGGATTTCTTACCGAGACTTTCATGCTATTATCATGATTTTTTCTAATCTCATTCCCACTACATAGTGTCAGTGTCATCGTTAACTCAGTAAAGGTCTAAATTGTTTATTTATTTATTTATTGTACTCGCGCCGCAGAGCTTGGGGTCCTCGAGTCGAACCCTTGAGGAACGCGCCATCGCCGACTTGCAGCTGCGTCTCCAGCAGCAGCTCACTTACCGACAGCCCGACGGTTCCTTCGCATACTTCGACGAGTACAGACCCACTTTTAGCAGCACGTGGCTCACTGCTTTCGTGGCCAAGTCACTGCGATCGCTAAGCAGGTACGTTGACGTACCCAGATACATCATAACGGACGCTCTGGCATGGATGGTGCGCCAACAGCAAGCTGATGGTTCTTTCGCTGAGCCCGATCCCCCAACGAATCTTCGCCAAAACGGAGCACAAGATCTTGATGTTTTCGGGGTGTATAATGGCACCGGGACTGTAGGATTCCGCGGGACCCCGTTAGCTTTGACGGCTTACGTTTTCCTGGCCATTATGGAAGTGGAAGACTACACAAGCGCCGCAGTGCGAAACGCAGGTAACCGCGCGTTGGAGTACGTGTCTCTTTCTCTGCAACAGGAGCCCGAAGACAGCTATGGCTTAGCCATAGCCACGTACGCTCTGCACATGGCCGACCATCCTTATCGAGACACTGCCTTCTACATGCTGGAGGCCCTGGCTACGGTCGAAGATGATGAGAAGTTTTGGCCGAGTGGAGAGATGACAGTGAGCACTGAGGAAGGCAACATCGTGTCGTCGCTGTCCATCGAGCAAACATCCTACGCCTTGCTGACCTACGCTCGCCGCAGCCTCGCTGTTGACTCAACGCCCGTTGTGCGGTGGCTCACACGCCACAGGAACGCCCTAGGAGGCTTTACGTCTTCGCAGGTGAGAATGAAATGCTGAACACTGTCTTGAATTTGATCGAGGAGTTCAATTTTCAGAAAATTTCTTCGTGACCATTGGGCTCTTCTTCGCGAAATAGCTAACTTGATGAGTCAGTCATTGCAGTGGGTGAGGGAGAGTAAATAAAGTGAAATTAACGTGTTGTAGAATGTTTCAAAAATGTGACTGGTTGTGTATGAACATAAGGGCAGTTCTATCATACGTCTTGATCACATTTTGAAGTAGAATGTTCAAGGACTCGTTTTAGCATATGTGGACTACGTAATTTTGTTTAGTGGTAAATTTAACTGTAAATTTTTTCTGTAATAAGTGCTCAAATTGAAATTGACGTTCCATGAAATATATGGTACTGGAACTTTGAAATGTAAGATACTGGATTAAATGTTAATGACGATATTTTTCCATTTCCCGATTATGTCAGGACACGGCAGTGGGTTTATCAGCGCTGTCAGCTCTGCACAGCTTGCTAAAGGAACAGTCAGCACCAGCGCTGACCGGAGACAGCGTCATCAAGGTCGTGTACGGAGAGCGAGGTCACCGTTTCGGTGTCAGCAGCGCCAACGCCAGAAACCTACAAAAGTTGGAGGTAGTGTGGCTTGTCCAACGCTGTCAATCTCACGTAGTTGCATGCAGTGTTGCACGTTCTCTTGCTGTACGTTTTTCAATTTTATCAACCGCAAAATGTTGCTGGAAGTGTTGCATGTGTTCCTTGTCTTGCGGTTTTCAATTCTATCAACCGCAAAAGGTTACCGGTTGTGCTGCGTATTGTCCAACGCGAAAACGTTCCACGAAGTGCTGGCAATGTTGGGTATTATTCAACTGCGGGTAGGAACAGGGGCTGTAGTTCGTGTGTCTTCCAGATGTTCGAGGAGGTGGTTAGAGTACTATAATTTTTAGTCCCAAAATATGTAGGAGTTTATACTCGAATCCTTGTAGCTCAAAGGCATGATATATGTATGGTAGTGGAAAATAGCGAGTATGTAGTTTATTGGGTTGACGACTCCGGCATTTGTACTTACCCTGCAGCTCCGGTGTGTTCGCAGATCTGTTGTCTTCAAGCATCACGTTCTTGCACCCATGATGTGCCGCCCGTTTGAACCATAGGTTGAGTAAAATATCGTGAAGGACAAAAAATTTCTCATGGCAAATGGCGGTGAAGGCTTTCAATGCTGATTCAACACAGATATTCAAACAAGTTTTTATTCCTGAAGTCTTCATTGTTTGACTGCTTGTGTGCACTTTTTCAAAAACAGACCTGGCCTGCATAACGTAGATCTACTGACAGGCCTATGTAGACCCACTTTATTTTAACGTGAATTATACGTGATAAACAAATGGGGTTCGAGCGCAACAAAGAAAGTTTCCCGAGATGAGAAGCTATAGACGGCAAATTATTCTAGCACATAAATGATTTTAAAATATTTTTCACACGTTAGGGCATACTAGCAAGCGTTTTGTCTTCACTTATTTGATTGCACCTATTCCAAAACTTATACTACTGAACTAAAAACGATTTTGAATAATTTTTCTGCACACTCTCTATATTTGCTGCCAATTTGTTCGTTTGTTCAAGGTTAATCGAGCTCTGAATGTAATTCACTGTCATGTCCACTATTTATACCACTTGGTAATCTTTGTTACCAGTTCGTTTTCCGTTGATGCCGTATATCAATGTTGGTGGCCGTTTTTTTACAGTCTGTTTCACATCCAACATTAGTTACCAGTTAGTCCACAGTTCCCACAGGTGTCGCTTTAGTTACCAGTTAGTCCACAGCTTCTACCAGGTGTCGCTTTAGTTACCAGTTAGTCCAGAGTTTCCACAGGTGTCGCTTTAGTTACCAGTTAGTCCACAGTTTCCACAGGTGTCGCTTTAGTTACCAGTTAGTCCACAGTTTCTACCAGGTGTCGTTTTAGTTACCAGTTAGTCCACAGTTTCTACCAGATGTCGCTATAACTTATCATTCGGTTCCACTGCCGACCAGCACTCGGTCCATCGAGCTGTTAGTCCACAGTTTCTACCAGATGTCGCCTCAACTTGTCATTCTGTTCCCTGCCGGCCAGCACTCGCTCCATCGAGCTGTTAGTCCACAGTTTCTACCAGATGTTGCCTCAATTTATCATTCTGTTCCCAGCTGCCGGCCAGCACTCACTCCATCGAGCTGTTAGTCCACAGTTTCTACCAGATGCTGCCTCAATTTATCATTCTGTTCCCAACTGCCGGCCAGCACTAGGTCCATCGAGCTGTTAGTCCACAGTTTCTACCAGGTGTCGCCTCAATTTATCATTCTGTTCCCAGCTGCCGGCCAGCACTCGGTCCATCGAGCTCTTAGTCACAGTTTCTACCAGATGTCGCCTCAACTTATCATTCTGTTCCCAGCTGCCGGCCAGCACTCGCTCCATTGAGCTGTCAGGGTCGGGCACGCACGTGGCGGTGGTGCAGCTGAGCTACTCCTACAACGTGCGGGTGACGGCCCCGCGGCCTGCGTTCAGCCTGGACCCGCAGCTGGACCGCTCGACGGACGCCCACAAGCTGCGGCTCACCGCCTGCACCGGCCTCCTCGGCAGGTCGAGCGCCAACCTCACGCGTAGCAACATGGCCGTCATGCAGGTTGCGCTGCCCTCTGGCTATGTCATCGACCACGACGCCATTCCCGGTCAGTGTGTCCGCCTCTACTTACTCTGTGAAGAATTTATGAATTAGAGTTCATTGGTATTCGAAGGGGATTGGTATTGGTGTATTTATGAATTACGGTTGATTCATACCCAACGGGAGTTAGTAGTAGTGTATGTATGAATTGCAGTTAATTAGTATCCAAGGAATAGCCAACTACTCAGGTCGTTTCCGTATAGTGTTTAAGAATATACATGAAGCGTATTTGTAAAATTTCTCCTACGTGGTACCCAAGCAGTCAATAAATACTTTCAATATTCCAGGGTAATTACTTCACCTGGAATGTGCGTTTCCGAGGGACCTCTAAAAAGTATTCGAAAAATTAAAAGTTGAAACAAAATTACTTTTCAATACTTCGTATAATACCCCTCTTTCATTTCCACAGCAACCAATGGACGTCTATACCCTTTCATTAATTACCTGTGCGGTTCTTTAGAAATTTTATCTTTTTATGCTGAAGATTTCCTTCTCAGATCTTGGCTGTATTTTGGATCTTGATAGGATATTAACTGCCTTACCACGCCGTAAATTTTCAATAAGGTCTACTCTGGGAATTAGCTTAGCCATTCCATTTGCTTTACATCGTAGTCAGTAAGTAATTTCTTTAGTAAGTAATTCCATTTGATTTACATCGTAGTCAGTAAGTAATTTCTTTAAAAATTTCGCTCTGTCCTTGGTCATTATCTTCTTAGAAAATACAATCTGCTGGGAGCTCCAATTTTGCCATTGACGAATGCTAATTGAAATTTAGAACATTTTGATATAGTTCTGCATTCACACTATGGTCTTTTTATGTTTCATATAATGCCAATTCCGTTCACGGTAAAACCTCCCCAGACCAAATGCCGCCTCTGCCAAACTCAACGGCAGGAGTTGTGTAATTCGACACAAAAGCCGTACCATCTTTCCTCTAGACATGATTTCGGGCTTTTCACCTAAATTATTTAATTCTGGTCGCATCTGTTCATGGGATATTCTTCAGAATGTTTTGAATTTGGTTTTATAATCTCAACCAAATTTAAACTGCAGGATTACTCCTGCCTTTTCAATAACCAATGAGCTTTTCTCGGACGATGCGAGTTCTGACACCGTCTGGGTAGAAATCGGGATAAGTGTTGATTTTCTGTTTTTATATGCGTCTTATAGAGGATTTTCTTGCGCTTACATTGGTACTTTCCGTTTACGTCTACTCCGAATAGTGCGCCCACCAGAGGGGGGGAAAGCGATGGGGGTGGCGTGACCTTGACCCCTCCCCTCCCTCATTATTGGAGGTCAATTGAGCGTGTTTCTCTGCGGCAATGGCAATAGAGTTCGTTCATGGGCTACTCAAAGTGCTTTCATTATTCAAACGAAACATTCTAACGCTGTATAAATATTTTTTATAAGATTTTGACAATTTCAGAATTTAGCTGTTCTGCCGTATCTATGATACTGCAGCTTTCATACATAGCTCGATGACAGCTGCAGTATCATAGCTACAGCTATGGCGAGCACACCAATCCAAACGGCTTGAAAAGAGCTACAAAACAGAGTTGACTTGAAAAAAAACGTATTTTGGTCGAAAAAAAATGAAAAAATAAAAAAAGTGGTTATTTTGAAGAATTACATGTATTGTCTTTTGTTGTATATTTTTTCCCAGAGTTACAGAGCTACAGCAATGTAAATTATATCAATCGAAAGGGCTTGAAAAGAGCTACAAACGCTCAAGAGTTCATTGTAGAAAATTTTGTAGTTCAAAAGATAAAAAGAAAAACAATTTTTTTTTTGTGAAAAAATACGTTTTTCTGGAAACTTGATAATTGGTTTCGCAAATGTATCTTCTTCCACAATTTTAGAGCTACAAGAATGGTTTATATAGCATTCGATAGGGCTTAGCAAGGTGTATCCATAAGGGGATACATTTTTTGATACATCAATGATTTTGAAAGTTACACGACATGAAAAAAAAGAAATGAAAAAAGGCCACATTTTTAAAAAAAATATTCCCAAAATCCACAAAAAAAGTTTTCAAAATTCGTAGCCCCTTATGGTTATATAGACATATAAGCAATCTAAAAACGAAGTTCTGGTTCTGTAACTTTAAAATTGTAGAAGAAGATAGATTTTAAAAAACCCTATTTTATCATATTTTTCGAAAAAAAAATACAGTGCAGATACAAAAATTTTGTCGAAATAACAAATGATCTTTGCATCATTTCACACCTACTGTAGAAATTTCAGAGAAATCCATCCATAAATAACGGACTTTTCTCCTACCCAGACTGTGTCCTTAATTGTGTGGAGTTCAATGCTCTCTGTGCGTAGTGGAACATTAGAGCACGAAACCGGTAAATCGTCTTGGAACTTACAAATTCAACTTGCATCACGTGCTAATAAGTGCATTACAATGACAATTAGACAATTAGGTAGAAACTCATTTTGTAGGAATACTTTATTATCTATTATATTGTTCCTTGGTGCATAGTGTGAAGGAACAGCACTTCATGCCAAGGTATTAATTTTGTCAAGATTACAGGAGAACTAGACATTAAAGTGTTTTATATTATAAGTTGCCTTGCAAATAACTTTTTCTTGCGAGTCACAATCCCAGAAATCATCTTATTCAGTATAGTACATCTATAAATACACGAAAATCAGAAAACATTGTTCATAAGTTAAATTTTTTATGACCATTCTTACATATTCTGTGGTTTTGTATTCTTAATGTATATTTTACCAATTACTTTCAGTCCAGTCTGTAGGAAATTAGTTGCATGAATAATTTCTATGCGAGCAAATATTGGTTTTCTCTCGCTGTATCTAATTGCATCGCAAGATTTTATTGTAATTGATAGAATTTCGCTTCGTGTTTTCCTCAAGTGTCCTCCTCAGGGGATACAACTACTGTCTCTTAGGGAATTAGCATTCTCAGGGGGAAAATGTGAGGTCCAGAGCTGAGAGTTAGGTAGGCTTTCTTTTTGTTGGAATAAATTGTTTTTTGTTATGTTAAGGACCATCTTTTTCAGTTCATTGCCGTCCTATTTTTCAAAACCTACTGCTTTCTTCTTCAACTTTTATCTTGTTTCATTAACTTCTTTCTCAATTCACTGTTTCTATACTCCTCGTGAATAGACTTTGCGTTCCTTTATCTCCATACTAAATGGGACCTTCCTCTTTTCGGAACACCTTTGTTGCGGTTAGGGAGGCTTAAGCTAACATCTAATCTAATTTCCTCAGGTCTTTATGACTATCCCGGCGTGAGAAGGGTTGAGCCACTCCACCATGAAGACGATGGCACGGATGTCACCGGGGAAATTCAAAGCGGTGTAGCCATCTACTTTGACAGCATAACAGCTAGAGAAGTCTGTCCAACCATTGTGGCATCGAGGTAACGCAACGCTGTTTTTCAGTAGGGATTTTGAGTTAAAGTGGTTTAAATTTCATCGTTTGTCATATCGACACTGATTCTAATAATGGAATGAGAATATTTTTTTTTTTAAATGCAAAAAACCCTTCCTGGCTATTATTTCTGTATGTAGTCCGTGCGTTGAGCTAAATTTAATTTTTTTTATGAAATATGTAATGAAAATTTCAATGTTGCCTATTTTCTGGTCACTGTTTTTCAAAAAAGTTTTTTTGTAGACCTCGATGTAGACCTTAGCTCATTTCCCCATCGGGAGACAAGCAGACAAAGAAGACGAGTGCAAAGTATGAATTGATAGCACGAATGATGTTATACCCGAGAGCAAAGTTGTTTATGCGCGATCAAATGATTGTTTTAAAGATGATGAAGAGGTAAGAAAATCATTAGTTACTGTCACTGACGAATGCCTTTGAGCGCGGATCGAGCTCCATTTCTCTGATGCTTCGGCATGACTTCGCAAGACTTTATGGAAGCTTACCGCGCAATTTTGTGCTTCTTCTCTGAGGTTATCTATCACATTCTCTTGTCAACAGAGTGGACCGTGTAGCCTTCCAGAAGCCGACCGTGGTGAAAGTCTACGACTATTATGACTTGACGAGACAGGCCAGGCAGTTCTACGACGCTGCGCCGGCTACCCTCTGCGACATCTGTGACATCGGAGAGTGCGACCCTGACGCCTGTGATGTGCAGATCGCGCAGCTGGACAGGCAGAGACAGGTGAGGCGCCATGCAGATTGTGTTGCGACATCACCAGGGCATGCAAGTACATAGTAGGTTCTGTCCAGCATTGGACTTGTGCAGTTGGGGAAATCTTACTGCTACACCCAATTAAACGCCATATATCTTATGATTTGTAGCTATGGAGAGTTTTGCAGATTTTAATTGTCTTGCCGTTATTCAAAGATATTTTTATACTCACCTGAATTCAAGATGAAACACCATTACATGGGATTACATTTTACAAAGGAGTTCGATACGTATTCTGTCATATATCAGGAGACCTAAACAAGTGGAATTTGGTGAGGTTCAGAGTACCCTCTTTGAAGTAATCACCATCATTTCCTTTGCTACCCACAAAAATTAAAAAATTTGTTTACCTTATTACAACCTGCACTTAGACTTATGTATAAGCAGTGATAGTGAATAGTCACAAATAGCTGTGTTCCTACTACACACGCACAGGTAGATACACATAGTAAAGTAAAACAAATGTGCCATTAAAAGAATTTTTTAAATATAAACTATTTCTCGCAATACGTTTTTAAACATTCTGATGTTTTAATAGTGACGCAAGTTAAAACCAACTGCAATGAAGTCCAGTGTGGACAAGTGAGGGATCAGGAAATAAAAACCAAGTATGAGATAGGCAGGCACAGATCAGTTTAGGAAATTTTCAATTAGGTTCTTAACATTGGGTCTAAGTAGAACTACACTGAGACCCCTAAATATGAACTGAATCACTAATCGTCGCCATGGATAGATTGACTTACACTCCTTTCATGAGTAATGGTTCGCCGGTGTTGCCATATGCTGAACATCGAAGTTCAAGTACCTTGAATTCATAACATGTCACACCTCCCCTGTCTGCTTCACTGACGAACTAGAATCCCAAGCACATGAAAATTGACCGTTCTTGAAACACCATTCAATTATGCTTTTTGGAGGTGAAAACGGCAAGTTTTCGAAACTAATATCTCTGTTGTACGTGTGTAGATGCCTGTGAAAAAAACGTAGGAGCGAGGGGACAAATTGAAGAGACACTTTTATGTTTCAACTTACATTGGTATGAAAGACCTCGTTTTCTGCCTGCACCACTAATCTCTAACATAATTCTCTTTTGAAGATGTTCAGTAGATTGTTCATTCTTCTCAAGTTTCACAATCAAATTTTAAGTTGCCACAGCATTTCGTCTTCCTCTCCATCTATTCAGGTTATAACTCTCATTTACCTTCGGCGATCGCTATCTACATAGCTGTGATCAGTGTTTCATAATGGTAGTTGAATTGCAATTTTCGGTCGTCCAAAATCTGTGTTAGAATGATTACTTAAATTCGACTTCAATGATTAATATTCACTATGTATCTTATACCTGGATTCAAATATCATTAATAACATTATAACTTTTTTGTGATTGCAAACTGGACCGTTAATAAGGTACTGTAACTCCGACGGTCTAACTTGCCTACCAAGAAATCAGTAAAATCAGCGCTGTGGTGAGCAATAGATTCCTAGAATTTTAGTCAGTACCCTTAACACTTTCACCGCAATGGGTTAAACTGAAGTTCAAAATTCAACTCCAATTTAAAGTCAAATTTAAAGTAACGAATTTTGAAAGTAGGAAACATTAACCGGGTCGTGCCTTCATTTAGCTTCAATTAAGTATTTATGAAAATTGAGTTTGTAACTACTGGTCGGTCAGCAGCATTATGAAAATCCCCTCTGTGTCCACCGGTGGCGCACGTCGCGGTCAAAGTGTTAAAATAATTGTCTTTCGCTCCCAGGACCCGGAAGACATCGGCTTCGCGGCGACTGTCGTTGAGACCTCCTCTGCAAGTGCCTTCACTGCTGCCCCCGCTCTCCTGCTGCTGGCGCTCGCCCTGCTCGGTCGGGTGTGACTCCCCAGTCACTGGGGCCGGCCTTTACCGGCTCCTTGAATGATTTTGAAGGGGAGTGAAATCAGACTAGCTGCCATTAAAGACAAATGGAGTAAGAGAGAGTCATATTAATCATAACTGAAGTGAGGGTAGTTGCCATTAACTCAAAATGATGTAAGGATAGCGCCTTTAAAGTGGAATAGGGTTTGATTGCTCTTCTTTTAAGGTGATCGAGATAAATGTCAATGCAGTCCCTGAAGTGAGAATAGATATCTGGAAAATCCATCGGAACCTTGACAAATTCCTTTCCAGTGGATAGAATTGGATATAATTTTGATGTCAGCGGTGTTGAGTATATCTTATTTGAAAGCAAAAAAGCACAAAATCCACGATATGCTAAAATTGGACTTAAGGAAACCATGACCGCTCTTCTCTCGTAAGGACATCCCTGAAGATGGATTAGTCTGTTCTAGAGTGAAAATTTTCTTCTCTTTTTCTGGTCGATCGGGAAATTCGTAGCACTGTAATACATTAAAAGTAATTCTTGACAAACATGTCAATGTATGATACTTTTCACGAACAGTCACTGCGCAATTAATTTTTATTTCATATGCATTTTTTGTTAATCGTGTGAAATAGAAAACGTGCTTGTTAATCTAGAGGTAATTGAAAATACCAGGACTGTGGGTTTATTTTCAGCATACGCTCATTAGAAGAGTACTACTTATCGCTTTCATGGAGACTTTAATATTTAAGTAGGAAATGGCTTCGTTTTGATTCTATAACATTTTACTATCGGGGATTCATAAACCGTCCATGTACATACATTATTCTAGAACTAACTGCTTATTGCTAGTAACGCTGTGTAAATAAGTGTAATTGCTGCGAGGAGTAATTATTTAGCTTTAAGAGGCAGTGTACGGCAGGATATCATGGAGATATAAATTGTCAGCGAGAAGGGGAGCAGTGGAGGTGCTATGGGGTGCACAGGTGATCACGTGGGTGTCAGCCTGTCAGAAAACATGATCGTGACTGAAAATTTTCCAATAGAATCGAGTCGCTGTGTTAAATTCATATGATTTTCAAAAATTAGAAATTGTTTGATGAAATGTAAGAAACCTAATGAGAAAATTTGAAATTTTAGAGGTACTTCATACCGTATTTCTAAAGTGAGGTACTTTTTATTGGTATTAATTTTATTTAATACCGTATTTCTAAAACGAAGTTCACTTGTTTTGGTATTGAATGCATATACAGGGTCTTAATTAGATCATTTGTGATTTGACTAGGTCACTGAAGCCTCGATGAGAGAGAGGGTGTTTTGATTAAATCGTTAGTGTATTTCTTCTGGGTATTTTTTAATAACACCTAGTAGATCGTAGGTGTTTTGATGAAATTGTTGGTGGAATTATCTGAACAGGGTATTTCTTGATAAACAGCTTGGAAGTCTCATCTCGGACTGTAGACTACTATAGTGGGCGTTTAGTCATACATACCCATGACGCACAAGATGAGCCTTTGCTTCTGTTAAACCTCGGACGTTGTTGTGCAGCTTTTCTCACCAGCTTGAACTTTTTTGCTGTTGATATTTTGACGAGGAAGTAGGTAGGCTGGAATGTGATACATATTATTACGGAACTAGGTTCTTAGATACGCTTGTAGTTGGGCTTCAACCAGCTCCTAGGTTAACAAAAACTGTGCCTTTTTATTAACTATTGCTGTGGTAGAGTTGCGGTGCAGTGGCATATATTTCAGGCTTTATTTATCGCACTTAGTTTGATTCATTTCTTGAAAATAAATTTATTTGCTTTGGTTTCTGTGAAGAATTCAGAAATAGATATTTTAAACCGATGTAGACTGAAGTTACACTTTTGCATAGTTTTTAGGTTCAATTTTATGGGGGTGAAAAATCCCTTCACTGAGATGCAACTACGTTTGTGCATGTGTTTCTTTGCCTTCTTTTTTTCGCGTTCATGTTTCCGTTTTGCGCCATCGGTTTTGGTGCTTGCTACGCCTAGTGCATTTTAAGACTCGAAAAATACTTGTATGTTTATCATTTGAAGCGCTAGTAATTACTCGTTAAAATGCTGTTGATTCCCGTTTCTCGCGAGTATCAAGTCCATGTGGAATTTTTCTTTCGCTTAAAACGAGCTCGTGATCCTTTTTTGAATCATTAATACCGGTTGTATGAAGAAATGCCTGTATCTGTTTTTCTTTTTACGCGTCATGCATGCAAATTATTTGGTGTATGGTAGGAGGATTAGAGGTCAGATAAACTTATTACCAAGACAGTCTCTCGCATGCTTGTTATATAATTGCGTTGCGCAATCGACAAGCCAGAGTAACACTCAAAAAGATATACGTGTTTATTGCTATCAATGAAGTGCCAATCAACATGTATCGATGCATGGTTAGTACATCATCAAATGCATTTAATGAGACAAAATTTGTACTTGCAAAAGGAATTTTCACTGCTCCCTTTACCACGTTTTACTGGCATCGAACTCAAAGTATTTTCTTACGGTTATTTGATGTGCAAATTTCTTTTTGTGGTTTAGGGAACAAAAACGAAAAACAGACAAGGATTTGATAGAGGTTACCCGTGCTCAGGTGCGGGTATCCAGCCCACCCGCACCTTCTCGTGGTGGTGCCGTTAGTACACCCACTGCGACTACCGTCATTTGTACAACCTGTTGTACTGGGATAGCGACTTGATTATTGTAATAGTTTATCGCCAATCAGAATTATTGTGGGTGGAACCAACGCGGGGGGCGCCTAGGGCACCTCGGTGCTCTAGGTTGTAATTTCTTTTTCATTTTGGTTTGCTACGCGTTCGTTAGTGTAAGGTGAATAACTAGGTTGTATAACCTACCTAATCATTTGTTGTTCTAATTTTGCGTTGAATTTGTAGTTTGTCTTTGTTCAAGAACCTAAAATTAAAAGTAAAAACGTTAATCCTGATCCCGGAGGCCGGCGGCCTCAGGGGTCGGGCATCATGCCCAGAGGAGCGAGAGGCTCGCGGTCCGGAGGTAAGCGCGCAGGCAGCGAGCGCAAGCCGGACCTGGGAAATCCAGGAAAACGAGAAACTTTGCCAAACCCCATCAAGTCAATCAGGACACCAATTAACAGGGAAACTCTCGAGTCTACAAGCGATAACGGTGGAGGAATTCAGGCGGAGCGTCGTGGGGCTGCGGCCGGGGAGACGGCCGTGGACGCAGCGGCCCAGCAAACCACATCCGAGCGGGTGAGCGAGGTGGAAAGGAGTGTGAGCAGGCTGATGCGGAGTCTGAACGAGATGGGACGTGGCGGCGACGTTCGGGACGTACAGAGTGGCGACCCAGCAACGGTGGAAACATCTACAGAGGAGAGAATCAAGAAAGTGGAACTGGCTGTGAGCAAACTGGCGGACATCATCGGTAAAATAACAACCCCTCCAGAAGGAAAACAAAAACCTGTCAGTTCCCCTGGACCTACCAGGAAGCGAAAATATGTGCCCCTGGACCTCATGGAACTTCCAAGCGCAGAGACATTCATGCGCTTTTATTGCATGAAATTCAAACCAGAAACCAAACGCAATCTCAATCCGTATGCAATAAAGGCCAGCGTCATAAATGCTACTGGACTTCCTCCCAAGTCAATTACCACCAGCGGGAAAGATAGCTTCACAGTCGAAGCAAGGGACAACAAACAAGGACAAGCCATGCTGACCATCACTAGCGTGAATAGCGTGCCCTGCGAAGTCCTACTCCACCCAAGACTGAACAAATCCAAAGGACTCATCTATATCAATGAGTACAACATGAGCGACTTTGACGAGTTTGCAGCGGGACTGAAGGAAGCGTACAACATCAGCAACGTCATTGACGCTACCTTCATCAAAACCAGACGTGAACAAACTAGCGCCCTTATTCTCGAATTCAACTCTGAAACACCCCCCAGCTATATATATATTCCAGGCGAACGTACGGACACGCCAGTTTATCCATACATCGATAAACCCATGCACTGCTCCAACTGCCAACTGTACGGTCACACCAAAAAACGCTGCAACAGGCCACCAACCTGCGCAAAGTGCGGCACTGCGGGACACTCAAGCGATCAGTGCCTGGAAGCAGAAGCCAAATGTCTCCATTGCCGAGGTCCCCACCCAGTGAAAAGCAAAATGTGTCCTAAGCATATTGAAGAACAGAAAATAATGGAAATTCAAGCAAAGCACAAAGTGGGCATCCGTCGCGCAAGACAGCTTTACCACGACTCAGACGAATACTCAGAAAAAACATCAAAATCTTTCACCAAGCACTTTCTCTGCAAAATGGATGCAACAGAAAAACGCAAGCTTTCACCGTGGATCCTGGAGAAAAGCCTACAACTAGAACTTGGGACTAAGCCCAAACGCATTTCCTCTAAGGGGAACGATTCCTTTATAATTGAAATCGACAACTCACGCCAGAGCGATTCTGTCCGCAGCATTAAGTCAATCAATAACATACCTGTCACCATTTCCGAATATTGCCACCCCAACGCCGCCAAAGGACTCGTTTACATATACGAGTATGACCTGTCCGATTTTGAGAACTTCCGCAAAGGACTCAAAGAAGACCATGACCTCTACGATGTGACCAAAGCAACATGGATTCGACCCAAGAACCCACTCGCTCAACCATTGCTACTAACTTTCCGTGGAGACCTCCCAGAATATCTAACAGTGCCAGGCGAACAATCAAAAAGCAAAGTATACGCCTACGTACCTCGCCCGATGCTTTGTAAAATATGCCTGGAATACGGGCATACACAAAAGTGGTGCTCCCGTAACACCCCAATTTGTGCTCGGTGTGATAACGCCAACCACAGTGCCACAGAATGTACCAGCTCAAAAGTAGAATGTCACCACTGCAGCCAAAATCATCTCACCGGATCCCTTAAATGTATTGAATTCAAATACCAACAAGAAATTGTAACAATACAACACAAATTTAGACTCAGTAGAGCCCAAGCCAAAGCCAAATTAGACTCATAATGTCCGCAATATCGGCGCTCCTTCGTCAGTGCAGTGCAAACGACCGCCGCCAACGCAGCGTCAAGCCAAACCCCACCGAGGGAAAGGGAACCCCCGAACGCTGCTGCTGCTGACAGTCCCGTCAAACCTGCGGACTGTAGCACGCGAAGAAAGCGGAAAAACTCCGAACATCAGGAGCGCCCTACGGAAAAGAAGCAACTAACAGAGGCAGTGTGTATGAATCCTGATACCGGCGAACTGTATACGAAATCAATTCAAATGACCCCAAATTACGATTCCGCTCTCAGCGATTGTGAAATAACCAGCGAGAACAATCCTGCAGTCAGAAGAGAAACCGAAGAAATTTTCTATGAATATAAAACAAATCTATCCATACCTGAGCAATGAACAACCCAACCTCAATTCTACAATGGAACTGCCAAGGAGTTCGAGCCAAGAAAGACGAACTGCTGGAATTGATACACCAGCACCGACCAGCAGTCGTAGCGCTGCAGGAAACCAAACTCTGGCACAATTGCACATTCTCCATACCCCAATACTCTCTTCTCATCAAGCATGGCCACTTCAACTTCACTCCCCATGGAGGGGTGGGTTTGCTCATCCATAACTCGGTCCCATTCAGAGAACACGTTTTGACATCCCAGTTTCAAGTCATCGCCGCCACCATCCAACTTAATCGGCCGATCACAGTCGTCTCAATGTACACGTCTAGAAATCATAGCCTCACCCTAGAGGCACTCCATGACCTCGAGAATCAACTCCCTACTCCAAGTATTATTATGGGCGATTTTAACAGTTATAACACAATTTGGGGATGCAGAACCACGGACACTCGGGGGCGCATTCTTGAGCAATATATAGAACAGTCAAACCTCATTCTACTAAATACGGGATCCCCAACCAGAATCTCGTACAACTCAGAATCCGCCATAGATCTAACACTAGCCTCTCCCCGCCTGAACGCGGAGTTGCAGTGGTCCACCTGTCTCTCCCCCGAGGACAGCGATCACTGCCCCATCTTAATCCAGCAAATGAACGCACAACAAAACGAGTCTAGCAGAAGAGTGTGGTGCCTAAAAAGAGCAGATTGGTGCTCATATGAAAACCACGCAAAGTGGAACGAGCTGGAAATCTCGCCGGAGACTGACTGTGAAGAACACCTCCAGGCCTTCATTAATGCCATACTGGCTGTAGCGGCGGATTGCATACCGACCATTGAAATTAAAACCTTCTTTCCAAAGCCATATTGGAGCGCAAAATTGACGGAAACACGACGAAACCGCGAACGCCTCTACCAAAAATACCGCCAGACCAGATCGGTACAAAATGCTCTTCGTTGGAAAAGAGCACGAGCAGTCCACAGAAACCTCTTACGTGACGAAAAGCGGAAGGCGTGGATAAGTTTTGCAAATACGTTCACTAAAAATACACCTCTAACAACAGTTTATGCAAATATTCGCAAAATAAAAGGCCAGCCCCAACGGAAAATCTCCATCTTGCAAGAAAACAACATCACGTATGCCACCGTACCCCAAATAGCTAAGAAGCTAGCGATGACCTTCAGCAATACCAGCAGAGCCGCAAACTACCCTGCCGAATTTCAACGAGAAAGAGAAAAAGTCCAAAACGAAGGTTTAAATTTCTCATCCACGAACTCTGAAGTGTACAATATACCGTTCACAGCAGCTGAGCTAGAAGCTGCTTTGTATAACACCAAAGACACCTCTCCTGGAGCCGACCAAATCTCCTACCAAATGTTAAAGCACCTACCCGAAGCCGGCAAGCAGCACCTACTATCGATGATGAACAAACTTTGGCTAAACGGATATTTCCCTCCAAGGTGGCGGGAGGCCATTATAATCCCCTTTCCAAAACCGCATAAATCTCCACAGTCGCCCCAAAATTACAGACCCATCGCACTAACCAGTTGCCTCTGTAAAACAATGGAACGTCTTGTCAGCAATAGACTCGTGGACTTCTGTGACATGCACGGCTGCCTCACGAACATCCAGTGCGGCGGTAGGCGAAGCAGATCTACAACCGACCACCTAGTGCGCCTTGAAACTACGATCAGGAGAGCCTTCGTACACAATGAACACTTTGTGAGTGTGTTCTTTGACCTTACAAAAGCGTATGATACAACATGGAAATTCGGAATAATGCGAGACCTTCACCATATGAAACTACGAGGAAGACTCCCCTCGTTCATCCAAGAATTCCTGCGCGATCGGACCTTTAGGGTCCGAATAAATAATTATTTGTCCGACCCCTTCCCGCAAGAAGAAGGCGTCCCGCAGGGCTCAGTGCTCTCGGTCACCCTGTTTGCCATCAAAATCAATGGTATCGCCTCTCTGATCCCTCAGGATCCGCGATTTCATGCCTCACTATTTGTTGACGACTTCCAGCTCGGCTATCGACATAGTGACCTAAATATCATCAAAACTAAACTCCAGGAATGTATTAATCATGCAGTACGATGGACCCAGACGAATGGTTTCACCTTCTCAACAGAAAAATCCAAAGCCGTCCATTTCACCACGTTGCCCGGTATCCAGATGCCCCCTTCCCTAAAAATCGCAAATGAAGATATCGCGTTTGTAGAGGCAATCAAATTCCTTGGACTTACCTGGGACACAAAGCTCACATGGAAAAAGCACATAGATGAAATTAAAGCAAAATGTAAGAAGGGATGCGCTATGATCAAATCAATATCCTCTCACGATTGGGGAGGGGACCAGCACATTCTCCTCCACATGTACAAACTTTTTGTCCGATCAATAATGGATTACGGATGCATTGTCTATGCATCAGCCGCCGACACCACCCTTAAGCTCTTGGATCCCGTCGCAAACGACTGTCTGCGTCTGGCCACCGGAGCCTTCAAGTCCACACCTGTCGCAAGCCTCCAAGTTCTAACTGGCGAAATGCCGCTGAACCTGCGAAGGCAGGTGCTTTCCCTAAAATATTATTTTAAAATGAAGAGCCACTTGGGTAACCCAGCTTTCAACTCTGTTATCCCACCTACTGACAGAAGATTGTTCATAAATAAGAAAGTTATGCCTTCATTTGCCATTCGCACCCTCAATATCATGGAATCTCTAAATCTCGAACCCCCTTCTATCAAACCCGCTTTCTCGTACCGGCTACTGAACATTGACATCCCAACATGGAACACGGTCACCGTCGACATAAACATGGACCTAACAGCCCTAAAAAAGGAAACTACACATCCAACCACATACATCCAAGAATACCACCGACTAGAAAACGAAAACTACCAAGGCTGCATTGCAATCTTCACAGATGGTTCCAAAAGCAACGACGGCGTTGGAGCGGCTGCATTCTGTGGCAGCATTCAGAAACAGATCTCACTTCCCCAAACATCCACTATATTCACTGCAGAACTGTATGCCATTGACTTAGCACTACAGATCATTCGTGGTCGTTTTGAGAGCCAGTTTATTATTTTTAGTGATTCCCTGAGTGTTTTGCGAGTGCTCCTCAACAAACGCACGGACCATCCTCATGCCCGCCTTCTTCAACATCAGATTCACGACCTTGCCCAGAATCGGAAAACCATTAAATTCTGCTGGATCCCGAGCCATGTGGGGATTCGGGGCAACGAGACCGTCGATGGCCTAGCAAAAGCAGCTGCACTTCGCCCCCCCGAGCGAGTCCCAACATTTTATAGGGACTGGTTCTCAGTACTTGAGAAAAAGATTCACACCAAATGGATGGAGGACTGGCACCAGCGTAGGAGCCTCATGCACGAGGCCCAGCTGGAACCGGGATCATGGCCCAAAAGAAAACTGCCACGCCGAGTGGAGGTCGTACTAAATCGACTCAGAAGCGGCCACACGTACCTCACCCACAGCTACCTCATGAACAGGGAGGTACAGGAGCCTCCGCCTGGCTGCCCTTTGTGCCTGGGGGCGCGCCTCACAGTGCGCCACGTACTCATCGACTGCGCCGCGCTGCGCAGCACGCGACGACAATGCTTTGATGTCTTCTCCGACAATAGCCGGCCACCTTCAGTAAGCAATATACTTGGCCACAATGCGCCTGTAGATCAGCTGATCACCTTCCTTAAAAAAGTAAATGCTTACGACGTGATCTGATACGGGGAACTGTTCAAACTCTTAAAATTACGATTCTTCAAGCCTAAGCCACGCACCATCAAAATTTACCCGCTAATTGCCCCTCTTGTATGTTCAGTACGACGTGTCATAATGCGTGAGCCTCTTTTCTCTTGCTGTAATCTGCCTTAGTAGCAATCACTGAGTTTTTCCCGGCCAGTGCTGGGGGGGTCCACATTGGCGTTACGCTGGCGACCCCGGTAGAAACGTTTCCGTAAAATTATTATTGCAAATGCAGAGTTCTAGAATAAGTTTTCATATGCCTGATTGTGGTCAAATTTGCTCTAGATCATAATGGATTCTCTTAGAGCGGATAGTGCTTCGTCTCTCCAGTGAATTAAAAAATCACGTTGGGACAGAACTATGATTTTCCATGTAGTACACTTACAGGAAGTTTCTACATTATTATTCGTGTGTAAAACTGATTTTTTTATTTTGGCGTTTGTACTAATAGAATTATCAAAGTTATCGTAAAAAATTCCGTGCCTTGTAAAGTAATATATCCCATTGTCTCTCTACCAATTTTTAAATGAAAAACTAATCTAACTTCATCGTCTTTCTTTTAATTTCATTCCAATTACTTTAATTTGAGGGGGTCAAGATTCAGCCTGAAATAGTAAATTTCACCATTACGCGAGTTTATATATATATTTTTAGAAAGAAGTGGAATATTAGGTTGTTGCTACTATAATGACCGATTTCGCCAACCTAATTTTTTTTAAATGAAAGAAAACTCGTAAAAATCTATCAAAATATTTACCAAAGAATTTATTCACCTTTCCCATTGATCAACGAGATTATTTATTTCGAGTTGATAACTTCTAATGGGCTGTTATGCAAATATTATGAGAAAGTTCATTCCACTTTTGGTTAGACCTGAAAGATAACAATTTACAAATGCTCTCAACTGCATGAAATGCTAGTTAGTGGCTGTGTTACAGTTTCGTATCCCCAAGTCCGTGAACGTCTGCAATGTATTTCTTCATTGCGTGGCCGCGCATTGTCGTGAGGCAGAATATTAATTGGAGTACGCCGCTTAATTAATGCTGAACTTATTTTTTTGTCAGCGAGCTTGCATTTCTACGAGTTGACTGCTGTAAATAACAGTTAAATTCCTTCTATTGGATTCCTGAAGCTGTAGTGTACAGCATCAATTGCAGACCACCAAAAAGTTACCCTCTGCTAATGCAGTTTTGACTTCGGAAAAAGCTTAGGAGACGCAGTGCAGTCGAATTAGAGACCTGATCGTTTACGGTTATCATAAAATACTTTGGTGCTACTATGGCGTGAGTTCTACCGCCTTATATCGCCTACCCAGGTGCAGTTTGAGATGTTCTAATTGTTTATCGCTAAATTAAATATATTGAAATAAGTAATAGCCATAAGCAGCCCGACCTAACCTCACGCTTTAGTCCTAGCTAGATTTTCTTTTGTGTGATAGACCTCATGCTATAGCAGCACTGATACTTTTTCTACAACTGACTATTCGGTCGAGAAAAAGTTCATTTGTGTACTGTTGAGACTGCATGGAGTTCACTTTAATTTGACCAGCTTTTTTGACCCGCAATGAGCTCATGCGTCTCATTCCATCAGCGAACGGTGTGAGACTGTTGGAGGACTGACGCGAAGAATATAAGACATGTCTCTGACACTTTGACGAGAATTTGTTAAACAATTGCTTGCAGCTGTTCAACGTCTTGACAGCTTGATCTTGTCTACCCTCTTCGTCTTCAAAGCACTCATGACCCCCCCCCCCCCCCAAAAAAAAAAAATCTGAAACCACCTTCTCACTGTCCCATCGCTTATTGTGCTGCTTTTTTCTGACGTTTTTTGTTACTGACGGCTGATAAGGAAACATTGCGCTCGAAATGGAGCTCATGAAAGAGCAGTAATCGTAGGTAATTTTTGTCTATCAACAATAAAGAGCTTATACGATTTAAGGATATCTCGCATCGGAAATAAGTTGAAAATTATTAAAAAAAAACACTCATCAATTACTGTGCACGCCATGACACCTAAAACATTCCAAAATTAGTATCCTAAAATAACTTTCTAAATCCAACAATTTGACTGGCGACTTATGGGACTACCCAATATTTCTGTGAGAAGAAGCTTCTCAGTTATTTCGCCTCATTTGATGATGATGACCCAAAAAATTCACTTGCACATAAATTACGACCCAAATAGGGGTTTGAACAGAGAAATTAAGTTCAACTATCAAATGAGAGACTTTATGATAGTTCCCCCATGACTAATTTAACTGAATATCACTAAAACCGTTATTGAAGATGTAAATCATGCAAATAATTTATTTATCTATTAAAATCTGAAACAAAACAAGGGATAAACCTTTTTTCCTTTTTAAGGTTTAGTTGAGAACCAAAGCTAATACAACACATTCAAATAACAAGCGCGGGATGGTCCTAAAATGATTTTCTTCATTAAAAGAAGATTGTAACAACCAAAGTGCCTCTAGTTTGAAGAAGCGCTAAACCATAATCAGAAGCTAGAATAACTGAACTTCCCAATGTCAGATCGAAGATGCAAATGCATGACCGTGGAACCGTCTCCTATAGAGAGGGCAATTCACCGACGAACGAAACAAGAGTCAGCCATCCAGCTCAACATGAGGCTTCAGAAACAATTAGATTGTACAATAATAATAATAATAACTCATTTAACGACAGCTTCGGTCATAAACTATTTAGCTGTCGCTTTGGCATTCAGGCCAAAGTTAAACCACAACAATACAAGTTTACCAGGACTTCAGATTACATTACATCGCTAAGTATCCACAAAATACATTTCAAAATTCCACATATCACCTGTATCATATGCAAGTCACAATCGATTGTTGGTATTACAATCCACCACTTCAAGTACACCTGAACACATAGGGCAGCCAGACCCCGATGGGGGTTTCAGCTGCCCACCCATTTATGGCCAGGCGCCTTACCCACGCTGAAACCCCCAGGGGTAGAAACGTAGTGCGCCCGGCCATATTGCGACTTTATAGACACCGCCAAATCAAGGAAATTATTCCCAATTTAGAGAGCAAGTCCTTTAGTATACCCAAACAGACTCTAGAATGAATGATGGAACTTATAAGTTAGGAAATACATTTATTGTTTTTACGTATTCCAAAACTCTACATATTGGGCCACCGTCCTTCAGTAAGTCTCCAACTTTGTTCCCATTGGTACTATCACACAAGATGCTCCTTCTTGGTCGCTGCAGGGCTGGACATGCTTCAATGATGTGTTTTATCGTTAAAACTGCGTCACCGCACCAACCGCATATATAGGTCTCTGGCCAAGGGCATCTGGGTTTAACAAATAGCTATGGGTCAAGGCAGTATGTTTTAGTCGGAGTCTGTTGATAACAACCTCTTCCTGTCGGTTCAACTTGTGCTTGCTCACTTTCCACCTCCCAGGGTTGTTCTACATTTCTCTCAGATCGCTTCGTTCCATCTGCCATGCATCCTTCCATATTTCAAATGTCCTCCTTCTGATCAATGAAAACCAATCCCTGTATGGGACGAGGGCGAACTCAGCTGGTGTCGTAGCTGCTTCCTTGGCTGCTCTGTCTGCCTTCTCGTTCCCATCAATGCCCACGTGGGCTGGTACCCAGCAGATGGTGATGTTTTTCCCTTCAAGGATGATTCGATGCATATCTAGCAATATTCTATTGAGAAGTTGGTTGTCTTCAGTGCTGTTATTTTCAATTGCTTGAATGCAGCTCATCGAGTCGCTAAATATCACGAAATTGTCAAATTGTGTTTCTTTGATTATGTTAACAGCCAGTTTGATTGCATGCAGTTCTGCTGTCATTACGCTTGCGACTATTGGTATTGAGATTCTTCTTATGGCGTTGTCCATCACCGCTGCTGCACCAACCCCGTTCTGCGACTTTTAGCCATCCGTGAAAATTAGTTTACAATCACCATAGTTGTTCTCAGTTTCCTCATGCATGCGTTTCAGTAGCACTGGATTTACTTCATCTTTTCTCAGGTTTGCTCTATTTCCGTCAGTCTTCGGCCGCTTCTGAATCCAAGAATATATTGTAGGGGTGAAAAAAGGTTGGACTGGCTGTGTTGGAACTCTGTACACATTCAAAGTTTGGTGGAGTCTAGTGATGACTGATTTCGGGTAGCGTTCAAGGCTGCGGAAGAATAATTCCAGGTTTGAATCGTTAACACAACGGTAAGGGGGGTTAAGGAAGTGACATTTTAATTTGAAATAGTATCGCAAGAGTAGCTCCTTTCTCCTCAATTCAAGGTGTGGTTCATTAGTTATGATGTTCAGATTCTGAATTGGAGTAGTTTTAAAGGCTCCTGTGCTGATTCGCATCGCTTCATCCGTGATTACATCCAGTTCCTTTAGCGCTGTGGTGTTTGCTGATCCATAAACTAGGCAACCATAATTTATTTTTGGACGGATCAAGGACCTATATAGTCTCATCAGGATTTCTTGGTCCGCTCCCCATGCATAGGAGGAAACCGACTTGAGCAAGTTCAAGTCCTTGTAACATTTTGCTTTGATTTTCTGAATATACTGTCCAGTTGAGTTTCCTGTCCCACTCAAGCCCTAAAAATTTTGTGTTTTCGACGTTCGGTATGTTGTGACCTTCAAGTTGTAGAGTCGGAACAATTATTCGTTCGCTTCCCTTGTAGAACTGCATTGCTGTTGTTTTGGTCGTTGAAAATCTGAATCCGTTGGATCTTGCCCACTTGGTGATTTGGTTGATGGTAGTTTGCAAGGTTTCTTGTACTTTAGTTTTACTATAATCTGCGAATGAAATGAGCAGGTCGTCGACAAATAGGGAGCTAAAAACCCTTTCAGGAATTTCTTTTGATAGTGAATTAATTTTCATAGCGAACAGAGTCACACTCACCGTGCTCCCTTGTGGCGTCCCATTAACAAGTTCCTTAGGTGCTGATATTATATCTCCTACTTTTACTCGGAAAGTGCGGTTTTTCAAAAATTCCCGAATGAAGTTTGGCAGCCTTCCTCTCAGGCCTGCTGTGTACAAGTCCCTCAATATGCCATGACGCCATGTCATGTCATACGCCTTCTCCAGGGCGAAGAAGACAGCCATCACATACATGTCGGTGGCGAGTGATTGTCGTACATATGTGTCGAATCTAACAAGATGATCAATAGTAGCACGGTGCTTCCGAAAGCCACACTGTATGTCAGCCAAAATTTTATTATTTTCTAGGTATTCAGTTAATCTCCGGTTTATCATTTTTTCCAGTGTTTTGCACAGGCAGCTTGTCAAAGAGATAGGTCTATAATTTTTGGGGTCGGAGTGGTTTTTTCCTGGTTTGGGTATAGGTAGGACGATTGCTTCTTTCCATGGAGGATATATGTATTCATCCATCCATATCTTGTTATAAACTTCCAATAAGTACTCGTGAGCGTTATCAGGCATATTTTTTATCATCAAATTGCTTATGTTATCCGGTCCTGGGGTTGTGATTTTATTGCTCCTGATTGCTGATGTTAGTTCAAGGATGGTGAATGGGATATTATACAGTTCGTCATTGCTGCTCGTGAAATCCACTGGAATTTGTTCCACTTGTTGTTTGTATTGGCGGAACTCACTGGAATAGTTTGCATCGCTCGATGTGTGCGCGAATGTTTCTGAAAGTTTTGCTGCAATGTCGGGAGTGGTTGAGACGATGCGGTTTCCATCTTTTAACATACTTATTTGTCTCTTAGCTCTGCCGCGGATTCTATTTATCCGTTCCCAAATGCAACTGCTTGGAGTGGTAGTGTTCAGCGATGACACGTACTCGCGCCAGCTGTTCAGCTTCGCCTCTCTGAAAGTGCGTGTTGCTTCTGCTCTCGCTTTTTTCCACTTAACTTTATCTTGCAGTTCACCGGTTCGTTTGTAGTCCCTGTATCGCTTTTCCCGTTCTCGCCACGCCCTCTTGCATTCGGGCGTCCACCAAGGTTTTGCAAAGTGGCGTCTAACCTTATATCGAGGTACCCATCTTTCCCGAACGCCTTCGAAGCGGTTGTACAACTCCTCTATTGCCTTTTTGGGACATTCTGGCAGTTGCTGATGCTGGACATGTCTCCACGAGGTATCCAGCTTGTAGTCCTTCCAATTTCATTTTTTGAAGTTCCATCCTTCGGTTTCTCCTTTCCCATCCTTTGAATGTATAGTTACTGACAATATATTATCGGATAGTGGTCACTACTTAGTACAGAAGAAAGCACTGCGAAGTCTAAGTCAGGGGTCATATCGGACGATGTCAGTGCTAAATCTATAACCGTGCCTGATATGTGGGTGGCCGAGAAGTCGTTTAAGATATTAATGTTATTATAATTGAGGATGTTCTGCAGCAAGCTCCCCCGGCGGTCAGTTGTTTTGTTCCCCCAGTCGGTGTGGTGAGCGTTGAAATCTCCCATCACAACGACCGGCTTTGGTAATTCGCTCAAAACGGCAGACAGCTCGTTGAGGTTAACATTGGAACCTGGCGGCAGGTATATAGATGCAACTGTAATTATTTTATAACAAGTTAGGTGTATTCTTGCGCTTATGATTTGAAGGGATGATTGAATCTTGAGTTCCTGGGTTGGTATTGATGAGTGAATATACAGAGCTACCCCTCCATGAAATCTATTATCAGAGTGGCCTTGTTTGCATAAACCATTGTATCCAGCTATTGGAGACATAAAATTATTGCCATAGAAAGTTTCCTGGACTGCTACCACAGCCGGTTTATATGTATACGCTATTAAAGTGAATTTGATCTTCTTTGGATGAGGTCATTCCCTGGAGATTCCATTGTAAAAAGATTTCGGTTCCTTCTTCAGCTCTCATCGCCATTTCCTTCCGTGATTTCCTCGTTTTCGTTGATCATTCTCACCTGCTCGGCCTTTTCTAGGAGATCTCCGCCCACGGTTCTCTCCCGATGTGTCGCGCGATTTAAAGTGTGGTTTGGTCTTTCCCAGTGAATTAGATTGTCTCAGCTCTTCCTCATACATGTCTCTATCAGCGTCTGTACAACTTTTCTCTTGTTTGTGTTTATTCCCGGAGTTTTTATGTTCATCTTTGCTTCGGTTTTTCTTTTCTTCCTCTGGGGTGGTCGACTTTAGATGAAGGTCGACTGTGGTGGTGTATATTCTTCCAGTGGTGGGACTGTCGCAGACTACTTCCGTCCTACCGCTCGTTCTTTCACGAACAGCCTGCCATCCACTTCCTCTGTCCACCACATTGTCTCCAGGATCTTCTGCTTTTTGTTTATTGCTTGTTGTTTCTGCTTCCTCGTCTCCTGAGCGCTGTCGCTTTTTAATGTTGACGGTACCAGTTGCATCCCCAATGCTACCTGTAGTAACAACCCTTCAGTAATTCATTGTAAAATGCGGATTTCTTTGTTTGAACAACAATTTAGTTTGTCCTTTGGAGACTCTTTCCCTGCTCTGTATGATCATTATTTCCTCTTCTTCCTTCCTTCTCTGACAAGCTTTATCGCCCGCCATATGTCCGTCCCCACAGTGGTAGCAGGTAGTTACTTCAGAGCTACAGCGGTCCATTGCGTGTCCTGGCTCACTGCATCTTGAGCAGGTTTCTTCTCCTTGGCAGTATTTTACCCCATGGCCATATTCGAGACATTTTTTGCACATTATTGGTTTAGGTTTGATTTCATAAACTTTTGTTTTTGCTTGTTCCCCAGGTATATCGAGGTATTCCGGTATTGGTGACTGTCTGAAGGAGATGAGTAAGGGTTTCGCGTGTACGTTGCTGGGTTTTATCCAACTTGCTTCAACGGCATCTTGTATTCCACATTTTTCCAATAGCCCTCGTTTGAACTGCTCGAAGTTGTTCATATTGTATTCGTAGATGTAAATCAGACCTTTATTGATACCAAACTTGAGGTTCTCTTCCACAGTAACTGGAAGTTCATTCAATTCTTTAAGTTGCTTCATTTTCTGGCTTTGTTCAGCATTATTTACTTCCACGGTGAACACCGTTTTACTACTTGATCTTATGGATTTCGGCTTGCTCCCACGGTGGTTTGCAATGCATTTTTCTAGATGCCATGGAGACATTTTTCGCCTGTCGAACTCGTTCATTTTACAGTCGAAATGTGTGATATATTTGCTGGCTGGTGCCTTTGCTCCAGTTTCTGTTGTACCCTCATTGATTTGCTTAGCCCTTCGCAAAGTTACCTTCTCTTTTTGCATTATCTGCAACACGTTCCTCTCCTCCAACTCTCTCCTACACAGGTTACTTCCTGCTGCGTGTGAGCCTCCACAATGGTGGCATTTCTCTTCGTTAGACTCGCAGTTGTGGATGGAGTGGCCGCTGCTTGCACATCTCCTGCAAATGGTTACGCTACTGCGGCATCTCTTTGCTGTGTGTCCATACATTTGGCAGTTATGACACATCATGGGTTTGTTTTGGAATGGGTACACTCTGGTATCTTGTCTTTCCCCTGGAATATATATATTGTATGGTACATATTGCTGTCTGAATGATACAAGGAAAGCTTGCGTTTCAGGATTTCGAGATTTGATAAAAGTTGCTGGGGTTACATCTTCCACATTGTATTCCTCCTGAAGTCCCATTTTGAAGTCTTCTAGATCAGTGATGTCAAATTCGTTAATGTATATCAGTCCCACCGAGTGGTTGAAACGATTATACTCTTCGGTCCGGCACGGCACATCTTCAACACTGGTGAGCTCCGCCATCCTCCCCGCCTGACACTCGCTCCGCACCTCCACCACCATCACTTCCCTGCTCACACTGATGAGTCTTTTGAGTTTTTCTCCGGTTAGAGTCATGATTTCTTCTATGATTGCAAAGGGATTCACGGTCTTTTTCATCTCTGCTTCGAAGTTTAGAGCAAAGTACCTCGGGAAGTACTGTTCTTCAGTAAGTTGGAAAGGGACGTATTTTATCTTCTTCTTCTGGTAGGTTCCTCCGACAACTGACGTTCTCAGAGGTCCCTCCACTGACGTTTCCATCGGTTGTGTAGGTTCCATCTTTCAAGTTTTACAGAAAAAGAGGGAGGGGTCCTTGCTAGGCAAGGGCCCACAAACAAAATTTACGTACTAACACCCTATATTATAATTAAGGTTTCTTAATACTACTCCAAAAATACAGAAAAATACCCTGATGGTAAAGGGCACCGCCCGCGTTGTTCTAGCCAGAAAACTAGTTGAATGGAAAAATTTATAAGCAATACAATCAGTTACAATCTAGATTGTACAAGAACGCAGCTGGCTATACTAACGGTATCACCTCGGGAAGGTGCGGGTCGGCTAGGTACAGACAAATTAATGAAGGTACCATATAATCAAATCCTTGTCTATTTTTTTTTAATGTTCCCTTTATCACAATTATAATCAGTTCAATTAGATACCAGTAAACGTGGTAAAGGGAACACGTAAAATTTCCCAGCAGTAGATTGTATCTAAAGTCTAGTACAATGAACACATTTGAGTACCCAGTAGATACTGGTGGGCCCGGATAAGTTCAGCGTCTTCTAAGGCATCCCATCATCAACGCTTTTTCAAGGTGTACAGTTAATGTTTAAAATTATTTAGTTTACCTAGGGGCACACTAGAATAATCAATAAATTGGTTGTCTCAAGATTCGATGCTTAATTTTGCAAAAATAGTATATGTGGGCTAGATGGGAACAGTATGCTCTAGAAAACGATTGTAAGCAGGCTTAAAACCTATGTCATTGTTCATTGCAAATTACCCTATCAAGGTAAGTCATACACCAGAAAAAAAATGAACTTGATCACCTTATGTGACTGGTATTTTGATAGGAAGGAAAATTGACTTGATTACCCTGATGTGATGGGTATTTTGATAAGATGAAGGACTCAAAATTTGTTTTGAAAGCTTTTTAAGAGTTTTTTCTACGGACGTCAGCAGTGGTCGCATTTCAATTCCTAGTTCCGATGAAGAGGATACTTTGTTGTGACCGAGATTATGAATTATATTATAGGGATGCGTGAAGTTACTGCTATGCATTTCGGGTTAAAAGATTATGATGGCTAGTTTGTGCAGTTAATAATTGTTTGAGTTCGCTGTCGCCATCCTCAGTTAGTTATTTATACATAAAATTAAAGATGGAGAGTTTGTAGAGATGAAAAAGCTAAAGGATTTTTAAGCGTTAGAATGAATTATTTGTGCAAGCATTTTGATTATAGTTTCTTTACCGCTCTAGTGACTATTTTTTGCAGCTCAAAAAGCGAATCGGTTTTATTTTATCAGTTCCGTGCCAAGCTTCTATTCCGTATTGTAGATATGGTAAAATGACCGTTCGATAAGTATTTTTAAAGCTTATTTGGGCAATGCATTTTTCACTTTATGAAGAAATGCAGTGGATTTTGATGATTTAGTACTAATATGTGCAATATTCTCCTTGAATGTCAGATTTTCATCAATAATAATGCCTACGAACTTAAAGGAATTATTTTTTCTAATATCAACACCACCAATCTTAATGCAAGGAAAAGACACATTTCTCTTGCATAATAATATAACGTATTCGGTCTTGTAAACTCAAAAATTTCAGCAGTGCCAAACGTCGCTTCGAGTTGAAGGCAACGTAAAGATTTTAGTTCTCCTCAGGTTTCCATCACTAAACCAGTTATGCTTTTCTGACCCTAGAAATCGCATAAAAATCATTGTGAGGTGAACAGGATCAGATAAATTAAATAACTTTAAACATCCGCATTGGATGATGCAACAGCTACACCTCTAATTAAAGTTAGAATTCACCAAGCGCCACACCAATGCAAAGTCTCTTATTGACATGAAGTGGCTGAGAAAGCGAGTGAAAACCATCTGAACGAAAGCAAAACACGAGGCACGCTACAGCCAGTGGTATTACACTGTCGAGACTGTTATTACAAACACAAAGCATGTGAAATTCTGCTATACCTACAAGCCCAGTAACCGGAGCACTAGAACTGACAAGCTGTGTAGAGCAGGGGTTCTCAAACTTTTTTCAACCAAGGATCACTTTTATTACAGAAAATAATCTGAGGACCCCTTCACGTGTGTTCCCCTTAAGAATATAAATATATATGTGTTTAAATATATGCACTGTTAAATTCGTTAAATTGGACGGGCCCCAGGTCAAAGTGCCACGGACCTCTGGGGTCCGTGAACCTTACTTTGACAACCCCTGGATAGAAGATGCTATAGTAAATTTACACGTAGCTTTTGCCAACTTGAAATTTAAACCGAACAATATTCTTTAGTTATGTACCGCATTCTTTCGAGAACTAAAAGAACTAAAATGAGTTCTGCTTGGAACGCAAATGAAAGGATATTAAAAGAATAAAGTTTAGATGAATATCAATCGTAAAACTCAACAGAAAGTCTAGTCTCCATAAAAAAGGTCTTTTCCAGGTAGTAATTACGCAAGTAAGTGGGATGTTCAGTTGAAGATAAAAAAAAAATAAGATCAATTCATGGTGTTCGGGGCTCGCAGCAAAATTTGGGCATTCATCCACTAAGTCAAGGTCAAGTAAAGAGGTGAATTGTTGTAAAAAAAAAGAATAGACAGCCTCCTACATGGGGTGTATACTCTCGCAGCATTATTATATTATTGTCATTAAATTAGTTAGTTTAAGACTTCTGGCCACAACTAAGGTGATCTCAACAGAGCTATGAGAAAGGGCTGTTTAGTATGGACTGCATAAAATAGGGAATCAATGCACAAGATGCGTTTCCACAAAGGATACCCTGCACATAGAAACAGCAAGGAAGAAGGAAGATGAAAAGACAAAGAAGAGATGGCGAAGAAAGCACGAAAATTTGAAGAGTTTAAGTGGGCGCGAAAGACCGAAGTTCAGAACGTTCAGTTGAATTATTTTGTTTCAGATTTTTAAAAAATATTTTCTTTAGCAGATTCAAAATCATGGTGATTTCGGAAGAAATTAGGAAAAACATCATTCTTCTCCATCGGAGTAATTTATCAAAAAAAGGAAATTATTGCCAAGCAACCTGCACAATCGTCAACTGTCTACAGATTGATAAAGCAATTGAACGCGCCAAAATCCATGGAAGCGAAAATAGCACCTGACAGGAAAAGATTGCTGAGGTAAAAGATTGCTGAGGTAACATCCCCATAGCATTGGATAGACAATTCTAAGTGCTGTATAGCGTGAGGTCTACCACACCATAGCATGAGATCTACATCTAGCTAGTACTATAGCGTGAGATTAGGTTAGCACACTAATGGATATTACTTATTTTCATGCATTTATTTTAACGATAAACAATTTATACATCTGAAACTGCACCTGGGTAGGCGATATATGGCTGTAGACCTCACACTATAGTAGCGCCCAATCCTAACTAACCTAAGTCTTATACTTATCCTATAACCCCTACGGGGGTTGAAGCATCACCGGCTTCCGCTCCCAATTTCACCGTCACCTAAGATTTTGCTTCCGTTCAAAATTCAGTACGATGGTAACACTTGAAATAACATCTCTCTCCACAAACGAAATATGAAATTCAAATAGCGTGAACCCTCAATCTTCAAGGTCTAAAAATATCTTGTGTTTCTAAAGGGCGTTAAATAAATGAAAAACAAGTGCCCTTCTACCACCTGCACCCAGCGTGTCAGTGGAATACTTTAGTTTTAACTGCAATACGCCTGCGGTAGGGAATTATTTTTCAAAATTTGAATCATGTTGATCGTGCAGGGCATTTCAATCATCGTCAATAAACGGGTGAAAAATGTTATTCAATAAGTCAGTTCAAATTGTGAGGTTATACTAGTTCAGTTGCTTTGCACTACCTCGATATTCATAGGACAGTTGAACGTGACCCCAAAGTTCTTAACCTGCACTCGGCGGAGAAAACTTGACAGTCGCAGAGCAGGCTCTCTACGGTCGTTCAACGCATAGCGAAACAGTAATTTTGCCATTCACTATGTCTAAAAATTTTCATAACTGGCTAAAACGAAGACTGGCATCAAAACGAAGAAAGCCAATATCGTTTCCGGCTTACATGAATCCACGACTTTGCTCAATATCTAGTTTTCGACAGAGCTAGACACCAGCCTTAAATGTGTTTCGTTGTCAAGTCTGAATTCATTAATTGCCTCAGTTACCTAATCTGACGAAACGAAATTCACGAGAAATATGAACTAGAAATTAAGGAAAAAACAAGAAATTGAGTCATCCTGTTCGCTTTGTATAACTTCAGTCACTTCAAATGAATAATCAGCATAATTATTTATTGGCAAAACTCGAACATAGTGCGATATTTCTCAGCTAGTTGCACACATGATTGATATTAGTGAATGCTCTTTCACCTAAACCACGAGTTAATTTTTACAAGTGAAACGACGACCGCTAAAATACAGCCAACATAAATAACTAGTATCTTATTAGACAAATAGCAACTAATTTATGAGAGAAAGTCAACACCCATGAGGAAATGACACCTGCGAACAGTTGTGCTGACGTAAATGAAGGTGTGCCCAATGATTTTGATATTTTTTTTTATTTCAGGGCTTTAATTCAGAATATACTTACGCCTAATCGCAAACAGTCCAATAATGTGGTAAAATTACTTAGAAGTGAGGTTTAAAAAACAATATTACCTGGATTTTTTCCCAAATTGACCAATTTTGTTTTCCCTAAAATACGGATAACCTATTTGTGGTGGTTTAAAAGCTTAGACGGGCATTGGAACTAATGAAAAATCGTTTGCAAGGTGAGTCACATTTTTATTTTCAAATTCTTTATTGAATTATTTTGTTTTAGATTTTTTAAAAATGTTTTCTTTACCAGATTCAAAATCATGGTGATTTCGGAAGAAATTAGGAAAACATCATTCTTCTCTATCGGAGTAATTTATCAAAAAAAGGAAATTATTGCCAAGCAACTTGCACAATCGTCAACTGTCTACAGATTGATAAAGCAATTGAACGCGCCAAAATCCATGGAAGCGAAAATAGCACCTGACAGGAAAAGATTGCCGTCGGTTCGTCAAGATAGGGCTTTAGAGCGCTACTCGTTACGGGCAAGGACTGACAGCAGTTTCGAGCTTACGCTAGAATGAGAGAGAGAGATGGCGTCCATGCCTAAGTGCGAACTGTTCGCCGTCGACTCTTCGACAATGGACTTACTTCAAGGAGAGCTGCGAAGAAACCTCTTTTGACGGCGAAGAACATCAACGACCGGCTCAATTTTTGCAGGAAGTATCAGCATTGGACTGCTAGACAATGGGACAAAGTGATTTTCTCTGATGAATCTCTGCTTCCCCTTTTTGACACCTTCCGGAAAAGCCTCGTCCGACAAAGAAAAGGCGAGAGATTTAATGAGGAATATGTCGCCCCAACGGTCGAGCATCCTGCCACTCTTCCCGTCTGAGGTTGCTTTCCAGGTAAGGGAACTAGAGCACTGGCGATTTTACCCAAAAACACAGCAATGAATTTGGCCTGGTACCTGAAAGTCTTATAACATCATCTCCTTCCAACGAGTGCTGGTCAGTTTCCCCACAAAGAAGTTGTTTACTAACATTATGGCGCTCCTTGTCATAATGCAAGAGTGGTTAAAAAGTTCCTTGACGATGATAGAGTTGAGAATTTGAGTCCTTGGCCTAGAAATTCGGATGATCTGAATCCGATCAAAAATTTAAGGTCGATCATCAAAAGTCGAGTGAACAATAAGAGGCCAGCTAATTTAGCGCAATTTGGATACTTAACTAAACAAGAATGGAGGTCTTTTGATCATAATATCATCAAAAAATTATTAAACAGCATGCCAAAGCACATCAAAACAGTTTTGAAGAAGCGTGGTCAACATTGCAAATATTGAGAATAATTACTTTTTAGTTGTGTGCACCATAGCCACACACGGCCCAACCCCAAGCGCCTCAGAAGCTATATAGTCGGACGGCCCTTCAGGCTTATCGCTATCGACCGCGTCCCCTTCTCCAAGTAAACACCTGTGAAAACGTCTCTTGAGTTTCCTTACCACAACCACGTTTACCAGCCGCACGTTTAGCGGCACATTTGGTGGCCAGTACTACGACGAACACACGACGTTGTGAAAAAGTAATTATGATATCAAGATGATTACTACAAATTCGAAAACCTACGAGAAATTCCTACTGCGAAGGTTTTTGAAATTCAGCGAGAGTCAAGAAAGAAGAGGAAGTTTGTGAAATCGCGTCAATGACTGGCAGCAACAACAATACAAGTCTTCGACAACTGCTACCGTCTGTTGTCAACATCAGCGGCAAGATCCCGTATTCATCACTTCTAGATACCTACGTGCAGTTTTCAGCGTGGATAGATACGTGCTATCCCTTCCGAACGAAAGTCCTCGTCTACGACGCCGGTGAGGACATAGAAATAGTCCTCGAACTACAATTTGGTGCGACACCCTACACCGAGTGATCTACTTCGTCTACATCTACCCATCGACATCTACCCTGCAGTCTTCCCAGTGTACATCTACAGTGGCGAGCGACTTCACTTCCTTCATTCTGCCAGTGGAAGTTAAGTAAATAGCTTGTACTCAATTAACGGATAGTTTATTCGCCTTATCGCAGCAGCGCGATTGCTAGGCAGCGCATGCAGGCAGAGTAGTAGTTTTTTTGGTAGTAGTTATTTTTTGCTCTGCAAGAGGCAGCTTATTTTTGCAATTAGGCTCAAGGCCGCAGCAGTGCTCTGGCTCAGGCAGCAAGCTTGCGTAGGTAATGACAGCGCACTGATGCCAGTAGTAGATTGAAACAGTGCAAAAAAGCTATAGCGTTTAGAAGTGAGTGATATTTTTATTAATGAGTTCTTTATTTCGAAGAGCATTGTGTTTATTGATTTTATTACTGTGGCGTGTAAAATTGATTTTTTTTGGCAAATGTTGATTTCTAGTGTTAGGATTGTGAAAAAATTGATTGCCAACTGCATGTCTGATACGTCCGATTCGGACGAATTTATTCGATAGACATCGACCAAAACTAGTAGAGGTCGTGTTAGTGTACCTAGATATCGTGCTAAGAACAATCCAGAAATGACTGAACAAGCAGCTAGCGGGGCATTAGGCAGAGATACTAGCACCCCAAACAGTACTGTTTAGGCACGAGAAATAGCAGCAAATATGCCAAGGACAGGAACAATCCTATCGGCCGCAGAATTGCCACTCTTCCGTGGACGTAAAAGACGGGATGATCGCGATTTCATTGAAAATAAAACATTCAAGACTCACATAGGAAACTTGCTCGCTTATATGACTTTATTGCCCGATGTAAACTCTGATAGTGTCAAAAAAGAATTGTTAGTTCGATCAGCCAACAAACAGGCAGGAGATTTCAATTCAATAGTGACCAAGTTGGTCAATTCCGACCTTCATTACTTACTCGAAGATGTCGTCAAAATCTTGGACGACATCTAAGTAGCTAGAGGCGAAAAGTCTATCCACGCGTTAGCGTGTGATTTAAATCAGTTACGCTGCGTTAGAAATGCACTTGCGGCCCAGTTGGTAACTGCATTTGCTAATATTCGGAAGTTGTCGGAACATTTGTTAAACTTGACCTGAATAGCGTTGGTCGAGACACCCTTTTTTCAGGGCTAATACAAGTCAAGTAGAACTGAAACGTTTTGTAGGAGACAGTATTGATCTTAGCTTAGCTATTACAGTGTTAGCACCCTTACTGGATGAGTCATTCACGAAAAAAAAATTCGCAACTACATTCAACACTTCAGAAGGATTGTTGGCAGTAGCAGCTGTTAGAAATCAGCCCGAAAATAAGCAAATAGCTGCGAGTCAGTACACGTTTCAGTACAATAGAGAGACTTTTGTAGCAGATGTTGTTAACGAAAACGAAGATAATGTTGACGTACAAGAATGCCTTCAGGAAAGTGAAACTTTATACGAAAATTACCGTAGAAATCGTTTCCCGGGACGTAGGTCCTTTCTCCGACCTTGGCAGAAAAATCCTAGAGTAGGAAGGAATGCCAGTGGATACGTAGCTGATAGTAGAATAGTGTCGATACCGTCTTGCGGTCGACGTGAGGGTTCGTGCAAAAGAGGCTGTCTTCTGTGCAGCTACCTTTTTCCGGGGCGCTAACTTTTCTGCGCAGCTGCCCTTCCTGAGGTGCGTGTGAGTACCGCCTACGCCGTAATTAGTCCGCTAAGGCAACAGAAGTAATTTCTGTATGTGCCGAACTACGGCGGTACCGTTTGGTGAGATTTGTGGGGGTACCTACTGCGCCATAATTAGTCCGCTAGGGCAACAGAAACAAATTCTGTTTGTGCCGAACTACGGTGGTACAGCTACAGTGATTTTTGTGTGGGTACCGCCTACCCCATGATTATTCCGCTAGGGCAACAGGAATGACTCCTGTTGCCCTACCGCCTACGCCATAATTAGTCCGCTAGGGCAACAGGAGTCATTCCTGCTTGTGCCGAACTACGGCGGGACCGTTATGAAGACGAGCAACTGTCCTCGCCGTAATCAGTCCGTTAGGGCTCCTCAGGAAATTCCCTGATTCACCGAACTGCGACAGCGTCTTCCTTCTCGACAAACTATGCGGAATACTTTGCCCTCCCGAGGATTTATCCTTTAAGTCCCTTTTAAGGCGAGGTGTCGCACTAGACTAAAGCCTGTATCAAATAGGAGAAAGGAAAAAATCTTCTGACCTCAGGATGTGAATTGTTAATTGCAGAATCTCTTTGCAGTGCCTCTTACGTACACAGATACATTTCAGCAAGAAGAGTGATTTATTTCATTTCGCGAAAATAGTGTCCACTAACATGAGCTGCTGCATAACATGGTACAAGACGCAAAATTACATTTAAAATATATGTGCTATTTAGCCAAGTGCTCAAACTAATCATGGAATGTTGAAATATAATACAAATGACACTTAAGGGCTTACTAAAGTAATGGCACAAACGTTTCATAGGTCGCAGACACAAAACGCAAGGCCGAATACAGGCACCTAAACACATAAAGAAAATGTCTAAGATTAGGGGTAATTAACACAAACTGGGTGATACCACTTGCGCTGCCTGACAAATAGGTTCCCTGGAATGTAATACTTTGCGGACAGAAAGCTCGAGTCATGTCCCAGTGCACTTTGCAGCTAGAACGCGAGGCTCTCCTTTCTGCAGTTTATGCAACGTTTCAGGTCATGTTAAAGGTAACTGTCGAACTCAAGGTCAGAGCAAACCGAGAGCCGTGGGCTCCTGCTTTGCTTGCGGGGAGGAACATTTCGTTCAGAACTGTAGAGCGTCAGAAAGTGAAATCAGGCAGTATAAAGCTTACTTGCTCGGTACAGTGCAAATAGAGGCGTAAATAGCCGCGGTAGGCACGAGGTGCACTATGCTGAGGATTACGAAAGAGACAGTAGAGATTTTTTATAGGAAGAGTAATAAGAGGTGTAGATAGGAGCGAGTCGATGCCGAGTGTCACCGCAAGACTCTCGTTAATCCTAAAGTTGTGGTCGGAACGAATCCAGATACGACTGATATGACTGAGTGTAATGATGATCAGAGTGAATCATATATTGATCCATTATTTAAATGTAGAAATAACTTTGAAGTTTTGAAAGATGAGGAAAGGGCCAATGAAATACCACAAAAGAGAGCAGTTGAGGTTTATTTCAACACCACGGTTGTAGGAGCAAGACGTCTTAAGAAAGAAGGCACCGAACTTGTTCCGTTTAGAAAATCCAGTAAGCCCACAATCATCCTCTCTAATCAAGATAAGTACTTAAGCACGCTGCTAGATAGCGGTAGCGAAAAATGCCTCATTAGTTACAGTAACATCAAGTACCCCAAGGAAAAGTTAAAACCGAGTTTTTTGACCGTTAGAGGCATAAACGCAAAGAGTAATGTTAGCGGTGAGGTTGGCTTAAATATCTCCATACTTGGTATTGACAAAGTACTTAAGACTAGTGCTTTAGTAATTAAAAATGCTAATTTCAAATATGATTTGATTTTAGGACGAAATGTGTTAACCAATGCAGTAATAAATTTCAAGGATGGTTCCCTCGAATGGGAAGGAATCCCGGTGCCTTTCAACGAAATTGAAAATAAGCCTACGATAAGTAGAGACTGGCATTATACCTTTACTGGCATGTAAATAAACCTTTACAATATCCATATTAATGGATATTGTAAACAGCGATTGTTTGATGTCAGATGTCGTAGTTGCCGAGAGCAGATACCGCGGCAGAGTTAGTGTCCGCGAAAGGAAAATACGTGAGAAAGAAAAAAAGACGCTGCGCTCGAACGTGTAACCGAGCTGCCAAGGCCAGTGGTAAGAGAGAAAAAAATAGACCTCTGGTAGTTTCACTGTGATGCAATAGAAGTGCCTGGTAATTGCATCAAGCTCATTAATGCCTTTGTCAAAAAGGCTAAGCCCGGTTAATATATAGTGTTAAAAAGAGGACTGGATAGTGGAGCCCTTATAGCAGAGTCAATAGTTACAGTCAAAGAATATGGTAATGTTCCATTAATGATACTAAACCCGACCGATGATGCTATTTATATCAGCGAAAACACTATGTTAGCAAAGATGGAAGCATTAAGTGAGGAAGAAGTAGAAACGGAACTTTATCTCACGAATGTAGAGGAAGCGCCATGGAGCTAGGATATATGGAGGTAGCATAGCGCACTCCGATCGGGCTCAATTTGGCTGCAAAAGCTGAAAGACTCGAGCACTGTCAAGGCCTGTGACGTCACAATTCTGTGCCAACCACAGACGCTTGGCTGAAGTTGGCTCCACCCACCTTCCCTACAGCCTCTCCTCTCATTTTCCAAAGCAAGATTAGTACCACACCACATGTCAACGGGTGAGGTGTGCGTGCAAGTCGCTCTAATTTGTTATAATCAAGGGCCTGTAATCTCTATAGTTTTCAACTCTTAATGTACCTTTGCTAGTAATTTTGATATTATTAAGTGTCCTCAAGTGAGGAAACACAATTTATTATCTTTCGGAGTCTTAGAATCCCAAATTAATGATTAAATATGATTCGATTAACTGAACAGCTGGAAGAGCATTCAGCGCGCGTGTGCACACTCTAGCGTAGTCAGTAGGTAACTGGCTTCCGTGCTGACGTCACACTTGCGAGACGGCTATTGGTTACCACAGAAATAGGAGAAATCTCAAAAACTGGTTCTCTTCACAGACGGCTATGCTCCCTCCATATATACTCCCTCCACGGGAAGCGCTGAAAGAAGTGAATAATGTAGAGATGAACTCTGAGGTTACGTCGGATTCACTTGAAGTCATCTCAGGTCGTGGTGAAATGAAGACCATGGCCAAGGCGAAACTTGAGTCGAAGGTTGACGTTCGCGGCAATAATTAAGAGCTTCCTGGTAGTAAGGAACTAGGAATTAATGATGCACAAGTGAAAGTGTGTCTAATGTACAGAAGGACGTACGCCGTCCGTTAACAAATAATGATATATCATGCGACGAACTTGACGTAAAACAAAAATTACTGGAATTGATAAATAGTTTTCGAGACGTGATCACATTAGAAGGCGAAACCATAGGTGTTACGAATGTAATAAAGCAGAAAATTGTACTTAAACATGACGCACCAGTTTTAAATATACCACCCTATCGCATACCTCATAAATAATAAAAGGAGTTGGCCAAGGTCTGCAGAGAAATGCTCTCACAGGGCATAAATGAGAATTCCATGTCAGATTACAATTTTCCGGTCATTGTTGTAAAAAAAGACTGGTGAGATTCGACCGATGATTGATTTTAGATCATTAAACAAAATCGTGGTTAAGGAGTCTTATCTTACACGACGAATAGACGAAATATTGTCCACATTAGGTGGCAATAGCGTCTTTTCTACTCTGTATCTAAAGTCTGCATTCCACCTAGTAGAAATAGAACAGGAAAGTCGGAAATTTACTGCCTTTAGTGTGGGTTCCCAAAAATATCAATTCCGTAGAATTCTATTTGGACTATTTTCTATTTGGTTCAAGCCCAAGCGTTTTCCAAAGGGTCATGTCATCTGTTCTCGCGCCTATCTTAGGACGCCTTTGTTTTGTTTTTCTTGATGATATATTCATTTACTCAAAAACCAATGATCAACATGTATGCGATAGCAGAACTGTCCTCACGACACTCTGCACCGGTAAATTATACATTAAACTCGATAAAATGTCAATTTTTCAAGAAAAAAATAGAGTACCTAGGTCATATTATCTCGGCGATGGGATACGGTGTAAATATTCCGAGAAGTTGCAAAATTATCCGGCACCAATAAATGTAAAAGAATTGCAGCAATTCCTCGATGCAGCTAATTATTTCCGCAACTACATAGCACAGTTTGCAATATTTGCAAACCCCCTGTACAGATTATTAAAAAAATGTGTTAATTTCAACTGGACTAACGACCGTCAGAAAAGTTTTTTGACTATATAAAATCAGCCCTGACTTCTGACACTGTTTCACGACACCCTGATTTTACCAAGACGTTTCACATTTTTACTGATGCCTCAAATTTTGGCATAGGATCCGTCCTGATGCAGCATTAAGCGGTACATAGTTTCGCAGAGTATTAAAAATTGTTTGTGAGGAAGTTTTGTTTTAATTATCCTTTGTAGCGTTTTCCGGAAGCAACTAATTAAAAACAACGCAAAACAACACCTTAGTGTAACGAGAAAATGGAAAACTTTTCCCAAAATCATTGGCCACACCTGTACAGTAGAGTCTTGGGAATCGTGTGAAAACTATACCGCAGTGTACAAATAAATGGTTAAATTTGTCGAGGAATAATGCTGCTACAGTTGTGCCTACTCAATCAATAAGTAAATTACGTAATTGTATGATGGAGGAAATTGCTATATCAGCCCGATTCGGCTTAAAATTATATCTCTCCGTTTTGTGGCGTATTCAAAAAATGATAGAAAACAGGTAACCAACTGCTTTAAAATTGCACGTACGCAACCGGTGAGCGAAACCGATTAATGATAATGCGTGTACCGGTGGCGTATTCTACGCAACCGGTGAGCTAAAAACTGCGAGTTAATGGTAATGGAAATGTGCAGTCAGCGTGTTTCAACGCAACAAAATATTTGTAGCTAATGTGAGGTAGACAGATAATAATGGAACACTGTTTAACCAACTCTCTTATAACTTGCGTAGAAAGCTCCTTGTCATACTAACCAATGCTCAGAAAAATATACAAGCTCATTCACTTAATCCGATGAAACCCAAATCCCGAAAACTGGTCACTCTGCTCAGTTAATTTATGCATCTCATGATCACTCTTCCAACATCGAAAGCATTAAATAATCCGATAATCATATGTATCAAATGCAATGGTGACAACTTTCTTCAATAATATTGTATAAAGCTCATTATATAAGACTCTCAGTGAGTGCATACTGCTCCCCAGAGCGAAAAAATCGTTGAAACGTCCAAATCTGAGACGCGCGTGTTTCTTCAGAAAATACTCGAATATGGAGCTCAATTCAAGGCAGCAGAATAAATGAATATTTTACGAGAATACTTAACGAATCTTCAATCCTTATAATCGAGAGGGAAGTTTGAAACCTAGTAGCCGTAACTTTAGCTTCTGATTGATATGATTTAAAGGTGTTGTTAAATGAAATTGAATAAAAGATATTCATCAACCATTTTTTTAAAATTATTGATTTTATACGAAGCGTCGCTCCATAGAATCATAAATCATTCCTAAAAATAATTTTATATACATTGAAACCTAATAGCTCAATAGCTAAGGAAGCATCATTTTCAGTACACCCGGAGTGTAATTGATAGTAATTTTATGCGTCAATCAGTTTCTGATCTTTACTCCTAAAGCATGTTTCCTCAAAAAAGATATAAACATGTTCATTTTAATACCCCTACGCTCGACACGTTAACAGCACCTCGAGCCGCCAGTGTACACGGAGGAAATTTTCAAAATGCTGCTGACAGGCCAGTACCTACAAAATCAATTTTCATGAACACTTAATCAAAGCTAAATGAAGGCACGGTCCAGTTAATGATTGCTATTTCCAAAATTCCTCATTACAATTATTGAATATACATTTGAGTTGAATATCGAACTTCAATTCAACCCATTGCAGTCAACATATTATTGATTTTTCACTTGAAAGCAAGAAAGTAGGGAGAATTGCATAGTCAAATAATCAGTGTACATGGTTTGACCTTATTGTCGTCTATCCCATGAAATTTAATCTCAGAGTTCGAAGTTATTTATGGTAAAGAGTGGGACAGAGAATGCTATAAGCTTCTAGTGCACAGACTACCTTCGCCAACTAAACCTGACAACTTAAATGATTTACCTGCAACAACAAATAGTGGTAATTGATGGTTGCATGTAGTAATTGTCAGAGCATCTTTGTGAACTTAATTCGGTTAACCGGAAAAAATGGCCGGGAAAAATGAGCAGCTTGCCCAATACTTTCCAAATTTTTTTTCAATCAAATGAGTGTTGACAAATGATGAAGTCACTGACGATGACTGCAGTGCAGCTCATTTGGAAAAGCGAAGAGTAGCTTGCGACGAAACATTGAGGCTTCATTTCAGGTGAAGTTGTGCTTGCGACCCGAGCGAGGGAGGCGTCAACTGCAGCTCCATCGTGGGTGGTGAAGACATCGGTCTCTGATTTCCTGGTCAAGTCGTAGAAAACCATCGAGTAACTCTGGAGGGCAACGAGGTCCCGGTGTGAAGAAGGAAAGCGCACCAGTCGCGAGCCGAATGACTGACACTTGGAGATGTGTTGGCTGCAATTTTGAAGAGAAAAATAACCAATGGTTTACAAAATTTTTGATAAGTTAAAGGAATAAATTGTATTATTGTTAGCAGAAATATTCACGTTTATCTAAAATATTTAGCATACGAACCTGAAAGTAAGGTCGGCCTTCGGTAGACGGTGCAAAATATCCCCGTTGGAGAGCGACGCTCGGGAGAAGTAGCGGCCTGGCCCTAGATTTTCGCCTTTCACCACGCTCTCGACCACCAAAATGCACGGGTTTTGCTGGAAATATATAAATCAGTTGGTAGTGGAGGCATTTCTAATCACATTCTTCTTCTTCAATTTAAATTTTCGGATAGAAGTGGGAAAATAAGGTCCTGTTTTTGGAAGTTGTTATTTTACCTCAAATGCAGAGAGATATCATGAGAGCGAACAATGCAACTAAAACGTTAGTTCTTGATAATTTAAATCACGAACTTTCTAGATATTGTTGTGCAAAATATGATGAACATTTGATTAATCCAATATTATTTGAATACAACAACGAATGAAGTGGTTGATTAAACAGGCAGCAAAATAAAAACAAACTTTTGAATGAGGCAGACTCGGTTCATGAGGAGAATCATTGAGTTCACAGAGACTTCTTAAACACACCTACGCATAAATGGGACATAAAAATAATCTACAAAGATAAAACGTTAGGTACGTGAAAGAAGAGTAGGTAGTATGCAAAAATATCATATGAATTTACTCCTCTTTAATCAAAGATGAGATGCATAAAACGGTTGTTAAACTACCGATCCACTGCAGGAATATTTAGTCAATGAAAATGCCGTACTTTTTGTAGTTTCACTTTGTATAAATGAGAGTGTCGTTGCACAAATTTTGCCAGTTGGACTTCTCTGTCAGTTTTATTACTCACTTTATCATACTCAGAATTTAATACCTATGAGCCTGTGTTGTATTCTTTTTAAATTAGTCTCGTAATTTATAATAATATTCATCTGAGTATTAATAAAATGACTCTTCTCAGAACACAAAGAGTGCTGCAAGAGTACATCAATCGATACGAACAATATCCGAGGGTGGGCAACAGGAAAACTCTTAACATTAGTGACAAAATTACAAAGTCATTTTTATTTTTCACTGTATTACTTGCGATTTTTTAATTGCCTTCTTCATCTCACTTCACTACCATATTCGACTTCAGTGTCCAACTTGGTTACTTAATATTCAAGAAGTATCGCACCACACAACACCCACCTGAGCAGACCGGAAGACGTAAGACGTACGATACAATAATGTAGTCTGGCGCAGTAAGTATCGCCCCACACAACACCCACCTGAGCAGACGAGAAGACGTACAATGCAATAATTTGGTCTGGGGCAGAAAGTATCGCCCCACACTACACCCACCTGAGCAGACGAGAAGACGTACAATGCAATAATTTGGTCTGGGGCAGAAAGTATCGCCCCACACAACACCCACCTGAGCAGACGAGAAGACGTACAATGCAATAATTTGGTCTGGGGCAGAAAGTATCGCCCCACACTACACCCACCTGAGCAGACGAGAAGACGTACAATGCAATAATTTGGTCTGGGGCAGTGAGTATCGCCCCACACAACACCCACCTGCGCAGACCGGAAGACGTAGGCCCCACACAGCGGGTGCAAGAGACACTGCCCCCCACACGCCACCGCGCTCCCCGCCAGCACGCTCACTTCTCGCCCCGTGAAGCCGGCGTGGGTTTGCGAATATGTGGCCGTCAGTGCAACCGCCGTCACAACGGCAGGCCAGCTCAACAAAGTGATGTAAATACATAACATTGGTGATATGATCTTATGCCACTCGAGTTCTATTGGCAATATTTGCAAGCACTTCATTGTTTTGTCGGGATGGACTTTCTTGTGTTTTTATCACTACGGGAAAGCCCACCTAAGATGCGGTTGCTTATATAATGCGCTGTAGAGAAAATCAGTCAGACAGAGACACCGCCAAGTTATTACCACATCACCAACAATAAACCGACATCGTGAGCTGCGTGCCATTACTTCCCCCCCTTTCGTGAAAGTCATTGACGCGATCTGTAGAACTGAACCTGTGAGAAACACTAGGACCCCAGGAACTGAACTGTCGTGACGACCCGAAAACCCAAAACCTACAGTTTTTTTCTTACTTATGAGCGGGAAAATGCGATTCTCATGATACGTTAGATGGGACTTGTGTGAGTGGTGAGGGTAGTGAGTAAGATACTTTCCTTTTAGTGTACGAAATTTGAGTATCGAGTAGTCACTTTATCTCAGTTGTCTACATGCTCTGCGCAGTAAGTATATCAAACTAGCACTGTAGATATTAAAGATTCAATCCACAATAGCAAATGTGAAAAACAATGACACAATTCCGCTGCTTTCCCAAATCGCACCGAACTTTTTGAGGTTTAGTTTCGTTCAACCCTTGATTCTTTTTCATTGATTCACCTATGGTAATCATGACGATTTTTTGAAACAACCGAACACAGCAATCGATGGACGACGTGTAAAACTAATTGTTTTTCATTTTTGTTTTGAATTTATTGTTGAAATTTAGTATAAATAAATTGTTCTGCTCATCATGGTTATGTAAAGCAGATTTACAGGATTGAAGCCGCGAAGAAACCTTTTTCTTCTTCGAATTGCGTTGAACACTTCCAGTTATAGACAGTAATGAGTGAAAATAGAAGTGTTCAATCAGATGTTATATTGGGCTAACTGAATCATCACTGACTAGTATACTCTATACATATTTTGATTTTACAGAATCGCGATATGCTTGCCAGACATTTGTTAAAGCACTAGCAACGCGAAAGCCAGTCTTCTGCAACTAAAAGGTAAAATAATTTTTGTGCAGGAATGAACTCAGTAATTGGTCCTTGAGGAACAAAGCCTCACTTAGTCTCGCTATTCATTCTATTCACTGATTTTGGAAATAATTATTTCATACCTCATGGGTAGTAATTGTCATGTGTTGGTTTAATAATTGCATTCACCACCAAAATACTTTGATTTCAACGATCACTTTATGGAAATCTCTCACCTCAGTTATTTTACTGCCTGTATACATTTAACTATGATTGGCCCGCGAAGAAAATCATCATTAACGGCTCTCTATTCTAGATTCCAGCTGTTCTTGCTGTACATATCTGTAAAGAACTTCGTGGTTCTTTGGGTGCGTATAGGGAATTCAAAAACGCGTAGGCTTATCCAAACGGTTTCTGTAACAATATGATACAAACACACTTAAAATCTAGCTCTAAAAACAAAGTTGATTGCACTTTAATTTCACGATTCACATATTATGCCTTTTAATACGCTAAATAAACACAGGCAACGAAAACACTAAAACCTATTATATACAAAAAACGAATTTAGGGATTATTGCACGGTATAAAATAGTTTATGACGCAATAACGACAAATATTAAAACCTTACCGAATTATTATCCCCATTCGACATACTCTTCTATGTATAGACGACGAGTGAAACGACCTGGGGCTACACCGATTTCAACTAACAATATACCAAGAAAAAGATCAGACTAAATGTACCTACCGCACACGCATGAGCTTCGCTAACAATATCCAAGATGTACATAGAGACCGGAATTCACCACTTTGATGGAATACTGTTTCTTCACATTGTACGCGATACTTACACAAAATACAGGGACTCCCATGATCACCGCCGCTGTGGTTGGGACTGACTTTCGACTCTCATAACACTATTCCCGAAGCTGGCATCGCGGGAACGCAGTTTTGCACCGCTCCATGATAACTTTAAAGCCGCTATCGATCTAAGGTACGAGGGCGATCTGCCCTCACGCGAACGTTACTGCACCGAACTACGCTGGTGTTACTGAGCTAATCTTCGTAGAGTGGCAGGAATGGCTTTCAACTAGGGAGGCTGGCGATGTCGTTAAGGAAATTTGATCTCCGACCCTCACATTTTTGTAGACTTTCCGAACCATGTAAATATACCTTAGCCCACTACGAGCATTGCGTCACACAAAGTTTGAATGTTTAGATTTTTCTCGGGTGTAGTAGGTCAGATTAACTAATTTGGAGTCATTATTATGAAATGAAATACCCCAGTTAGCAACGGTCAGGTGATCTGATCTTCAAATTACGATCTGATCTGCAGATATTGGGAATGTTCGCTATCAATGTACTGTCATAAATTTTCCTTTTGTTTGACACATTCATTGCTGTAGCGACCACCGATGGGTCGTGCTCAAGTTTTTCCAACTGCGAAACGATCCATCGATGGGTCGTTTTAAAATTTTTGAGCAATCTTTTTGAATTAATGCAATTTAATGTACCTAATTAATCTAGCTATTTATAAAATTTCCAACAACTTTTGACTTTAAATTTGAGTAAGATTTTGAACTTCAGTTTAACCCATTGCGGTCAATGTGTTAAACTAACCATGTTCAGTTCATTTCAAAATTCTATTAGTTGGAGTTTTGTGGTAATGCGGTCATTTCTGTACTTAGATAGGCATTGCTTATGCGATCTTCGCATAATGGAAATTAGTCGTTAACCTGACACTTTAATAATTAATCGTGCAATGCTCACTGATATTGAAAAATTCAGAAAATATGATCATGCCTAATGCTAGACAACGTACGTAGAGGGGCGGGCTGCTAACGCTAAATCTAAGGACTCCAGTTTGTTTTTCTGCGACTTGACCATCAGTGGAATTCTTCCCCCTTGCGTTGCGATAACACTAAATACTACTGTTTATTACGCACGTCAAACTCTGACACACGTGTCCCCAAATATCCTGAAGTCCATTAATACTCCATTAATAACTTCAGCTTTTTGGGGGAGTAGATTAGGAATACTCGTTTTTTGAATGCGTGTTAATGAATTCAAAATCCCATTAAAATGGCATTGAAAATTCCCCAATTTCTATTTTATTTCAAAATGTTTGATTCACCATTGCAGTTGTACTTCGGATTCCTACTTCTCATCTGCTGAGAGCCTGGAAGTCAACCTTTGCGATCACTCAGACTGCTCGACCCCACCACCTTGGAGGCAGGCCAGAGTCGCTCTAATGTTGTCAGAAATTTGTTGCGATGAAATACATTCCGTACCCTACCAAGACAATTGATCAAAGAACACTGTATGTACTTACTCGAAAGTTCTGATGCCGAGACTGTTCGATTGTAAAACTTCATGACGCACACTCGCCTGGACGATAGACTCTGACTCTAATTAAATCCAGACACAAGTAGTTATGTCTGGTCATTCTGAAGATAAGATAGTATTATTTTCATAATGTTTGCGACTACTGTGCGATTTGAGCAGATCAAGGACTTTCACTTGCCATAAATTTTGTTAACCTGCTCACAAAGAAAAAGCTGCTCGAACAGGCGTCTGTTTAGTGTCATGTCTAGAACTAAGGAAAGCTCCTACCTTTAACAATGAAATAACCGTGAGTTCTATTCAGCAACTCTGTGTTCAAAGGGATTAAATTATAGTATTTTTTGAACAATGAGAATATAATCTCGTGAATATTGGTGACTACAGATAGTGGGAGCAATAAGTACTTATGTGCTTAAATTTTATTGGTGATAAATTTGAGCCAGCAAACGATTCTCGCGATTACATATAGTGCACTTACCACGATTACATATAGTGCACTTATCACGATTACATATAGTGCACTTACCACGATTACATATAGTGCACTTACCACGATTACATATAGTGCACTTACCACGATTACATATAGTGCACTTACCACGATTACATATAGTGCACTTACCACGATTACATATAGTGCACTTACCACGATTACATATAGTGCACTTATCACGATTACATATAGTGCACTTACCACGATTACATATAGTGCACTTACCACGATTACATATAGTGCACTTACCACGATTACATATAGTGCACTTACCACGATTACATAGAGTGCACTTACCACGATTACATATAGTGCACTTACCACGATTACATATAGTACACTTACCACGATTGCATATAGTGCACTTACCACGATTACATATAGTGCACTTACCACGATTACATATAGTGCACTTACCCCGATTACATATAATGCACTTACCACGATTACATATAGTGCACTTATCACGATTACATATAGTGCACTTACCACGATTACATATATTGCACTTACCACGATTACATATAGTGCACTTATCACGATTACGTATAGTGCACTTACCACGATTACATATAGTGCACTTACCACGATTACATATAGTGCACTTACCACGATTACATATAGTGCACTTATCACGATTACATATAGTGCACTTACCCCGATTACATATAGTGCACTTACCACGATTACGTATAGTGCACTTATCACGATTACATATAGTGCACTTACCACGATTACATATAGTGCACTTACCACGATTACATATGGTGCACTTATCACGATTACATATAGTGCACTTACCACGATTACATATAGTGCACTTACCACGATTACATATAGTGCACTAACCACGATTACATATAGTGCACTTACCACGATTACATATAGTGCACTTACCACGATTACATATAGTGCACTTACCACGATTACATATAGTGCACTAACCACGATTACATATAGTGCACTTATCACGATTACATATGGTGCACTTACCACGATTACATATAGTGCACTTACCACGATTACATATAGTGCACTTATCACGATTACATATGGTGCACTTACCACGATTACATATAGTGCACTTACCACGATTACATATAGTGCACTTACCACGATTACATATAGTGCACTAACCACGATTACATATAGTGCACTTACCACGATTACATATGGTGCACTTATCACGATTACATATAGTGCACTTACCACGATTACATATAGTGCACTTACCACGATTACATATAGTGCACTTACCACGATTACATATGGTGCACTTATCACGATTACATATAGTGCACTTACCACGATTACATATAGTGCACTAACCACGATTACATATAGTGCACGTACCACGATTACATATAGTGCACTTACCACGATTACATATGGTGCACTTACCACGATTACATATAGTGCACTTACCACGATTACATATGGTGCACTTACCACGATTACATATAGTGCACGTACCACGATAACATATAGTGCACTTACCACGATTACATATAGTGTATTTACCATGATTACATATAGTGCACGTACCACGATTACATATAGTGCACTTACCACGATTACATATAGTGCACGTACCACGATTACATATAGTGCACTTACCACGATTACATATAGTGCACTTACCACGATTACATATAGTGCACATACCACGATTACATATAGTGCACGTACCACGATTACATATAGTGCCCGTACCACGATTACATATAGTGCACTTACCACGATTACATATAGTGCACGTATCACGATTACATATAGTGCACTTACCACGATTACATATAGTGCACTTACCATGATTACATATAGTGCACTTACCACGATTACATATAGTGCACGTACCACGATTACATATAGTGCACGTACCACGATTACATATAGTGCACTTACCACGATTACATATAGTGCACTTACCACGATTGCATATAGTGCACTCACCACGATTACATATAGTTCACGTACCACGATTACAAAAAGTGCACTTACCACGATTACAAAAAGTGCACTTACCACGATTACATATAGTGCACTTACCACGATTACATATAGTGCACTTACCACGATTACATATAGTGCACTTACCACGATTACATATAGTGCACTTACCACGATTACATATAGTGCACTTACCACGATTACATATAGTGCACTTACCACGATTACATATAGTGTACTTACTAACTGTTCTAGATTGTATTTACCTACTGCAATAATAATTTAATTTTATTTTCTTTGTATGCTGTGACGAGATGATTTACTTCAAGAAGCAAAAGTTAGAATTTTGCATGCGTAAAATTATTGCTCATTCCTTTACGTTCTGTAGCTCAATAATAAATCTCGTTAAACTTATTTGTATCGAGGGAAACATTAAAGTATACTAGAGGGAACAACACGTTCAAATGTGAAGTATTGGAAGTTCAAAGTTCTGGCTATGGATACGTTTCGGTCTGGCTGAAATCTTCCCAATCATTGCGAACGAACAACATTTTATTTGTTTAATAATTCGAATTGTTCATAAACTTCTTATTGATGCGCCCCTACAGACAAATTCAAAAATAAAAGCAGTTATATTTTTTAGTATGAAGAAATTATGAATCTATTGATCAAATAGAGATCATATATCAATGTTTTTGAAAGGAACAGAGCTACATGAAAGTCACTCACAGAAACTCCCTCGTTATAATATCAGGCACTCAAATTTACAGCCCTCATGATGGCGATAATCTCAATTAAATTAATTCATATACGAAAGAAATTTGAACAATTTTACTAAGGACGTGGATAACGTTTCAGATTCTTATTTGGAAATTCAAGTTACTTGAATTCGGATTTGCAAGCAACTTAAATTTGAAATTACAACTGACGCGAGTTTGGAATAACCAATAACTGAAATTCGGATTTAGATGTAACTTGATTATTGTTAAACAAGTAACTTAAATTTGGATTTGCAAGCAACTTAAATTTGAAATTACAACTGACGCGAATTTGGAATAACCAATAACTGAAATTCGGATTTAGATGTAACTTGATTATTGTTACACAAGTAACTTAAATTTGGATTTGCAAGTAACTTGAATTCGGATTTATATGTAACTATGTAACTTAAATTACAGATCTCAGCTTTCAACGTCGTAGCTGCGCGCCCTCGCAAGTGAGCAGCGGCTCCATAAAAAAATAAGGCAAAGCAATAACCAAGGAAGATGTCGGAGGATTTTTTTTTTTCAGCATAGGTTATCGTGTCATTTTATAGCTCATAAATAATCATCATACTGATACACAGGAGGTTTAATTCCAACATAAAGCAATAATTAGTGCTCGAAGTTTGCATCTCGTTTTTATTTCTCAGCAAAATTATCAAATAAATCTTTATGACATACGTCGACAGCCACAGCAGGTTTCTCGACGTATAAGTGATTAGAGACGAGTTCAATACAGTACAAAGGTTCGCGAAACAAAAAGTTTTCAACTATCATCTATAGCAAAAACAGCATGTTTTTTACAATTGAGCGATCAATAACTGCCCTTTGTTCGATCAGTAATAGAACATGGATAGAACATGAATTATTCGCAACACGATTATTCGTTGTTAGTTCCTAACAATCGAGCTGAGCGTGGTCCCTCTACCTCAAATATTTTGCGAGCAAGTACTACACGGCTGTTCTAACCCAATATTATTTCAGCTACTTAGGGCCGGCGGAAAGTTCCATAACCTAAGATGTATGGAGGCTGAATGCTCGTTTCACGAGGGATGCTTGTGATTCTTGATGACAATTACTACAATAGAATTCATATCTTCGGAATTTCATGAAAAACACACCAGCTATTATGTCTAATATCTTAATTAAAAGTAAGTAATCTATAGTAAAATAAAAGTAATTTTTATTTAATTTTCATATTTACTAAGCGCTTAGGGCAAAGGAAATTCAAAAACTAAACGTAATACTGTTCAATGCAAATATTTCAAGGAATACAGCTTCGATGAAGAAATTTAAAAAGTTGCAGATACCTTGGTTTCCAACGCGTATTCCAAGACATGTGAAACATGTGGACTCAGAGTATGAAAACCATTGTTTCTCCCACGTGTCGTTTATCAGATACACGCTTTGAACCTTTTATGCTTCACTATCCCTATTCACTGTTATATGAGTAGCAATGACAATAGTAGTAGTATAGAAAAATAGTGAAATTAAGTTCTATGGAGCCTACAGTGTATGGTAATATCGAGTTCAACATATAATTCACATATGAAATCTTATGTACACAAGCTGAAAATTTTTTCTTAATTTTAAGATGCGTTTGATTTAAATTTTAAAGCCGTAGACTTTTGTTTGTGCTGAGTATTTGGTATGTCACTCTGAAGTGTTCATGCAGCAGTAGTCAGCCAACATTGCTCCACTCCATCGACCTAGATACTGTGACTTCATTACCAAAATGTCCTCTTGAAAACGTTCTAGTGAAATGAAAAAAATGAAAAAATGTGATGTACGGTATTTCCTGAAAAATTATTTTCCACAATATTCTCAAAACCTGACGTGATAGAGCAAAAATTATTTTCAGATTTGTGAGCAGAAAAACTACATTAGAAAAAGTAAACCCCATGTCGGATGTCTAAAGCTTGGTTGTGAGCATCAGTGAAATTCTTTGGAGTTGTGTACCGCGTGATCCCGTCTATCATTCGTGTACTTTTCTTTAAGTGCTTGTTCTCTTTTTCTGAAAAGACCAGAATAATCGTATTTTTTAGCGTTCCTATATTTATGCTCACAATACACAGCAGTGCGGCAAATTTTCGAGAACATTTGATCGATGTCGGCAACTAATAATTCAAATTTTAAGAATAAATCAAGACGTTCTTGAAATACGGATCCTGCTACTACCTAACAACACCCTTAGTTAATTTGTTTTGAGTCCACTTCTTCCATTTCTCTATCATGCTCATGAAGATAGCCATATGACCATATCTGTGATACGAGTTTCACCAGTGCGCAAGTACAAAAATATTTTTTATCACGGGTACTGATAGATATTTTTGTTAGTCATCCGTGTCTGGAAAGTTTGTTCAAGAAAGGTATTGAATCCCGTCATTTTTGGCGGGCCGTGCCACTAGTGTTAAATAATTTTCAAATAATTCAAATTTGCAAATAAGCGTTTTATACACATATATTTATGTACAAATTATCTGGAGTTCCTTTGTTATTCGACTCGAGGAGATTCTTTAATCGTAACGTGAGATATTAGTATTGTCAGGTAGCACTCAGAAACAATTGTGTGAGACATTTTCAGACTTTCCCTGCTCTTCAGTTTTGCGATGAAACACAATTACTCTAATTATCAGTTAAGAATGTTAATGTTAGGGTATTTAAATAACCAGTGTATCAACATTTCATGTTTGTACTTAATTGGAAATAAACCGTTTTTTTTATTTCTTTTCTTAGGTGTTGTGTACTAGAAAGGAGTTTATTGATGGCACGATTGGACACCTAAGGTGACGAGATGAAGGGGGAAAGGTTTGCTGAATATACAGGGTGTTTCAGGACACAATATACAAAATATACACACCAAGTAGAAAATGGCAAAATAAACACATTTTCGTCCATGAAATTTTCCGAGAAAAATTGCTTGTTTTAGATATAAGCTGTTTATTGTTTTGGAGGATGAAATTTAATGCCACAATTACTCGCAATATTTATTTTTTATTTACTTCTCAAAAAATAATTAGAAATGTACTCAACCTACATCAACGCACTTTACGACTGCCGGATATTAGGAAACGCGACTGGCATTTCAGAAATCTCACAACCAGCCACTGCAATTTGAGCCACGAGATCTTCCTCAGATTCAATGGGTGTAGAATAAACAATGCTCTTTATGTATCCACAAAAAAAAAATAAATCGAGTGGAGTCATGTCAGGAGATCAAGGAGGACATGCAACAGGACTATTTCGCCCGATCCACCAATTAGGCAATTGACCATTGAGGTTATTTCGGGCACTAGTATGGTAGTCTGCAGGAGCACCATCATGCTGGAACCCCATTCTTCTTATTATTACATGTGGTAGATCTTCGAGAAATTTTATTATTGTAAACTGTCTTTGAATAGAAGTGTTTGTAACGTAAATTCAAGCTAAATATTACGAATAATTGTGCAATTAAATATCATCTCCTAAAGCAATAAACAGCTAATACCTCAAAAACCCGATTTTTTCAGAAAATTTCATAGGAAATATTTCTATACAGCCATTTTCTACATTGTGTACAACTCTGTCACCCCTTGTCCTGAAACACCCTGTATACACGATACTCTCCTGGGAGTAACCGATCGTTGACGCAGATTGTGATGCGATTTTGGCTCAGGAAGGCAGTGAATAACACACGATTCGTGTTGGCTCCATCTAGCTAAAAACTTTAAAATTCCCTTAGTAATAGCATCACATGGATCCTCATTGAGCTGGGATCCTCAAAGCGATTGCTTCATTAAAAATTGAGAGTTGACACCGTCCAACACAATGTCACAATTCCCCACTCTCCCCAGGTGCCATAAATGGTTACCGGGTTGACCGGTAACCGGGTAACCATATTCGTTCGCCGTCATGGCGTCCTGGCGTTAGTTATAAGGCATTTGAAAAACCAATGTACAAGGTGATACGTATCAGGCTTGATTGGAATAAAAAATTCTTGTTCTCGTGGCTAATGCAAAGAGCTCTCTCCCTGAACTGAAGCCGTCGGCTCTTTATTTAGGCTTAGCAGAACTCACCAGTGCCTGTAACGAAACTGATTTGATCGAAATCAAAGACAGATGGAAAGTTGGTACTATTTATGTGAAAAGACGTTTGCATATATTTAGATAGTCTTCTTATTAATTTTACCTATATTTTTAACAAAAATATTTCAATTGTTTTATCTCTGACATCTTAAATCACAATGCATTTCATCATGCACCTAGGCTCTCATTTTGTGCATATCAATCTAACTCTGCATTCAATGAAGATTCTAATTCGACAATCGATGCCATTCCGTAACTTTATTTTACCATCGATTGCTGTTGTATAATGCATTCAGAGAGCGAGAAAGGGAGAGAGAGAAAAAGAGAGAGAAAAAAAGGAGGAAATAACTTGCGCGATGAAAAAAGGAGGAAATAACTTGCGCGATGAAAAAAGGAGTGTTACTTGTCCCCCTTTTTTTTCTCTCTCTCATTTCCCTCTCTCTCTCTCTTTGACAATGTGTTATTTTAGTTAGTAATCTGTCCCTACGACCGTTTCGCATTTTAGCTGTACTTCTATACTTTTATATCTCCACTTATATTTATCGCATTCACGCTACTGGGTAGTAGAATTGCTGATATTTAGATTTGTTGGGTGTTTCTTTTTTGCGTCTTGTGGTTGTTTTATTTAGATCTTAATTTGAATACATTAGGAGCAACTTTAAGAATTTGTTCGGATTTTTATTCCATGCATGCATATATTATTGTTTTGCAGATTATGACTGATGATCAGCTGAGTCTGGAAACATTTCATTTATTTAAAGTTCTTTTTTGCTATTACCCTCATCGTGGAAGAATTTAGAATAATTTTTCTAGTTTTCCGTTTTTCTTATTGATTTTTACCCCAAAATTGAACATATCACTTAAAAAATAGTTGAGATAGTTTTCGATTTGGAATTCAGTCCGAATAGAAGTTAGTTAATTTCATTATAACGATTTTTCGAAAGTTCACGTGTCCACAAACATGAACTTATCTGAATTTCACTCAGGGAGGTAAAATTCAACAGTTTTTACAAAGTTTAGATTAATGAATTTGACCGTACTTGTGCTTATTCAGAAAGAGCAATCTTCGCTGCACAGCTGTTCATCAGTGAGCTCAGACGCATGTTCGGAATCATATATTCGAGTATTCAAATTCATACATACATATCAATTCCAATGCTCATTTTTGCGAATATCCATGAATATCAGTACTTACATTATGAATTCACACCGGATAGCTTTTGAATTGTACACAACGCTTCGAATATTTGGTTACTTCTCTGAATAATGATTAGCAACAGCATTTTGTGTTCGCATCACGGCACTGAATCTTAAATAGTGAAGTGTTTCCTATTGAGTGCATAGTGCATAAAATACCATTTTTTAGATGGATCTCTCCTGTTTACACATTTATATTATAAACTGATCCAGAACAGTAAAACAAACCAACCTCGCAGAACATGTTTGTTCTCCATTCGGGCAGTTGTTTAAGTTTCACTTCACTTTTGTTATCAACGGCGTAATGTACTCTTTTATTCCTGGACAAAACTTAGTACAGGTCTGCGTCAGAGCCGAAGCTGATCAATCTTTGTTAAGCGTGTCCATAAATTGTCTGGGCTACGAAACTTTTGCACAAGTTTGAGAGTGTAACTGAAACCATTTCTCTGAACGGCTGATTTCGTTAGGGTGACGTGAGCTTAGGTCTCACATTTTGTCTCACATTTTGTCTTATTTACGTACTAAATAATACTTTGACGAATTTACAAAGCGAATTTTTAATGAATCTTTGTGAATTTAATTGGATTAAGCTCACGTGTTGAATGTGTTATTAGCATAATTTTTATGAAACCTTATGGCTAACAACTGGATGAAAGACGACAAAATATTAGTCCATAAATAAATTCAAGCATGCCATTATACCATTAAATAGGCGATTTTTTTGAAAATCTAATACGTAAAATAAAAAGAAAAACCAATATAAAAGGGAACATTCTATTAATAGCAACCGTTTCGAAATCTCTGATTCCATCATCAGTGCTGTGAAACAAAGAATAAAAAACGATAATGAGAAATTCATTGATGTAGGTATAGTGATATTATAGTTTCTTATAGCTTTTTCGCAATTTGTTCATTATCGTTTTTCTTTGTTTCACAGCACTGATGATGGAATCACAGATTCCGAAACGTTTGCTATTAATTTAAAGAATGTTCCCTTTGATATTAGTTCTTCTTTTCACTTTACATTTTGCTATAATACCATAAAGATATTTAGTTAGTATCACGATGTCTAGGTAAATGTGGTTGATGTAATGATTGCTTGATGTCACGATTTCGGTATTCCGATGCGAGGTACTTAAAAGTATGCAACAGTAAGGATAAAAACGTTGTTCCGCTGAAAAAATCACAGCAGATGGTTTAGAAAAAACTTAAATTGGCTTACTCTCTCATTCGTTTTCCATTCATTCTGAATTAGGTAATTTAGTAATTAGTATGTAACGTCGAGCTGAAGAATGAGGGCGTGCAAAATTCACAGAATGACTTATATGTGGATGACTAACCGCTCCTAGGCAGAAAATATACTCAGTTGTCGGAGACAGATGGGTTACTCCGCGAAATTAGGCCATGATGCCAAAAACCATTTGAAGGCTCGATTTGTTGATCGAAGATATTCTCAGATATAAAGTATTGGTAGGAATAAAACCTTTTAGCCTACTACTACAATTTCATCAGTGAGAATGCTATTGAACATTTCTTTTAACCAATCTCTCGGGGTTTATCAAATGGATGGGAAAAATGCGTCTATATACGAAGACATAGACTACGATATATTTATGGAATTTTTATGGCTTTATTAAGTAGGCGTGAATTGCAAAGAATAAGTAGGCATGCTTGAAATTTGAACAATCTCCTTAACTCATTTCGGCTCAGTCAAAACTATGGACAATCACGGTGTGATGACTGGGTCTATGCAAGCATGAAAGCGGTAGCAATATAATCATCATCGTTTGGGTTGACGATCTAATCTTCGTTTCTTCTAACGTGGAGGTGCCAGAAAAACACTGTTAGTCTCAGAAATTTTAATTGAAAGATCTAGGTACTTCATCGTAGTATTATTGAGTTCTTACTTACAGATGGTTCGATCGAGACGAACCAATGAAAGTATGTTAGAAAATTTTATCGGAACCCAAAGTGTCTGATTGTAACCCAAAGACTTTGAAAAGGGATTTGTCTGTCGATAAATTAGAAAATGGTCATAATTCATAGATGTTAGATGTCCCAAAATTCTGGCGAAAAATTGTTCGTTGCCTGATTTACTTGATAACGCACTACACCTGATATTTGTTTTGTAGTGACAAAGTAGTCTTAGTTTTTTGAAAAACCGACTAATTCATTTTTTTCGTATATTTATACTCGAGTATCTTAAAAACACTATTAGCAATGACTTGCAATTAACAAGATAAGAGAATAAAAATCCCAAATGGCTTCCGTAATTCGGATTGAGGTGACTCTCAGCGTAGAAGAAGCATTCCGAGTTATTGGTTCAAGCTCTCGGTCCTTTGATTTCTCTTACGTCGCAGAAGCAAAATACTTTAGCCCTTTTCAAGTATGAGCACTAGTATATCTTTCTGACCCAAGTTATTTAAGATGGAAGTTTCCATCGGTAATTACTTAGTGACATGCAAGCTAGCGAAATATAATACGCACATTAATCTTTCTGTTGAGGAGTATGCTGCTGTTGACTTAGCGAAAAATCCCGTTCAGACTCAACATTAGGAACACATTGAAATAAAATATCACTACATTCGATCGCAAATTCAAGATTCTAGTGAGAAATATTATGTTCGTTCTGGAAACACTGCTGCAGGCATATTCACAAAGCCTGTTACTTAAGTGACCCTAAACAATTCAGAGGATGTAGCTAATTTCAAAACATAGACTGTGCATTGTGAAATTCCTCTGGTACGTAATTTCATTTTTGGGGGATTGTAGTATGTTGGTTGGTCTCACGTATTCATAATTGCATTGCCATGGTCTTAAATGACTGAAGTGATGTAGCTCTTGTATTTTAGCTCTCTACCTACTGTGTGCTTATCTTCTCCAGATAAATTCATTGTAATGACGTTTGCGCTAGGTTTACTGATTTAAGTGAACGCGATTATGCGTAAGTGGAAGAGATAGCTGTTTTTAAAGGAAGAATTGTGGCAAAGGGATGCTTGACCAAAGGTATTCTTATTATCGAGAAATCCAGTCGCATGGTTTTTGACTGAATGAAACTACATTTGAAGAGGGGATGGTAGAGTTCCCAACTGCAAATGTCCATTGCATGCATTGAGTGAACTTTATTACTGGATCTCATAGGGGAACATCCGTTGCTCACCAACTGTCTCAGCTCCCTGTCCTGCTGGACCCAGGCTCTGAGTAACATTTCTCCGACCGACGGTTCCCAATACATGTGCGTGGAGTGAGCTTGTACCGTATATTTCTCCCTCAACTCGATGGTTATGCCGTTCATCTATGAGGCAAACCTCAACACAGTAGCTTTTAGTTTTATTTAGAGTAAATTTACACGGGGAGAACTTGTTAATAATCTTTGTGTAGTTTTACTTGAATTTCTTAAATATTCTATTTTAGTTTGTGCTCAAATATTATGAGAGGTTAAAGGTTAACACTGACGATGATTTAAACAATTAACTACCTTCTAAGTTTTCTATCAGCACTTCGTAATTTCATTTCTTATCTTTTACGTATAATAGATGGCCAAAATTAACGTCAAAGTAAACTTCCCGTCTAACCTATTTTAACTAACTTCGTAGATAGTCAACTCATGTAGTTACAAAAACGTGGGAAACTTGATTGCAAAATGCAATCAAATGATTAACTTCTCCTAACGCGACCAAACTTCTCCTAACGCGACCAAACTTCTCCTAACGCGACCAAACTTCTCCTAACGCGACCAAACTTCTCCTAACGCGACCAAACTTCTCCTAACGCGACCAAACTTCTCCTAACGCGACCAAACTTCTCCTAACGCGACCAAACTTCTCCTAACGCGACCAAACTTCTCCTAACGCGACCAAACTTCTCCTAACGCGACCAAACTTCTCCTAACGCGACCAAACTTCTCCTAACGCGACCAAACTTCTCCTAACGCGACCAAACTTCTCCTAACGCGACCAAACTTCTCCTAACGCGACCAAACTTCTCCTAACGCGACCAAACTTCTCCTAACGCGACCAAACTTCTCCTAACGCGACCAAACTTCTCCTAACGCGACCAAACTTCTCCTAACGCGACCAAACTTCTCCTAACGCGACCAAACTTCTCCTAACGCGACCAAACTTCTCCTAACGCGACCAAACTTCTCCTAACGCGACCAAACTTCTCCTAACGCGACCAAACTTCTCCTCACGCGACCAAACTTCTCCTAACGCGACAATGCACACGAATCAAAGACAAATTAATCCTAGTAATCTCCGTTTAACTACATCATTTATATAATTTATGTGGCTCGTTGTAATCGAGGTCCTTTACTCTGAGGCTGACTCTTGATGTCTATTAGCTTTTCAAACCTTTTTGGCAGAGCTGCAAACGGTGTAATAGTGACACTAAACTCCTTAGAATGTCGGGGTTGAAGAAGCCAACACTGTGCATTTAAATTCAACATCAAATTTAGCCATAAATTCATGGTGTTCAAAATTCAATGAACGATGAATGCAGTATCGGTAATAATTTATTATATAGAATTCATGGATAGAAACCTAAACGTTCATTTTATCCCCAAAATACTGAATAATTGAAGAATTCGCATACCTAGTTCTTCTCTTGTCAGTAGAAACTCCTGAAAGGTGAGTTTTGAGGAGGGAAAAGAACAGACCAAGGTAGGTAAGAGCTTTGATCTTGCTGAATGAGAAAAATATCTCAGTGGAGGAAAAGGGAAAGGAGCCATAATAAGAGCGCCGTGGATAAGTTCTGGCATCCACTAGCAATATATGTAGCAATGCCGGATTCGGTAACGTATGGATGCCTCCTCTGGCAGTGCACTGCGAAGTGTACTGCTCTTTTTTAACGGTGGATTTCCTGTGGAGTTGGGATACGTCACTAATTCTGAACATACCAGGAACTTCCAGGAATCATGGTGCAGACATTGTTTACGATTATCTTCATTTGCACGACGGTCTTTTATATGGCATCTTCCTGGGTAGTAACAGTCGTCATTTGCAAGTGAGCTGGACGTCAGATAAAACAAGTGTCTGTATGGGTAACAGAGCAAGACGAATAAGAAGTCCTTCAGGTGGTGATTATAATAAAAAAGACAGAGGAATATAAGAAATTTATAACACTTATTGGTAACTCAAGGAATTATCGAAGGCTTACGTACGGTGAAAATAACCATTGATAGGTTGACGAGGATTAAGGGATTCTTGGATACACAACCGCGGTCAATGAGGGTATTTCCATAATAAGAGTGACCAACCTGCGTTTTCAAACTGAATTATTACATGAACGTTATAAAAATCTAATTTAGACACTTGCAAATTAAATTTTCGATAAAGTGAAATGCAAAGCTGAAAACGAGTTTGATTTGAGCTGAATATTGAAAATCAAGTTAACGAGTTAATAGAAGGCTGGCGAATGTGCGTAAGTGAAAGAGATAGCTCTTTTTAAAGGAAGAGTTGTGGCAAAGGGATGCTTGACCACCAAAGGTTTTCTTTGAAGTGAAGATTACTTATCTCAGGGGAATTCGATGTCTTTGATGCGTGACTATTTAATGTCTTGAATTTGCGCAGGATGAAACAATTGTTCATGCTTATCAAAACGCGAGGAAGAATGAAACTACAAACGTCGCAAATTAGTTGCTGAGATTATTGTACACATTTTTTCATGATAGTTTTTTATCAGGAAAAAATGCATATTATGGATAGTAAAAAATATATAGATAATTCGAAGCTCCAGTATTCAGTTGTGGCAGCAGCGGTTATTATGCCCAAGTGACATAGATTTTCAGGAGCATTTTCTCCAGCCAGTTTCTGGTGAAATTGTTATGATAGATTTGTTATAATAAGTGATCGCACGTTCTGCATTAATTTCTTGGTTCAGAACTATCGGACCGGAATACTACTTGTCATTAAAATAATCATTTCCAATCAAAGCAATTATTCGACATTACCTTTTACCCCCACAAACTTCTTCTAAAATGCTCCCATTAGCCTGCTCCCTCAGGGGGACACAAAAATTGTATCTATGGGAATTAGCACTCCCAGGGGGACAATGTGACAGCCCGAGCTGTGAGTAAGGTAGGCCTTCTTTTTGTTGAAATGAAATGTTTTTGTTATGTTTAGGACCACCTTTTTTTTGGTTCACTGCTGTCCTGTTTTTCAGCACCTACTGCATTCTTCTTAAAACTTTGGTCTTGTTTCACAATCTTCTTTCACAACTTACTGTTTTTATGCCATTTCTGCTTAGGTTATGCGTTTTCTTAACTCCAGATTAAATGGCTCCTTCCTTCTTCCTTTCTCTGGATAGCATTTGTTGCTGCGGGGAGGGAGGCTAAAACTAACGACTAATCTAATCTGCTCCCACTTGCGTACATGTGAACAAAAATGTAAAAAACAAGATGTGGCCTGATCGAGTAAAACCAATGTGGTTTTTGGATTCATCGCATCAGATTCGTCCTTAATCAGCTGAAAAAAAAACAGATTTCAAATTTCTTGCTGACCAGTGAATTATTAATGGTGTGCGAGAGCGGTGCTAAGGAGCATGCATGTCATGGTCTAGTTCAGGGCTTCGTGTGGTTTGAAATTACGCCCCAAGATCGCGCCACATTCACTGTCAGTCATGCTTCACTATTCAACATGAAATTGGCTAATTAAACAGAACAGAAAATTTTATATCGGGTCTTTTAAAGCAAATTCAATACCGATTTGTCATGATAAACTATCTGATCCCGCCGCTGTTATATAGGCACTGCTGCCTTCGCCGTGTTACATTCTGCTGCGAACCCATCGACAAAGGAATCGTCACTTTACTATTATGGTTACAGTTTGTAGCTTTTTGAATTTTTTTGACTAGTACGGAGTTCTGTAGATGAGAATTTTTTTTCCATTGTTTTCAGCATAATGTATGTCTTCCTTTTCGGCTGCCTATCCTGTTCAACATTCGTCAAGACCTTTGTTCGGAAGATAAATGTCTAATGACAGACACAATGTTCTCCTTTATCACTTCTATTTTCTATTTGCCACGTAAAAAAATATGTTACTGGCGTCATGTTTGCGGTCGACTCTTAACTGCACCTACAGAACTTAATGCATCGCGGCTCTTCGTAAAATTTAATTGAAATGTAAATCGTGAAATCTCGTTAGGTAAACACAAAAATAAAACGAGACGTATTTCAGTTTGAGGCCAGAAAAGAATGAAAAAAGTGTCCTCACGAAAAGCAAGCATTCATTTTTTCTTGCGAAGTGAGGGTAGAAATTTTGAGGTAGTCGCTCGTTTCATCTTAACAAACCAGAAACTAATCAAATATTTATTTTTTAGGTCATGCATCTGGTTACCCTGCTATCTGGTAGATGAGTCAAATCAACTTGGTTATTCGATCCAGCTCTCACATTTTAGTCGTTCATCCGGTACGATAAATCGTACTTAGCACTCGGTAACTCGGTCCCTAAGTTGTTTATCCGGTACGATAAATCGTACTTAGCACTCGGTAACTCTGTCCCTAATTGACATACTCAGCCTCAGGCATTATGGTCGAAGATGAATACTGAAATTAAATTCGAACTCAAGGGACTTTTTGTGTCATAATTTAGACGTCCCAAACTCAAGGCGTCCCAAAGTAGGATGTCCTAAATACAGGGTTTTGTTATTTTGGTAACTCACCTTACAGTATCGGTGCAAAGTAAGATATTATTCGATCAGTCACTCACTAAACTGCAAACCTTAATTCAAATCATTCCTCCCTTGTTTCGGTGAAAATTGCATCGACTTTATCTTGCACCGTGTTCCAGAAAAGGCATAAGCCAAATTACACAAACAAAATGACGATATAAAGTTTGTACGCTTGTAATTTAGCCAAGTAACTTGCATGCCACTGTCTTTCCTTCAATGTTGAATCGAATTTAATAACACATCCACCATAAATATCATAACCTTAGTAGTACAATTCACATAGCACATAAATAGCAAGAACTAACTACATAGTGCTGTTTTGTACTTTATATTGATGAACTTTCCTGAAAAAAGTTACATTTTATCCTCCATTTTGAATGGTGCGACAAAAAGTTAGGCGTTCGAAAATTATACAAGCTGAGAGAGCGTTGTCGGACAAAGCAATGAAATATGTAGCTGCTTAATTCAGACTGTGCCTTTTCATTTTATGAAGACCTTTCTCCTATTCAATTTTAATTTAGTTTATTGAAAATTAAAAGAAAAATTTTAATCCTAAAAAAGGAGACAAAACTTGCACTATTAAATGTAAATTAAATTCAACAATGTAGTCCGTTAGTAAGTTTGTTAGTTATGTTATTAATGTTAGTTGTAATTTTATGAACAACTCTTTCCTCTTGAATTTGCTTTTATTTATTGAAAATTACAAAAAATATTTAATTGTAAATTGAATTCAACAATGTACTCTTAAGTAAGTTTCTAAATAATTACACAATACAAGTGTATACTTCTAAAGTTGAGCGCAACTCATTTATTCTGACAACCAAGTCGATTTTCTAACACAAAAGCTCTAAAAAGCCTCTTTGGAAAGTGAAAAATTTTTCTGTTCAGATACTGATGGGAAAAACTGGTACCAGCCACTTCACGCATTTGTAAAAATCTCCTGATTAAGTGTACCAAAACACATTTTTCTTTAATCCATGTCATTATGACGCAATAAGTCACTCCCACTCATCAGTAGTAATTTATAAATTAATTACTCATTTAAAAAAATATCCATGGTACGTAATTCTAATATTCTTTCAACGCATGGATCCAGTCTCCTTAAGTATGGATACTCGTTAAACCTTCTCGTCTGAGAATATCTCAAGTCTCGAACAAACCAGATAGAAGCCGCTTCGATATCTTACCTACCTTGTCATTGTTTCATCACTGCGTGCTGGAGGCACGTGATGTGTTTGGGTCAGAGTGAAGAAATCGCTCAGCCTAAACAGAAAAACTTCTTCGCTTGATTTAGTTATCATCGTTCCGTAAAGAACCATCACAAAAGTGTTTCTATACGATGGTGAAGTTTTAATGCAAGAAAACATTAATTATCAACAAGAAATTGAATTGATGGACAATCATTAGCCTGAAATTATCGAAATTAGATGGTTTACTGATACAAATGAAGGTGCATCAAGTTCTCAAGATCAAGGGTAGGAATAACCACGCGTCCGTAATAACATCATCCTTTCACAAATTATAAATTTCACAGACATGGCTAGATCCCTGGTCCACATACAGTGCATTTAATTCGTCAATTACGCTGAAATATAAAAATACTACGTTCAAATCTTCGAAGTCTGATGAGAAACAATGCAATGCTGATAATATTTAAAGAAAATGTCGGAAGCATTATTGAATGAAACGATCACAGAAGATGTGACTGCTCCCTGCAACAATAAACGATGGGAAACATTAAAAAGTCAAGCCCTGTTTCTTCAATGTTCAGTTTATGGCGGTGATGGAGATGCCATTGGAACAGTCGATAATTGACTAGATCCTGCTTCTATCACAGTGGTTCCCAACCTGTGGTATGCGTATCACTAATGGTACGCGAGGGCTTTCCAGGTGGTACGCAAACACTTTTGGGTCATGAAAGAAGAAAAGAAAGAAAAAAAAACAGTTTATTTCCAATAAAGATGATACAAAAAATATAGTATATCATCGAGGCTCCCTCCGTACATTCGTGAGCCCAGCCGCGTAAAAGCGCTCGTCGTGTATGAGCAATCGTCGGGGCTTACATCATTGGTTTTTAAAATACCTTATAGTAAATACACTTAGATGATACACACACATGAGTTTTGTAATACCCACGCCACTAGTTGAAAAGAAATCATTGAGGGCAATGTACTTCTAATGCTGCTTAACACCCGCAGCAAAGTGCTCGCGGTGGCACAGCGGTTAAGGGATCGGACTTGTATGTTGGAGTCGCGGGTTCGTATCCCGGCGCTGGCCCTGCGATTTTCCCCGTTGGGTATAAGGGCAAGCTCAAGCGCAATACCCCACTCGACCCAGGTGTCGGAAATGGGTACCGGCTTTACGGGGGAACCGTCATGGTGTCCTATATATAGTGTTAGTTATAAGACATTTGAAAAACCAATGCTTAAGATCATTTGTATCAGGCTTGATTGGAAATAAAGCATCCCAAAGATGCCGATGTTTGTATGTTGTATGCTTAATCTACATTTGATGATATATGTAATTGTAACTATAAGAGACAACACAATTTCATTGACGATGCATTTTCATTGTGGGGTGAAAACACTTTTGACAGTTTACATGCACATGTTATAAAGCTTTAAATTTTTTGACGTCAGGAAATAACGTTAGAATTGCATATTTCGGCATATGTTCAGAAATGTCCTTTCAAGGAAGTACGAAAAAAATACCAGCATGAGGACCACGAAAATTACATTATGCTAAAAATTTTTAACACAACGGTCAACGATTTTTATAGTTAGTTTTTTTTTTTTGCTTCACAAAAATGTTTACTACCTAACCAAGATAATCTTGCAACGATTTGCAACTGTTGCCACACGCCACCCTCCTGGTCCCAGCGGCCCACCGTTAAGTTCAAAGAGTACACTTAATTAATACGGTAATTATTAGCGCAATAAGTAAGATAAAATACTTCTTCAGGGTGAGCATGGCCTCCTCGCGCCCGACGCTAGCCCGCCATTCTATTAACAAGTTTCTGTCGAGCTGTAAAGAAAATAATTGACGAAACACTTTAATTAAAAGCCATAAAAGATGGATATGCAAAAAGAATCAAGAAAAGTAACTGCAGATGTATATACTTTTATACCTGTGTATACTCTACAAGAGGTTGGGGGCGTCTTCGTTCAATTCTAAACTAATACATAATTAACCATTGTTTTAACGAATGAATTTTCATAAGTAATACTTGACGGCATAAACTGTTTAACTGGTTTTGCTTATATCTTCACAGAATCCTTTGCCTTACAATAATTTACCATGGGAGAACGCTGTAGCCGAACCTACTTAATTCATTACATTGGAACCCTGGTGCATCTCATTATTCTAATACAGCAATAACTTACGCAAGTAGGACTCGAAGATTTGGTATATAAGGCAGCGACATGATTTAAAAGCATTCACTCGACTTGGAGTAAGCATCTTGTGAGCAGCTTCTAGCTCCCTGAAACCTGGTCCTTAGCATTGGACGCGAAGCTCAAAGGGATCTAACGAGGTAAGGTGGATGTCGGTGGCGGATCTCTAACAGTACCGGAAAGTTTTTTTTTAGTTTTTCTATATATTTTTTTACGGGCAGTCATGTGACTTCACTTGATAGAAATCATGTGCTCACGACTGACAATTTTGATTCAAGGGTGGAAAACTTACTTAGCAACGTTTGTTTGAAAAGTTTACTATAGCGCTGTATAGTAAGCCATGTCAAGGGTAAACTGTATTTGATGATCATAATGATGCTAAATTTGTGATCAAATCAATATTTTTCGTTATAAAATTAATTTCTTGGTTGTGAGGTATCTGATGCAGCCTCACAATGCTTACTGGATAAATAATTTTAAGCTAGGAATTTATTTCTGTTAAAAGAAACGTACACGGTTTCAGAATGGCTTTTAGAAAAGAAATGAAGAATCTTAAATGCATTTAACTGATTCGTTTTACTTTAAATTCATCTCCACTAAAAAGAGATTGTTCATATTAATGCACTTTCAAGAATAAACTTTATTTCTTCCTCCATTTTAATAAAAAGTTAGTCGTTGGATAACGATTCAAGCGAAAAGAGAGAGTTATGGCTAATAAAAAATTAATTCATCCCTTCGTATGGGTCACGAATCATTTTAAAATGAGACCCTATGGTATACTCGGGTCGAAACTCTTTGGTAGGGAATGTATTCAGCATTGTGTACAGAAGTGATCTTGACATGAGGGTAGTAAGCTGCTGAGCACAAATGGGTATTATCTTAAAAAGTACAGAGTGAGTAAAACCACTGAATTCAGCGAGAATGAACAGAGTCTTTTGTTCTGATGTACTCGTGTAGCGCATTTCATGTTGTAGCTAATTTGCTGCCGCGAAGACTTGCACTAATCCCTTTTAAGGGTGTAGAATATAGTGGAATATTGTTTAGTTTGAAAAATTGTTCTTATTGCACTTACTTGCTTATTTGACGCTAATGAATTCCACTGTAAGAATGAAGGTAAGTTTCTTGCCAGTCATTACATTAATGCTAACGAGAGTCGGTACGTAGACTAGTAGTGATATCATGAAGATAATATTGGACAAAAACGTTACTCACAACATATACAGTAATTGTATAGCATTACAGGGACTAAAAAACTATATAACACGATTTTTAAATTGTTGAAGCGAAGAGTAATGCATATTATTTACTTCCATTTTAGAGCTAAAATCATGGTTTTGTTAAGTTTCTAATGTTCTTTCAAGCCGTTTAGATCTTTCTAGGATGCAAACAGGCGAACTTGGCTAAGTAAAAACTATCCATAGTCACCCAGGGCTCATACAGAATATTCTCAAGCTTGGTGATAAGTATAGGTTGCAATCTTTTCCAGTAATTTCTCGTATTCAAGACACTTTTCATTGGCTTATGCCTTAGGAATTGTTTGTATGCTCATAACACGGAATTTTTTTTCGGAAAGAAACTTCCCATCTTCTTGGAATTTATTGACAGAGGCTAAGTCACGTTTAAAATTTTACTTCGTTTTTTTTGCCGGAAGGGAACCTATTCTTCTTTATAGATTTTTGAAGAAGGTAGGATAAAAAGGAAAACTAACGTGGCTATGAAGGTCTTTTGAAAGTACGGTGAGGAAGCATACTCAGATCCTTCTGCAGCTGATGTTTTACCACTCTATCTCGTACTTTTTTAACGTGTACGTGATGATTCCTGCTTCAAACGATGGCTTTTATGGCTCGATCTTTTGTTCATCACCATTCAGAATTAAGTCAGTAAGAACAGAATTTTAATCAGACGCTCAGAGGCCGATCTTCTGCGTGGCTCGTAATGGAAGGATGACAATTGTACTTAGCTACTCGTCTTACCAGCAAATGTGCGCCCACACTATTTTCTGAGATTCTCAGTATTAACGGCGTAAAGGCCTGAGCCATTTTTTTTGCATCGAAGGTTGGGTACGACTCCGTTTTTTCGTCAGAAGCCTTGGTATAAAATGTCACAGTTGCTATGAAAGCGCTAGGTGGAGCACTGTGACGCAGCCAGACAAGAATTTCGGGGAGAGGGGGGGGGGGGGGGGGTGCTAGGATTCCCGACAAATAATTTTGGGGGTCAGACATTAATTAGCAGCAACCTCATTATTCTTTAACTTGAAACGGCGACTGAAAGTGGCTCCCAGCTCAACATTTTGAAATGGGGGCCACGGCCCCCTTGGACCCCCCCTGGCTGCGCTACTGGCTACTGGTGAAGCATTACGGAGAAGCACAAAAAAAAACACTCCTCACCGAGTTCAAAGAATTCACTGAAGCATAGTGCGTCAAGAAACAATATCGTAAGGCAGTGTATGCTCACGAGTAACTATCAGTGAGCGATGGTATCACTAGCTGAGCCAGCTTGTCCCATGGCGGAAATGCGAGTGGAATCTTTTCGTTATATCGCGGGATAGAATTTTACTAATGCAACTGTTATATACTTATTGAATAGTTAAATTTGTTCTTTTCTCTGCAGGACTGTGCCTACATATATCGTGTTGGTTGGTGCTTCTTCTTCAGAAGAAAAAAAACGACATTTTATCTTAATTGGATTGGTCTGACAGGATACAAGGATAGTAAAGAAGTTAAAGTACTCAGAGTATAAAGGAAACTCCAAGTTGTTATTTAACGATCATTTGACTGAAATTTCCTCTAATTCCTAACAACTTTTAAGCTTATGATTGCTATCACGTATGTTACATTTACAAAACCCAACTGAGGCTTTCTTATTTTCATTTCATTCTTTTATCGATTAGCCAAGGTTAGAATTTACTCGTAACCCACGAAATAAAATGTCAAAGCTAATTTTCTTTGTCTCAAAATGAATTTTCTCGCTCATCAAACCCTCACAAATGGGGTCTAACTTTGTTAGTAATAAATAAACACGCCACATTGAAATTTAGAAAAAAAATTAGCCATGTTCGGGCAATGTCAAATGTATTTAAGATTCTGGAAAATTGATGCCTCTATTTTTACCTCTAACGATCATAAAGTTATTGCAGTGAAAAGGTTAATACTGTCGTACCAGAACTAAGCGTGAGTTGTAAAAAAAAATTATTTACCCAAGCAACACATTTTTTACAATATTATATCACATTTGATGAAGTTTGACATTTAAAAGGCTCAGAAACATGCTCGTTATTGTTTTTATACATACAAATGAATATTTTGAGAATTTAACCAATAAAGTAATATCTTTACAGTAATTCAAAGAAGGCAGTGTATTAGTGTAAGTTGAATGAGTATTCACAAGCAGTTCGAGATCAGGTGTGATCTCGATAAAATTGAGCTAAAAAAATCAAGTTATTCAGCTAAGCATTGTGCAAAATATTATATTAGAATTAATTTTGTCCGTATCAATGCACAAGCGAAAAATGCAATTATTAAAGCATAAAAATTTCTTTTCAGATATGGGTCTCACTCTTCAATTTTTCAACTTACTCGCGGCACTGACGGTGTTTGGATGCTGCTGCGCCGCCCCAGTACACCTTCGAGAGTCCAACCCACGCAACACGACGGAACTGAATACCAGGAATTCGACTCGTCCTACGGGAAGTACGCAAACTCAAGTCCTTCCAGCCCCTAAGCCGCTCAAGGTTATGGGAAATTCTTCCTTTAATCATACTATGAAGGAAAAATTGGCCGCTAGTCAAAGTAGGAAATTGGATGCGTTTGCACCTAATGCAACAAATGCCTTCAAAGGATCAAATATTCATGAAGCCAAAAATCATTCTAGATTTGATGAACCCAACACGAAGTCCTCCGCGACGAACTTAAGAAAAGTTCGAGCTTTGCGAAATTTAGAATTCGAACAGAAGAACACAACGGGATCTAAAAGTTATGATTCATATTATGTATCTCAACAAAATCAAAACATCAACAATAAGCTCATGAACCTGACATCACCCGACATTGCAAGAAGAAAAGTTAATGGAACGAAAACAACAAGCTCATTAGGTTACAAAAGCCCAGTAGAAAATGAGATTCAGCCTAAATTAACTGAAAAAAGACTGTCAGGGCATCCAAAATCAAATGGAACCAGCACCAAAGGTGTGCATGCTCTCACCAAGAGTAACGTTCAGAGCCGACGAAACTCAAACACATCCTCTGAAGAATTTGCTCACTTAAATCAGCATGACATAGCAGCACTCCCAAAATTTAGTGGAAGACAAACAAGAGATGTGTCGAAAGGTACCGAGGCCAAGATCGAAAAAGGGAAACCTAGCCTCAATGAAACCAAAGAGCAACCCAAATACAACATGACAGCGTTTCGCGGAGCCGTTAAGCTCAATAATTCCAATGAGCTTTCCTCAAAAATGATCGACACAAATAAAACCAACATCGATAGAGGAAGAAACGATTCTAGACCCAATCATTTCCCCACAAAGACTCATCAAACATTTTCAAATAAAGTTCTTAATACTTCCCAAATCGCTAGAAGTACCAGCTTGAAATCCAATCAACAAATCCAAACTTCCAATGGCAACCGTACGGGCAGTCACAGAAGTGAAAGTGCAATAAGATATCCCACTCACAATAGTACAGATGCCAACCGTACAAATTTGAGGAAGCACTCGATGATCAACGGTGACGATTTGAAAAATACACCTAGAGCAAGCCATGAAATGATTAAAAATGACCAGACCTATGACAGTAAGAAAGGTACCTTTTCCAAAACCCATAACAGTACCAAGGAGCCTCCAAGATCTGGTTCCACAAAGGAAGTTTCAAATCAGGCCGGTCTCAAGGAAGGGCAAAAACATGTCCCAAACGGCGCAAAAGATATTCATAAATAGACTCATCAGGAACGATAAGGAATTTGGTGACATCCTCGAATAACTATAATCCTCAGACAAAAACAATATGATGGCAATCAGATCTGATGGCAAAAACAATCTGATGGCAAACAATCTGATGGCAAAATCGATACCTGGACTTCTATATTTTGATTTCTCAATGTTGAAGAAGTATCATAATTTTTATTTGTATGAAAAATATTCCAATATATTTAAGTTATTAGTTAAGAGAATGTATGCGCTGAAATTAATACATCCACTTTGCTATGAACATGTATAACAAAATCTACCAGCAAATGTGCCCAACTAAATACTTCGAAAAAGCTCAAGAAATAAACAATCTTTGAAATTATCGAATAATAATTCTCATGTAATAAAGTGCACCTAACATGAGATTTCTTATCAACCCCTTCTCCTTGTCCCAAATTTGTGTTACGAATGACGATTGGTTCGTGTTGTGAAGTTGTAAATGTTAGGTATAGTTTTTACATCTTCTACATGTATTAGTATTTGTGTACAATATATTAGTATGAAAGGGATGTCTAGGTTCTTTGAAATATTTTGGTAGCTCTTAAGTCCGCAGAAGTAATCAGATCTGTCTAACGTTTTGAAAACTGTTTCTGCGTCTGTGTCCTGGAACGGGCTTAGATATGTTTATAAAATAAAACTAACCCAATATCTCCTACTTGTATAATGTTACGCATCATTCAGGTATTTTCAAACGCATATGATTTTTATAAATCACATGAAACTCATCTTCTTCTACAGCTCCCAATTCAAACTGATTATTTAGCTTCCAGATGAACACCTTACATGCTGCAAAAATTATTCCCCTGCTGTAAGCGGTGCATATTTCTATGGCAATTGCTGTGAATAATTCGGCTCAATATAAAATGTGTCTCCTTTACTAGTGATAGAATTGGTTGTGTAAAATAATGTACAATAGATTTCCATGCCTATAAAAATTAAAATGTGTGATGAGTTTTTATTGAAAAAGTTCATAATTATTTTTCTACCGTTTGATGTTTGAGCGGTGAAATTTGTGTTTTGAATTAAATAAAGTTTTTACCGGTGTCACAGTAATTTACAATTTCCACCCAAAAATAAATAACTTTACTGTTCTTAATAAAACTTGGGGTTATTCTTGTATTTATGAACCTGTTTTGATGATTGAATGTTTCCTCTTCTAGTTAAGCAACATAAGCTATTCCTTCTGATACCTATGCTTTACCTTAATAATTACGACGGAAAAATTCTCACTTTCAGACAAATTTTTGCCCATTGTTCTATTTAGTGTTTCGCTCCCATCCCCCTCCATTCCACTCCCTACTCCAAACCGTTTATGAGGAACAGCACGCACCTAATACTTTCCTATTTTTGCGGTTGACTATTCGTTTTAAAAACACTATAGTGTCCTCACTATTCGACTATCACGCGGGACCCGCGACGGCAACCGAACTGTTGCTCACAGGCAACAAACCATCATCTGCTCCGTCAACCTATGAAGTTCACTTCATTGGCGTTCAATTAAACGATGAGTTATTGCATTTAAGTTAACATACGTTGAATTCTCACTTACCTCATAACTAGCGAACGAAACGCTACGTCAAAATCAGGTCCAGGGCATAAAAACTAAGGCTACCCACTACCGAGCTGGCACTAATTTTATACAACGGCGTCTGGTGGGATCTCCCCTCATCTACTGATAGAAATAAACAGCGAACTCAAGCACTATACTGCACCTTACATCAGAAACGCAAGTGCTCTGATCACGAGGCAACCATAGTTATTAACCCCTAATATCTGTACTGATTTTTTCCTTCTTATTCATGTATGAGTGCTTCTTGCGATATGGTAAAAAATTCACATATACCAGGCTTTTACTCCTTATTGGAGGGTAGCTGAAAGCAAGCCACACTCATTCATCCATAGTCACTCGGAGGCGAGAGAGGCTGTACAGGCCGCACCAGAACTGCTTGGATCAATAGCAGCCCAGAACAACCCTTTTCCACATTCAGGCCCGACAGGCGTAGCGGGTTTACCCGGACTGCTTCATTTGTGTGCTGCCTCCCCCCGTACATGACAGGACACACCATATACCCCATCACATGCGGGTAGGCTTCCAGTGACCGCGTCCAATTATTACATCCTTATACACTGCATCCACTCACTTTTGTCTGCAGCCCTCCCTCTCGCCACGTCCACAGTCAGACCCCTCTCATACGATGAACGTTTCACCCCACCTATCCAACTCATCCCTGGCCTTCCTCGCACTCTAATACCACTCACCTCCTACGTATAAGACTTTTTTACCAGTAGCTTAACATTCATTCTTTCAACATACCCAAACCATCCAAGCACTCTTTCATCCACCCATCTACTCATCTTTTTGACAACACTCGTCTTTCTTTCCTTTCTCTTCTTGTTACTCCTAACATGCTCCTCAGTCCTCAAACACTTCATCCCAAAAACATCCATCTTCCTCTCAGCTGCCCTCAAATCCCAAGACTCTGCTCCATTCAGCAAAACTGGCACGATTAGGCTTTCAAACAGTCCCCTTTTACCACTCATACTCATACTCTTGCATTCAAAAACTTTCCTCATTGCAACCAAAGTCTTACAGCCTTCACTCACTCGATGTCTCACTTCTACTTCCATACTTTCATTCAAAGCCACGTTCTACCCGAGGTATCTAAAACGCTCTACCTCCTTTAACAACTTCACTATTCATCCTCACATCCAATGTTCCAAACACTCCACCTTTTGAACAATTCATCACTTTGCTTTTATTTAAATTCACTCTCAACTTTCGCCTTTCGCACACTCTACCAAACCCTGCAACCAGTCTCCGCAGTATTTCCTCTGAATCAACCACAAACGCTGTATCTCAACACTCTCGCATTCACATCTCTCACTACACTCTCCATAAACAAATTGAACAACCACGGCGACATCACACGTCCCTGTCTCACGGTCGTCACAACTGGGAACCAATCACTCACCTTATTCCCTACTTTCACACATGCTCTGCTAACTATGTAGAAACTCTCAATCGCATTCAACAGTCTCTCACTCACTCCATACAAGCCTACAATCTGCCATAATACCTAATGGTCCACCTTGTCATACGCCTTCTCCAGATCCATAAATGCCAAATACACATCTTTTCCTTTGGCCAAGTATTGTTCATTCACCTGTCTCACTGTAAACATTTAATCCACACAACCTCTAACACTTCTAAAACCACATTGTTCTTCAGCTAGCACACCATCCGTCATCACTCTCGCTCTTCCAATTAAAACTCTTTCATACAGCTTCCCAACGACACTTAGTAGACTTATACCTCTTGAATTACTGCACTCATACCTGTCACCCTTAATCCCCTTATACAACGGAACTACACAGGTGCTACTACAATCTACAGACATTTTACTAGCATCAAAAAACACATTAAATAGACGTACCAACCATTATACAACCGTATTCCCACCTTTCTTTAGACATTCAACCGTGCAGCCATCCATACCTGGAGCTTTCCCACTTTTCATCATATTCAACGTACTTTCACTTCTTCACTTCTTTCTCGACTACTATTCACTCCTCCAAACACAGGCATTCTAACATCACTTCAAACAGCTACCTCTCTCGCAACCCTATCAACCTTCACGTTCAGCATTTTCTCAAAATACAGCAGTACCTTAAAATGGAGCTAATTTTTAATTTTTTGGATGAAGGAAAATTTGAAAAGATTTTGGTCTCAAACATAGTGTCGCTGAAACACCTCAGAAAAAAACTGTAATCAGGCCAGTTCGTGTGCAATAGACAGGAGCGAGCAGCACGAAGTCGTGATTTTCATCAAAGTCGAGTTTGATTTGCGTCTTCAGGAGGTTATATAGATGTCAAACAGTTCGTTGATTTTCCTTGGCTCCTTGAAGAGACTGATGGGGGCCGGTTCTGGAGTCCCTGAGAGTCGAAGTGCGGCCTCCTTTCCATTTCAAATTCCTGCTCGTGCCTTGTATGAGCTGGATCTGAAAATGCTTTCTGCTGAAGCTATTGCTTTCAGACTTTGTGTAACTCACCTTCGTGCTAGGTATTAATTAAACCAGGACATAGACTTCAATTATTGAGTTATTACCATCTTCAATTACAGGTTTTTGGCGCTCATGCAGATGGGGGTACCCTGAGCCACAGAACAATTTCTGGATTAGTTCTGCCTGCTGGCTTGGTTTGAGATACTGCTTTGTCTGTCTTTTTTATACGAATTAAATACGTGCTAATCTTTCATCGCAGCTTTGATCGTTATGTACTCGTACGTTTTAGTCGTTTTTAACGTCGACTTTACTTTAAATCGTCAATTCTTCAGCGAGTTTGGAGATAAAACATACTCATGCATGGCCAGCACATATAATGATAAATGAATGATGATACACACATGACAAAAAAAGGACGGGGATTCCTAATTATAGGATAAAACGATAATTACGGCGCTCAATTTTCAAGGAAGCAGTGGTGGCAATGATGATAAAGGGTCTTGGGTTTACATCGGACGTAGTTTAACAACATAAGAGTATCACGGACAATAACTCAGGATGCCGACTAAGTTCAAATCTTATAAGTCAAGGAAATGGCACCTCACGAAGACCCTTGCGAGATGAAGTCTCCTACCAGATTGAAGCAATCCTACCGTTAACACGACCTTACTTAGTCTACGTAGTCGCGGCTATTTCGCCTGCTGCTGTCGTGAAAAATTTGGAGAAGTAAAAATTCTTCAGACAGATAAACCAATAAATTAATTTCTAGTTCAAAATTTAAAAAATTATTTTCTAGTTATCAAAGTTTTCCTTCGTCGAATGATACCAGAATCAAGTTTCATATGTTCGCGCTATAACTTTTTTCATTGATAAATTGAAAACTTTTTATAGAAGCGAATGTGTTTGGATTTTAATTTTACTATTCTGTATGCATTTTCGTTTCCCTAGTTGCAATAGAAAAGCAAAAAGGGAAATTTAAAATATTAAGAAAATTTTAGGGTAGGAGGTCTCCTTTAAGGGTCCTAAGGCAAATTCAAATTTTTGTTTTATATCGTGGGAACATTCAAGCTCAGTTCAAATGGATGCTTTTTTGCCATTAGCAATGTGATTTTTCTCAATTTCTTCCTTCATTTCTTTCTGACACTTTAGTAGGAATTGAGTATTTTTTATCCAGCATTCTCTTGAGAGGTGAAACTGTAAATGTTGCTGTATTATTGTCCGTGTCGCTTTACTGATTTGTATTTGACACAACGCGTTAAGGCAGGGGTTGTAGAAGGGTGGAGCTAGTCTCATTCGACAGGGGAGGTGAAGAGGTGCTCAGGAAGTTCCGTTTGTCACCTTGTCAAACACCGCCATGGCCGGTGAGCAGCGTGCGTTGGTCATCGAAGCGTCCTTTTCGAAAGATCGCTCCGATATCGCCCCTTTATTAACGCGCCTTACGCCCTAAGTTTGATACTCGACCACTGAAGGGTTCCTGAAATATTGAAGGTCGGGTTCCAGGTCGGCAGTCGATTCTTTCATGAGTGGAATGATTTAGGGCGAGTTTCAATGTGGTACCAAGCCCACGAGTACGTCAACGACGGACAGTCAGAACACCCAAAAATGTTGATGCAGTGAGGCAGTCATTTTCGCGTTCTCCTAGGGACCTAGGCACTCGGCGCGTAAACAGCGTTCATTGAAAGCCTACTTTAGGACGCACACGTGTTCTTCAGTGATGAAAGAAAGAAAAGAAAAACAGTTTATTTCCAATAGAAATGGTACAGAAATACCATCATTGGTTTTTAAAATATCTTAAAGCTAATACACTTAGATGATACACACACACGAGTATTGTAATACCCATGTCACTAATTGAAAAGAAATGATTGAGGGCAATGTACTCCTAATCTTGCTTAGACTACATTTGATGGTACAGGTAATGATAATTGTAAGAGATAACACAAATTCATGAACGATGCATTTTCATTGTACGGTGAAAACACTTTTGACAGTTTACATAGACATGACATAAAACTTCGCAATTCTTGACGCCAGGAAATAATATATGAATCGCTTGTTTCGGCCGTTGTTCTTTTGAACACTAATTGAACACTGTCACTAATTTTTGCCAAAAACCTGTAATTGAAGACGGTAATAACTCAATAATTGAAGTCTATGTCCTGGTTTAATTAATACCTAGCACGAAGGTGAGTTACACAAAGTCTGAAAGCAATAGCTTCAGCAGAAAGCATTTTCAGATCCAGCTCATACAAGGCACGAGCAGGAATTTGAAATGGAAAGGAGGCCGCACTTCGACTCTCAGGGACTCCAGAACCGGGCCCCATCAGTTTCTTCAAGGAGCCAAGGAAAATCAATGAACTGTTTGACATCTATATAATCTCCTGAAGACGCAAATCAAACTCGACTTTGATGAAAATCACGACTTCGTGCTGCTCGCTCCTGTCTATTGCACAAGAACTGGCCTGATTACAGTTTTTTTCTGAGGTGTTTCAGCGACACTATGTTTGAGACCAAAATCTTTTCTAATTTTCCTTCATCCAAAAAATCAAAAATTAGCTCCATTTTAAGGAACTGCTGTATTTTGAGAAAATGCTGAACGTGAAGGTTGATAGGGTTGCGAGAGAGGTAGCTGTTCGAAGTGATGTTAGAATGCCTGTGTTTGGAGAAGTGAATAGTAGTCGAAAAAGAAGTGAAGAAGTGAAAGTACGTTGAATATGATGAAAAGTGGGAAAGCTCCAGGTATGGATGGCTGCACGGTTGAATGTCTAAAGAAAGGTGGTAATACGGTTGTATAATGGTTGGTACGTCTATTTAATGTGTGTTTTGATGCTAGTAAAATGTCTGTAGATTGGAGTAGCACGTGTGTAGTTCCGTTGTATAAGGGGATTAAGGGTGACAGGTATGAGTGCAGTAATTCAAGAGGTATAAGTCTACTAAGTGTCGTTGGGAAGCTGTATGAAAGAGTTTTAATTGGAAGAGCGAGAGTGATTACGGATGGTGTGATAGCTGAAGAACAATGTGGTTTTAGAAGTGTTAGAGGTTGTGTGGATTAGATGTTTACAGTGAGACAGGTGAATGAACAATACTTGGCCAAAGGAAAAGATGTGTATTTGGCATTTATGGATCTGGAGAAGGCGTATGACAAGGTGGACCATTAGGTATTACGGCAGATTGTAGGCTTGTATGGAGTGAGTGAGAGACTGTTGAATGCGATTAAGAGTTTCTACATAGATAGCAGAGCATGTGTAAGAGTAGGGAATAAGGTGAGTGATTGGTTCCCAGTTGTGACGACCGTGAGACAGGGACGTGTAATGTCGCCGTGGTTGTTCAATTTGTTTATGGAGAGTGTAGTGAGAGATGTGAATGCGAGAGTGTTGAGATACAGCGTTTGTGGTTGATTCAGAGGAAATACTGCGGAGACTGGTTGCAGGGTTTGGTAGAGTGTGCGAAAGGCGAAAGTTGAGAGTGAATTTAAATAAAAGCAAAGTGATGAATTGTTCAAAAGGTGGAGTGTTTGGAACATTGGATGTGAGGATGAATAGTGAAGTTGTTAAAGGAGGTAGAGCGTTTTAGATACCTCGGGTAGAACGTGGCTTTGAATGAAAGTATGGAAGTAGAAGTGAGACATCGAGTGAGTGAAGGCTGTAAGACTTTGGTTGCAATGAGGAAAGTTTTTGAATGCAAGAGTATGAGTATGAGTGGTAAAAGGGGACTGTTTGAAAGCTTAATCGTGCCAGTTTTGCTGAATGGAGCAGAGTCTTGGGATTTGAGGGCAGCTGAGAGGAAGCTGGATGTTTTTGAGATGAAGTGCTTGAGGAGTTTCAAAAATGAACAGAGACTCTAAAATCGGTTATTCTGAACACAACTTTGCAATGGCTATGACTTTGAAACTATTTTTATTGACTGCTGTGTCGCAATCAAAGGCATGATTACGGATGGCTGAGTTGGATGGGCTTGCTAAAATGTTTCCCGTCCGGTAGCTCCTACCTTGATGCTCGGCAATCCCACATCCCAGAGTACGGGTAGTCATGCCCACATACTCAGATGCACAAAGTGCACAACTATATTTGTATATTAGGGATGCCTGCATCTCAGTAGGAAGTCTATCCTTGAATCTAAAGAATGATTCAATTTTGTGATTATTGATCAATATTAATCTAAATTTTACATTCCTGAAATATTTTTGTAGTAGCTCCAGTATTTGTTTTTTCATTAATTCTGACTGAGGACCAAAGTAAGGGAAACATAGAGAGAGCGTTCGTACAGAGTCTGCTGCTTGTTACTTTGGTAGTAGTAGCTGTAGTAGCTCCGGTATTTGTTTTTTCATTAATTCTGACTGAGGCAGAAAAACCTATCCGATTTCAAAACGTTATAAAATTAAAACCACTCAACTTGTCAAAAAAAAATTTTTATCAGCATATCGCAAATTTTATGCCATTTTTAAATTTAAGTTTTGAAAAGCACATCACTCAAATGTCGTCCTTGGGAGCGGATACACTGATTTAGGCGCTCGCGGTAGCTTTCCATGACTTTCACCGTCATTTCCACAGGAATTTCTTCAACTGCCGGAGCAATTTTCCTTCGTAAAGCAAGAAGGGTCCTTGGTCGATGCTGGTAAACCTTCGATTTGAGGTAACCCCAAAGGAAGAAGTCACATCCGGTGAGCGCGGCGGCCAGCCAAGATCACCTCTCAGGGAAATGAGGCGACCGGGAAACAGTTCCCTGAGAATGTCCATTGATCGTCGCGATGTGTGGGCGGTTGCACCATCCTGTTGAAACCACACCACACATTTTGAGGTCCCGGTGCAAAATGCGCCGAATACTGCGGTTGGAAATCGCCAAAGCGAGCGAATGTTTTCGCGCCGAACGACGCGGGGAACGTTCAATCGCGGCTCTCACATTGGCCACGTTTTCAGGCCCTGTTGCTGTCCTGGGACGTCCAGGCGATTTCTTTTTCAATGCTGAACTCGTCTGTCTAAAATTTGACACCCACACTTTAATCGTAGCGTGATGTGGAACAGGATCATGACGCCCGAGTCGGAAATGAATCCGAAAAGCACGTTGTGTAGCAATTATCGAACCGCCGCATTCGATAAACCGCTCAATAACAAAAGCACGATGTTCACCAGACCAAGGCATGTTGACTACTGACAAATGGCATGAAACCGGCTTGCTAACGGTTTTTACCCCACTGCTCTACCTGCTCCCTCTTCTGAGAAAAAGGGATTTGAAATATGATAGGTTTTTCTGCCCCACCCTTTATTCAGGCGAACATCTCCTCAATTAAGCCGGCTGTCTAGGACTGAATGCCCCGGAAGCAGGGGTCGGCAGAGGTCAGAGCACGCATAGGCACACGCGCTCGCGACCAAGTCGTGTCGGCATCTGAGTTGGCAGCCAGTTGCGGCGTCCTCCTCATCTTGCTCGAATCCGTCGATAAGGGTTCGGATTCGCTCAAGAAAACAAGACGAACAATTCATTTATGTTCATGATGTTAGTCGCCAGGAAAGTGAAGCACTCCCACCATTGCCCCGGTTTGTCATAAATTGTTAGCGTTTTACTTTTTAGGCTTGTTTAAATTGGGATAAAGCCTTTGTCCTTTATTATGCAAGGTATTGGGTGACTTGCACAGGACTTCAGTAATGAGCAATGGCTGGATTTGCGACACAATCCCGGCAAAGAAAAAAAAACGAAGTTTTCTAAAGAAACTTCCGTTACACAAAAACATTTACATATTAAAGTTTCCTTCCAGCGAAAGCATGGAAAGGACATTCGTATTATTTATGCGCATTTAAATTTTAATAGCAAACAATTAGGAAAGGAAACTATACGTGACCTTTCTTTATCAAATATGCCAGCTTGCTACGTTGCTGGCTCGCTGCCTGCCTTTTGGGCCGGGCAGCAGACGCAGCTTCGGGTTCCTCGGACTGGTCCGAGGAGTCCGATTCTGAAGAAGAATGCTGACCACTAGGGCGCTCAAGAGAAATAGAACTACCCTCACGAGAAAAGGAACTCTCGGGAGGCTCGAGCCGAGGATGCAACTCCTCACTCGAACTCCCTTCTGCGCTTTCCCACCCATCCTCTGAAGCAGTAGTAGAAGTAGCCAACTCCAGAGGGCATAGAAGAGAAATTTTAACAGCAGTTTCAGAGTTATCAGCTTTAACTATTCTAACAACGCGGACCTTGCCATCGCGTCCAGGAAGCAGCGCGATGATGCGAACTAAGGTCCAAAACGGTCTAGGTCTTATAGGATGCTTAAGCAGGACAACCTGACCTACAGATAAAAACTTATTATTGAGAGGTAGAGATCTAAGCGGATAAGGACCGCGCAAAGAAAGTAAATATTGCGTATACCAGAGCTCCCGGAACTTGGCCACCATTACGTCGCGCCTCTCTAGGGCAGAGAGCAAATGCTCACGGCGCTCACCGTCTTCGGTTTCCAAGTCCGGAATCTCATCTGACAGGATTAAAGAATTAGAAGTAGGGTACAGTTGAAGGAATTGGACAGGCATAATAGGCAAGATAGTGTCCCCCGTCTCAGTGTAAGAAAGAGGACGCCGATTGAGATTAAGGGTAATATCAGAAATGGCAGTCAGGAAGGAAGAATAAGGATAGGTACTACGACCAAAAAGTTTGTACAAGCAATCCTTAATGGATTTGAACAAACGCTCACAGATCGCTCCAAATTGAGGACTATAGATCGGGATAGTTTTAAATTTGACGTTAAAAGTTCGAAAACGATTTTCATACAAGGAAGAAGTTAAAACTTCCGACAGAAGATCAGGAGCCGCTAAGAAAGTTCTAGCGGTATCGGAATAAACAGTATTAGGGACGCCCTTTTCGTTTGTGAAACGAATGAAGGCGAAACAAAATTCTTCCAACGTCATGGAAGGAAGAAGCTCGATATGAATAGCTCTGGTTTGGAAACATGTGAATAATAACAGATATACCTTTTGTTTATGATCTAAAGGATCTAACACCCAGAAATGGGCAGAAAAGTCCATTCCCGTTGTGGCGAAAGGCCTTACAAAGTTTACACGAGTGTCAGGTAAGGCAGGAGGATCAGGATAGGAGAAGGCTTTTGCGTTTACCCTTTTACAAACTATGCACTTGGATTACACGCTACGAACAACACGCTTACAGCGCGGTATCAAGGAACCATCCAGTTTGAGCTTCTGCACGGTGGTGTCCATACCTTGATGATTTAAAATTTTATGCGTATGCAAAATTAACAGATTGGTCAAATGAGAAGAGCTAGACAACAGAATAGGATTTCTAGTGTTATAATCCAACTCTTCAGCGGCAACAATACGGCTGCTAGATCTAACTAAGCCGTGGGAGTCAAGAAACAGGTTAAAGGATCTGACCAGCAGAGGCGGACGAGGACTTTTGTTTGTTAAGGCCTCGATCTCGTCTGCGAAATGCGCTTTTTGCATAGAAGAAATAAGATACAGAAATGCTCGCAGTTTAGCCTCACCCCGCTCTGCAAGCCTAAAAATAGCGACAGCTCTAAATACTTTCTCCATCGTACCCAATAGTTTGGGATAGGTGGAAAATCGCTCAAGCTCCACAATCGAAGCTTCACGTGGGGGATCAATAATAACTGCGATACATGCATCAGAAACGAAATGGTGCGGAATGCAACCCAAATGTCCCTTGGGCCATTTATCTCTACTTTCTCTTATCCAAGAAGGACCTTCTAACCATAACATTTTACTTTCTAAAAACTTAGTAACTTTGACACCACGTGTCAGCATGTCTGCCACGTTAAACATAGTGGGAACATATTCATAGCTGAAGGAAGCCAAAGTTTTACATTCTAATGTCTTACGCATGGCTTCATCGTCTATTAGTCTATTGCTTACAGATACATTTTTTCGTGGAGGTTTGCCGCTCAACAACCAAGCTAGGGTGACTTGGGAGTCCGTTAACATTATTACGCTAGAGACTTTATAAGGGAAATTAACATCACACATTAGCGATACAAGACATTGATAGGCAAGAAATACGGTCAAAAGTTCAAGAGAAGGAAGAGTTCTTTGGCGAGGAGGTGAAACCTAACTTCAGAGAACAGAAGCGTACTGCGTTCCTCTTGGACGCCGTAAATACAGGTGCCAAAGGCGCTAGCACTAGCATCGCAAAACACAACAAGTTAAGCATTTTTGGTTTCGTCCAAATTCATTCTAGGGAACTCGAAATTACTCAACTCAGAAAACTCCTGACAATAATCACGCCAGTCCTTGCATAAGTCGTCTGTAACATTTTGATCCCATCCCAGCCTCAAAGGCGTCAACCTACGTAAAATGAGTTTACCACGTACCGAAAAAGGAAGCAAAACCCCTAATGGACCATACAGTGACGCAACTTCAGACAATATGCTCCTGCGCGTTTTACAGGAAGAATCCAAACTTTTCACGGACAGAGAAAGAAAATCAGAGGAAGAATTATAGTTATACCCCAGCACTCTGGAGTGCACTTCGGCCCTACAAAGAGCAGGGTCAATTTGCGAAAGAAGTTCAGAATTATTGGATTGCCATTTGCGTAACGGAAACCCACTCTCCTCAAAGGCTCGGTTAGCGCGATGAAACGAGCTAAGCGCAAGCTCAGGACTATTAGTTGTAAAGACTAAGTTATCGACGTACAGCTTATTTGCCATAACGTCTCTAATTATTAAATCAGTTTAAGTATTAGCATGAAGTTTAAGAAGATAATTAAGAATATAAGGAGATGCAACAAACCCGAACAACAACGTTGTGTATCGGAAGTACTGAAATTTGCCATCCTTGTAAAGGACAAAGCTAAATTGATTTCGGTCAAATTCACAGGCTAATTTTACCTGAAGGAAAGCTTTAAAAATGTCAGAAAGCAGCACTATGGAGTTAGTACGAAAATACACCAAGAGACCCAATAAATTGTTCATGAGATTAGGACCTGCATACGAGGCTTCATTCAGACTTGGCAACTTTCGGACCCTCAGAGAGCAGTTAAAGACAGGGCGAATTTTAGAGGTTTCGACATGTTCACGCACGACTGGCCGGTGCGGAATCCATTTATGCACTCGCACATCCATGGATTTGAAAGGCAAAGGTTCTATTATCCCTAATTCGAGTTGCTCAAGGAAAACATAATTATACTCCTTCTCAATCCCCCTACGAGCATTATCAGCTGCAACTTTACGTGCAAGATACCTTGCTAGCCCGAAACTATGGGGAACTTTAGCTAACAAATTACGATTCCACGGCAACTGGATCGAATAACTGCCTTCCGCATAAATGACACTACTTTTGAAATCCTCCAATTCTTTGTCATACTCTTTCTCTTTAGAGGGCACCCCTATGAGCTCCAAGTCCAATAGTTTATCAAGACCTGCTTGCACATCACACTGCTCGGCAACGTCCAACACGGAAGAACATACTTTAGGAGTTTCAAAAAAGGTCTTTAGAGTACCACGGTAACGATTTTGGTTTAATTTACATTTAGACTTTTTTCTTTTAGGTTTTGATTTGGTTGCGATAGCAGAAGAAGAAGAAGTTTTACTCAAATTAGTATTAGCAGCCTTGGCATCAGAAGTTGACGAGCAACTGTCTATCGTCTCAGATTCAGAGGCAACGACATGAGACAGAGATGACTTATAACATTTTAAGTCCCCGAAAGGTAGGAACCCATTAGAAACGCGCATGACCTTATAGTCAGCAACGTGTTGCAACTCAAGAACCCTGAACGCTTGAAGAGCATCGACACCTAAAATGCCGCTGACTTGGATACTATCCTCAATTATTTCCGGAAAGGAAGTGGACAACGGAAGCTTAGTTTTGAACAGAGCAAGTTTAGATTCCAAACCTTTCATTCCCATCTGCAGGTTTAAGTTCTGCATGGCGGAGACATCAAGCTCGTACTTCTCACTGTCTGGAAGCACGAGTTCAATGTTAATTTGCTTACCCCTTAATGGGACAGACGCGCCTACAGTGTTAACAGTAAGTTCCTGCAAGTCAACTGTAGAACAATCAGGGATTACAGTAGCTAAGTCGATAAGCGACTTTTGGCTACCCGTATCGATTAAAAAATAAATTCTTCTAACTACCCCATCATACTTAGTAGAAAGAGCTACGAGAGGGCACATCCGGAGACGTGCCTTTAACCGTCATGAGGAGGCGGCAGCAAGGGTAGAGAATGCTACAAATTTGGGACACAACGGGCTAACATGAGTGTTAGCTTTGCACAAAGAGCAAGAAAATGGAAGACCCTTAACTTTTGCAGGGCACTCTGAGTTTAAATGTTTGCTACTTAGACAAACGGTACATAATTGTAACTCACCAACTCGTTTCACGCGTTTTACGTGAGTGTCAAACTTCTTACAAGAAAAGGACGAATGGCCAGTTTGATTACAGAAACGACACACCTTAACACTGGGCAACTTATCGAGCACAGGAGAAGGTCTATTTATATCCCTAACTTCTGCTCGGGTTATTCCCCCCACCCTTTCATTTCGGAAGGGAAGAGGTGCTTTAGGTTTAGTTTTTGTTTCTAGAAGAGAAAGCACCTGATGTGCATTCTCAAACATTTCTAAGGAAAAGAAACTCGCTTTAAAATAGCGAAGGAGTTCTAAAAGAAAGAAGTCAGGAAGTTTAGTTTTAATAACGGAAGAAAACAGTAGGTTTCCAGACTTCTCGCTACAGAAGTCTAAACCCAGCTTGGATAGCTCGAGGCGACGAAACTTAACCTTAGAGAGGAAAGACCCTATTTCGGCTAAGCTTAGAACACCAGGACAGCTGATTAACTCGTCAACAGCCATAGAAATTAACTTGTCAGCATTTAGAAAATCTTGCTTGAGTAAAGCCCAAGCAGATCGGAAACTAGACTCTTCATTAGGAAGACCCTCAACCAGACTGAGAGCCCTCCCTTGAAGCCGATTCTTCAAAAAGATAAATTTTTGCCCCTCACTCATATTAGGATAAGCTTGAAGGGCATTAAGAAAAGACTCTTGAAAGTGAAGGAAAGCAAAAGGACAGACCTCATTGTCGCTAAACTTCTTTAACGTCAACTGAGGGGCTCTGAAGATATTCAAAGGAACATCAGAAATTGAAACCTTATTAGCCACAGAAGTAGGAACGGTATCACTTAAGTTTGACGCCTGGGAAGTTGAAATTGAATTTTTAAGTTCATCTAAAAGCTCTATCACCTGCACCTCATACTCGGCTCGCCTAGTCAGCTCCTCACCAGACACCTCATCAACATCAGAAGGTATAGTAGAGGACAGCTGTCTATAGGCCTGTAGAAGGCCACTCAACTGAGGAACGGCTTCCACACGGAAGGCTAGGTCACAGCCAGGCGAAAGAACTTTTTTACAAATAGCAGTTATACTACATTTTAAGCCCCGCATTTTTATGCTCAGGGCTGTAGAATTACTATTTTCACTCATTATTATAAAAAATGCAATTGTTAGGCTTATCAGGAAAACTGTTATCTAATTAAATACAGGTCTACACTCATTAAGTGGACAGATTACATCCCTTTAGAAACATGGAAAAATACTAATGACACAGAAAAATACAAAAAATTTCAATCACCCCACCAGGCACTTTTAAATTCACAACATTTTTTTTTTGTTTGGTTACGGTTACACTTTACAGATACACAAATTTCAAAATTTGCCTTAAATAATTTTAGGCTTTACACTTACACAATTTTTATAAGAGTGAACCTAAAAGGGGTTTATACAAGGTAAAAAAAAGGCTAGAACCTATAAACGTAAGGTCCAGCAACGAATACCTTGCCTAAAAATACAACACAGGTATCACTCAACTCAACTAATGAGACCTTAAAACTAATGAGATCCGACACTGACCCCGGCTATCCGGACAGCACAGCGACAGCACAATTTAATGAAATATATATAGTTTGTAGTTTATAATGAAGAAAGTTTAATAAAAAGGAAACGAAAATATGTAAGAAAAAGAAAAAAAATAGATACCAGGATTTTATCCTGTCGAACTCCAGCCAAGCTCCAACGTCAAAAGAACGGCACTGTAAAAAGCCGGCTGAATTGACGCCTAGTCAAAACTGCTTTCAGCAGCTTCAAGAGAATTTATATTTTTAAGTGAAGAATTGATATTAACTTCGAAAGAAGCTGAAGAAAATAATCTTCGAAAAAAGAACTATGTTCCGCCGTCCGGCTTTGGGGCGAAACTTCCAGAATTAACTGACACAAAAGACATAGTCCTACGGTCAAATTTGAGTATAGCTACCTGTGGGCCCGAATAAGTTCAGTGACTTCTAGGGCATCCTACCATCAAGGTTAGTCTTAGGAGTACAATAATGTTTAACCTAATTCACTTAAACTAGAGACGTATTAGACTGATCAATGAAATAATTAACTCGAAATTAGATACTTCATTTCACAATATAGTTCATATGGACTTGATTTAACAGTATAGTCGACAAACGATTCAAGAACAGACTGAAGATCGGCGAAATTAACCAAGGCGAATTACATTATTAGGACCAGTTATGTAGGTGACAAGGTTTGACTCTGTGATCTTACACGACTAGTAATCTGATAGGAAGTGAGACTCAAGATTATTTTTGAATACCTTATAAGAATTACTTTCACGGATCTCCGCAGGTATTGAGTTCCAAGTTTTAGTTCCAACGAAGAGGATACTGTGTTGTGACCGAGCCTTTGAGTAATAAGGAAGCATGAATTTACTTCTATTTCGGGTTAAATGGTCGTGATGACCAGTTTGCGCAGTTAATAGTTGTTTTAGGCTATTGTCGCCATCATTTGTTAATGTTTTGTAAATGAAATTGCAAATGGAGATTTTGTAGAGATCCGAGAGCTTAAGTATTCGTAAATTTTTGAATGAGTCATTTATGTGAGCATTATATTCTAGATTCTTTACCGCTCTTATGGCTCTTTTTTGCAGGGTAAAAATTTTGTTGGTTTTATTTTTATCAGTTCCGTACCATGCTTCTATTCCGTATTGCAAGTATGGTGAAATGAGCGTTCGGTAGAGCATTTGTAAGGCTGTTTCAGGCAGGAAATTTTTAACTTTATTTAGGATTCCGATAGATTTTGATAATTTAGAACTTATATGAGCGATGTGCTCTTTAAAGGTTAGATGTTTGTCTATTATGATGCCCAGGAATTTACTTGAGTTGGTTTCTTCGACTTCACCTTCGCCAATTTGAATGCGTGGGAGAGATATATTTTTCTTGTATGAGAATGTAATATATTTTGTTTTATCGATATTAAGGCTTATTTTATTAGCTTTAAGCCACAATGAAACCTTATGAAGTTCATTATTTATACGCTCCGCCATCCTAGCGGGATTTTGGTCTGGAAGGACCGCAGAAAGGGTACTGTCATCGGCAAAGAGTATGAATTTGAAGAATGATGTAGATTGAATGATATCATTGATAAAGATTAGAAATAGGAGAGGCCCAAGGACAGATCCTTGTGGAACTCCATGGCTAATTGTCTGTGGGTCTGATTTTGCGTCGTCAATGACAACGTATTGTTTCCGATTTGCTAAGTATGATCTGAACCAATCATGGGCAGCCCCTCGAATGCCATAACAATGTAGTTTCGAGAGTAATAAGTTATGGTCCACACAATCGAATGCTTTTCGAAAGTCAAGAAATACGGAGAAAACAAGCTTTCCTTCATCTATATTAGAATAAAGGTATTGCAAATGATTTAATACCGCTTGTGTCGTAGATTTCTTAGAACGAAAACCGTATTGTTTGTCGTAGAGGAAAGATTTTTGTTCAAAATACGAATACACTTTTTTATACACTATTTTCTCGAATATTTTGCTAATAATTGGTAGTACAGAGATAGGTCTATAATTGTTAATGCAGTTTTTATCACCATTTTTAAAAATAGGGGTGACTCTCGCAACTTTGAAAGAGTTGGGAAGATACCTTGAGAAAGGGATTGGTTGATAATATAAGATATGCACGGTGCTATTATATCAGCTATAGCCTTAAGAACTTTAGTCGAAAAATTTTTCAATCCACTTGATTTATTTTTCAAGTTGTTTATGCACGTAATTACATCGGAGGGATTAGTTGGCGTGAAAAAGAAAGAGTTAGGTTCACGGACATGGTCCATGTATTGCAAGTGGTCTCTGGGTTCACTGAAGACACTATCGGCTCTATTTTTTCCTATGTTTACAAAAAAGTTGTTAAACACAGTTGCAATATCTTTTTTCTCGTGGTATTTTACATTTTCGTGAACGACGGACTCAATTGTTTTCGTAGTATTATTATTCGGTTTATAGCATGAATTAAGCAGGCGCCAAGTTTTTTTAATATCAGTTTTGTATTCAGTAAATTTGCGCGTGAAGTAGTCTCGTTTTGAGGTTCGTATTTGATTTGTCACATGATTCCTGAATCGGTTATACGTTACTTTAGATATTCGCCCTTCGTATAGTAAGGCTAGGTACGCTTGACGTTTCTTTATATTGATCACGATATCTTCAGTAATCCAGGGCTTTTGTCTATTTTTCGGCGTAATTGTGCGGGTGATTATTGGGCAACACTGGTTGTATGCGGTCGTTATAATTTCAGTTAAATTTAGTATTGCTTCATCAATGTTTATCGCATTATTGTCCCGTTCATAGATGTCTAATGATGGCATTAATTCTTCTAGAACAGTTCGCATTGTTCCCAAGTTGTATTCGTTTACACAACGAAATGAATAAGTATCAGCCTGTGGGCTGGGACAAGGATTATAGACATTTTTCTTGATGAGAAACACCGGGAAATGGTCAGATAAGTCAGAAGTTATTATTCCGGTAAGAAAATCAGTCGGATCTAACATAAAAATATTATCGAGTAACGTAGCCGATTCAGAAGCAACACGCGTAGGTTTCGTGATGATTGGAAGGAAGGAGCTAGACTGAAAAACATTTATGAAGTTTGAGGTTTGCTCACAGCTATCATATTGTAGAAGATCGTAGTTGAAATCCCCGCAGATTATTATGTCATTATATAGAGACTTGTTGAACTGAGATATTATGCTTTGAAGCTCGTTCAGGAAAGAGACGTTACAAGCTGTTGGGGGCCTATATACTGTCCCAAGCACAATCCGTTTATCATTTTTCGTTAGTTCTATAAATAAAGTCTCAATATGTTCACGATTCATAGTTGCACTTAAAATGACTTTCGAAGATATATGTTTAGATATGTACGTACTGATGCCACCACCACGTTTGTTACTACGGAGTGAATGATGGCTATAATAGTTTTGAATTTGAATCAGGTCTTTAGATGAGTCGTCTAGCCAACTTTCGGTGAAACTGAGAACATCAAAATTGCTGTTCAGCTCAGTGATAGTACAAGATATTTCATCTATTTTTGGATAAATGGATCTACAGTTCCAACATAATAGAGAAAAATCGTTACAGGTCTTCCTCATCGATTCATTGAATTTTTTAATATTTAGGTATTTACAGTTTCCAGTTTCATTTAGGTTTGGGTGCAGTCTATTCAAATGATTGAGATCTGGATCAATATTGTCGAATATGTCAACATGGTCAGTCATTAGCATTATGAGACAGTAAGTAAAATGTAACGTAAAAATAAAAATGATAAAAACTACAGGATCAAGGTAAAAATAAGGACATTCCTAATTAAACTAAAAAAAAGAGAAACTAAAAACACACAGAGATTATTAGTCTAAATTGTCTAAAACCTAGTATGATTTCATAAGGAGAGCGCAAATTCAGTCCATGAGCAGGAACATTAGGGATCACAAATGGCAAATAATGTAGTTACAAGGCTGTCGTACCAGTGGTTTCCGCATATAACACTTATAAGATGTAGCAAGGACGAAATGGATTTAAAAACGATGTGACAGTGAAGTTATTTATGGAATTTAAAAATCTTGACTATCTAAATTGTTTCCAGATTTAGAAACATATACACGAGTTAAGTCTGAGCAGCAAGTTCGGTATGAGCATTCGATAAAAAGGAGAAAAGAAAGAAATTGAAAAACAATTTAGTAAGCAGCAAAACAAGGCTGCAAGGTCGACGTGGATGTCTTGAAGAGGTAAACGTAATTCAATCACAAATCAAGAAGAAAACATGTGGACAGATATTAAAATAATATTAAACTCAATATGTCAGTCTAAAAAACATACTAATCACGAATAATTTCCTCTGAGGACTTGCCGACATGTTGCAACAAGTACTTGTCTAGTTCTTCAGGTGTATTGATGGTTAGAGGTTTCTGAGTTACTTTTCCAGGTATCTTTGGAGAGAAGACGTTGATATTGCCATCCAAACTTCTTGCGGGTCCTATTTGTTCCGGAAATTTTCGTTTGGCCAATCTCAGAGTGTACATTATACTTGCTCGCGAAGGTACTAAGTATTCATTCACGTAGAGTTGTTCCGGTTTTGTCACACGGCAGGCTGTCAGAACTTCTTGCTTCTTTTCGTATTTTCGTAGCTCAAAAGAAATGTTTCTTTTATCGACGTTTCCGGGTGGAGGTTTTTTTCCCAATCTACTCGCTGTGGTGATGTCAGAGTTACTCAGGTTGATTTTGAGTTGGTCCTTCATGAGCTGGCAAACCGTTTCTATGCAATTTTCTTCAGGACGTGATTGCGGCAGTTCCCCTGATATAACCAAAGTGCGTTTTTTGTTCTCCAATTCTTCACGTTCTTCTTTCCGTTCGAGTCGCTCTAGACGAGAGACTATGTCATTCATCTTCTTATCTTGTTCTTCAATTCTTGCATTTTGATTTGATTCTTTCTTCGTTAGTGTTTCAATCATCGTTTTCAATTCACTAATTTCGCTTTGAAATTTCTTCATTACTGATTTGAAGAGATCAATTAGGATGGAAACTACTTGCTTACTCGGTTTTGGCAAGCCTCGTACATCTGGATAGTCAAGCTCCAGCGTACCCTCGCTGTTGTTGTCTTTGGTTGAGCTTGTCGCCATCTTGTGAGAAGGGAGACACTCTTAAAAAGAAGCAAGGGTTGAGTGCTTGTTCTGATGGAATATTCACACTTTTTGTTCGATTTTTTGAATTTGGTTAGATAAAATTTATTCTTGGATCCTCATGGTCTGAGTGGGCACTCTTTTTGGTTAGAAATGCATGACCATTAACCAGTTGGGCACTTTGTTTCGGAGCAAAGACACAGACGTCCTCACTGCCTCACTGCACTCACTGCACTTCAACTATGTTCCGCCGTCCGGCTTTGGGGCGAAACTTCCAGAATTAACTGACACAAAAGACATAGTCCTACCCAATACTGCAAGTAAAACGATTTATGACAAATGGAAACAAAAAATAGGAGGCTCACCTGAAGATCTTCGAAGATTATATTCAGGCGAACATCTCCTCAATTAAGCCGGCTGTCTAGGACTGTATGCCCCGGAAGCAGGGGTCGGAAGAGGTCAGAGCACGCATAAGCACACGCGCTCGCGACCAAGTCGTGTCGGCATCTGAGTTGGCAGCCAGTTGCGGCGTCTTCCTCATCTTGCTCGAATCCGTCGATAAGGGTTCGGATTCGCTCAAGAAAACAAGATAATGAAGGCATCTACGGATGCTTTATTTCCAATCAAGCCTGATACATATCACCTTGTACATTGGATTTTCAAATGCCTTAGAACTAACGCCAGGACGCCATGACGCTTTCCCCCGGTCAAGACCGGTACCCATTTCAGACACCTGGGTAGAGTGGGGTATTGTGCTTGGAATTTTTCTCCTATACCCAACAGAGAAAATCGCCACTGCCAGCGCCGAGTTTCGAACCCGGGTCCCGGCCGCACGGCGGTGGAACCTATAGCACACGGCTATCGCACACAAGACGAACAATTCATTTATGTTCATGATGTTAGTCGCCAGGAAAGTGAAGCTAGCACTCCCACAATTGCCCCGGTTTGTCATAAATTGTTAGCGTTTTACTTTTTAGGCTTGTTTAAATTGGGATAAAGCCTTTGTCCTTTATTATGCAAGGTATTGGGTGACTTGCACAGGACTTCAGTAATGAGCAATGGCTGGATTTGCGACATGACATTACCCAGGCATTTGACTCCGTCAATCACTCTTTGCTTTTGGATGAACTTCTGAGTATATGAATAAGTGGAAACCTGTTCTGTTTCATTAGAGACTTCCTGTCAAACAGGAAACTCCAAACAAAGCAGGGGAGCACACTCTCACCTCCCTTCCCAGCCTTACAGGGAGTCCCTCAAGGGTCTGTGCTGAGCCCACTCCTCTTCAATATTTTCATAAATGACATATCCGAAGCTTTCCCACACAACATTGAGTACTCACTCTATGCTGATGATTGTGCACTATGGATGAGTACCTCTGACATCCCTGCAGCCATCAATACCTTACAACTTGCTCTAGACAACCTATTGAAATGGGCTCACAAGTGGAGTCTGTCATTGGCTCCAAGCAAACCAAAAGCCATGATCTTTACTCACCGAAGGTTACCACAGCTGCTACCTCTCCCAATGCATGGTATTCCATTGGAATTTGTCTCAAACTAAAAATTTTTAGGCATCACTTTTGACTGTCGCCTCACCTACAGCAAGCACATAAAATCACAAAAAGACAAATCCATGAGGGACATGAGACTCCTAAGAATAATTTCAGCTCAGGGATGGGAAGCAGACTACGCTACGCTCAAAACACTACACAAATCTCTAATACGCAGCAAATTAGACTATGGCACTTTCCTCTTCCATGCTGCAGCACCATCAACATTATTAATTCTAGATCGAATACAATATGCCGCAGCTCGGCTTCTACTAGGTGCATTAAAATGCACCCCTTAACAACTCTGGAAGCAGAAGCAGACTTGATGCCCCTCTCTATTCGACGTCAAATGCTACTATCTCAATACGTGACTAGAATTCTATCAATAAAAGATCACCCAGTATGCAAACTTCTAACTTCATTCTACCCTTTCAACTTTTACAACATCCAACCTCGACCTCTGCCACTTACAGCAATAGCACACAATGAGCTTCAAAACATGGGCAACAAACCATCAAATATTCAAGCTCTAGAGAAACATGTCTTCCACTGCACCCCTCTCCCCCATGTCAAACACACTCTGCACCAGTTCATAAAGGCTTCTCTCCCAAATTCATCATGGCAGCAGATATTTGCCGAACTCCTATCTCAATATCCAACCTGCACTCCCATATATTGTGATGGCTCCCGTGGTGCCGGAGGGAGCGGAGCAGCAGCATGGGGGGATGGAACGTCACTTCTTGCTCATCTACAAGACTATTCTTCAGTACTAACTACAGAACTCTATGCTATCCTCATTGCAATATCCTTTTTCTCAGAGCAACCTGGACCATTTCTTATATTAACAGACTCACTCAGCTCTATCAGAGCTATCCAAAACCTGCACCGTAAATCACACTTCCTAACCTTATACACTTTTAGGAAGTAGTGGCAAACACAGTGGTCCGCATCGCGCTCCACCCTGATACAAATCAAACCCACATTGGGGATTGCTCCATACCTCTCCCTTCCTCATCGGGAGCAAATAATACTTTCGCGAGTGAGACTTTCGCGAGCCGTCTCACCCACCAACAAATCTTCTCGGGTTCATCTCCAGCCTCCTGCTCATCCTGCAAGTGCAAGTGCTCATTTGAGAATATTTTGTTCAATGCCCAGCTCTGACTGCCTCACGCCATCAACTGACCCTGGAGTGCAGCAAGACTGGAAAGACCCTGTCCTTGAGTGTGCTACTGTCAGAAAATTTCCCTCTAAAACAGCTAATTAAGTTCCTGGAAAACACGGGATTCTCAGCTGCGATTTAGCTGTGCTACAATCTTCTGTGAACAAGGCCCCTATGCCCCTGAAGGCTGGGTGCCTAAACTTGAACTTGAACTTGAAATTGAGGGCCGACAGCGTCGGGGCCTTTGTAACGGCCTACAATTCCCTCCACAGTTATCACACAAAGAGTTCAGCGCCTGGTACCAGACTTGTCCACTAAACTACTCAGGATTTATTAATCCTTGTCACAAGCTGCCATTGGATGGCGTCACTGGGATAGCCAGTGCGTCAAAACACCATCCCCAGGCATATTGGGTCATTACTGACCATTCTACCTGACTGGCTCATTCCAGTCACTGTCTCTTACTCCAGGCACGCACAAGAAACAATTTCATAGCTTCAATGATACTCAAATTGCACTCCTGATCCAATCCAGCAAGACAGCTCATACCGCAATCATCTTCAGCACATCTGGCATACCACTCATTCTCTCCATACTGCTCAAGCACCACATTCATAAAACTTTCTCTCTCTTGCTCATACTTACTACATTCCAGCACAAAATGCTCAATTGTTTCCTCCACTCCACTAATACACTGCCGACATAATCTGTTATTATTCTCATTCCACCTCCATGTACGTCTGTTCACACTCAATGACTTACATCTCACAGCAAACAAGAGTTGACTTCCAAAACTACCATCATAGAACATCTCAAACTTAGGTGCTTCTTTTTTCATATACCAGTCAAGTGTAGGCTTCCGCACCATGCTAAGCCTCCACTTATTCAATCCATACTCTTTTGTTTTCCTCTCAATCTCTTTCTTCCACCTCTTGCAGTCCCACTCAGGCCCTACACCTCCAGGATTTATTAAACTCCAGTCATCCACAGGTCTCCCAATTCTAACATGAATAATCTTTTGCATACTAAGCTTCCTTGCATGCCCCCAACACACTTTCTCCCAATAGCTTACACTCAGATTCCATTCAAAAATTCGCTTTACCCATCTGCTATTCTGCATTCTTTCAATTCTCACCTTATAATTCAGCACCGCCTTCATCATTCTTTCTGAAAATAGGCTCCACCCAAGGTCACCTCTGATGGCTTCTGTAGCTGTCCATTTTGGAGCACCCAATGCTAACCGTCCTACCTTATTTTGTATTACATCCAGCTTTTCAAGATCACTTCCATTCCAGGCAAGAGCACTCATACCATACATGACACTAGGTACAGCAACATACTTCCACATTCCTCTCACACATTCATACTTGTTTGCTCTGTATCTGGCCACGCTACTTAATCGTCCACTCCACTGCATAGCTTTTGCCACTTTCTCACCCTTAGTTCTAGTGCATCCATCTTCACTTATCATACAACCTAGATATTTGTATTCTTTTGTTCTACCTATTCTGATTTCTCCAATATTCCACAGTCTGTCTCTATCAGTCTCATCACTATTTATAACCATAACCTTGCTTTTGTCGGCACTGAAGTTCATCTTGAAATCTCTACTATATCCGTTCACAATGTCAAGCATCCTTTGCAGTTCATGTCCACATCCACTAACCACAACCACATCATCAGCATACAACAAACAGCTCAGTCTCTCATTACCAACTTTCAGTCCTAAGCCACTCCTTCTCAGTCGAACTGCTAATTCTTCTGTGTACAATCCAAACAACAGGGGAGACAGAGTACGTCTCACTCCTCTAACACTCCTCACTTGCCCCGTTTCCAAATTTCCTAACCTGTATATAGCGCTTGTGTTCTCATACAGACTTTGTACAATTTTTACTATTTTTCTGCTAAACCCAACTTTTCTCAGAACTTCAAAGAGCCTAACCCGATCCACTCTGTCATACGCTTTTTCAATATCCAGGAATGCTAAATACACCTTCTTATCATCCTTCCTCATTCGCTCAATTATTTCACTCACTGCAAACAGATTATCTTCCCCACGTCTATCCTGCCTAAAACCATTCTGTTCTTCACCTAGGACTCCTAATTCCTCAACTAAATTTTTCATTCTCTCATTCAAAATACCACAAAATATCTTACATACACTGTCAGCCAGGGCAATTGGTCTGTAATTTTTAAGTTCTTTCATACTCTTATGTCCACCCTTATGCAACAGAACTACATTACACTTGTTCCAGTCATCCGGTACTCTTTCACTCTTCCATATCTCATCAAATAAACATTTCAACATACTGACCACACTCTCTCCTCCAAATTTATAGAACTCATATGGGATCTTATCAGGGCCACATGCCTTTCCATTTTTCACTTTCTTCAAAAAACTTACAATCTCTTCACAAGTGATTTCGTCTTCCATTTGCAGTTCACGTTCATCAATCAGAAAATTTATGGGTGCATTATCTGTAACCTGCTCATTCATTCCACCAATGTCCTCCCAGTATTCTTCAACTGCTTTCATTTCACCAGTTGCATCCTATCTTGCACACTGCAACCATTAACTACTAATTCATCAACTTGAACTTCACTACTTCTATCATTACCTTGTATAAACTTATACCAATCTTTTATTCCATCCGGACCTTTCTTTCTTAGATTTTCAACTTGGTGTCTCTCCTCTTTAACTCTAGCCTCATTAATCATTCTCCTTACTTTCTTCTGCTGGTCCTTGTACTCATTCCATACACTCTGCCATTCATCCTCAGTAATTCTGCGTCTTTCATACATTTTCCTTATACAGCGTTGTTTTTTATTCAAAGTCTTCCTTCTCATTCGTTCTTCCTTTATCTCACTTGTAAACCACCTGGCATTCCCTGTCCCTTTCCTACCTTTTATTCTACCAATCTTTTGCTCTGCTATATCATACAAGGTTCTTGCAATCTCACCATTTAGGTCATTTACATTTCCCCACCTGTTCCAGTTATACCTACTCAATTCATTCTTAAATTCTTCCCAGTTTGCCTTTTTTATCTGCCAACTTTCTTTCACACTACTGACCTTTTGCATTGACTCCTTTCTACCCCAGTTATATTCAAGCACAAGCATTTTATGGTCACTATCAATATCAAAATCATCTTCATCTACAAACATTTCATTGACACACTCTCTTGCTCTACTATTCACAATCATATAGTCAATTGCAGTTGTCCATTCCCTGCTTTGCCATGTATGCAAGCCATTTCCTATTGTTACATTCAGGTTTTCAAGTTCATTCTCATCACAAAAATCTATCAATTTTTGTCCATTTGCATTCACCGGCTCACCAAGTATACCAACATGACCATTCATGTCACCCATCACAATCAGAGGGCACCTGCAGTGTTCTCGTACAATCCTTGTTAATATTTCATACTTTTTTACATTCTCTTCATGAGCTAAAATCCCATCAGTTGTCATATAACATACAATCACAACAATACATTCTCTGGCATGCATTCTTTCACACTTAATTGCTAACAAATCTTCACTTTCAGGTTCATTTCCAACAGATAGTTCCTCTAATTTCCAATTTAGAGCATTCTTTACAATCAAACCAACTCCACCACCTCTTTTTTGCCAATTTACACGCCCTTTTCCTATCATATGATACTTATTCTCCTTACATGTTAAACTGACTCTATCACGCATTTGGGTCTCTACTACACCAACACAATCCAATTTTCCATTCTCAAATTCTACTACGAGGTCATCTAACTTTCCTGCATTCCATCCACGCACATTTATACTTTCAAACCTCACAACACAATTGGACAATTCCAGACGTTCCTCACTTTTGCTCTGACGGATTTTCATTCATCCAGTTCCAGCTTCCATTATGACAGAGTAGCCCTGATCCACCGGATATATTTCTTGGAGAGTTTCATCTCACCTTCTTTTGTAAGATGGACTCCATCTCCAAGAAAACACCCATCCTGGATCACGCTATCCATGTCAAGGAAGCTGGAACCCAGCTCACGCTTTCTCACACTCTCAGCTCTCATACTCATAATCCTTTCATGCAACTCTCTATTCACCTCCTTTCGCACCCTTTCATACTCCTCATCACACGCAGGCCTTCTTAGGAGGCTAGTCACCGTCACTCTAACATTCTTCTTATGCGCCCTATCAACAACTTCCATAATTGCATTCACCGTACGTTCTCTCCCACATTCAAGCAACCCATTGCCACCTCCTTGCAGTACAACCATTCCTTCATCCATTCCATCTATCACTCTCTCAGCATGCCTACAAATCTCCTCCACTCCTTTCCCTCTCATGCTCATACATCCACTACTGTCACTCATACATACAAACCTATCAACATTCTTCACCATGCTATCTCCACATATTCTAATCATAGGTCTTACTCTCCCTTTCATGCTACTCTTTCGCTCACTTCTTTCACTCAGACCATTCTTTCCATTCATCTTCCTTTCATTCGCTTCCACTACAGGCTCCTGCACCTCATGTGGCACCACAACAGGTGGCTCATTCACTCTCTTTCCATTTTTACCTCTTTCATCATGCTCATTCATCCTTCTACTCTCATCTGTTACATTTGCACCATCATTTGCTTCATTCACACTCCTTGCATCATCATTTGCATTATCATCCACTTCATTTGCACTCCTTGCACCACCATTTACCTCTTCATTCACTGCATTTGCACCATTCTCATTCTTTCCTTCGTTCAGCTTCCTTTCATCCTTCAAGTCAGCCTCTAAAGCAACCATCAAAATTGTCAATCTCTCAACCTCCTCTTTCAACTTCTTACTTTCATCATTCAAACATTTCCAGCACGTAAACACAAGATCACTCAACTTTCTCCGACTCATTTCTCTCAACCTTTGCATGCATCTATATCTATCCACTCTTTACAAGTCATGCACTCAATCTCCTCATCCATTCCACTTGCACCTCCCTTCCTACGACCAGTCCTATTTCTTGCCATCCTCAAACACAGACTTCTCTCTCAGTACAAATTTCACAGGCAGAAGAAGTCTTCACTCACCAAATCTACTGAAAATCAAGTTATCAAACCAAAAGAAACAAAAACGTTTCCTACTACTCTCACAGTCACTCTCTACAATGTCACACACTATACTCTTTATATGCAAAGAAAGCTTACCAGTCAAAACAGCTCAGTCAAAAATTGCAAGTCACCACACCAAAGTCCAATGCTCAGTCTCAACTCTCACGCAACAAAAAAAACTACTCTCACGAGCACTCCATACAAAGTCACACACTTTACTCACGTGAATATACAAACTATACCAGTTTTTCAGCAACTTCACTTTAATTCACCAAAATTTTCGTCGGAGAATTAGACGCACGTGCACACCGTATCGTACCCGTCGGAGTCAACCGGAGTCAAACCTTGAACTTGAACTTGAACTTGAACTTGAGGGCCGACAGCGTCGGGGCCTTTGTAACGGCCTACAATTCCCTCCACAGTTATCACACAAAGAGTTCAGCGCCTGGTACCAGACTTGTCCACTAAACTACTCAGGATTTACCAATCCTCGTCACAAGCTGCCATTGGATGGCGTCACTGGGATAGCCAGTGCGTCAAAACACCATCCCCCAGGCATATTGGGTCATTACTGACCATTCTACCTGACTGGCTCATTCCAGTCACTGTCTCTTACTCCAGGCACGCACAAGAAACAATTTCATAGCTTCAATGATACTCAAATTGCACTCCTGATCCAATCCAGCAAGACAGCTCATACCGCAATCATCTTCAGCACATCTGGCATACCACTCATTCTCTCCATACTGCTCAAGCACCACATTCATAAAACTTTCTCTCTCTTGCTCATACTTACTACATTCCAGCACAAAATGCTCAATTGTTTCCTCCACTCCACTAATACACTGCCGACATAATCTGTTATTATTCTCATTCCATCTCCATGTACGTCTGTTCACACTCAATGACTTACATCTCACAGCAAACAAGAGTTGACTTCCAAAACTACCATCATAGAACATCTCAAACTTAGGTGCTTCTTTTTTCATATACCAGTCAAGTGTAGGCTTCCGCACCATGCTAAGCCTCCACTTATTCAATCCATACTCTTTTGTTTTCCTCTCAATCTCTTTCTTCCACCTCTTGCAGTCCCACTCAGGCCCTACACCTCCAGGATTTATTAAACTCCAGTCATCCACAGGTCTCCCAATTCTAACATGAATAATCTTTTGCATACTAAGCTTCCTTGCATGCCCCCAACACACTTTCTCCCAATGGCTTACACTCAGATTCCATTCAAAAATTCGCTTTACCCATCTGCTATTCTGCATTCTTTCAATTCTCACCTTATAATTCAGCACTGCCTTCATCATTCTTTCTGAAAATAGGCTCCACCCAAGGTCACCTCTAATGGCTTCTGTAGCTGTCCATTTTGGAGCACCCAATGCTAACCGTCCTACCTTATTTTGTATTACATCCAGCTTTTCAAGATCACTTCCATTCCAGGCAAGAGCACTCATACCATACATGACACTAGGTACAGCAACATACTTCCACATTCCTCTCACACATTCATACTTGTTTGCTCTGTATCTGGCCACGCTACTTAATCGTCCACTCCACTGCATAGCTTTTGCCACTTTCTCACCCTTAGTTCTAGTGCATCCATCTTCACTTATCATACAACCTAGATATTTGTATTCTTTTGTTCTACCTATTCTGATTTCTCCAATATTCCACAGTCTGTCTCTATCAGTCTCATCACTATTTATAACCATAACCTTGCTTTTGTCGGCACCAAAGTTCATCTTGAAATCTGTACTATATCCGTTCACAATGTCAAGCATCCTTTGCAGTTCATGTCCACATCCACTAACCACAACCACATCATCAGCATACAACAAACAGCTCAGTCTCTCATTACCAACTTTCAGTCCTAAGCCACTCCTTCTCAGTCGAACTGATAATTCTTCTGTGTACAATCCAAACAACAGGGGAGACAGAGTACAGCCCTGTCTCACTCCTCTAACACTCCTCACTTGCCCCGTTTCCAAATTTCCTAACCTGTATATAGCGCTTGTGTTCTCATACAGACTTTGTACAATTTTTACTATTTTCCTGCTAAACCCAACTTTTCTCAGAACTTCAAAAAGCCTAACCCGATCCACTCTGTCATACGCTTTTTCAATATCCAGGAATGCTAAATACACCTTCTTATCATCCTTCCTCATTCGCTCAATTATTTCACTCACTGCAAACAGATTATCTTCCCCACATCTATCCTGCCTAAAACCATTCTGTTCTTCACCTAGGACTCCTAATTCCTCAACTAAATTTTTCATTCTCTCATTCAAAATACCACAAAATATCTTACATACAGTGTCACCCAGTGCAATTGGTCTGTAATTTTTAAGTTCTTTCATACTCTTATGTCCACCCTTATGCAACAGAACTACATTACACTTGTTCCAGTCATCCGGTACTCTTTCACTCTTCCATATCTCATCAAATAAACATTTCAACATACTGACCACACTCTCTCCTCCAAATTTATAGAACTCATATGGGATCTTATCAGGGCCACATGCTTTTCCATTTTTCACTTTCTTCAAAAAACTTACAATCTCTTCACAAGTGATTTCGTCTTCCATTTGCAGTTCACGTTCATCAATCAGAAAATTTATGGGTGCATCATCTGTACCCTGCTCATTCATTCCACCAATGTCCTCCCAGTATTCTTCAACTGCTTTCACCAGTTGCATCCTATCTTGCACACTGCAACCATTAACTACTAATTCATCAACTTGAACTTCACTACTTCTATCATTACCTTGTATAAACTTATACCAATCTTTTATTCCATCCGGACCTTTCTTTCTTAGATTTTCAACTTGGTGTCTCTCCTCTTTAACTCTAGCCTCATTATTCATTCTCCTTACTTTCTTCTGCTGGTCCTTGTACTCATTCCATGCACTCTGCCATTCATCCTCAGTAATTCTGTTTCTTTCATACATTTTCCTCATACTGCGTTGTTTCTTATTTAAGGTCTTTCTTCTCATTCGTTCTTCCTATATCTCACTTGTAAACCACCTGGCATTCCCTGTCCCTTTCTTACATTTTATTCTACCAATCTTTTGCTCTGCCACATCATACAAGGTTCTTGCAATCTCAGCATTTAGGTCATTTACATTTCCACACCTGTTCCAGTTATACCTACTCAATTCATTCTTAAATTCTTCCCAGTTTGCCTTTTTTATCTGCCAACTTTCTTTCACACTACTGACCTTTTGCATTGACTCCTTTCTATCCCAGTTATATTCAAGCACAAGTATTTTATGGTCACTATCAATATCAAAATCATCTTCATCTACAAATATTTCATTGACACACTCTCTTGCTCTACTATTCACAATCATATAGTCAATTGCAGTTTTCCATTCCCTGCTTTGCCATGTATGCAAGCCATTTCCTATTGTGACATTCAGGTTTTCAAGTTCATTCTCATCACAAAAATCTATCAATTTTTGTCCATTTGCATTCACCGGCTCACCAAGTATACCAACATGGCCATTCATGTCACCCATCACAATCAGAGGGCACCTGCAGTGTTCTCGTACAATCCTTGTTAATATTTCATACTTTTTTACATTCTCTTCATGAGCTAAAATCCCATCAGTTGTCATATAACATACAATCACAACAATACATTCTCTGGCATGCATTCTTTCACACTTAATTGCTAACAAATCTTCACTCTCAGGTTCATTTCCAATAGGAAGTTCCTCTAATTTCCAATTTAGAGCATTCTTTACAATCAAACCAACTCCACCACCTCTTTTTTGCCAATTTACACGCCCTTTTCCTATCATATGATACTTATTCTCCTTACATGTTAAATTGACTTTATCACGCATTTGGGTCTCTACTACACCAACACAATCCAATTTTCCATTCTCAAATTCTACTACGAGGTCATCTAACTTTCCTGCATTCCATCCACGCACATTTATACTTCCAAACCTTACAACACAATTGGACAATTCCAGACGTTCCTCACTTTTGCTCTGACGGATTTTCATTCATCCAGTTCCAGCTTCCATTATGACATGAGTAGCCCTGATCCACCGGATATATTTCTTGGAGAGTTTCATCTCACCTTCTTTTGTAAGATGGAATCCATCTCCAAGAAAATACCCATCCTGGATCACGCTATCCATGTCAAGGAAGCTGGAACCCAGCTCACGCTTTCTCACACTCTCAGCTCTCATACTCATAATCCTTTCATGCAACTCTCTATTCACCTCCTTTCGCACCCTTTCATACTCCTCATCACACGCAGGCCTTCTTAGGAGGCTAGTCACCGTCACTCTAACATTCTTCTTATGCGCCCTATCAACAACTTTCATAATTGCATTCACCGTACGTTCTCTCCCACATTCAAGCAACCCATTGCCACCTCCTTGCAGTACAACCATTCCTTCATCCATTCCATCTATCACTCTCTCAGCATGCCTACAAATCTCCTCCACTCCTTTCCCTCTCATGCTCATACATCCACTACTGTCACTCATACATACAAACCTATCAACATTCTTCACCATGCTATCTCCACATATTCTAATCATAGGTCTTACTCTCCCTTTCATGCTACTCTTTCGCTCACTTCTTTCACTCAGATCATTCTTTCCATTCATCTTCCTTTCATTCGCTTCCACTACAGGCTCCTGCACCTCATGTGGCACCACAACAGGTGGCTCATTCACTTTCTTTCCATTTTTACCTCTTTCATCATGCTCATTCATCCTTCTACTCTCATCTGTCACATTTGCACCATCATTTGCTTCATTCACACTCCTTGCACCATCATTTGCCTTATCATCCACTTCATTTGCACTCCTTGCACCACCATTTACCTCTTCATTCACTGCATTTGCACCATTCTCATTCTTTCCTTCGTTCAGCTTCCTTTCATCCTTCAAGTCAGCCTCTAAAGCAACCATCAAAATTGTCAATCTCTCAACCTCCTCTTTCAACTTCTTACTCTCATCATTCAAACATTTCCAGCACGTAAACACAAGATCACTCAACTTTCTCCGACTCATTTCTCTCAAACCTTTGCATGCATCTATATCTATCCACTCTTTACAAGTCATGCACTCAACCTCCTCATCCATTCCACTTGCACCTCCCTTCCTACGACCAGTCCTATTTCTTGCCATCCTCAAACACAGACTTCTCTCTCAGTACAACCTAACTCAACAAGTAAACAAGTAAGTAAACGTAATGCGGAACGGATTGCTGTCGGTATGGGCGTTTAGATGTTATCTCTTCCGTCCGTTTCTCAGGAGAACCATAAACAAAGTTCCGAGATAAAGCCGCTGATAAGCTGAGTGTTAATGTCACCAATGTTGGAGAGTGGGTGAACGAATCTCGGTATTTTCTACGTTGTTATTTCTAGTTCAGGATGAAAAACAGTACATTTTAGATTTGTGAATTTGGCCCCTGCACTAAATATGATCGAAATCATAAGTGGAAGGTTTTGTGAAATAGGTATATAACCTAAACATGTAGAAGCATCAAGCAGCTGGTGAGGAATAAAATCAAATGAATTACAATCATTCTACTGGTATGTTGGCTGGAATATGGTTGGCAGGTTAAAGTGTTAACAAGTTTGGAATTTAAACTATTTCTTTAATGAATGTTGTATTTTTAATACTATTTGTTTTGTGTCAGGGTATTCTTTCCGAAAAATGTATCATGATTTGTGTTGTATTAGGAGAGTGTAATGAGCATGAAGAAAAACATCAATTATTTTGGTAAATCTGAAGGATATGTCAGTTATCGATTTTCCACTTTTTGGTGCCTGAACCTAATTAATTGAATCAAAATAAACAAGTTTTCTTCTATGCACTTTTGGTCTCAAGTGAGTATTTTACGATTTATAGCGGTGGTAAATGTTGAGGATTTGACCATAAACGATTTTCCCCTTTTGGATGCCTAAACCTAGTTAATTATGTGTAAATAAACAACTTCCTTCTATGCACTTTCCGTCTGAAATAATTATTTAACGAGTTATAGGAATGAATTACTTACAACAACTGTAGTGTTTGGAGTGGGAAGTAATTAAGTTTAAACTTTGAAATTGCCTTTTGCAGCAATAATAACGGAAGCCAACATTGTATTACAAACGTAAAGAGGTTGGGTCATTAGGGGTAGCCACAGTTCTTCTAGAGAAAATTATAAATAAAGGTTGTAACTGACCCATTACGTCAAATGATCGAGTGTGTGCAAGCGCGCACCGCTGCTTTGACGTAACTGGCAGCCTTGAGATGACCGCAGGTCCGTAACTTCAACCCCGGTATATCGTGGGTTTGACGTATCTGGGAACATTCAAATTGTCTTTTGCATCGACAATATAACTTGTCATCTCATTAACTATGTTTATGCATAGTAAAATTTCAATTGATTTATAATTTTCACTAAAAGAACTGTGGCTACCCCTCACAACCCAACCTCTTTACGTTTGTAATAAAGTGTTTACCGCTGCTTTGACGTAACTGGCAGCCTTGAGGTGATCGCAGGTCCGTAACTTCAACCCGGGTATATCGTGGGTTCGATGTATCTGGGAACATTCGAATTAACACTTTAACCGCAACTACTAAATATTAAGTTGAACACCAAACTCAAATTAAAAGTCAACTGCAGCGCGCGATGTTGAAAATAGCAAACATGAACTGGATCGTGCCTTCATTTAGCTTTGATTAAGTATTTATGGAAATTGTGTTTGTGAATACTGGTCGGTCTGCAGCGTTGTGAAAATTACCTCCGTGTACCACCGGTGGGTCACGCTGCGGTCAAAGTGTTAAGTCTTTTGCATCGACAATATAACTCGTCATCTCATTAATCATGTTTATGCTTAGTAGAATTTCAATTGATTTATAATTTTCACTAAAAAAACTGTGGCTACCCTTCACAACCCAACCTCTTTATGTTTGTAATAAAGTGTTTGCTTCCCTCATTCATTTTTCCCCGTCTAAAACATTGGAGTTCCGGTAACTCATTTACCGCTATAACTTGTAAAATACTCATTTCAGGCGGAAAGTGCATTGAAGAAAACTTGCTTATTTTGATCTCATCAACAATATTTAGGCATCCAAAAGTGGAAAATTGATTATGGTCAAGTCCTCAACATTTACCATAGCAGTAGGTTTAGTTTCATCTCTGATGATGAATACGCTCGAATAAACAGCTACTCGTCAATTTTCAAATTTTTGTTGCTTGAATCATGGTAATAACATCGAAATAAACAACTTTTCTTCTATACACGTTTTGGTAAATCTGAAGGACATGACAGTTGTCGATTTTGCAAATTGTAATGGCTAAACATGGTTAATGACACCAAAATAAACAAGTTTTCTTCTATGCACTTTTCGTCTCAAGTGAGTATTTTATTAGTTATAGCGGTAAATGACTTACCGCAACTCCAGTCTTTGAAGCGGAAAGAACCTTGATCGAGTTGTATGGCAATACTGCAATGGCGTCTCACTTCCAGCTCTCTGTCTTGAAAGGCGAAACCAAACCTACCGCTATACCTCGTTAAACACTTATTTGACGAAAAAAGTGTATAGAAGAAAAGTTGTTTATTTCGATGTTATTACCATGTTTCAAGCAACAACAATTGGAAAATCGATGAGTAGCTGTTTATTTGAGCGCATTCGTCATCAATGACGAAACTAAACTTACCGCTATAAATCGTAAAATACTCATTTGAGACGAAAAGTGCATAGAAGAAAACTTGTTTATTTCGATTCAAATAATTAGGTTCAGGCACGAAAAAGTGGAAAATTGACAACTGTCATCTCCTTCAGATTTACCCACTTTTTTCGTCAAATGAGTATTTAACGAGGTATAGCGGTAGGTCTGGTTTAGTCTTTGATGACGATTGCGCTGGAAGCGAGTGCGCTTTGCAGAGTTGCTGTCCGACGTGCTCCTTGAATTACTTGCCGCTTCAAACACTGGAGTTGCAATAAGTCATTTACCGCTATAACCAATAAAATACTCATTTGAGATGGAAAGTGCATAGAAGAAAACTTGTTTATTTCGATCGAATTAACTATGCATAGGCATTTAAATTTACAAAATCGATAACTGACATATCCTTCAGATTTACCATTATTTTTGACCTATTATATTATGTAGTATAGCTAATATGAGTTATTGTGTTTTATTGAATATGACAGTATTATAAGCAGTGGACATATTAATAAAAGTTACATTTAAAAACTAGAACCATGTTAGAAGAGGTGAATGTTACAAAATACTTTTAAATGAATTATATAAACGAAATAAAAAAGCATAATAAAACATTTGTTTGGTTTTCCTAGAAATTGCTAAAGGATATGGTTGGGTAAAATAAGGGTAAATCTGAAAAATATGACAGTTATCAATTTTGTAAATTTTGATGCCTAAGCATAATTAATTAGATCAAATTAAGGAAACCATACCACTTGTTCAACTTTTTTAGTCCGATTCGTTTGAAAGTTGGCCAGTGTATGTATTTTGTAAAAGTAAACCTTTTTTACTCGTGTCATTTTTTCGATTTAGGCCTTACTTTTTTTTTTTTTGACGAAAAATGTGTTTTTGGTATATATTTATTGAAATTTCAGATTGGAACTCCTCCTTCAGTTTTGATGCTAGAACAAAAACAAAGACAGTTTTAGAACCCTTGGAACATTTCTAACAAACACTCGTTCAGTTTTTTTCAAATTCAAATTATTTCTATTTTTTCAAAAAATTTTAAAATTTCAAAAATCAGCAACAATTTTTTGGGTTTAGAGCTATATATTTTTTCAAAGAATTCGAATTTGAAAAAAGCCAAACGAGCGTTTGTTAGAAATGTTTCAAGGATTCTAAAACTGTCTTTGGATTTGTTCTAGCATCAAAACTCGAGAACTAGTCCCAGGATGAATGTTGAAAATTCAAAGTGTTGGGTATAAGCAAAAAATAAAATTTTGTGTTGAAGTGTAATATAATGAACAATTGATGTAATTGAATGCAGTTTTAATTTTCATTTCGATACTTTCCATACATAACTTCATATTCAAACTGTGAATTGTGATTTCATAAAAAAAAAAATTATAAAAGTTTTTACTCTTTTATCAAAAAAATAATTTTTTTCTTTTTTCAGTCTGATTCTTATGAAATTTGATTATGATATATAACCTTTGAAAAGAAACACAATTGATTCTATTCATTTTTTTGATTTAGGCCTTAGATTTTGCAAAAATTTGACATATTGGTTTTTAGGTATTGATATTTCACTAATATTGATATTTCAAAATGGGACTCCTCCTTCAGTTTTGATGCTAGAACAAAAAAAAAATGCAGTTTTAGAATCCCTGAAACATTTCTAACACACTCACGTTCGGCTTTTTTTCCATTTCCCATTTGTTCTCTTTTTATATGGGGCCAAAATCGGGAAAAAATGGAAAATTTTGGGTGCTTTTCATTTATATTGATATTTCAAAATGTAACTCCTCCTTCAGTTTTGATGCTAGAACAAAAGCAAAAACAGTTTTAGAATTCTTGGAACATTTCTAACAAACTCACATTGAGCTTTTTTTCCATTTCCTATTTGTTCTCTTTTTATGTGGGGTCAAAATCGGAAAAATTGAAAAAGTTTGGTCGCCTTACCCCCCCCCCCCGTGGGGGGGTAAAATTATTGTCCGTAGCGCCATGAAATTTTAGGAACGAATAGTCTACCACCTAAGGGTCCTTTTACAACAAAAACATGCAAAATGACCATGGAATCGACAGAATCTGGCAAGGGCCTGGGATGGTATCCTTAAACGAGTTTTCTTCTATGCACTTTTTGTCTGAAATGAGTATTTTATTTGTAATAGCGGTAAATGACTTACCGCAACTCCAGTGTTCGAAGCGGCAAGTAATTCATGAGCACGTCGGGCAGCAACACTGCAATGCATTCTTGCTTCCAGCGTGATCGTCATCAAAGACAAAACGAAACCTACTGCTATATCTCGTTAAAAACTCGTTTGACGGAAAAAATGTATAGAAGAAGAGTTGTTTAGTTTGATTTTATTATCATGATTCAAGTAAGAAAAATTCAAAAATTGACGAGTAGCTGTTGATTCAAGCGCATTCGTCATGAAAGACGAAACTAAACCTACCGTTATAACGCTTAATATAATTATTTCAGACAGAAACAGCATAGAAAAAAACTAGTTTATTTTGATTCAATTCATTAAGTTTAGGCACCAAAAAGTGGAAAATCGATAACTGTCATATCCTTCAGATATACCAAAATAATCAAGATTTTTTGATGCTATTATAAGTTAGTTTTCATTTTAAAAAGTCAGAAAAGTGAAACAAGATTGCACACAGTCTCCTTCGCTATTTGGTTTGAACCCCAAAAAATTAACTGTTCATTTATGAATATTTGGAATTGAGAGTGGTTGGAAGAGACCAATTGTCTGTTGTACAGTGTACAGAAGAGACCAAGACTGTTGTACAGTGTTTTTGGTTGTCTGTGAGTTGAGGCTGGAACTAGATAGGGGGTTTTAGTTTCTGAATTAATATATAACAGTAAAGATTCTATAATAAAATTTGATTGACAAATGAGTGAATTTATGAATAAAATTGCTGATAGAACTGACAGAATAAAATAGTAAAACAATAAAAAAGATTATAAAAAACTACAGAAATAAGGAATATAGATTTTTAGGATGCATGCTGAGTTTAAGATATATACACAAAAAATGAATAAAATATGCATCAAAAGATAGGCAGTATTGTGAATGGTTTAATTGTATGGTAAACTACAGAGCAAAAATAAATGAATGTCATGATGGAAATGAAATTATGCTGCAGTGTCTAGTTTAATGTGGAATCTAAATGTTATGGTATGAACTAGAAATCTCTTCAGGGGCATAGGGTAGGTAATAGATTAGTTTGTCTATTCTATTTTTTTTTCTTCCCCCTAAAGAGGAAGCTATTGATATGTTATTCTAGATATGCCTTATCTAGATACAGAATATCTAGATATGCCTATCAATTTTCATGACTTCTTTGGTATCTCCTGGAAAAATTTTTCTGTAATCGTTCTTAACTTGGCTTTTTTTTGCACAAGATTATACTGTAGAAATGCGCTTGCGCATAGGTTTTGTGTTTTATTTAATGTCATGCTAAACGGCTCTTTTGAAATTGTCTTTATGATAAGGGTCTGTATCTCATGTTAGAACACACTTGTGCTTAGACTCTACAATCACATAACTTCTTACTCAATGGTGCATTCATCCTTCCTCTACTTGAAACAGTTGTTAGGGTAGGGGAAGCTTAAAGAAATTGAACGGTTTTTCTAATAAAATTTCAAGAAATAATATAAAAGACTTCATTAGTGAAATAAGCCTAGAGGTATTCATAACATGTTTAGAACATTTGAATGGATGTTCAAAAACCTAAAAATTTTTAAACTTACCCATATGTTATGGGGCGGTTCTTTTCTCGTTTTCAGTTGCTTTCATTTTTTTTGACAGTCGTCGTGACTTAAGGTCACAATTCTTTTATTTTTCGTTAACAAAGATCAATCGAGACTTATCAACGTCTCCAATTTAATTAGTATTTTACGTTTATTATTATGTTAGCGTGTTAACCTTTTCTTCGACAGAAGCAACAACATTCTCCTACATGATGGGAAATTCAGAAGGCATTAACAACATTATTTACTAACTAATCTTGACGCAGAAATAATTGATACAGCAAAATGAGCCTAATGTGCCTAGTTTACATTTTAAATAAGCAAACCCAAGTTTCAGTGTTTCTAATAATTTTCATTTGTAATGCCTTTAGATGTTCATTAGAACTACAGGTATTGAAGGTTTTTTGAACATAATCTGGTGTCACTAAAAAATTAATTTGAAAATTTGTCAGCGTTATAAATTTATTTTATACACTGATTGTTAGAAAGTCAGACTGCATATTTTTTTGTTAAATCTATGATAAGGGCAAAGCTAAGGAACTTTAAGTACTAAATATGTTGGCAAATGATTACAGATTTTGGTAAATAATTAGAAAAAAAAAATTTTCACAGGTCTTGCAGGTACTTCATATTAAAGCTGAACCTCCAGCTGTGAGTGAAACATAGCCTCTTGGTAAATTTCATGCTAGCTTCAAACCACAGTACTGAAGCTTTCTAGCACTGGGTGTGGCTGTGGAGTTGGAAGTGCCCAAACAAATGGATGTTGAAATGGAGAGTCTACCCTTCAGCCATGAGTTCATCAAGTGTGATGTTACTGAAGCTGCCACGGAGGACACGATGCTTGGTGAGACTTTGATTTTGATCTTGTAGTGAAACAGGAGTTTGACTTTGTGCTGATTCTTAACATAATCACTATGTATTGTAACATATGTGTACCACTTTGTAAATTGCTCATTTATGTACTAGTAACAATGGTTACCATTTCACTATCACTAACTTTATTTAAATTAGACTATGGCGTACATGTTAGAATGTTATCATGCAATTACATTTTTTCCGCTTGTTAGAGAAGATAAGAATGTAATCAAAGTAAAGATGGCTTTTCAATTCTGTTTCTTCCAACCTTACCAAAACGACCGTAGCAACCGTGGAAATGGGAAAGTGTTGAGCGCTTGGTACAATAAAGATCTAATGGTTGGTCAAAAGTTTATTAATTATTGTTCCACAACAGAAAAATGGTGAAAAATTGAACATTGTCTGTGTGCATTTGTGCTGAACGCAAATTCCACCTTAGAATACACTAATACTAAAATATTCATATATCAACAATAGTGTTAGATTATTGTCTCAAAAGTATCCATCACATCCTCTGAATTATTATAAAGCAGTAATAAATAGTCCTCAGAGATTTTAGAGTGGTTTGGGTGACATGAATGTTATATAACTTTTAAACAAACAAATTATCTGGTACACATTCAGTAACAAACTTCAGTTAATGTCTCAGGGCTTCATTAAAAAAACATTGTTCAGTGCTTTAATTCTAATACAACAAAGACTGGAGTTCAGCTAGGAAGTAATAGAATTAATTATTTACTTGCATTCTAAGAGTTAAAGCATCACAACAATTTTATCAGTGCAAAAACTCCCACCAATTTCAGCCATTGGTGATTCAATTTGCTGGTTCATGTCATGTCATGTCATGTCAGTCATTGCTAGACTATTAGGTTCAGGATGTCCATCTAAAATTTTGAGGTGTGTGACTGAACATGGAGCCCGTGAAGGAAAGACAAGTGCTAAAGTGGCTTGATCTGAAATTTGAAATCATTTGGAAGGGACCTTTAACCAATGAATGTAATGACATAATGAGGGTAGTTCTTAAGAAAGAGAGCTTCCATTCTCATTTGCCAAGAACAATTTGTTTTGATCCATTCACATCAGGGACTGGATTTTGCCTGGGAACATTTGGAGAAGCATTTAGGATTTTTGGATGCTTTACTATTAGCTGATAAGGTAATAATAGAGTTATTTAGACTGAAAATTGGTATTCATATTTGGAGATTGGAATTGAACTCATAATTCTGATAATACTTATAAATGATTTCTTAGAGATTCAGGTCATTTATTGCTGTCGTCTGAATACAATGATGTGAAATTGCAAAAGAAATTATCATTGCAAAGCAACATTCCAAAACCTATGGACAAGGCAACATAGCCTCAGTAGAAGAAATAAGATTATACAATTGCCAAGTCAGTTGCCACACCTAAATCTTTTAGAAAATTGTGATGAGAATTAATAATAAGGATGATGAAGGACCTAAGAAATCCAACCAATCTGAAAAGAAAGTGGCCAGAAATTGGCCAAGATGCTTGTAAACCGCAAAAATTTCATTGGTAAAATATGGCAATATGATTGGAAGCTTTATTAGTGATGAAAAGTTATCCCACTGAATACTATCTGCTTTGCATATAGTGGAAAGTTGTTTTTACCCATTTGCCATGACTATTATGGAGCTTTTCTTTTTTAATGTTCAGATATCCAATTTTCAACTGCTTTGCTGTTGTTTGCCTGAGGCAAATGAACTTCTGGCCCTGTATCAAATATGTATTGCACCCTCTGTATGTGTAATGAGCATTGAAAATATTTTGATCATAAAGTTAGGAAGGGTACTATAATAGCGTTTTTATTGCGTATGAAATCGTGTATCGTAGACATTATATTCATGTCGAATTTAATTTTCAATGCGTAAATTTGGTCTTGTTGGTGCTCTATTTTGATGAAAATGAACTGTAACCAAAACGTACCCAACATTCTGTAAGGGTTTAGTGACAAGCTCATTGACCAATTCTGCAAAATTTGTTGTTTTTGTGAAGCAGTACAGAGAAATAGATTGAATAACGTCGAATTTATTGTCTTGACCTTTTACAAGCATCAATGAAATTTCTAGGTCCCAACTCCCTAGTTGGTTTCTTCTGATATTTGGAGAAGATTGCAATTTCTATTTCATTGTCAATTAGCCCAAGTTGTTAACATAAATTTTTAACTGTACTCTGTTAACCCTTTAATGCCCAAGTGGACTGTACGGTACTCTTTCAAAAATAACAATAATATATTGTATTTCTTATTCAATTTGTTCACTAATGTGTTCTTTGAATTTCACTGCCAAGTGGCAGTTCCTTCCCCATCTTGATAACAGTGACTACCTAATGCCAGTGTCTGTTTAGTGATTGTGGTTGTCATAACAGTAATATGAGTATAAAAATGTGGGTGTTGAAGGGTTAAACCTTATTGCATATATGTAACTGCATCAGGAGTTTCATTCTATCAGGTTCCTCTGTAAATTTCCTTAAATGGTGTTCAGTTGCACTTGTACAAATGCTGCTGGATTGAAATGAAGCTTATTTTGTTGTGGACAAGGTACACGATAATAAAGTTTGCATCAAATTTACTGGTTATGTCCGATTCTGATCTGGCCCCAATTTATATCCAATGAGATTTTTCATGTCATTGAACATGTATTCCATTGTTCATGGATTGTCTTGTTATTGTCCTTGATGAACACGAATAAAAGTTTCTAATTAGAGTCTCATTAAAACATGACACTATTTTAGACAACATAGACTACAGATATTTCCAATGCATGTGGATAAAGTTTCTAACGACTAAATTGGGTGTTGATGTTGAAAATTTTTTGGGAGTATAATTAAACAAGAGTGATAGACATTTGAGATGGATGTGATACTGTTATTTTGCTTGTTTGCTGTACTCCAACAACAAGCATGTGTCAGACGATCCAGTGGTGTCATCATAAAATACTGTTCAATGCAGCCTTATGTCCTGACATAATATTTTATTTATTGGATGGTTTTCTTTTCTTTTGGGGTCCCAGCTCTTAGTTGGATTGTAAATAGCTTCTCACCTTCTAGCCTTGCTGGAATTTGAAATCAGTGCTAGGGAATTTTGTTTGCTAGCTCCGTTAATCCTTTGCTTCCCAACACTCAAATAGTTAAGGGAAAAGTGATCTAAGATATTTTCAGTCATTACCCTGAAACATCAGCAAACATGCCATAGCAGGTTTTTTTTTCCTGTAAAAGTAGGTGCTTACTTTTTTTTTAAATTGGAAAAATTATGATTTGAAAATGTAGGCTTCGACTCCAAAAAAATTGTCAAAAAATTTGAAAAAAATATCTATTTAATTTTTGCCCAATTTTATCTGTAAATACATGTATGATGAAAAGCTTCCTTGAGTTAAATAAAAAAGTTATTAAATGTATTGCATAGTTCATGAAGCTTACACTGAGTGGATATCAATAGCAAATTGCACGTGTCAAACTTCCGGAATGTCTAAAAACATAGTTGGAGGGATACTAATAATTGCTCTTACTCTGTCATTTAGGTCAAATTATTTCCCTACTAGTTGAATCCCCCTGAAATGTTGTCAATTCCCCTAAACTGGAAGCACTACCATCTGGGAACTGGAGCTCCCATTGTGAGGCAAAGGGTTAAGAAGGGGTAGCATAGTGTTCTTCGACTTGGAGTCGAGGTTTCTTGTTGCAAAGCATGGAACTATTGCCACATTTTTTTCATACGTTTTCCTGTGTGTGTCATGCTTGGGATTTCCAATGATTGTACAATAGATCCTGACAACCGGACTCGTTCGTGTACAGATACCAAGGTATTCTAATTGTCAAGTCATTCGCATGAAGATAGAATAATTGAAGATTTATTGAAATATAGTTGATTACCTTATTTCAGATAGAGTTTGCAGGAACATTACAAACATAGGAACATTTGCAAGAATTACATGTTGACATTCAAAAAGAAAAATCATGTTTGTGGTTAGACCAAACCGAGGAACAACACATATTAAGGAGATCATCCCAGTTTGAGACCTTTTTTCGTCCAATTTGTTTGAAAATTGGCCAGTATATGTCTTTTGTGAAAGTAAACTTTTTTACTCATGTCATTTTTTCGATTTAGGCCTTATTTTTTTTTTGATGAAAAATGTGTTTTTTGGTATATTTCTATTGATATTTCAGATTGGAACTCCTCCTTCAGTTTTGATGCTAGAACAAAAACAAAGACAGTTTTAGAACCCTTGAAACATTTCTAACAAACTCAAGTTCAGCTTTTTTCAAATTCAAATTTTTTCCATTTTTTCAAAAATTTTTGAAATTTCAAAAATGAGCAACAATTATTTTGGGTTTAGAGTTATATATTTCTTTGAAGAATTTGAATTTGAAAAAGCAAACTTGAGTTTGTTAGAAATGTCTCAAGGATTCTAAAACTGTCTTTGGATTTGTTCTAGCATCAAAACTCGAGGACAAGTTCCGTTTTGAATGGTAAAAAGGAAAATTTTTCACTACAGCCCAAAATCAAACTTATGTCTATTGAATTTGAATATAACAAAATTTTTTGTATATGAATGCAGTTTCGATGATCTATTTCAATGTACAAACAATGAGCAGCATTTTCCTTATGAATTTCATGTAAAGATCTAAGAAATATTGTACTTATGAGTAAATAAAAATAATAAATTTTATCTCAGTTATCACCATGATAAGACTTTATCAATTTTTTCCGTCCATTTTGTTTGAAAATTGGCCAGTATATGTATTTCGTGAAAGGAAACCTTTTTTTATTCGTGTCACTTTTTCGATTTATGCCCTAGTTTTTATTTTTTTTTTTACGAAAAAAGAGTATTTCGGTATATTTTTTTGGGTATTTCAAAACAAGACTCGTCATCGAGTTTTGATGCTAGAACAAAACCAAAACCAGTTTTAGAATCCTTGAAATATTTCTAACAAACTCAAGTTTGCTTTTTTTTTAAATTCGAATTCTTTGAAGAAATATATATCCTTTTTCACCAAAAAAAATTCGGCCTAAAAATCATCATTTTTGGTCTTCTTTTCAACCCCCTGGGGGGGGGGGTTCCAGTCTCCGTAGGATCATAAAATTTCATGGCACAATAACCCATCCCCTAAGGATCTTTTTCCAACGAAAAAAAAATTTTCAGGGCCCAATTGGGCTCGGGATGATTTCCTTAAATTAAGGTTTCTAAGATTGTAATAAATATGAGCTTCATTTTGATGTAAGTAATGTAACGTTAATCATTATTCATCTGTATTATCGTTCATTGCCTTCTTGAAAGCATGATAAACATTGCTAATAATATTCATTGCATGTCCGGTTGTCATGCGAGTCCGGTTGTCATGCGAGTCCGGTTGTCGTGCGAGTCCGGTTGTCGTGCGAGTCCGGTTGTCGTGCGAGTCCGGTTGTCGTGCGAGTCCGGTTGTCGTGCGAGTCCGGTTGTCGTGCGAGTCCGGTTGTCGTGCGAGTCCGGTTGTCGTGCGAGTCCGGTTGTCGTGCGAGTCCGGTTGTCGTGCGAGTCCGGTTGTCGTGCGAGTCCGGTTGTCGTGCGAGTCCGGTTGTCTTGCGAGTCCGGTTGTCTTGCGAGTCCGGTTGTCGTGCGAGTCCGGTTGTCTTGCGAGTCCGGTTGTCTTGCGAGTCCGGTTGTCGTGCGAGTCCGGTTGTCTTGCGAGTCCGGTTGTCGTGCGAGTCCGGTTGTCTTGCGAGTCTGGTTGTCTTGCGAGTCCGGTAGTCTTGCGAGTCCGGTTGTCTTGCGAGTCCGGTTGTCTTGCGAGTCCGGTTGTCATGTATTATGATTGTGCATCGCTGCCAATATTATTTTGATTGTGAGTTTTGATTTAACCGTTGCCATGATCATACATCGTTATTTTCCAAGGATATATTTTCATCGTGATTTCCTCATTTTCTAATAATCACTAACAACTTATAGTTTCCAGATAATTTGAAATGTAAATGATCGGAAGGTTTCCAAAGCAATTTACTATTAAATGATGACGTCTTTTGATTCAGCATATCGGTTGACACAATCAATGGACTGGATAATAAGCCCATATCAAGGTGAGGCCGCGTTACTGAATCAGCAAAACATAGATTATCAAATACATTGGGTAAAACTAACGATGCCACATATGGCGAACGTCAACTTGCTAAACCCACACGTGAAGTAACAGGACATTGATGAAGGCATGGATTACATGTAATGACACTTAGCTGCCATTAGATTCCAGATTGGCGATCAAGAAGTTGACACGCGACTTCAATGCAGCCCTCGCTTGCACGAAGGCAGCGAGGCCAAAAGCACGTCTTACACCAGTCAATGCTAGGTCTCTAATGTCCTGCCAACACCCTCAAGGAGCAGCTTTGCGCGTCTCTGTTATACTTGAGAACAAACGTGTTCTCAATGACAAAGATTTACGTTAATTATTTATAGGAAATGACAAGTGTCGTCAGAAAATTAGAATGTATTAGACTTACAATTGATCAACAAGTAATTTATATGGAATGAATAAAGTCCTTGGCATCTAGGAAAGATTTGAAATATAAAGGGAAATGGAAGTGTTTGACAGTAAGGCTTGTTTGAGACGCTCGGCGACGTGGCATTCGCAGAATGAGTATACGAGGGTGGATATAGCGTTCAAGCGACGCCGGGCGACGTTGTAATGGCTGGTTGTAGACGATGTTCGTAGAGTTAAGCATATGTTGCGCTTATCGACAAGAATATATTTTGTAATGTCGGTTCTTTTCAAGAAGATGACGGTTGCTGGCCAGGCAAACCCTTCTTCATAGCGTTTATTTAAATGGCGTAGATCAGTTATATAGTAAAAATATAACAATGCGAGTCTGGTTGTCTTGTGAGTCTGGTTGTCTTGTGAGTCTGGTTGTCATGTGAGTCCGGATGTCATGCGAGTCCGGTTGTCATGCGAGTCCGGTTGTCATGCGAGTCCGGTTGTCATGCGAGTCCGGTTGTCATGCGAGTCCGGTTGTCATGGGAGTCCGGTTGTCATGCGAGTCCGGTTGTCATGCGAGTCCGGTTGTCATGCGAGTCCGGTTGTCATGCGAGTCCGGTTGTCTTGCGAGTCCGGTTGTCTTGCGAGTCCGGTTGTCTTGCGAGTCCGGTTGTCTTGCGAGTCCGGTTGTCTTGCGAGTCCGGTTGTCTTGCGAGTCCGGTTGTCTTGCGAGTCCGGTTGTCTTGCGAGTCCGGTTGTCTTGCGAGTCCGGTTGTCTTGCGAGTCCGGTTGTCATGCGAGTCCGGTTGTCTTGCGAGTCCGGTTGTCTTGCGAGTCCGGTTGTCTTGCGAGTCCGGTTGTCTTGCGAGTCCGGTTGTCTTGCGAGTCCGGTTGTCTTGCGAGTCCGGTTGTCTAGCGAGTCCGGTTGTCTTGCGAGTCCGGTTGTCATGCAAGTCCGGTTGTCTTGCGAGTCCGGTTGTCTTGCGAGTCCGGTTGTCTTGCGAGTCCGGTTGTCTTGCGAGTCCGGTTGTCTTGCGAGTCCGGTTGTCTTGCGAGTCCGGTTGTCTTGCGAGTCCGGTTGTCTTGCGAGTCCTGTTGTCTTGCGAGTCCGGTTGTCTTGCGAGTCCGGTTGTCTTGCGAGTCCGGTTGTCTTGCGAGTCCGGTTGTCTTGCGAGTCCGGTTGTCTTGCGAGTCCGGTTGTCTTGCGAGTCCGGTTGTCTTGCGAGTCCGGTTGTCTTGCGAGTCCTGTTGTCTTGCGAGTCCGGTTGTCTTGCGAGTCCGGTTGTCTTGCGAGTCCTGTTGTCTTGCGAGTCCGGTTGTCTTGCGAGTCCGGTTGTCTTGCGAGTCCGGTTGTCTTGCGAGTCCGGTTGTCTTGCGAGTCCTGTTGTCTTGCGAGTCCGGTTGTCTTGCGAGTCCGGTTGTCTTGCGAGTCCGGTTGTCTTGCGAGTCCGGTTGTCTTGCGAGTCCTGTTGTCTTGCGAGTCCGGTTGTCTTGCGAGTCCGGTTGTCTTGCGAGTCCGGTTGTCTTGCGAGTCCGGTTGTCTTGCGAGTCCGGTTGTCTTGCGAGTCCGGTTGTCTTGCGAGTCCGGTTGTCTTGCGAGTCCGGTTGTCTTGCGAGTCCGGTTGTCTTGCGAGTCCGGTTGTCTTGCGAGTCCTGTTGTCTTGCGAGTCCGGTTGTCTTGCAAGTCCGGTTGTCTTGCGAGTCCGGTTGTCTTGCGAGTCCGGTTGTCTTGCGAGTCCGGTTGTCTTGCGAGTCCGGTTGTCTTGCGAGTCCGGTTGTCTTGCGAGTCCGGTTGTCTTGCGAGTCCGGTTGTCTTGCGAGTCCGGTTGTCTTGCGAGTCCGGTTGTCTTGCGAGTCCGGTTGTCATGCGAGTCCGGTTGTCTAGCGAGTCCGGTTGTCTTGCGAGTCCGGTTGTCTTGCGAGTCCGGTTGTCTTGCGAGTCCGGTTGTCTAGCGAGTCCGGTTGTCTTGCGAGTCGTGTTGTCTTGCGAGTCCGGTTGTCTTGCGAGTCCGGTTGTCTTGCGAGTCCGGTTGTCTTGCGAGTCCGGTTGTCTTGCGAGTCCGGTTGTCTTGCGAGTCCGGTTGTCTTGCGAGTCCGGTTGTCTTGCGAGTCCGGTTGTCTTGCGAGTCCGGTTGTCTTGCGAGTCCGGTTGTCTTGCGAGTCCGGTTGTCTTGCGAGTCCGGTTGTCTTGCGAGTCCGGTTGTCTTGCGAGTCCGGTTGTCTTGCGAGTCTTGTTGTCTTGCGAGTCCGGTCGTCTTGCGAGTCCGGTTGTCTTGCGAGTCCGGTTGTCTTGCGAGTCTTGTTGTCTTGCGAGTCCGGTTGTCTTGCGAGTCCGGTTGTCTTGCGAGTCCGGTTGTCTTGCGAGTCCGGTTGTCTTGCGAGTCTTGTTGTCTTGCGAGTCCGGTTGTCTTGCGAGTCCGGTTGTCTTGCGAGTCCGGTTGTCTTGCGAGTCTTGTTGTCTTGCGAGTCCGGTTGTCTTGCGAGTCCGGTTGTCTTGCGAGTCCGGTTGTCTTGCGAGTCCGGTTGTCTTGCGAGTCCGGTTGTCTTGCGAGTCTTGTTGTCTTGCGAGTCTTGTTGTCTTGCGAGTCTTGTTGTCTTGCGAGTCTTGTCTTGCGAGTCCGGTTGTCTTGCGAGTCCAGTTGTCTTGCGAGTCCGGTTGCCTTGCGAGTCTGGTGAGTCTGGTTGTCTTGCGAGTCTGGTGAGTCTGGTTGTCTTGCGAGTCTGGTGAGTCCGGTTGTCTTGCGAGTCTGGTGAGTCTGGTTGTCTTGCGAGTCTGGTGAGTCCGGTTGTCTTGCGAGTTTGGTGAGTCTGGTTGTCTTGCGAGTCTGGTGAGTCCGGTTGTCTTGCGAGTCTGGTGAGTCTGGTTGTCTTGCGAGTCTGGTGAGTCTGGTTGTCTTGCGAGTCTGGTGAGTCTGGTTGTCTTGCGAGTCTGGTGAGTCTGGTTGTCTTGCGAGTTTGGTGAGTCTGGTTGTCTTGCGAGTCTGGTGAGTCTGGTTGTCTTGCGAGTCTGGTGAGTCTGGTTGTCTTGCGAGTCTGGTGAGTCTGGTTGTCTTGCGAGTCTGGTGAGTCCGGTTGTCTTGCGAGTTTGGTGAGTCTGGTTGTCTTGCGAGTCTGGTGAGTCCGGTTGTCTTGCGAGTCTGGTGAGTCTGGTTGTCTTGCGAGTCTGGTGAGTCTGGTTGTCTTGCGAGTCTGGTGAGTCTGGTTGTCTTGCGAGTCTGGTGAGTCCGGTTGTCTTGCGAGTTTGGTGAGTCTGGTTGTCTTGCGAGTCTGGTGAGTCTGGTTGTCTTGCGAGTCTGGTGAGTCTGGTTGTCTTGCGAGTCTGGTGAGTCTGGTTGTCTTGCGAGTCTGGTGAGTCTGGTTGTCTTGCGAGTCTGGTGAGTCTGGTTGTCTTGCGAGTCTGGTGAGTCTGGTTGTCTGGCGAGTCTGGTGAGTCTGGTTGTCTTGCGAGTCTGGTGAGTCTGGTTGTCTTGCGAGTCTGGTGAGTCTGGTTGTCTTGCGAGTCTGGTGAGCCCGGTTGTCTTGCGAGTCTTGTTGTCTTGCGAGTCTTGTTGTCTTGCGAGTCTTGTTGTCTTGCGAGTCTTGTTGTCTTGCGAGTCTGGTGAGTCTGGTTGTCTTGCGAGTCTGGTTGTCTTGCGAGTCTGGTGAGTCTGGTTGTCTTGCGAGTCTTGTTGTCTTGCGAGTCTTGTTGTCTTGCGAGTCTTGTTGTCTTGCGAGTCTTGTTGTCTTGCGAGTCTGGTGAGTCTGGTTGTCTTGCGAGTCTGGTGAGTCTGGTTGTCTTGCGAGTCTGGTGAGTCTGGTTGTCTTGCGAGTCTTGTTGTCTTGCGAGTCTTGTTGTCTTGCGAGTCTTGTTGTCTTGCGAGTCTGGTGAGTCTGGTTGTCTTGCGAGTCCGGTTGTCTTGCGAGTCTGGTGAGTCTGGTTGTCTTGCGAGTCTTGTTGTCTTGCGAGTCTTGTTGTCTTGCGAGTCTTGTTGTCTTGCGAGTCTGGTGAGTCTGGTTGTCTTGCGAGTCTGGTTGTCTTGCGAGTCTGGTGAGTCTGGTTGTCTTGCGAGTCCGGTTGTCTTGCGAGTCTGGTTGTCTTGCGAGTCTGGTGAGTCTGGTTGTCTTGCGAGTCTGGTGAGTCTGGTTGTCTTGCGAGTCCGGTTGTCTTGCGAGTCTGGTTGTCTTGCGAGTCTGGTGAGTCCGGTTGTCTTGCGAGTCTGGTGAGTCTGGTTGTCTTGCGAGTCCGGTTGTCTTGCGAGTCTGGTGAGTCTGGTTGTCTTGCGAGTCTTGTTGTCTTGCGAGTCTTGTTGTCTTGCGAGTCTTGTTGTCTTGCGAGTCTGGTGAGTCTGGTTGTCTTGCGAGTCTAGTTGTCTTGCGAGTCTGGTTGTCTTGCGAGTCTGGTTGTCTTGCGAGTCTGGTTGTCTTGCGAGTCTGGTTGTCTTGCGAGTCTTGTTGTCTTGCGAGTCTGGTTGTCTTGCGAGTCTGGTGAGTCTGGTTGTCTTGCGAGTCTGGTTGTCTTGCGAGTCTGGTGAGTCTGGTTGTCTTGCGAGTCTGGTTGTCTTGCGAGTCTGGTTGTCTTGCGAGTCTGGTTGTCTTGCGAGTCTGGTTGTCTTGCGAGTCTGGTTGTCTTGCGAGTCTGGTGAGTCTGGTTGTCTTGCGAGTCTGGTTGTCTTGCGAGTCTGGTGAGTCTGGTTGTCTTGCGAGTCTGGTTGTCTTGCGAGTCTGGTGAGTCTGGTTGTCTTGCGAGTCTGGTTGTCTTGCGAGTCTGGTGAGTCTGGTTGTCTTGCGAGTCTGGTTGTCTTGCGAGTCTGGTTGTCTTGCGAGTCTGGTTGTCTTGCGAGTCTGGTTGTCTTGCGAGTCTGGTGAGTCTGGTTGTCTTGCGAGTCTGGTTGTCTTGCGAGTCTGGTTGTCTTGCGAGTCTGGTTGTCTTGCGAGTCTGGTGAGTCTGGTTGTCTTGCGAGTCTGGTTGTCTTGCGAGTCTGGTGAGTCTGGTTGTCTTGCGAGTCTGGTTGTCTTGCGAGTCTGGTGAGTCTGGTTGTCTTGCGAGTCTGGTTGTCTTGCGAGTCTGGTTGTCTTGCGAGTCTGGTTGTCTTGCGAGTCTGGTTGTCTTGCGAGTCTGGTGAGTCTGGTTGTCTTGCGAGTCTGGTTGTCTTGCGAGTCTGGTGAGTCTGGTTGTCTTGCGAGTCTGGTTGTCTTGCGAGTCTGGTTGTCTTGCGAGTCTGGTGAGTCTGGTTGTCTTGCGAGTCTGGTTGTCTTGCGAGTCTGGTGAGTCTGGTTGTCTTGCGAGTCTGGTTGTCTTGCGAGTCTGGTTGTCTTGCGAGTCTGGTTGTCTTGCGAGTCTGGTTGTCTTGCGTCTGGTGAGTCTGGTTGTCTTGCGAGTCTGGTTGTCTTGCGAGTCTGGTTGTCTTGCGAGTCTGGTGAGTCTGGTTGTCTTGCGAGTCTGGTTGTCTTGCGAGTCTGGTTGTCTTGCGAGTCTGGTGAGTCTGGTTGTCTTGCGAGTCTGGTTGTCTTGCGAGTCTGGTGAGTCTGGTTGTCTTGCGAGTCTGGTTGTCTTGCGAGTTCAGTTGTCTTGCGAGTCTGGTGAGTCTGGTTGTCTTGCGAGTCTGGTTGTCTTGCGAGTCTGGTGAGTCTGGTTGTCTTGCGAGTCTGGTTGTCTTGCGAGTCTGGTGAGTCTGGTTGTCTTGCGAGTCTGGTTGTCTTGCGAGTCTGGTGAGTCTGGTTGTCTTGCGAGTCTGGTTGTCTTGCGAGTCTGGTGAGTCTGGTTGTCTTGCGAGTCTGGTGAGTCTGGTTGTCTTGCGAGTCTGGTGAGTCTGGTTGTCTTGCGAGTCTGGTGAGTCTGGTTGTCTTGCGAGTTCAGTTGTCTTGCGAGTCTGGTGAGTCTGGTTGTCTTGCGAGTCTGGTTGTCTTGCGAGTTCAGTTGTCTTGCGAGTCTGGTGAGTCTGGTTGTCTTGCGAGTCTGGTGAGTCTGGTTGTCTTGCGAGTCTGGTTGTCTTGCGAGTCTGGTGAGTCTGGTTGTCTTGCGAGTCTGGTTGTCTTGCGAGTCTGGTTGTCTTGCGAGTCTGGTGAGTCTGGTTGTCTTGCGAGTCTGGTTGTCTTGCGAGTCTGGTGAGTCTGGTTGTCTTGCGAGTTCAGTTGTCTTGCGAGTCTGGTGAGTCTGGTTGTCTTGCGAGTCTGGTTGTCTTGCGAGTTCAGTTGTCTTGCGAGTCTGGTGAGTCTGGTTGTCTTGCGAGTCTGGTGAGTCTGGTTGTCTTGCGAGTCTGGTTGTCTTGCGAGTCTGGTGAGTCTGGTTGTCTTGCGAGTCTGGTTGTCTTGCGAGTCTGGTGAGTCTGGTTGTCTTGCGAGTCTGGTTGTCTTGCGAGTCTGGTGAGTCTGGTTGTCTTGCGAGTCTGGTGAGTCTGGTTGTCTTGCGAGTCTGGTGAGTCTGGTTGTCTTGCGAGTCTGGTGAGTCTGGTTGTCTTGCGAGTCTGGTGAGTCTGGTTGTCTTGCGAGTCTGGTTGTCTTGCGAGTCTGGTGAGTCTGGTTGTCTTGCGAGTCTGGTTGTCTTGCGAGTCTGGTGAGTCTGGTTGTCTTGCGAGTCTGGTGAGTCTGGTTGTCTTGCGAGTCTGGTGAGTCTGGTTGTCTTGCGAGTCTGGTGAGTCCGGTTGTCTTGCGGGTCTGGTTGTCTTGCGAGTCTGGTTGTCTTGCGAGTCTGGTTGTCTTGCGAGTCTGGTGAGTCTGGTTGTCTTGCGAGTCTGGTGAGTCTGGTTGTCTTGCGAGTCTGGTGAGTCCGGTTGTCTTGCGAGTCTGGTTGTCTTGCGAGTCTGGTTGTCTTGCGAGTCTGGTTGTCTTGCGAGTCTGGTTGTCTTGCGAGTCTGGTTGTCTTGCGAGTCTGGTGAGTCTGGTTGTCTTGCGAGTCTGGTTGTCTTGCGAGTCTGGTGAGTCTGGTTGTCTTGCGAGTCTGGTTGTCTTGCGAGTCTGGTTGTCTTGCGAGTCTGGTGAGTCTGGTTGTCTTGCGAGTCTGGTTGTCTTGCGAGTCTGGTTGTCTTGCGAGTCTGGTGAGTCTGGTTGTCTTGCGAGTCTGGTTGTCTTGCGAGTCTGGTGAGTCTGGTTGTCTTGCGAGTCTGGCGAGTCTGGTGAGTCTGGTGAGTCTGGTTGTCTTGCGAGTCTGGTGAGTCTGGTTGTCTTGCGAGTCTGGTGAGTCTGGTTGTCTTGCGAGTCTGGTGAGTCTGGTTGTCTTGCGAGTCTGGTGAGTCTGGTTGTCTTGCGAGTCTGGTGAGTCTGGTTGTCTTGCGAGTCTGGTGAGTCTGGTTGTCTTGCGAGTCTGGTGAGTCTGGTGAGTCTGGTTGTCTTGCGAGTCTGGTGAGTCTGGTTGTCTTGCGAGTTTGGTGAGTCTGGTTGTCTTGCGAGTCTGGTGAGTCTGGTTGTCTTGCGAGTCTGGTGAGTCTGGTTGTCTTGCGAGTCTGGTGGTCTGGTTGTCTTGCGAGTTTGGTGAGTCTGGTTGTCTTGCGAGTCTGGTTGTCTTGCGAGTTTGGTGAGTCTGGTTGTCTTGCGAGTCTGGTGAGTCTGGTTGTCTTGCGAGTCTGGTGAGTCTGGTTGTCTTGCGAGTCTGGTGAGTCTGGTTGTCTTGCGAGTCTGGTGAGTCTGGTTGTCTTGCGAGTCTGGTGAGTCTGGTTGTCTTGCGAGTCTGGTGAGTCTGGTTGTCTTGCGAGTCTGGTTGTCTTGCGAGTCTGGTTGTCTTGCGAGTCTGGTTGTCTTGCGAGTCTGGCGAGTCTGGTTGTCTTGCGAGTCTGGTGAGTCTGGTTGTCTTGCGAGTCTGGTTGTCTTGCGAGTCTGGTGAGTCCGGTTGTCTTGCGAGTCTGGTGAGTCTGGTTGTCTTGCGAGTCTGGTTGTCTTGCGAGTCTGGTGAGTCCGGTTGTCTTGCGAGTCTGGTGAGTCTGGTTGTCTTGCGAGCCTGGTTGTCTTGCGATTCTGGTTGTCTTGCGAGTCTGGTGAGTCTGGTTGTCTTGCGAGTCGGGTTGTCTTGCGAGTCTGGTGAGTCTGGTTGTCTTGCGAGTCTGGCGAGTCTGGTGAGTCTGGTTGTCTTGCGAGTCTGGTGAGTCTGGTTGTCTTGCGAGTCTGGTGAGTCTGGTTGTCTTGCGAGTCTGGTGAGTCTGGTTGTCTTGCGAGTCTGGTGAGTCTGGTTGTCTTGCGAGTCTGGTGAGTCTGGTTGTCTTGCGAGTCTGGTGAGTCTGGTTGTCTTGCGAGTCCGGTTGTCTTGCGAGTCCGGTTGTCTTGCGAGTCCGGTTGTCTTGCGAGTCTGGTTGTCTTGCGAGTCCGGTTGTCTAGCGAGTCCGGTTGTCTTGCGAGTCCGGTTGTCTTGCGAGTCCGGTTGTCTTGCAAGTCCGGTTGTCTTGCGAGTCCGGTTGTCTTGCGAGTCCAGTTGTCTTGCGAGTCCGCTTGTCTTGCGAGTCCGGTTGTCTTGCGAGTCCGGTTGTCTTGCGAGTCCGGTTGTCTTGCGAGTCCGGTTGTCTTGCGAGTCCGGTTGTCTTGCGAGTCCGGTTGTCATGCGAGTCCGGTTGTCTTGCGAGTCCGGTTGTCTTGCGAGTCCGGTTGTCTTGCGAGTCCGGTTGTCTTGCGAGTCCGGTTGTCTTGCGAGTCCGGTTGTCTAGCGAGTCCGGTTGTCTTGCGAGTCCGGTTGTCTTGCGAGTCCGGTTGTCTTGCGAGTCCGGTTGTCTTGCGAGTCCGGTTGTCTTGCGAGTCCGGTTGTCTTGCGAGTCCGGTTGTCTTGCGAGTCCGGTTGTCTAGCGAGTCCGGTTGTCTTGCGAGTCCGGTTGTCTTGCGAGTCCGGTTGTCTAGCGAGTCCGGTTGTCTAGCGAGTCCGGTTGTCTTGCGAGTCCGGTTGTCTTGCGAGTCCGGTTGTCTTGCGAGTCCGGTTGTCTTGCGAGTCCGGTTGTCTTGCGAGTCCGGTTGTCTTGCGAGTCCGGTTGTCTTGCGAGTCCGGTTGTCATGCGAGTCCGGTTGTCTTGCGAGTCCGGTTGTCTTGCGAGTCCGGTTGTCTTGCGAGTCCGGTTGTCTTGCGAGTCCGGTTGTCTTGCGAGTCCGGTTGTCTTGCGAGTCCGGTTGTCTTGCGAGTCCGGTTGTCTTGCAAGTCCGGTTGTCTTGCGAGTCCGGTTGTCTTGCGAGTCCGGTTGTCTTGCGAGTCCGGTTGTCTTGCGAGTCCGGTTGTCTTGCGAGTCCGGTTGTCTTGCGAGTCCGGTTGTCTAGCGAGTCCGGTTGTCTTGCGAGTCCGGTTGTCTTGCGAGTCCGGTTGTCTTGCGAGTCCGGTTGTCTTGCGAGTCCGGTTGTCTTGCGAGTCCGGTTGTCTTGCGAGTCCGGTTGTCTTGCGAGTCCGGTTGTCTTGCGAGTCCGGTTGTCTTGCGAGTCCGGTTGTCTTGCGAGTCCGGTTGTCTAGCGAGTCCGGTTGTCTTGCGAGTCCGGTTGTCTTGCGAGTCCGGTTGTCTTGCGAGTCCGGTTGTCTTGCGAGTCCGGTTGTCTAGCGAGTCCGGTTGTCTAGCGAGTCCGGTTGTCTTGCGAGTCCGCTTGTCTTGCGAGTCCGGTTGTCTTGCGAGTCCGGTGGTCTTGCGAGTCCGCTTGTCTTGCGAGTCCGGTTGTCTTGCGAGTCCGGTTGTCTTGCGAGTCCGGTTGTCATGCGAGTCCGGTTGTCTTGCGAGTCTGGTTGTCTTGCGAGTCCGGTTGTCTTGCGAGTCCGGTTGTCTTGCGAGTCCGGTTGTCTTGCGAGTCCGGTTGTCTTGCGAGTCCGGTTGTCTAGCGAGTCCGGTTGTCTTGCGAGTCCGGTTGTCTAGCGAGTCCGGTTGTCTTGCGAGTCCGGTTGTCTTGCGAGTCCGGTTGTCTAGCGAGTCCGGTTGTCTTGCGAGTCCGGTTGTCTTGCGAGTCCGGTTGTCTTGCGAGTCCGGTTGTCTTGCGAGTCCGGTTGTCTTGCGAGTCCGGTTGTCTAGCGAGTCCGGTTGTCTTGCGAGTCCGGTTGTCTTGCGAGTCCGGTTGTCTTGCGAGTCCGGTTGTCTTGCGAGTCCGGTTGTCTTGCGAGTCCGGTGGTCTTGCGAGTCCGGTTGTCTTGCGAGTCCGGTAGTCTTGCGAGTCCGGTTGTCTTGCGAGTCCGGTAGTCTTGCGAGTCCGGTTGTCTTGCGAGTCCGGTTGTCTTGCGAGTCCGGTTGTCTTGCGAGTCCGGTAGTCTTGCGAGTCCGGTTGTCTTGCGAGTCCGGTAGTCTTGCGAGTCCGGTAGTCTTGCGAGTCCGGTAGTCTTGCGAGTCCGGTAGTCTTGCAAGTCTGGTTGTCTTGCGAGTCCGGTTGTCTTGCGAGTCCGGTAGTCTTGCAAGTCCGGTTGTCTTGCAAGTCCGGTTGTCTTGCGAGTCCGGTTGTCTTGCGAGTCCGGTTGTCTAGCGAGTCCGGTTGTCTTGCGAGTCCGGTTGTCTTGCGAGTCCGGTTGTCTAGCGAGTCCGGTTGTCTAGCGAGTCCGGTTGTCTTGCGAGTCCGGTTGTCTTGCGAGTCCGGTTGTCTTGCGAGTCCGGTTGTCTTGCGAGTCCGGTTGTCTTGCGAGTCCGGTTGTCTTGCGAGTCCGGTTGTCTTGCGAGTCCGGTTGTCATGCGAGTCCGGTTGTCTTGCGAGTCCGGTTGTCTTGCGAGTCCGGTTGTCTTGCGAGTCCGGTTGTCTTGCGAGTCCGGTTGTCTTGCGAGTCCGGTTGTCTTGCGAGTCCGGTTGTCTTGCGAGTCCGGTTGTCTTGCAAGTCCGGTTGTCTTGCGAGTCCGGTTGTCTTGCGAGTCCGGTTGTCTTGCGAGTCCGGTTGTCTTGCGAGTCCGGTTGTCTTGCGAGTCCGGTTGTCTTGCGAGTCCGGTTGTCTAGCGAGTCCGGTTGTCTTGCGAGTCCGGTTGTCTTGCGAGTCCGGTTGTCTTGCGAGTCCGGTTGTCTTGCGAGTCCGGTTGTCTTGCGAGTCCGGTTGTCTTGCGAGTCCGGTTGTCTTGCGAGTCCGGTTGTCTTGCGAGTCCGGTTGTCTTGCGAGTCCGGTTGTCTTGCGAGTCCGGTTGTCTAGCGAGTCCGGTTGTCTTGCGAGTCCGGTTGTCTTGCGAGTCCGGTTGTCTTGCGAGTCCGGTTGTCTTGCGAGTCCGGTTGTCTAGCGAGTCCGGTTGTCTAGCGAGTCCGGTTGTCTTGCGAGTCCGCTTGTCTTGCGAGTCCGGTTGTCTTGCGAGTCCGGTGGTCTTGCGAGTCCGCTTGTCTTGCGAGTCCGGTTGTCTTGCGAGTCCGGTTGTCTTGCGAGTCCGGTTGTCATGCGAGTCCGGTTGTCTTGCGAGTCTGGTTGTCTTGCGAGTCCGGTTGTCTTGCGAGTCCGGTTGTCTTGCGAGTCCGGTTGTCTTGCGAGTCCGGTTGTCTTGCGAGTCCGGTTGTCTAGCGAGTCCGGTTGTCTAGCGAGTCCGGTTGTCTTGCGAGTCCGGTTGTCTAGCGAGTCCGGTTGTCTTGCGAGTCCGGTTGTCTTGCGAGTCCGGTTGTCTAGCGAGTCCGGTTGTCTTGCGAGTCCGGTTGTCTTGCGAGTCCGGTTGTCTTGCGAGTCCGGTTGTCTTGCGAGTCCGGTTGTCTTGCGAGTCCGGTTGTCTAGCGAGTCCGGTTGTCTTGCGAGTCCGGTTGTCTTGCGAGTCCGGTTGTCTTGCGAGTCCGGTTGTCTTGCGAGTCCGGTTGTCTTGCGAGTCCGGTGGTCTTGCGAGTCCGGTTGTCTTGCGAGTCCGGTAGTCTTGCGAGTCCGGTTGTCTTGCGAGTCCGGTAGTCTTGCGAGTCCGGTTGTCTTGCGAGTCCGGTTGTCTTGCGAGTCCGGTTGTCTTGCGAGTCCGGTAGTCTTGCGAGTCCGGTTGTCTTGCGAGTCCGGTAGTCTTGCGAGTCCGGTAGTCTTGCGAGTCCGGTAGTCTTGCGAGTCCGGTAGTCTTGCAAGTCTGGTTGTCTTGCGAGTCCGGTTGTCTTGCGAGTCCGGTAGTCTTGCAAGTCCGGTTGTCTTGCAAGTCCGGTTGTCTTGCGAGTCCGGTGGTCTTGCGAGTCCGGTTGTCTTGCGAGTCCGGTAGTCTTGCGAGTCCGGTAGTCTTGCGAGTCCGGTTGTCTTGCAAGTCCGGTTGTCTTGCGAGTCCGGTGGTCTTGCGAGTCCGGTGGTCTTGCGAGTCCGGTTGTCTTGCGAGTCCGGTAGTCTTGCGAGTCCGGTAGTCTTGCGAGTCCGGTAGTCTTGCAAGTCCGGTTGTCAGTGACTCTACCGAAGTACCAAGATGTTGGTGCGCTGTTGGTCTCAGTACTTCGGTACCGAAGTTGGTGCACTAATTCATTTCGGGTGTTAATGGCATTTTGGAAGCGTCAATTATGACATTATGTGCGTTTCTGATCAACGGTCAATGTTCCTCGTATACCAGGTTTCGTGTTCTTGAAAAATAGAGTGGTGGCCCCCTAAAAAAGCCCGCACTGCTAATATTTTCAGAAAAACTTGTAAATAATTCATTTGTAGGGTTACTGATCAAAACAGCCTATGCACTTCGATTCGGCGCCGATTCCTTTTTAACACGTTTACCGCGTTTCCGCAGTTGTTACGGTTGGTTTGGTTAGCTTGTTATGAGCAGAATTTAAATATCGATTTTATTGCTCGAATACAATTTTATCTCTTCTCAGGGGGATACAGTTTTGTATCTATGGGCATTAGCGCTCCCAGGGGGAAAATGTGAGAGCCCGAGCTGAGAGTTAGGTATGCTTTTTTTTTTGTTGAAATATGTTTTTGTTATGTCAAGGACTACTTTTTTCAGTTTCTTGCTATCCTGGTTTTCAGCACCTACTATTTTCTTCATCGACTTTTATTTGTTTCATAACCTTCCCTCTTGACTTTTGTTTCTATTCGTGCTTGTACATACCTTGTGCATACTTCTCACGTTCCCTTAGTTCCATACTAAATGGTGCCTTCATCCTTCTTCTCTTTGAACATCTTTGTTGTGGTGAAGGGAGGCTAAAACTAATTTATAATCAATCAATCCAAGCATGGAATGTTTGCCCTGGAGGAACCTTTCGTCATTGCGAGCTACATGAACGGGATAATTATCCGGCATGAAGATACGATTATTTACTAAATTGCTATTAAAATAGGCCACAAAAAGGGCATTTAACAAATCAATGTGCTTGGTCGAATTCATACGACTGTCTAATCGAACTATCTGGAGGCCTCGAACCATGAGCACTGATCACACGCCCACACCATGACAGAACCTCCTCCACATTCGAGCTTTAAAGCTCTGAGCCTGGGATTAAATTCCTCGTGTTTCCTTCGTCGGACACACTGCCTACCATAATTACCTAGCTAATGGAACTTGCTGTCATCTCTAAAAAGCGCGCTCCGCCGGTATGAGGGGGCATGATTCTTGTGTCATCTGACGAAGTCCGTACGGTATTTTCTGTTCTTCACACCGTTTTTGGATCTGAGGAGCAGTTTCAAATGTATTGCTGAGGCTGCGGTTGTTAATGGCGCGGTCTTCTCTATAAGAAAGTACTCTAGGATGACTATATTGTGGGCTATCTCTGCCTAGCCCAGTTTTCTGCTGATTTTTCACACTTATTCGTACCGTTTTCTCACTTTTCAGTCGTCTGTTAATTTCTTGAGTAGAAAATCCATCATTGATCCTAGCTCCTTACGGTGTATATGAAAAAGTCGAAGCATTCGGATTAAATATCACTTTATTATAACGTTAATCAAAATACAGCAACATTTGGCACGAGTAGAAATGCCCTATTGTCTAAAAGCTGGACCTATTATGTGGTCAATTTCAAATTTTGAACAACGACTTTAATTTTTCTTTATAAATTGATATTGTGTTTTCTTGATAAATTGACAGTAGTTTTTAAAAATTCATCTACTTTTTTAAAATTGCACTTTAGTTCATCAGAAATTTTAAAAAGTACAACTCTAGAGTAAAAATATGAGCAAGCTAAATATAAAACGATGTTTCGACCTTCTACTGGGGTCATCATCTAGGTATATCTGTAAAAACAAATCGCAAAGCTTAATAAAACTGAAAGTACAAAGTCATTGAGCTCGGTCATCTAGGCTAAAATAACCTGACCACCTGCTTAGTTCCATTGAAAATCTAACACATGCATACATTTTCGTAGAGAAATCGACGCCAGAACCAACAATGTGAAGCATGTATTGATCAGTTTCCGTAAAATACCTAATTTGAAAGTTTTCAAGTTACTGACAATGTGGACTTTTTTTGGCGCCACTTTGAGTAAAGGCCTCTCTCAATTATAACTGTCGATCGGTGAAAGCCTTGTAACAGTTCCATGACATCTGCGCAATCGTTAATTTCGCTAATTCCGGGATCGAGGTGGTTATGGTGGCTATGTTACTCGAGGATTCCGAGCAACATTTAATCGCTTTCTTGGAAAATCCATAATTTTACACCTGTTCAGTACTGAATTACTGGGAAATTGTTATTCCCCGAGTGTAGTCAGTGAGCTAGTTTCATGTAAAGGAATTCCTCCAATACCGTGGGCTTCCACTTAGGCCATCTCCTCTTGGGAACTCCATCGTAAGTTTTCTGTAAGTCTAGATGTGTAAGATCTATAGCTTTCGTACTATACAATATTTAATTGACGGCTTCAAAGAAGTCAAAATATTTATGAAACAGCCGAGTACTTACAACTATTGTCCCATACAACTATTGTCCCATGAGAATTAGCGTTCCCAGGGGGATTATGTGAGGGCCCGAGCTTAAGGTTAGGTAGGCCTTTTGTTAAAATAGTTCAATAGTTTTATTACTGACCATCGTTTTTGGTCCACTGCTGTTCTGCTTTTTCAGCATCTTTTCTTTCTTCGTCAAATTTTGTTTTCTTTCATGAACTACTTTCTCAACTTGATGTTTCTATGCACATTGTGCATAGATTCCGCGTTCCCTTAGCCCCATACTATATGGTGCCTTCCTCCTTTCCTTCCTCTCTTTGGAACATATTTGTTGAGGTTAGGGAGGCTGAAAGTAACATCTAATCTAAAATCCTGAGTTTGACTGAACCGCTATTGTTACTTGATTTTACGTGACCTTGGATGTTCTGAAGAGTTCTCCTATCGGTATCGAACGTAGAAACGCTTTCAAACTGTACATTCATTTGGACTGGGTTTATCTCTGAATTATCTCTCGATATTAAGACTCGGTATCACCGTCTCGACAAGCGTTTGAGTGTAATTACTGTTGGCAAATACATACTTGTACATTGCTATTGACTTCGTGAGGTAACTTCTTCTACTTGTATTTTTCTTTTTCCTGTGCGAGATTCCCTCAGGAGCATGCTACTGTTGTGTATCTAGGAATTGGCGCTCTTAGGGGGAAGGTGTGAGGTCCCCAGTTGGAGATTAGGTATGCCTTCCTTACGTTGAAATAGAAAAGGGTTTTGTTTTGTAACGGACCATCTGTTTTTCGGTTCACTGCTGACCTATTTTTTCAGCGTTTATTATTTATTTTTCAACTTTTATTTTGTTTCATAAACTTCCTGTAAAGCATTTCGCTCTTTTGGCTCGGCGGTATTTCAAATGAAACTCTAGAAGTTAATTTTCAAAACTGCCCAACTATTATACTTTTTATCACCATGTTTTATTTGGTCTCGTGCAGGTGTCGCACCAAATTCTGAGAATCCTCTAGAAGCCCAAAATATCGAGAAAGAGGTGACTGGCGGTGAGCCGGAGTTCGTCAAGGTGAAGGAGGAGCTCATCGGCTGGCACCAGGAACCTGAACCTCAGGTGCTGCAATGGCTTGCGTTTCTCATGAATGCTCGCGTGTATATTTGTTTTGAATTGTGGACATTACTTCTTTTCTAAATGGAAGTTGGTTTACTTATCTTTAACACGGGGCTTGGGATGCGACCCATCGATAAGTCGTTTGAAAAAGCTTCAGCAATCTTTTCATGTTAATGGTATTTACTGGACTCAGTTAATGTTTGGTATTTGAAAATTTTCCAACATCTTTAAACTTTAATGGTGAATATCGAGAAGATATGAAATATATTTTTGGTGGTGATAGGGCTTTGCATATTTTTAGGGCATTTTTTTCATTTCTCATTCAACTACCCTTGACAGAGATAGACTATTGGCAAGCCACGTGTGGTTTGTCTATTAGTACGCCTCGTATATTTTGTCTATTAATATGCCTCGTATGGTCTATCTATTTTGTACACCTCTGATAGCTTGTCTATTAGTGCACCTCGTATAGTTTGCCTATTATTATTATGCCTCGTATGGCTTATCTATTTGTACACCTCGGATGGTTTGTCAATTAGTACTCCTAGTATAGAACTTTTGTTAGACTACTAGCACACCACGAATGGTTTGTCTATTAGTACGCCTCGTATATTTTGTTAATTAATATGCCTCGTATGGTCTATCTACTTGTACACCTCTGATAGCTTGTCTATTAGTACACCTCGTATGGTCTATCTACTTGTACACCTCTGATAGCTTGTCTATTAGTACACCTCGTATAGTTCGTCTATTATTATGCCTCGTATGGCTCATCTACTTGTACACCTCGGATGGTTTGTCAATTAGTACTCCTCGTATGGAACATTTGTTTTAGGATGCCCTATATTTTAGAAACTTTAAAAAGCCAATATGTTGGCATGTATCTCATGTGACAACTTGGAAATAAACATTTTTTTTTTTTAAATTGAGTTGTATATTGAAGTTCAGTGTAACCCTTCGCAGTGAACGTGTTCAGCTATTTTTCATGGCTACTCAGGTACTGCCCATTGCAGCATGGCTGCTAAAGACCGTTACTGTCTGATCTAGTTCAGTTATAAAAATTTGTTTTTATGGGGGGTGACTGGCACTTCCGAAATTTCACCTAAATCAACATTTTTTACACGATGGACGTGTGGTCAAAAATATGCTTCGTTGAAAAGTTATAAGGATTTGAAATTTGACGTGTTGGAGAAAGATTCGTACTTTGAGATTATCAAAGAACATAAACATACGCAATTGAATGATTCCTGCAGAAATACGGCTATTCTGGTGTACTCGACACGCTCACCTTATTGAATCATACCTTGTCCCTCATTGAATGAATCAAACTATAATATCAACACAAGTTTTGTCTCGCTTTTCAAGCCTGTTTGTGCGTAGCTAGCAAATTTCTTAACTGGAATGATAAATAAAAAACGTACTTTGAATCACGTAAGAGAGACTTATAACATTTGATGTTGCGGCAGTGTGAGGACGATGACCCACTAGACCAATGTCATCACTAATTTTTGCAAGAAAGCCACTTTCGGGGCTAGACCCGGGCTTCTCAACCTTTTTATTGTGTACCCCCTTAGCTTTGTGGTTTATCTTCATGCACCCCCAGCACAGTAAAAAATTCGAGATACTATAAAAATGTACTTAATTATTAATAATTATTCATACTTACACGGTTGCATGTAAATGCATATTGTAGATTTAACATATGAGGTATGTTAAATGTACCCCCGGTTGAGAAGCCCTGGGTTAGACGCATTGATCGAGAGCCGCAGCTACTGCAAGTTGGCGTACATTATATAAATTATATATTAATATGTGTATTTTTCAAGAGCCGTGAATTGAGTCATTGCGAGCCGCGCAATGAATACCTGCTACTGCACTAGACGCTTACGGCTTCCTGCCTCGCCACAATCGACACGCGGAAACTTTCGTCTCCAACTATCACGATCATTTATTTTACTAAATGTAACTCGAGATAAATTTTTCTTAGATATTTTCCGAATATTTTAGTTTTCAAAAAATGTTTTCTTATCTCGTATATTTGTCGAAACTGTGCTGCAAAATAGCAGAAAGAGGTCGTTAGTTTCGCTCTCCTGCGTGTCTCATGATCACACTTGTGATGAGGGTGCGGCTCATTTTGACCTCTTTTACTCCTTGAACTAACACTAACCTCGCCCTATTTTGAAATGGTAGTTTTGAATTTCTTCGTTATTTTCGAAGTTACAAACGTTCGTACCAGCGAATAATAAGCAGAATCTTTTGGTGTATAATTTTACCAATTGTTGGATCTGTTGCTAACACGTTTCTTGCGATACGACCCATCGATGGGTCGCTTGAAAATTTTTATAAATCTTTCAAAGTTAATGGTGTTTAATGGATCCAGTTAATGTGTGGTATTGATAAAATTGCTAACAACTTTTGACTTTAGATTTGTGTTGAATATTGAACTTCAGTTTAACCCATCGCGGTCAGCGTGTTGAAGTAAATGGATAATTGCATCATTTTGTAACAGGCTAGACTAACTAGGTTCTGTGCTATTAGATGCAAGAATGAGTAGAGAATTATTGATATCGAGCCTCTTGTTGCTGCTGCTGCAACTGTATTAATGTTGTGAAGTATCCCAGGTCGGTTATCTTCTGTGAAGTTTTAGTTGCTGTCTTACTTGAATTTAGCTCCACCCCTTAGCTCTGGTTGATCTTTGGCCTTGACATTTTTATAAGTCCATGGATGCTTTTTTGCATCTGTACTGTGAACTCTGGTTTCTCTCCAAATTTTTCGCTTTCAAAATCATGTTAACTTTGTTAACTGCCTTTTTTTTCGATATTGCAGCCTTAATACTAGTACGATGTGTAATTATAAATTTCCCAAATTTTTTCATCGCAGGCTAGTACGAGCGCAGTCTTTTCTACTCCCACATTCAAGAGTGAAGCAGACGAGGTATGTGCTGAGGCCCGTTCAATGCTCGCAGAAGCAGGAGACGAGTTGAAGGAAGAAGCTGGAGATGAATTCAATTATGAGGAGCGCACGTTTTCTAAAGTTTATGATGGTCTATTGAAAGTGCATCAAGCTGGTCAGCACCAACTCGGGAAACTACTACTGAATTGTGAAATGTGTGATTATTCTACTACTGTTAACAAAGACTTGAAGAGGCACAGAGCTAGCAAACACAGCTTGGGTAATCTATTAGCATGCGAGCTGTGTGACTATTCTTCTGCTATTACCAGTGATTTGAAGAGGCACCAAGCTAGGAGACACAATATCGGAGAACAACGAAAATGCGACATGTGTGACTATTCTACTGCTTCTAATATAAACTTTAAGAGGCACATGGCCAGCAAACACGGCTCGGGAAAACAGCTCGAATGTGAGCTGTGTGACTATTCTACTCCGTTCAATAGTAGCTTGAAAATTCACTTGGCTACGAAGCACAGCTTGGGAAACTTGCTAAGATGTGATTTGTGTGACTATTCTACTGCTGCGAACAGTGATTTGAGGAGACACAAAGCCAGCAAACACGGTATTGGAGAGAAACTGACTTGCGGGCTGTGTGAATATTCTACAGCCATGAACAGTGATATGAGAAGGCATCAAGCGAGCAAACATGGGATTGGGGAAAAGCTAAAATGTGGGCTGTGTGACTATTCAACTGCTATTAACAATGACTTGAGGAGACATCTTGCCAGTAAACACGGACTAGGAAAACAGCTTGAATGTGAGCTGTGCGACTATTCGACTACGTTTAATAGTTGCTTGAAGGTTCACCTAGCTACGAAACATAATTTAGGAAAACTGCTAAAATGTGACTTGTGTGAATACTCTACCGCTGCTAACGGCGACTTGAAGAGGCACCAAGCCAGCAAGCACGGTATCGGAGAGAAACAGAAGTGTGGGCTGTGCGAGTATTCTACTGCTATCAACAATGATTTAAGGAGGCATCTTGCCAGTAAACACGGCCTAGGAAAACAGCTCAAATGTGTTCTGTGCGAGTATACTACCACATTTAACAGTAGCTTGAAAGTTCATTTAACTACGAAGCACGGCTTGGGAAAACTTTTAAAATGTGAGCTGTGCGATTACTCAACTGCAGCTACCAGAGATTTGAAGAGGCACCAAGCTGGAAAACATGGAATTGGGGAAAAAATGAAATGCGGGTTGTGCAACTACTCTACAGCCAATACTAGTCACTTGAATCGGCACCATGCTTCTAAGCACAGCTAAAAACTGTACGAATGTAAGCTGTGGTACTTCTTTTGATCAATAGTAGCCTGACAAAGTGCTGTGCTTGCAAGCGTACAGGACGCCCGTGGGAGTGCGGGAACTTCCCGACTGGATTCTCGATGGGCGAACAAACACGTCTTATCGTGCGTCATGTGCTGATCGTGCGTCGTGTGCTGATCGTGCGTCGTGTGCTGATCGTGCGTCATGTGCTGATCGTGCGTCGTGTGCTGATCGTGCGTCGTGTGCTGGTCGTGCGTCGTGTGCTGGTCGTGCGTCGTGTGCTGGTCGTGTGTCGTGTGCTGATCATGCGTCATGTTCTGATCATGCGTCATGTTCTGATCGTGCGTCATGTGCTGATCGTGCGTTGTGTGCTGATCGTGCGTCGTTTCCCCTCAGGGGGATACAGGTATTGTATCTATGGGAATTAGCGCTCCCAGGGGGACTATGTGAGGGACTGAGCTAAAGGTTAGGTAGGCTTCCTTCTGTTGAAATAGAATAGGTTTTTGTTTTGTTACGGACCATCTTTTTTCGGTTCACTGCTGTCCTGTTTTTCAGCACCTACTACTTTCTTCTTCAATTTTTTCTTGTTTCATGAACTTCTTTCTTAGCTTCCTGTTTCTGTGCACCTTGTGCATAGATTCCGCGTTCCCTCAACTCCTTACTAAATTGTGCCTTCCTCCTACCTCTCTTAGAACATCTTTGTTGTGCAATTAAGGGAGGCTAAAACTTTCTTATATAATAATAATAATAATAATAATCGTGCGTCGTTTGCTGATCGTGCGTCGTGTGATGGTCGTGTGTCGTGTGCTGATCGTGCGTCATGTGCTGATCGTGCGTCATGTGCTGATCGTGCGTCGTTTGCTGATCGTGCGTCGTTTGCTGATCGTGCGTCGTGTGATGGTCGTGTGTCGTGTGCTGATCATGCGTCATGTGCTGATCGTGCGTCATGTGCTGATCGTGCGTCATGTGCTGATCGTGCGTCATGTGCTGATCGTGCGTCGTTTGCTGATCGTGCGTCGTTTGCTGATCGTGCGTCGTGTGATGGTCGTGTGTCGTGTGCTGATCATGCGTCATGTGCTGATCGTGCGTCATGTGCTGATCGTGCGTCATGTGCTGATGGTTCGTCCTTCAACTTAATAAATTGCGGTAAATGTGTTAGTTCGAGCTTATGAATTGAGCTGGAAAACAAAATCTCACCATGAAATGTAATTCTACAAATAATGTAATATCGTTACCCTTCAGGAAGACGCTATTGCATTTAACTAATGTATCTGGCGTTCCCTGGAGGAAGATGGGAGATCTCTAGCGTACGGTTGGGTATGCTTTCCTTTTTTAAATAGATTATTATTTTTCATTTCTTTACGGACCACTTTTTTTCGGTTCTCTTTGCTCTGTTTATCAGCACCCACTACTTTTCTCTTCAACTTTTATCATACTTTACGATTTTATTTCCTAATTTACTGTTTTTAGGTGCAGGGGACCTTGTGCGGGAACACAACCGTGTGCATCGATTCCTAGTTCCCTTTACTCTAATCTAAATGGTCCCTTCATCTTTTCAGCTTTTCAGAACACTCTCTTATATTGACAGGAGGCTGTAACTAACTTGAAGTTCATTCTAAACCCACCCATGGCGGTGGGGTAGGGAGGAGATTTAGGTTAACTAGGTTTGTCTACCCAGTGCTTAGGGGACTTTCCTATTAAATTAGATATAAGAGAGGGGGATACCATTGTGTTACCTCAGAGACAGATGGGCTTACATCGTTCGTGTCCACTTTGCGTTCTTCAGCTTTCATGCCTTCTTCGCATGATCTTTGTTGTTTCTCTTTATTTTTGAATTGTTGTTTCTGCGCGCAGTGTTTTCTGTGTGGATACGGTCTATCATGCAACACTTTGACTGATACGACCCATCGGTGGGTTGTGCTGAAGTTTCCCTGGTACGAAGCGACCCATCGATGGGTCGTGACAATCGTCACACAATATTTTAAAATTGATGGGATTTAATGAATTGCTAACCACTTTTGAATTAAAATTTGAGTTGAATAATGAACTAAAATTTAACCCATCGCTTTTGACGTGATAATAGATAATCCGGTAACTGCACACTTCCTTCGTATCGTTACCTAAAAATCGTACTTGATGTAGTTGAAACATCTCAAACTTATTCAATCTTCATAATAATATTGATTCATTCTTAATACTAGTTTCAAAATAAACATAATTAGTATACCAACGACCACCGCTAAAGCTTATGCGCGTCAGGCTATGTACGCAGAGACTGCCCTTCAAAGCGCTCTTCATCGAAGCGTCTTATTCTTCTTACGATTTATTATAAGCGCTCCTGAATATTGAGTAACGTAACGCGGAGACTAAAATTCTATGGTTTCTTTTAATTTTTTTCATGCGTGGCAACGTTGCTTTGTTACTGGTTGCCCCAATTCAGTCGTGGCAACGTTGCTTTGTTACTGGTTGCCCCAATTCAGTCGTGGCAACGTTGCTTGGTTACTGGTTGTCCCAATTCAGTCGTGGCAACGTTGCTTTGTTACTGGTTATCCCAATTCAGTCGTGACAACGTTGCTTTGTTACTGGTCGCCCTTAATTCAGTCGTGGCAACGTTGCTTTGTTACTGGTCGCCCTTAATTCAGTCGTGGCAACGTTGCTTGGTTGCTGGTTGCCCCAAGGAGCTTTAATGGAATGGAGGCGGCATCGCTATCTTTTGCCAGTCAAGCGAGTGAAGCCAATTTTGCCGACCCAAGCCCCGCCCACCCGGCATTGAGTCCCAGTGTGGAGGTGGTGTTGCAGTGTAGGGGTAGCACCACCTCCATCATCAGCGACTGAAGACCGCGCTGCTAAGTGGCAGACTTGCGCTACTCTGTGCTATACATTTTTTTCTTAGGCATATATTCCAATTGCGTCCTCGCTGAATGATAAGGAAATTCATATTGAAAAAACTCGTCCTTGACCGCAGCGTGGATAAGCGGCGCCCTACCACGCTGAGTGTCTGACACGCTCTGAGCCCCATCTCCGTGTGTGTGCCCGTATACCCTACAGTTACCGAAAATTGGCTTCACTTTAGAGCGCTGATGCCGCCTCCATTCCATTAAAGCTCCTTGGGTTGCCCCAATTCAGTCGTGGCAGAGATGCTTTGTTACCGGCTGCCCCAACTCAACAAGAAAAGCCCCAACCCCAGTGACTAAGTTGTGCTGTAAATATCTGATGTCGATGCAATTGGAACCAATTCCAATGATCTGGTTGCTTACGAAAATAATACGTAAATAGCCGGTCAAATTCCCTTGGTTTGTCGATCGATGTGGGATCACAATCCTAGATTAAGTACCGCAGGCTTGAATAGATTAGTAGCTAATATATGCTTGTGTAAAGGTGTTCTCGCCACTCAACATTTTTCTGTGTGGGTATAGAATCCAGACTGATTGGGATACAATTCACAGCGTTTCTCATTATCGTCAAATGTTTTTTTAACTTTGAGCTGAAATCCTTGAAATGCGGTTGTTAAGTCTTGTTTCGTTCTGTATCTTCTACAAGTGTAGAATTTTATGCACGCTTCGTGCCTCTTTCCTAGTGTCGAGTAATACTGGTTAGCCTAACTTATTTATTTTTAGTAGCATTTTACTGATAAGCCAATATCTAAGCTCGAGTTTAGATAAAATTATATGTTGAATTGTAGCCTACGCTATCGTTTTAAATTATGTCTCGGTGCGAAATTGTAGCCGATGTTCTTTTTACAAATATAGCAATAAAGTTTCCTCACCAGCATGTCATTCATTCCCTGTATCGGAGCCATTAAATGAAAGGCACAAACGGTGAGCGTACGACGTGAAACCTTACTTTCCACATGAGCAGACCTTTCTTCAAATCATCCCTAACCACATTAATTGTACTTAAAAAGAGACAAAAGAAGAGAACACAATTTACTTCAGAGTTGAGGGAAAATGAAACTAATACACAGTGGTCCCTCCCTATTGAATTTATTTCTTATTGCTGCATCATTGTAAAGATATCTAAACGGCGGCATTTGTTTTAATAGTTTCACGTACCATCCTAATTTCCCAGCAGTTGACCACCCATTCTCATACGAGAACTCCTGCAGGTGTACTCCGTTATTTGTACGAAAACAACAGAAAACGGTTTTTGGGATAGAATAATCGTTCTCTCGATTTATGACTTGTTAGGCCAGATGTTCAAAATATTTTCTTGGATACAAGATATTTTCGTGTTGGGGATGCTGAGCAGAATGTTCATGAGCACCTTAGACACGCTGTAACCGCAAGTAATAGCTTCATTTGAATGAAACAGAATCCCGATAAAGACATAGGCATGGGTGTGGTCAAACCTAGGTAACGCAGCAAAGAGAATTCATTTTCCAACCCATTCCCTAAATCATCTTTTTCGACTTTAGGCATGGGTATTTCGACACCCATGTGCATGTGTCAACTGATGATCTTCACGATAACATATTTTAAAAACCAATGTTGTTCTTCGTATCATCTGTATTGCAAATATACGGCTTTTCTATCTACAGGTTAAAGCGCAGAACGTGTTGTTCTCGAATAAAAAATATTTCAGAGGACCTTCACCCAATTTACATAATTTTTCAAGAATTTTCGCATATAAGACAGGAACACAGCAATAAATTATCCTAGATGTTCATGGTAGTCTGCAGTACACTGTGCCAAACGTAGCTAATTTATTCTATGCTAATCAGCAGCGTATTGGTTTGTTACGACTCCCGTTAATATATACATATATAGAAAACAATACAGAATTGAGTTGTTGACCACGGTCGCACGGCTGCAATTGTTGTTTAAGTTAGGTTAAAATAACAGAATTCAAAAAACTTCAGGTTCAAATATTTAGAAGCGTTCCTATTGGTTTGGAATGCAGGTATTGAATATTATTTTATTTTGCACGCTGAGGTTTAGTTTCGAAAGTTGGTGATATAATTTAAATGCTGAACATTTATACCAGCGCGTATAAGCGTAATAGACCTTGCGATGAACAAATACACCATTACGAATTCGATAAGTCGAGGTGAGAAGACCTATTCAAGGCATCCCAAAAATATTCACCCATCTTGATTGACGAAGAGTCGTACATTTTTTGCTTTTGTTCAAGGGCGGCGAAATTTTCAAGCATTATTTTCTTAACACTTTAACTGCTAGTGCGCCACCGGTGGTACACGGAGGTAATTTTCATAATGCTGCTGACCGGCCAGTTGTCGCACTCAATTTCCGTAAATATTTAATCAACGCTTACTAAAGGCACGATCCAGTTCATGTTGACTATTTTCCAAATGGTTTACTACAATTGACATTAAATTTGAGTTTGGTGTTGAACTAAATATTTAGTAGTCGCAGTCAAAGTGTTAAACCTGAAGTAGTATGATTTAATTCAACTCTGGGCTTATACACTTTTCAGTAGAGTTTCACATAAAAACCAAAAACATGAGTGCTGGGCGGTCAAAAAGTGGGTACATTTTCACGGATACCCTGTATACTCTGATATTTACAAGCTGTAGCAGAATTTTTTGCACAAACTTCGGCTGCTAATTGAAAATATTGATGTAAGCATTTTTTCACCAATTAATACAGTTCAAAAAATCCTTCGTTGATGAGATGTTATGCTTATAAACTTCCAAGACTCGTTTTTTACAGCAGGGCAGCGAATTTACGAAAGACAGGAACAGAACAGTTAAGAGAATTAGAATTGACAAATTAAAGTAGGGTTGTACAAAAAGACTGCTGGTGGAGTTAAAGAAAGTCCGGATTGAGAATTTTAATTTAATTCAACGAAAGATTAGTAACAACAAAGTCAAACGCATCAATGGGCGAGGAGTAGCACTGAACGGGCCCGCGTGCAAACCCCGCAGCTCTTACAATACGCCAGCGCCCATCGCTTGACCCGGAAGACCTAGACCCAACGGCCTGTAGGGAAAAACCAAGACTTGAGCCTATAAGGACATGAAATAACCCCGGACAACTCCAACCCCTACCGAGGCAGCTGATAAGATATCGGCTGCGGAATTGCGTTCCAATTCTAGTTATCCGTTATAAGTTGAACGTTATAAGATTTCAGTTATACGTTATAAGTTATTTTCGAATGCGTGTGTGGCGTTGCACCCTAATTGACCAGAGCACGAAATTGATACGTTGACAGCAAATCACAATGGCCAACCAACCCACGTACCCCTCAGTGCTATCCAGTGCTTCGACGTAAGACGGAGAGGAGCAAATCGGCCCTCGGTGAGTTAGGCTTCCATGGTCAAGGTCACACGTCAGCGGGCGAACTCGACAACTCGACGGAGCGACCGACTCGCTCTACACTCAACCCCTGTCTTCCGGCGCCAAACTTCAGCAGCACCTACCGGCACTTCCTCGGTGACCCAAAGCTTCGCGAAATACGCAGCTCTCGTCGACGGCAACGCCAATTGTATTGACGGCTGATCCAGTGGCACTGTACGAGGTGAAATCTGGGGCGAGACTCGAGAGGGTTGCATGGCGGGTGATTTGAGGAGATCGTCCGACTTGTTCAACTTTTTTCGTCCGATTCGTTTGAAAATTGGCCAGTATATGCATTTTATGAAAGTAAACCTTTTTTACTCGTGTCATTTTTTCGATTTAGGCCTTCGTTTTTTTTTCAAGAAAAATTAGTTTTTTGGTATATTTTATGGATATTTAGAAACGGGACTCGTCATCGAGTTTTGATGCTAGAACAAAACCAATGACAGTTTTAGAATCATTGAAACATTTCTAACAAACTCTCGCGGGCTTTTTTTCAAATTCAAATTTTTTCTATTTTTTCCAAATTTTTTACAATTTCTAAAAACAATAATTTATTGGGTTTCGAGCTATATATTTTTTCGGAAAATTTGAATTTGAGAAAAAGCCAGTGAGAGTTTGTTAGAAATGTTCCAAGGATTCTAAAACTGTCTTTGGTTTTGTTCTAGAATCAAAACTCTAGGACTATGTAGTCCCATTTTGAATGTTGAAAGTTAGATTAGATTAGATTATAAGTTAGTTTAAGGGGATCATCCGAGGCCTTTGCCAGATCCTGTCGATGTCATGGTCATTTTGCATGTTTTTGTTGTAGAAGGACCCTTAGTTGGTGGACTATTCGTTCCTAAAATTTTATGGCTCTACGACAATAATTCCCCCCCTCCGGGAGGGGGGGGGGGGGGGGTGAAGGGACCAAAATATTTCAATTTTCCCGATTTTGACCCCATATAAAAAGAGAACAAATGGGAAATGGAAAATAAGCCGAACGTGAGTGTGTTAGAAATGTTTCAAGGATTCTAAAACTGCATTTGTTTTTGTTCTAACATCAAAACTGAAAGAGGAGTCCTATTTTGAAATATCAATATTAGTGAAATATCAATACTTAAAAACAAATATGTCAAATTTTTGCAAACTCTAAGGCCTGAATCAAGAAAATGATTGGAATCAATTGTGTTTCTTTTCAAAGGTTACATATCATAGTCAAATTTCATAAGAATCAGACTGAAAAAAGAAAAAAAATTTTTTGATAAAAAAGGAAAAAATTTTATAATTTTTTTTAAAACAAAATTCACAGTTTGAATATGAAGTTATGTATGGAAAGTATCGAAATAAAAATTAAAACTGCATTCAATTACATCAATTGTTCATTATATTACACTTCAACACAAAATTTTATTTTTCGCTTATACCCAACACTTTGAATTTTCAACATTCATCCTGGGACTAGTTCTCGAGTTTTGATGCTAGAACAAATCCAACGACAGTTTTAGAATCCTTGGAACATTTCTAACAAACGTTTGTTCTGCTTTATTTCAAATTTGAATTCTTTGAAGAAATATATAGCTCTAAACCCAAAAAATTGTTGCTGATTTTTGAAATTTCCAAAAATTTTGAAAAAATAGAAAAAAATTTGAATTTAGAAAAACTGAATGAGCGTTTGTTAGAAATGTTCCAAGGGTTCTAAAACTGTCTTTGTTTTTGTTCTAGCATCAAAACTGAAGGAGGAGTTCCAATCTGAAATATCAATAAAAATATACAAAAAACACATTTTTCGTCACAAAAAAAAACTAAGGCCTAAATCGAAAAAATGACATGAGTAAAAAAGGTTTGCTTTCACAAAAGACATATACTGGTCAATTTTCAAACGAATCGGACGATAAAAGGTCTCAAACCCGGATGATCCCCTTAAACCTACCTAACCGCTACAAAAAAAACGTATCGAAGAGAGGAAGGAGGAAGGCACCATTTAGTATGGAGATAAGAGGATGGGGAATCTATGCAGAAGGGGCATAGAAACAGTGAGATGAGAAAGAAGTTCATGAAACAATGTCAAAGCTGAAGAAGAAAGTAGTAGGTGCTGAAAAACACGACAGCAGTGAACCGAAAAAGATGGTTCGTAAAAAAACAAAAACCTTTTCTATTTCAACAAAAAGAAAGCCTACCTACCTTTTAGCTCGGGCCCTCACACTGTCCCCCTTTGAGCGCTAATTCCCATAGATACAATAGTTGTATCCCCCTGAGGGATGTTGAAAGTTAGAAGTGTTGGGTATAAGCAAAAAACGAAATTTTGTGTTGAAGTGTAATATAATGAACAATTTATGTATTTGAATGAAGTTTTATTTTTATTTCGATAATTTCCATACATAACTTCATATTCAGTGTGTGAATTGTGATTTCCAAATAAACTAATTTTTTTTCAAAAATATGAAATTTTTTATTTTCAGTCTGATTCTTATGAAATTTGACTATGATATGCAACCTTTGAAAAGAAGCACAATTTATTCTATCAATTTTTTTGATTTAGGCCTTAGTTTCTGAAAAAAATTGACATATTGGTTTAGGTATTGATATTTCACTGGTATTGATATTTCAAAATGGGACTCGTCATCGAGTTTTGATGCTAGAACAAAAAAAAAAGACAGTTTTAGAATCCTTGAAACATTTTTAACAAACTCACATTTGATTTTTTCCCATTTCTCATTTGTTCTCTTATTATATAGAGTTGAAATGGGCTCAAAATTAAAGATTTTGGTCCCCTTACCCCTCCTTGGGAGGGGATCTATTGTCCGTAGCGCCATAAAATTTTGGGACCGAATAGTCCACCACCTAAGGGTCCTTTTCCAACAAAAACATGAAAAATGACCACCTGAGCGGCAGGGGCTTGGGACCATCTCCTTAAGTACACCTTCTTTGATAAAGTGCAGGAGAGGATCATAATCGTTTTCCCACTTTTCGGTGCCTACACATAGTTAATTAGATCGAAATAAACAAGTTTTCTTCTATGCACTTTCCGTCTGAAATGAGTATTTTACGATTTATAGCAGTAGGTTAGGTTTGGTAGAGTACGTTTGGGTACTTTGTAATTTATTATTTTCCGGCCCCGCGGAGCGTGCGGAGCCTGCGGAGCCTGGACCCACTTCTACGACCTTTTAGTTAATAACATAATAGAAATTATCGCCCGAAAATAACGAATTATAGCGGTATGTTAACTTTCGTCTTAGATGGCGGGAATGCGCTCGAGCATTCGAACGCGTGGGAAGGGAGCGTCCATTGCAGTGTTGCCATACGACGTGCTCGATGAATTACTTCCCGCTTCAAACACTGGAGTTGCGGTAACTAATTTACCGCTATAACTCGTAAAATACTCATTTCAGACGGAAAGTGGATAGAAGAAAAATTGTTTATTTTCATCTAATTACCTATGTTTAGGCACCGAAAAGTAAGAAATCGATTATGATCCTCTCCTGCACATTTACCGATCCTTTTTATGTCGTAGTCACCCGACCAGAACAATTCACTAACACACAAATCGTGACTAGTCAACTCAACACATAGAATTCCTTTGAGAAGTGGCCTCATTATTGAGGTGACCTATCTGGATTTCCGCACAAGGATTGACACCATACTCGTTTATTCTTATTTGTAAAATGTTCAACCAGTTACTACTCACAAATTTAAAAAAATTACGGACTAAAACAATTTCTAAAACTTTCCAGTCAACGTTAGTAACCTCCATTTGGGTAAATGTGTAGCGTTGGTCAGTAATCAATTTTCCACTTTTCGGTGTCTAATCGTAGTTAATTAGATCGAAATAAACAAGTTTTCTTCTATGCACTTTCCGTCGGAAATGAATATTTTACAAGTTATAGCGGTAAATTAGTTACCTCAACTCCAGTGTTTGAAGTGGAAAGAAATTCATCGATCCCGTGGTATGGCAACGCTGCGATGAAGTCTCGCTTCCAGCCCGATCGTCATCAAAGACGAAACCAAACCTACCGCTATACCTCGTTAAATACTCATTTGACGAAAAATGTGTATAGAAGAAAAGTTGTTTATTTTGATGTTATTACCACGATTCAAGCAACAAAAATTAAAAAATCGATGAGTAGCTGTTTATTCGAGAGCATTCGTCATCAAAGACAAAACTAACCCTACCGCCATAACTCGTTAAATACTCATTTCCGACGGAAAGTGCATAGAAGAGAAATTGTTTATTCAGATCTATTTACCTATTTCTAGGCACCCAAAAGTGGAAAATCGATTACTGACCAACGCTACACATTTACCTCTATTTGTAACCGTTATCATTTGCCAGTTGGCATCGTGGCTGTACTGGTGAGATGAATCGCCTGAAAAATACAGAAATAGCTGATATGCATTACGTCTACGGTTCTGCTGATGGTAATGTAAGACGTGCTGCAAGAATGTACCAAAAACGTTTCCCTATCAGACAGGTGCCATGTTCATTGATTATTCACTGCTTTGCACCGAAGATTGCATGTGAACGGGAGTTTCAGTGCAAACAAAGTGAATGCTTGTCGCCCAAAACATCTTGATCTGAACCATGATGGAGGTGTTTTGGAACATTACCGTCAAAATCCACGTACGAGCACTTGTGCCGCAGCATCATCAATGGGAATTCTAGATCACACTGCAGTGTGGGGGATATCGAATCGGAAGAATTATCATCTGTATCACCAAAATTGCTCACCATGTTCGCAGAGTCCAGGGACTACTTCCTGCAGATTATGCTCCTCACGAGCGATTCGCGCTGTAGATTTTGAATCAGGAGTTGGAAGAGGGCCATTTCGCGGAACACGTATTTTTCGACGATGAAGGAAGCTACCTTCAACCGTGATGAAATGTTCAATTTCTATAATTTTCACCAATGGCAAACGAACCACCTTAATGTCTTTCATGAACATGGATACCAACATCACTACACGGTCGATATTTGGGCAGGTACCGTTTATAGTCACATCATTGGCCCATACATTCCGTCACAGCGTTTCACTCGGAACGCATAATCTTTCTGGAATAATAATCCATATAATCTTTCTGGAAGAAGGGCTTCCGGATTTATTGCCCGATGTTCTATTGGATATTCGTAGAGGAATGAGGTTAATTGATCATTAAACAGTTTTGGCCTGCCTTTACCACGACAAAGATATTCAAAGAAAGGAAGGATGAAGGCACCATTTAGGATGGAGTTAACGGAACGCGGGATCTATACTCAAGGTGCATAGAAACAGTTAGCATAAAAAAGTTCGTGAAACGAGAAAAAAGTGGAAAAAGAAAGCAGTAGATGCTGAAAAACAGGACCGCAGAGAATCGAGATAAATTGTAACAAAACCAAAAACCTATTCTACTTCAACAAAAAGACCGGCCTAACCTTTAGCTCGGGAACTCACATGATCGAAGAATGTGGTTTCATCATGATGGAGCTCCTGCATATTTTGCTATGAATGTGAGACGTTTTCTTGACCTTCAATTTTTAGAACGTTGGATTGGGTCGTAATGGTCCTGTGTCCTGACCGCTAAGATCTCTTTTATCTCTCCCCGTTAGATTTTTCTGTGGATGCACATGAAACGTCTTGTTCATGAAAAACCTGTCGAGTTGGAAGAAGATCTTGTCGCTAGAATTGCAGTCGCTGCTGGAGATATCGCTGAGATGCCTGGAGTTTTTGGGAACATACGCCACATCCCTCCGACGAAGGTGTCACACTTGTATCGATGCTCATGTTAGACATTTTGAACAATTACTGTAATGAGGTATTTGGTACTAATAAATTATTTAAGTTTTTTTTAAATTATCCTCTTGTGTAATAATAAACGTATCAGGCTATTTAAAAAACAGAACGTTTTTTGAACTTTTCTCATTTATGAAATAGTGCTTGTATCAATATTTTTTATTAGTGGCTCAGGTTTGTACCAACAACTTTGAAACACCCTTTATATATTTACAAATTCATTTTAATTAATGATAACCTCAATTCTTATAATTTGTGGAATTTTGTCGTCTTGAAATATTGTTTCATTTCGAAGTGAATGATTTTCAAAGTACTGTAAAACTTCGAGGAAATATTCCATGGAAATATTTTTCCTCAACAGTATCGAAAAGTAGGAACAGCTTACTGTCATTTTATCCCACAAAAGAAAAAGTGCTGCTTTCTTTTTTTTACTGTCATTTTATCCCACAGAACTCACAGTTCAAGCTCAAATTTCGAGTTACGTTTATGGGTTGCCACCACGGAAATAAAAACTGAACGCAGTTCAAAAATGAGAATTTTACCTACAAAAAATTCATGCCATATTGAAATGAAGGCCAAGTTTCATTGAGCTTCAGAGGAAGGGATATTCTTGATGTGATGTTACACACCGTTACTCACCTGACCCAATGGAATCAAAATTCACTTTTTCGAGGGTCTGCTTTCATTAAATAATAATAACTTCGGCCAAACACTATTTACAGTTGGCGACAAAATTATTCGTACACCCCTCGTCTTTAAAAACTTTCTAGAATTAGTCAAAATCCATTGTTGCCAAAGGCAGAAGATTTTCTTAGGGTGTGAAGCACATATAAGGGAAAATACTACGGAGTTTCCAGAGCAAAGTATTTTTTTTGGGGAGATTTAACAAGCTGAACTTCAGAAACACGAGAAGACAAAATTATTCAAAAAATTGAGAACATTACATTTCATTGAGAATTATTTATCGTTATACTTGTTGTATTGAAAAAAATTGTCGAAAATGTTCTTGAACATTTTAGAAAATTGTGCCAGAGCTAACTGGCACAATTTGCTAACTGGCACTAAAACTCTTCTCTAGAGGAGAAGAGTTTTGCCATTCGTTCACTAGCACCACGATGGGAGAACTAAGGAACTCTGTGTGGACCTCAGACAGAAGATTATTGACTGCCGCAAAGCTGGAAATAGTTATGACAACAAATCTAAGCGTTTGAGCATCACAAGATCTACAGAACAACCTGTTACAAAAATGTTTGCTAAGTTTGGTACTGTAGAAACGTTGCCTGGGCGTGGTCGCAAACAAAAAACTCTTGGTGAGACCTTCTCGAAAATTGTGTCGTGAGGTCAACGTTAATTTATGAATAAAGCTAGACAGCATTAGCGAAAGATTGAACGCCCAGGGAACTAGCGTGAGCAATCGCACAATCCAGCACTGTCTGGCTAGGAAAACCTACACGGACGCCGACCTCGAAGGACTCCACTTCACAAACCATGTCATGTTGCTCTTCGCTTGAAATTTGCTAAGTCAAACTTGGATAAGGACAGAGGCTTTTGGGAGAGAGTAGTATGAAGTGACGAAACCCAAATCGAGCATTTTGGGCACGATGACGTGAAGAAGGTTTAGCGTAGGTATAGTGAAGCTTTCCTGCCAAAGAACACTGTGCCAACAGTTAAACACGGAGACGGATCACTGAAGTTTTTGGGTTGTTTTGCTGCATCGGGTATTGGAAAATTGGTTGCAATTGAAGGCAAGATGAACTCTGATGACTATATTTAAATTTTGGACGAAAACCTGAAGGTATCAGCTTATAGTTTGGGGAGTTGGAAGGCGGTGGGTATTTCAAGACAATGACCCAAAGCACACGGCCATGTTTACTCTAGCTGGCTCCAAAGAACTAAGATAAATGTGCTGCCTTAGCCTTCGACGAGTTCTGATCTCAATCCCATTGGAAATTTGTCGCAGGAATTAAAAGTCAACATCAACAAGAGAGCTCTAAAGAGTCTTCAGAAATTGAAACGCATTGCCATTGAAGAATGGAAAAATATTTCATCTGAAGCAACGTAAAAGCTTATGAAAAACTAAAATAAAAGGCTTTTAAATGTTATGAATAGGAAAGGCCACGCTATTGATTACTAAAAACGCACTCAAATGGTAGATTCACTTCAATAAAGTGTAAAACTAATCACAGTATGAATAATCTTGTCTAATTGTGTTTCTGAAGTTCAGCTTGTTGGACCTTTCAAAAATATTTAGTTTTAGAAACTTCGTATTATTGTCACCAATATGTGCTTCACACCCTCTGAAAATCTTATGCCTGTGGCAAAAATAGTTTTCGAGTAATTCTAGAAAGTTTTGAAAGACGAGGAGTGTACGTATAATTTTGTCGCTAACTGTAGTTGTCGCATTGGTAATTTTATCAAAGTCAATTTTGTGGTTATATACTTTGATAACTTCGTAGTGGTATTATCAGTGACATTAATTTCAGCCCACTGGTTATTCTTTTCGTACGGTATCACATTCACGATAATAATATCAGAGAGCGAGATGTAACACTTCATCACTAACAATGCACTCCACGGGTCTCTACAGGGTGCTTAATAATATGACAGAAGACCTGTAAACAATAGTCATATTCTGGTTCCAACGGACATTCAGAATAAATGAAGGTCCTATGGAATTCTTTTGCCATTATTACAAATGCTCCTCATCGACATCATTACAGTATACGCTAGGGAATACTGTCGGGTAATTTTTTGTCTGATTCCTAAGTTAGTGTTCTGCACTGCTTCATGAGCATTTACTGTTTTACTGTCATACAGATAGAATGATTCAGATACAAAATAATTAGAAACGTTCCATACTATCGCTGTTAGTTTCAAAATCAGGAAAGTATTTATTGTGAAAATGTTCGACAGCTAAAATTCATTGTAGATCGCATTTCATTGACGATGCTACACTTTCCTAGCAAATTGAGGGTAAACTTAAACGTTTGGTGATGAACATTTTATTTTAGAAGGGTATTGAAATAATATTTTATCATAGCGAAGTAACAGTTTCTACGCCTTTATGGGCAACATTCATTTAAATTGAAATAGTCGTAGGCAATTTCTGCTCATGTTCTTGAGAATTCACTTCAAGAATGCTCCCAAGCTCTGTTGGAAATCTGAAATAACAAACCAATTCCTGTCCATAATACTAACATTGTTTCAAACTAGCACACGCACGAGCGTGCAGTTTCCTACTTAAGCTATTCTGACTCAGATAAGTTGTCATCAAATAAAAATAGAAAAAATGTTTAACCTCTTCGTATATTCCCTACAGATTTAGGGAAAATATTTTTCAAGTTGTTGGAGCATTTTGAACAGCATCCTTAGCACGTAGGTCGTTACGTATTTGTAGTTCAACAAGGTCTAAGTTTATAAAATAATCAGGCACTTGCGATTCGCGTTGGATCCTACTGATCTCTTGCTCACTGGTAGTAACGCAAAATTTTTTCAATTTCCTTGGTGGCCACTTGGTAACAACTATGAGCATTGCAGTGCTCACGAGAGAAGCATGAATGTCTAAGGCCTGAAAATTCTCGAGCTCATGCAAAAAATTTGTTGCAATGAATTGATCGGACGGTGAAATATTACGTAGACAAAGCGACTGAAGACTCTTAAATTCGCATACCGCAGCTGCACGAAAGGAATAATGATGTGCTGGAGCACGTGTCGCTAATATTGAGTTTGGACTTTGATTTCCGAGCTCTGTCATTTCTAGATATATTATTTGAGGACAATTTCGAGCAACAGTGGACATCGACTTATTTGAGTAAAAATTTGGGCCGCCAGCAATGGTGAGATGAGTAAGGTTGTTACATTGAGCCACAATTCTATACAAAAATTTGGCACTTGCGTCGTCACATTTCAGTCGTCTGATAAATGAACTCTTCTTCTCAACAGCCGCAACATACTCATCGCATTTGTTTCCGTCAAAATTATCGAAGTAAACACTTCTCCAGAGAATTGGATGGTCACCTAATTGTCTGAATGATACATGCGCTTTTTGCACGTTCAATAGATCTGTAGTGGGCATCCGAGAGAAAATTTCATAGAGAATATCGTCTGGCGGGAAACGAGAAACGCAGCAATACTTGCTATTTGGGGCATTCGGACTGAGGGACCTCAAAGGCATCTGGAAAAAAAGGGGTCAACATTACATAACGTACGTGGTCAATAGCTCACTGTACAAATTGTGATAAGCGAGTGGTTATCGCATCATTGATTTATTTACTTTATTGGCTACGCTAAGAATATAATCAGTTCGTTAGGATCCTATTTATTAGGAGAGAATTACACTGAATTACGTAGCATATTACTCGAATTTAGTTTCTGTAATACAGGGTTTTAATAACATTATCCCAACTTTTCGCAATGGGAGACCAAGCACTTGTGACCAAGCCTTGATAAGTGTCGCATTAAGGAATGAATGCCACTTTTCGAATGAGAATGTTAAGAAACTTAGCATAAGTTCACGGAACAATTAAGAACACCTAAAGAAGAAGAATGCGAGTTAAAACCACTGTGTGCAACAGATGAAGAATTAGAAATGATAATCTTTCTCAAAATTAAAAAAATAATAGCCAATCTTTTAGCAGGGCGAGTTGGAGTTCGATTGTCGTGCGGAGAGAAAAATGCAAACCTGGATTTTATCCCCTAGATCACCATGCAATCTATATGCATTAAACTAAGATCAAATGATTAAGATATCACGTTTAAAGTTTTCCTCTATGATTATTCCTATCTAAACATGTTTGGTTAGTAGCACTGTCATCTAAAAACAGAAAACATTCTCCAGGAAAACAAACCTGAAAACATTTTATTCATCATCAGCTAAAAACAGCTTTAATTATTCCTTATCGTCATATGTTTCAAGACTACAAATCGTCCAAAGCTGTAGTTATTTATCGCTTTTTATACCATACCCGAGTCTGCTACCTGCTTCACCATAAGGAGCAGAGTCGACATATGATTTGCATTCGCATTTTTTGTCATGCATGCAAATTCATTCCTGGCGGTTTTAAATAATGCTGATGAAAATTCATTTCGATAAACTGTCGGATTTCTTCAATGTTGTGTCAACTTCATACATTCTTGGCCTTTCTGTCGTGACGCTTACGATTTCGCTAAGAATTCTGTTTTGAACATTCGAAGGATGCAGCTTGAATAGCTTTAAATGATACGGGGTTTTTAAAAGGGGGGTTCATATCGCATACTATCTGAAGCAGTGTAGTTGTTCTTTGTCAATCGAATTAGCTTTTTAACACTCTCCTTTTACGATCAATCGCCTTCGGCTCTCGCCCACCGTTCTGCATTGCAAGGACACAATTTTCTGATTTGTGATTGTCGTCATTACATGCGTGGCTGCAAATCGCAATTTACCATTTAGTGACTGAATACTATATAGCATGGCTACGAATTCTTTAGTTAATCTAAGCATTTTCTTCTGAGCGAAAAAAGTGTTATAATTTCATTCTAGGTCTTAGCAAAAAGATAGATTCAATAGGATCATGATTGGGTCACTTCAGGCACAGCATGGTTTACCTCAGGAATTGTTGGTTCTGATCTAGAGTAGTTCATATATTTGCACTAAACCCTCATTTCAACAATGGCTTTTTAGTTTACATAATGTTTGTACAATGAGTTGTTTCGACTTGAGACACGAGTTACGATACTAATTTGTGTGTATCAAGTACGGATCTTTACTTTAAGATATTTTAAAAACCACCGATGAATTTTTGTATTATCTCTACAGGAAATAAACAGTTTTTCTTTTTTTTTATTGTTCTTAATATTTGCTTGGATCACTTCAAGTATAGTCTTCTTGTCCACATGTTCATTTTCTGCCGTGTTTGGTTATATTCTCGTATTCTTGGCGTACTCCTAGTTTGACTCGCTTCTAGTTTGCCGGGTTCAATGCAACTCGGTCTGGATAACTTCTTGTGCACTTCCATCCAGTAGATTAGATTAGATGTTGAGTTTAAGCCTCCCTTACTGCAACAAAAAAAGAGCGTATCGAAGAGAGGAAGGAGGAAGGCACCATTCATTATAGAGATAAGGGAATGCTGAATCTATGCAGTAGGGGTATAGGAACAGTTAGTTGAGAAGGAAGTTTATGAAACAAGATAAAACTAGAAGAAGAAAGTAGTAGGTGCTGAAAAACAAGACAGCAGTTAACTGAAAAAAAAGGAGTCCTTAAGATAGCAAAAATATTTCAATTCAACAAAAAAAAGGCCTTCTTAACTCTCAGCTCGAGCCCTCACACATTTTCCCCATGAGAGTGCCAATTCCAATGGATACAAGAGTCGTATCCCCCTGAGGGGGGAAGAATGTTCAACACCCATACACTAAATCATGCCTTGAAAGAAATTATAAATGATTTTTTACCTTAAATTCTATTAACAGGAGTAAAGTATAAAAGTTTGAAATCCACTCGATCATCTTTTTCGCTAGTATCTCTTGTGCCATGAACCTACAGCCTTTGTGCAATGCTGTTATGTAATCTTATAATTTCGTATTCCTGTGGTCCAAGTTTTTTCATTCAAATCATTTTGTAAAACGATTTTTAACATCTTTAATGCTTATGATGTACCGTAATTTTGGCCTGATATTAATCTCAATGTAACTGTAAAAGGTGTCTCTGTACATTTTTAGCCTAAGGTTATGTTAGTTGCAGCAAAAATTTGATTTTTACATGCTGATTTGAAGGTTTTAGTATAAACGAAAAGCAACTTTTGACGTCTTTAAACCCGAGAAAAACAGAAAAAATATCATAAATTGGAAAATTGGAAATGGAAGCATATTCTATCATGAAATCCACTGAAAAAATAACAGTAATTCAACTTAACGAGCTCTGGTGTCAAAAATCAGCTTCAAACAAAGATTGCAAGCCTGGCTTTCCACCTCACACTAAGCGTTCAACGTGCTTCACTAAATGCTAGTTGATAAGGTAAATGTTGAGTTAAATGTACTCATATTGGATATTTGGTCATCTTATTTCGGTAATAGAACACATTTCAAGACATATTATATGAATGACATTTTTCTCGCAAATGCTTACTTTTCGAGATATTTAACCTTGAAGCTATGGGAACGTCGTACATGAAGTTTAGAAACGGACGCGTAAATATGCTGTAACAAGGGATTGATGTTACGATAGGTGAAGTTAGGTTAGGTAACGTTAGGTTAGTTAAATAAACTACTTTAACCTAAGTAAACCTAAAATAACTCAAGTTAACTTAACCACACAGAGACTTTTGTTTTCATGTCAAAAAAATCGTACGTACTCCAACAAAGCAACAACGACGCGGCCAACTATAACGTTATTCTTACTTTATGGTTTTTGATATTTTATCTTGAAAAGTAAGCATTTGCGAGCAAGATGTCATTCGTGTAAAATGTCTTAAATTGCATTCTATTGCCTAAATATATCAAAATTTCCAAAATTGACGAGTACATTAAACTCAATATCGACTGTGATGATGTCGATTTTAATTGAAATTTAACATGTCCACTTTAGAATTATTTCTAACCCAGAGCTTGTTTGTTGAATTTATTTATGCTGTTAAATTAGACAACCAATAGCACATGAAGTTATCTAATGATTCATATCCATCGTACACGTCGTGGGCTACTCAGGTTTCACTGTGAGTGGTTCACCACGCACGTTACCTACTGCAGTCGTGATACAAGCACCAACGCACGACACTGAATCCAATAACTATTACGTATAACTACGAAAAAAACATTTTCAAATACTTCTGACAAAGAATATCAAGTTCTCTGGATAATGATATAAAAATATCTGTACTCTCACATACACTCACATCAGGAAAATCCGAAGTCATTTTTCATTCACTCAGCTGAACGACGGTAGAACTTCGAAGCAGGGAAGTTAGAAAGGATTTCACTCTGCGAAGAACGTTAAAAGTTAGATTAAATATGTTCAGCTGTTCACCCTGTATTGAAAATATTTATTCAGAGTGCTTCTCATACGCAGACAATTATGTTTCAAAATATTTATAATCATTGTTGTACTGTCGGAGGTAAATTCGCACCCTTCAGAGGAAGCTGAATGCTCCTTCCTAATCTCCATGCTATTCAGAACTTCCAATAACATAATAGGCCGAAGTCGATATTGAGTTTCTTATAATTGAGTTCGGTCGCGAAATTTATAAGTTTGATTCATAAGAATCAGTATCGGTAATCAGAAAAGAACACCTTTAAAAACGTTTACATGAATTACATTTTGCTCGCTGATGCGTCATTTTCGAGATGTAACATGAATTACGTTTAGGTAAGAATAACATTATATAATCGGCTGCATCGTACCTGCATTGTTGGAACAGGTGCAGTATTTCAGGTCAATATTGAATTTAATGTTGTCAACGATTACAATAATTTCGTTGCCACATACAGGTAGAATGATAGATTTTTAGACGTTTTACATGTATGACATTGTGATCGTAAATGCTTATTTTTCGAGATATAGCATAAATAATGCTCAGGTAAGAATAGCATTAATGGCAGTTTCGATATAGCTCTTTCAGTGTATGGCGGATACGGAACATGCACTGTCACTTTGGCGGGAAAAACCATCGGTGTCGGTAAGGCTATGCTGTTATTTTAGGTTTACTTAGGATAATTTATTTAGATAATTAGACTTTATCTAATTTAACCTCTTCTGTCGTCATGTCAATACAGTATTTCAGTTTATTTACACGTCAGTTTGTTCAGTTTCATGTACATCCCAAAAACTTCAAAATTATAAATCTTGAAAACTAAGCATTTGTGAGCACAATATCATTCGTGTAAAACTTTTAAAAATGTCTCCAATCACCTAAATTCCGTAATGAAATTATGAAAGACTTTGACTACATTAAATTCAATATTGACCGTATTTCAGCAGGAACCATCAGTGTCGGGATTGCTAAGTTAAGTTATTTCAATTTTATTTAGGTTTGTTTAGGCTAGTTTATTCAACTAATCTGACGTTACCTAACCTAATCTTACCTATCATAACGTCAATACCATATTAAAAGATATTCATGTGTCCGTTTCTCCGCTGTTGTGTACGACGTTCATTTAATTTCAAAGTTCAATAACTCAAAAACTACGCATCAGCGAACAAAATGTCATTTGTGTAAAACGTTCTTAAATGTATTCTTTTAGCGATTCTTTAGAACAGAAATTTTAATTCCCATGAGCGCATTAATTTCAATATCGAGAGCGTAATCAACTCAATATCGACTTCGGCCAACATTTACTTTAGTGCATTCTAAGATTCATGAAATTTCGTTTCCTTTAATCGGAAATACAGTACATTTTAAGACGTTTCACACCAATGACATTTTGCCCGCAAATGCTTACTTTTCGAAATCTAACATTAATAACGCTCGGGTAAGAATAACAATGTCAGCTGCGTCATTGCTGCATTGATGGAACACGCGCAGTTTTTTCGCGCGAAAAGATCAGTCTCGGTATGGCTAAGTCAAGTTATTTTAGGTTTACTTAGGTTAGTAAAGGATGGTTTATCTAGCTAACCTAACGTTACCTTACCCAACCTCCCCCATCGTTACGTCAACACCGTATGACAGCATATTTACGGGCTCGTTCATTGACTTACATACGACGTACCTATATCTACAAAATTCAATATCTTGAAAAGTAAGGATTTGCGAGCAAAATGTCGTACGAGTAAAGCGTCTTAAAATGTCTCCAATAACCTAAATTTCGTAAGGAAATTGAAATCGTTGATAACGTTATAGTCATTACTGACCTTTATTTTTCTGAGGTCGATTTTCGCTCTAGGTAATTTTAATTCAACTCTTTGGAAAAACGGAAACCAGCATCGATATTTCAATTAATCATATTCAAATTGTTGGAAAAGATTCGAGAATTTCTCATAAGACTTGAGGGTAAATGATTAGGATTAACTGGGAATAGATACTTGATTTTTCGGTGCGTAAACATAGTTGATTAGATCGAAATAAACAAGGTTTCATCTATGCACTTTCCGTCATAAATAACTATTTTACGAGTTATAACGGTAAATTACATACCGTAACTCAAGTAATTGAAGCGAGAAGTAATTCATTGAGCCTGGCGTATGGCAACACTGCAATGGAGTCTCGCTTCCAGCGCGATCGTCATCAAAGACGAAACTAAACCTACCGCGCTAACTCGTAAAATATTCCTTTGACAGAAAAAAGAGGAAAATTCCGAAGAACTTTATCATATCTAACTGAAAACGTTTCGGAGTCCAGCTCCATCATCAGTTCAAAAATACAAATCATTATGTCTGCAATAAAATAAAAATAAAATTTTGTAGACAGTCATTAAAAGAGATCACGAAAACAGAATAAAAACATCACAAAATAAAATCGACAAGATGGCTACCTAGTCACTATTTGCGAAAGGTATGAGCTATCGGTATTGTTTAGGACCGATTTCCTTTTAAAAATAGGTAACGACTCCAAAATCCTAACGTCATGCGAATTTGAAGTTGAATCAAAGATTTTGAAGTCTTTGGAGGAGGATATTGGTACGTTGCATTTTTTCTGCATGATTGCGTACTGCGAAATGAGAGGGGTGTGCTAAATGATTCCCAGTGCGAAATTTTCTACCCTGATGTTGAGCCACTCTGATATAAAAATTCCGTGACGTCATGCCAACGTACGATGATGTGCACTGCACACAACTGTAAGAATAAATCAGAGAGGCCCGCATCTCCATCGGAAGCGTATCCTTGTACCGGAAAAAAAAGCCACCTTAAAATTATTAACAAGAGCAACGCATAACTGAAGGTTTTCAAAGTATTTTTCACACAATAATTTCAACTCTAATGACAATTTCTTAGAAGGCGTTCCGAAATACGGGAACGAGCAGTATAGATAGTCTTTATTGGTATCTCTAATAGTTTGCGATGCATATTGCTTAGACAGAAATTTCTTAATTTGCGAATTGATGATACCCGAAGGAAAACCGTTAGTTGTAAAATATGTGGGCAAAAATTCAAATTCACGATGAACATTTTTAAAGGTTGAACATATTTTGTAGCCCCTGTTGATTAAAGTTTGAACACAATTTATTTCGAAACTTGTTGAGCAAAAACTGAAGAAACTGGCGCTTAGTCCTGTGAAAGTTAATTTACGGTGTACTGACGTCTGAAAGTGATCTCCGTCTCTCGTCACTAGACAGTCAAGAAAGGCCAGAGAATTATTTTTTTAAACTTCTACGGTAAACGTAATCGATTGATGCTTTAGATAGTTCAAGAACTGCTCAACATGAGATGGATGACTGAATAGGACAAAGGTATCGTATCGTCAACGTATCGTTTGTAAAAAACTGGTTTAAAATCCAAGGGGCATTCATCTAGCCACTTTGTTTCGTGGAAACACAAAAATGTTGGCAAGGGTCGGTGCCATCGGGAGCCCCATTGCAAGACCGTCTATATGTCTATAAAGTTTGCCTTCGAATATGAAGAAAGATTGCATTACAGATAGTTCCAGCAGTGTACTGAACAATTTGCAGGTTAAGCCCATGAATTTTGAGCTACCATCCGAAAATAAACGGTTTACACAAATATCAATAGTTTCCTGAAAAGGAATGTTAGTGTAAAGAGATTCAACATCAAATGAAGACATGATTAATTTTTTTTACATTTGGAATACTTCTAATATTATCGCTAAATTTGAAGGCATTATCGACTGTATACTCGTTTGAAGTTAAATGATTGAGGAGTTGTACAAGAAGTTTACATAATTTATAATTCAGACTATTATACGCTGCTACTATCGGCCTAAATTGAAATTTTTACGAAAAATCAGGTTTGTGAATTTTTGGTAGACCATACAGCACCGCCGGAGAAGAGCCTGACACATGTAAATTCTTAAAATTTTCTAATGGCGCGTTAGTTAATTGTTTCAAGCCACGCAAAAAATTATTAATTCTGTCTTCAACCCTCGGTATTATTTTATTCATTGGTTTTGTAATCGGAACAAATTTGGAGGTGTCAGATTAAATGAAGCCTACTTTCATGATATTTTTGGCAATCAACCAACACAACTCCTTTACCTTTGTCAGGTTTGCAGATTATTAAGTTCTCATTAGCGGCCATTGATTTCAAGAGGGATATGTCACTTCTAAGAAAGACAGACCGATCTCTTTTAATGACGGTCTACAATATTTTGTTTTTTCTTTTATTGCAGACATAAAGATTTGTATTTTTGAAATGATGATGGAGCTGGACTCCGCAACGTTTTCCAGTTAGATATGATAAAGTTCTTTGGAATTTTCCTCGTTTTTAAATTCTTAACAAAAAAAGTGTATAGAAGAAAAGTAGTTTATTTCGATGTTATTACCATGATTCAAGCAACAAAAATTTTAAAATCAATGAGTAGCTGTTTATTCGAGCGCATTTGTCATCAAAGACGAAACTAACCTACCGCTATAATTCGTAAAATACTCATTTACGACGGAAAGTGCATAGAAGAAAACTTGTTTATTTCGATCTATTATGCTATGTTTAGGATTCGAAAAGTTGGAAATCGATTCCCGGTTAATCCTCAACATTCACCGACTTGAGAGAAATGTTTTTACTTATCGACATTAGTTCAAAACATTATAACTTCGCCCGGGTTTCTTCATTCAGCACTGCCGACAATTTGTACATGAAGCTAGTGCTTGATGAGCTGGTGAATTTTTAGGTGATCAGTTTAATGTTTAGAGCATCAAATCAAGTTATTGCCTGAAGCCATTATAAGATTCGGAACATTTGATGTAATCAGACTTCAGCAGCAAAATTATCATCATCAAAGCTATTCCCGTTTTGAGTACTAACTATAAACTTTGAAAAAAACTACTGTATTCCACGAAATTAACACAAGGAATGTTCAGGAAAAGCAGAGTGTATTATTTTCAACAAATTTGAATGAGAAATCGACCTCAGAAAATAAGTGAGTGACGTAAAATGTAAACTTTAGATGTAATCAATTGGCACAGGTCTTAGGTCGAGCGCAAAGACGTCAAGTACTGCGTGGGGGAATTCCACGTGCCTCTTCAACAGTTATTTTATTTATATCGGAAAGAATTCACTGGGTTACGCGACCTATCGGTACATGTTAAAGAGAAGCTACTAATAGATTTTCGAGTTTGTGGCTTGTATTTTGGTAATTAAGGCAAAATAAACAACTTTTATTCGTTGCACTTTCCCGGGGAAATGAGTATTTAACTAGTTATAGCGGTGAAGTACGTAACGTAATGAAACTGAACTGATCTAACTTAACCCAATCTATCCTCACGTAAACTAATGTAACCTAAACTAACCTAAGGTACCCTAACGTAACGTAAATTAACCTAACCTAACGTACATTAACGTAACTTAACACATTCATTGCGGTATGACCCACCGGTGGGTCGTAGTTAGGTTTTTTCTGCTGCGAAACGACCCATCGATGGGTCGTTTTGAAAAATTCTAACAACCTTTCTAAATTAGTGGTATTTAACAGGCCCAGTTAATGTTTGATATTTACAAATTTGCTTATCACTTTTGACTTTAAATTCAAGTTGAATATTGAACTTCGGTTTAACCCATCGCAACTAACGTGTTAACGCAACCTAACGTACATTAACGTAACTTAACGCAACCTAACGTACATTAACGTAACTTAACGCAACCTAACGTAAATTAACGTAACTTAACGCAACCTAACGTAAATTAACGTAACTTAACGCAACCTAACGTAAATTAACGTAACTTAACGCAACCTAGGGTAATTCATCAAATATCGAACAGAAACCACGTGCGTCTAGAAACAACCTTCATAAATCGGTAACTTTTGCTCTGAATAACTGTTGCGGGCCTCAAGATTATTCTTGAACAGTTGCTTTCTTGTTCTGTGATGTCGCTTTAAAGACAACGTAAATTGTTGGAATTTATTTATTGTTCTAAAAATCGAATTCTTTAATAACATAATTTCATCAATAACGAACATGAATCGAACAAGAATTTTGATTCGAACAGGATGGTTTGTCAATTAGTTCTCCTCGTATGGAACATTTGTTAGACTATTAGCACGCCACGTATGGTTTGTCTATTAGTACGCCTCGTATATTTTGTCCATTAATATGCCTCGTATGTCTATCTATTTGTACACCTCTGATAGTTTGTCTATTAGTACTCCTCGTATGGAACTTTTGTTTTAGGACGTCCTATATTGAGAAACTTTTTAAAACCCAATATGTTGACATGTATCTCATGTGGCCACTTGGAAAATAAACGTTTTTCTTTCATTCTTTTTTCTTTGGTGCACTGGATTTTCTTGGAAATGCTCGCGGTGGCACAGCAGTTAAGGGATCGGACTTGTATGTTGGAGTCGCGGGTTCGTATCCCGGCGCTGGCGCTGCGATTTTCCCCATTGGGTATAAGGGAAAGCTCAAGCACAATACCACACTCGACCCAGGTGTCGGAAATGGGTACCGGCTTTACGGGGGAACCGTCATGGTGTCCTATATATAGTGTTAGTTATAAGACATTTGAAAAACCATTGCTTAAGATCATTTGTATCAGGCTTGATTGGAAATAAAGCATCCCAAAGATGCCGATGTTTGTTTTGTTTGTTTGTTTGAAATAACTGTCTCATTACTTATTTTCAAGATGCATTTGAATGGAGAGTTATCAAAATTTGAATATGATGTCGATGTTTCATTTGCAGTGTTTGTTGAACCATCATTGTGATCATCAACCTGTGTGACCTTTTTTGGAGTAGAGTGTAAAGCACTCGTCAATGAATTATTATTGATGCTTGCATCAATTTTCTTGGCAAGGGATTGATCATCAGTAAATGTAGCCAGACGAATCATTGATGATCTTGAGGGCCTTGGAACACCAGCAGCTGATTGGTAGCCCCTCACCAGAATTCCCATCTTCAACTATTCAATGTTATTATCAAGCGTTAATACAATATTTTAATGAAATAAAACAGGCGTTCAATAGATCGATTCAGTTATTTAAAAGAATTAAGAATCGAAAAGCCTTGTTCGAGGCATAAATTCATGATTTTCAAGGAATTTTGATTCGAACACCTTTGTTCAGTATTTAATACTGACATGAAAAAGGAACTGAATGTCGAACATGGAATAATTATCAAGTTTTTGGCGGAAAAGAAAAAATACAGCAACAGAACAGCATATGACAACACTACTCTCTAGTTATGACGGGAGGTTGACGGTGACCCAACAACAATTAAACCGTCGCAATTTTCCCGAGGTGCGTAAGATTTTTCGAGTGAAAAAATTCGACCAATTTGTAAGGGTCGTACAGAAAATGCGTTCGCAACCGCTGGTAGCAGTTTGCAGCTCACAGAAATGAGTTTTTATCACTAAAATAGGAGTTTTAGATGTAAGATCACTGGCACTGAGCAAGTTTGGATGCTTACTAAATTTATTACGCGCATATTTCCAAAGTTGTTCGATAATCAGTTCAGTTCGATATTTGATGAATTACCCTAACGATCATTCGAGCGCGTCCGAAGAGAGAGTCCATTGTAGTCTCCCCTCAGACCGATACCTGCTGCTTCAAAGACTAGAATTGCGGTAATTGACCTACCGCTATAACTCGTTAAATACTAATTTCCTCCGGAAGGTGCATGTGAGAAAAGTTATTTATTTCGATGTCATTACCATAATTCAAGCAACAAAGTTTTTGAAAATCGATTAGGAGCTTCTCCTTAACATTTACCGATTTATCTTCAAAGGTGAAGAAAAATGACAACCACGTTTCAACAATGGACCACACTTTCACGTGCTCTGAACACATTTTTTTACCGCTGCGAAACAGCTCACACCCACCTTTGTTGAAGTAATATCACTGACTGGCGGTTAATCAATGAGCTTTGCAGGCCTAGAGAGCTCGAGGTGTACCTCCAGTGTTGCCAAAAACCATCAAATGTTTCCAGAAGCCCCTTTGAGTGATTCAAATTGTTCAAATTTCTCAAATCTATACTCGATTTTGCTTGTAAAGATTCTTTCCAACAATTTCCCAACTAAACGAAGACTTTGCCAAAGTTTTGCGAAGCTCTTCGTAAAGTTCAACTCATTCGCACAAAAGCATGCTTGTTAAAACTTTCAAAGAAATATAAATTCTGAAACATGTTAAGAAAATATTTTCGTTCACATCTTATATGTTTGAACTCTATTGTTGAACGGAATCGTTCTTTAGAATATATGTGAAGTGTCTCAACCATAACAGTAAATTCATTTTAACTACATTTTCTCCTGGTCATTCATTAGGACTTTCTTCACAAGAGCTTGACTCACCACTACGGAACATCTCTTCTTTTCTTGTCTCACCACAATGGAACATCTCATGTGTCCAATTTTACCCTCTTAAACGATAGTTCACGCATGCGCAATTGCCAGGTGTACCTACAGCAAGAAACTTAGCCATTAAGCCTACAATCAAAATCGTTGAATGCACCAAAAGAAAAAATAATTTATTTTGCCTATCATACACGCTAAATTTTCACTTTTAAACCGAATAATTCGTAATTGAATAATAGTTATTGTTTTGAACGTTGAAACGTTTCTCGCAGTTATATTAACTAGCTATTGAGTTTCTAATTTCTGTCACCAAGCACTGCCCACCACTTCACCCAAATAATGCGTGTGTAATATGAAATGCCGAAAGCAAGAACCTTTACTGCCATGAAAACTCAGTGGAAAAATGTACGCGTCCGTAGTAGCACTGGTCGTCTCGTTTATAACATTTGTTTAGGCGTGTGAGCGTGCCATATCATTTCCTATCATATACCTACGACATTGAAAATTTAAATGGATAATGAGGAGAGTCAGATAAAATAGCTTGTAACTGTGACGGGAATAAATTTCCGGATCATTAATAACGCATAATTTTATGTTTTCTTACCTAGGCTGACGATTTGTATGTTTTTGAGCGTATAAAGGTCTAATTTGGTCATGTATAGAAGATCATTTACGTGAATGATTCATCTAAAAAATTCGAATCCACACCGCCTTATTAGCACTACCTCAGAACGATCAGTCGTTGCACACGTTTGTTACTAAGTCTGCCCTTTCCTATGAGCATCGTGTTGGCAAGATTGGAATAGAGAAATATAACTAATTAACTATCATTATTCAAGATAATAGCTCCGTAGAAATTCGTACTCTAGAACTGCTCTTTAGGTTCTTTTAGAAAAAGTCTTGTTCGTCTAAAAAGAAAAAATAATGAAATTAATACGTAAAGAAGTTTTAGCAAGCAGGTTCCTCCCTTCAGAAACTAGCCTAAAATGAGGGAAGTATTATTAAAGGAACTGGGAGCTAATCAATTACAGGTTTTTGCGTTTGCTTCCACATGTCCGAGTACTTCAGATGCTTCCAGCTTCTGCGAGCTCACGCAGATAAGATCTTAATAATTAAGCTTCTGCTGGCTTGAACAACTTAAGCAAGTAAGATCATGTGAGGCACAAGAAGAACAATAAGATATACTCAGAAACGTTACGATAACAAGTAACCCATATCCCAGTCTCGCTCTTGGTAAAATATCAATCAAGGAAAAAAGTTTGCTGGTCAGCTTGTTAGGACGAACGACCAATAATTTTATTTATTGTTGCTAAAGTTGCAATAATTATTATTAAGTTAATAAAGAAAAATTTCAAGTTCCTAACATTTTTAAGTAGATAAGCAGCTACAAAATATGTTTTTTCGTAGGTAAACATCGTGATCAGGAAATCAATGTAAAACAAAATAAGGACACAGAACAGTCGTACAATGGATTGGGCATCCGCAGCTTCAACCTCGAACCAATACCCGGTTTCAGCTCCAGGACTCGCACTCCGGTGGTCAGTCCTACAGAAAGTAAAAAACAGTGCTTGCTGGGCCGTTTTCCGTGCTGCATGTAACATTGATACAAGTAGGGTCGCAAATGTACGTAGTATCATAACGCCTCCTCCCAACTTCTACAACTGCAGCTACAGCTTGCCTTCCCCAGCACGCAGGTATGCTGTAAGTTGAACCCAATGCGGCTGAAAGGGCAATGGAGAATGTTAAGATTCTCCATCAGTCACCTGAAGTAAAATTTTAGGTTTTTAAACTTCCATCTACAAAATAATTTACATTCTAGTTCTCAACCTTTGAGTATCAATGAGGTAACTCAAGCAAGCTACGAGTAGAAATACTGCGGCTTTGAACCAAAAACAATCAATCTAATTTAGTTTAAATTATTTAATTTACTTTCGATATGAGTTATGCAGAAAAGAAAACGCACTAGTCTTGAGCCACAGTTGGAAGGAACAGGGTCTGGTTGTTAAAGTCTACAATTTCTTTTTTGTGCTTAAATACTAATAACTCTAAGAAAAGGTGGCATAGTACTTTACAAATTTTATCGTTTTTAATCAGACAAGAAGAGCAAAAGTTTTTTATTTCAACATGTAAGCTGGAGACGTCATGGATAACAGCTGCTGTTTCCAACGACTGCACGTCCCCTTTAATGTACTTCTAAAGTGGTTTGACGTGGTTGTGAGTGAATACACAAGCTGTAACCTCAATTTACGGCTGAAAATTTATTTCATTGGGTTAAGGGAAGGTTATTTTAAGGCTTACAGTCTTTCTCCAAAATGGCACACTAGATTTCTTGAGCAAATCGACAGTTTTACCCGCCTGGTGAACGAGAGCCCGTTTGTTAGGAAATAAACTTCTTATTTGAAGCCTTGGCTTTTATCCACGCTAGATTTTCTGCTTACAACTTGTTACAGTAGAGTTCAACATTCAATTTCTTGTTATCGGCAAGAAAGGGGTGAAGATATTATTCCCATCACTTGAAATTACGTACAGATTGATGACTGGTTGATTCGGACTCTTCGGAAGTTGAACGTCAGTGTTCGAAGAGGCAATCTAGCGGTCGCTTTTTGGTTACAAGCGTTGTGAAATTAAATTTTTTATCATCAGGAAAAACAACTTCTTGGTCGTTCGGTTGGTCTTTAATCAGTTCAAGATATTCATGTACATCTCCTAATGAGCCTTTTTATCATATTTGTTTGGACATGCCTCCTATTTGTTCCATAAGACGTTACACCATGGTGATTGATTCCACTGAAAATTGTCGAGATGACCATTGCGAATATTTTCACCAGTTGGGTACGATGGCATTTTTTCGAAATAACTAACAGGCGAGCTTAGCGAATTTTAATTTTTTATTTACGAGCGAGTGGATCTTCGATCTCTGCCGGATTTATCAAAGCACTTAAAATAACATGAAGATCCCCTTTGCAATCTTCAAAGGTGGTGCTCAGGCGCTCTTCAGAGGTGGTACTGAGAAGGTCTTCAGAGGTGGTACACAGGTGGTTTTAGTAGATGATGCAGAGGTCTCCAGCGGTGATGATGAAGGGTCCTCACAAGTGGTCATCAGAGGTGATGCTGAAGGGTCCTCACAAGTGGTCATCAGAGGTGATGCTGAAGGGTCCTCACAAGTGGCCATCAGAGGTGATGCTGAAGGGTCCTCAGAAGTGGCCATCAGAGGTGATGCTGAAGGGCTCTTCACGGGGCCCTGAATAGGTCTTGGGAGATGATACTGAGGAGGTCTCGATAGGTGGTGCTGAGGAGGCCTTGAGAGATGATGTTGAGGAGGTTTCGAGAGGTGATGCAGAAGAGGTCTCGATAGGTGGTGCTGAGGAAGCCTTGAAGATGATGTTGAGGAGGTCTCTGGTGGTGATGCTGAGGAGGCCTCGATAGGTGTTGTTGAAGAGGTCTCGGGAAGTGATGCAGAGGAGGTCTTGAAAGGTGATGCTAAGGAGGCCTTGAGAGATGATGTTTAGGAGGTTTCGAGAGTTGATACTGGGGAGGCTCGTGAGGTGGAGCTGAGGAGGCCTTGAGATGAAAAGGATTTCCAAAAGGGGTATTATGAGTCTTCAGAGATAGGCGGGGCAACAATAAATAAAGAATTTCAAAGTGTTGTGAGTAAAAAGAAGTTTTTTTACAATGACCAAAATATTAGGATTAGGACCCTATTTTACATACTCAACAAAAGCATGATATAGAAAGTAAATTAAGGAAATAGTCTCGATAAAATTCTAAGTTTTAATTCATAATGAAGTATCCGTCATTAAGATTAATTTGAAAAAATTATTTCCTTGGTTAGGTAACCAAGACAAAACAATATTGAAGATCACACACACGTGCACGCTAAATGATCTTTTAGACGTGACACAATTAGTATCAGCAACATTGTATAAATACACAAGTCGAACGAATGTTGCTGCATGCGCCGAGCAAACTGTTTGGACGGTCTGGGCTGATGTGGTGCGAGGCAACACATGTGGTGCGAGGCAACTTTAGTATCGCACCAGAGACAAGATTTATTCAAATTCTCTGCGCCACGGCAGATTTTTTGATGTTTCTACCAGTTTGAGTTCTCATGCTATGCCACTTTTTTCTAATCATATCTTGTTCAAAAAATTTGCATAAAATTTCTATACATCCCTACCAAATTGTCTAATCTGTCCTCAAACAAATTTGCTCTTAAATAACTAGTTAATATTTAATTACTGAAGCTAGTGTACCTTTCGTAACGGGTTACGAACCTAGGTTTTGCCCTCCTTTCTTCAAGCTTGAAGACCACGACAAAAACTTGTGTCTGCTTCAAGCACCGGTGGTCACGCAACAGAAGAGCTGTAACAACCGCGAAGGGCAATGCCCAGGCCACTCACTCCTTAACCTATACATTCGTTCCTATACTAGACCATTGTCTGGCGGTAGGAGCGACTCAGAACCATCATCACTTTGATTAGTGGAGTCGCTTTGACATCGTGATGGAGTGAGCTAGCTCCGGCCGCTGCCCCCGTCCCGTTTCCGCCACTCAACGTAGCCTAGAGATGACAGCACACTGCATCACAGCTCATGTCTCCTGCCCAGCTTTGTCTTAGGTACGTCGCCCTTAGCGAAAGGCACTCGTTAGGGCGATTGAGGCAAAGTAATACTTCAGTCATGAAGTAGGGGCTGTACACTCTAATTCATCAAAACTTAATCTTGTGACTTATGCCTAAACTATGAGCAAATTTGTTTATACTCTTCCAAATTTTCCACTTCTTTATTCTATACATTTCAGTGGAAGACTTTTTGAAACTTTTAACGATCATTTTTTTTGCAGAGAGGCAAACTTCTTAAAGTGCTCTGCAACATGCTCATGCAACTTTATTATTGCAGGTGGTAGTCATGAGGAGCAGGCCCAGACGGGGGTGCACCCATGTGCTTATTTCTCCGCGTTTCACACGGGTGAAGTCGGGTCGCACTAATTTTCACCGGGCACCAGCAGTACAGCTTTTGAGTTACAAAACTCAGATAAACCTTAATCTGAGTTTAATCTACTGTTAAATTAAAACTTAAGATTTGGCTCTCCCCATTTATTGATAACCCGTCTATAAGGTTTTGCTGATATCTACAGTTATCAGGGATGGAAAAAACCCTGTTTTTTTTTTAAAAACCCAACCCACATGTTTTTTTTGTTTAAATTGTTTTTTTTTTGGGGTTAAATTGGGTTTTATGGGTTTTATTTTATTTTTTGGGCTTTATTGGTTTTTTGTAATACCTGTTTTTGTTTAAAAGAGTTATTCACACAGTTCCAGTTGCCCCTATTTCAGATTTATATGTATACACTTTTTGAGTAAATATTGTTATTTGATTACATTATTTCCAACATTATATTACATTATTATATGAATTATTACATTATATGAACAATATATGAATTAATTTTGTCCATCACAATTACCATTTACCAATTACCATATGCATAGAGACATAGCTCTGCAGTCTGTAAAGATATAAGATGTGCAAAGAGAATTGCTATGCTTGTCAATTCATAGTAAGTTGTTTTAGCAGCAGACAGGCGCAAGTCATGTGAGAGGGAAGCACCATGCAGATCATAAGTAACCACCACAAGCAACTTGAAGCAAGACAGCTGCACATCACTTAACAGTCATGCTGTTAACAACTTAACATGTGTATTGTGTGAGCTGGAGTGCTTAGCAGCGCAAGTCAAGTCAGTCAACCACACTGTTACATGTTACAACATGTGTGGACATACCAAAATTTTTTTTTAAATTTGCCAAAAAAATCAATTTCGCAGTACAGGATAGCAACAAACACTAAAATGGTTAGAAGTAATTGTGCGAGGAGTTCACGAGACTCGAACTCAGGACTAGAAATTACCGCATCGGCACGCTATCGACCGTGCTATCGATCACCCTAAAAGATGATCGAAGCACAACGAAAGCAATGCTTGGCACAGTGATCGATCGATAGCGCGGTCGATAGCGTACCGGCGCGGTAATTTCTAGTCCTGAGTTCGAGTCTCGCGAACTCTTCGTACATTTATTTCATTTGAAAAACCTTGTGGAAGAAGCGTCTTCCCGTACCAGATTCATTAACTGTTTCTGGGGGTGACTAGACTTTGAACTCTTGATTGGAAGTAAATGCTCTAACAGATTCCATCGTCAAATTTGTTCCAGTGCAGCTTGAATGCTCACCATAAGCCAGTCGTTTCTTTACTTTCTCAACCCATGATGGCTGCGGTCGTGTCCTACCCCATCTGACTATAATTGTTAGACTTATTTCAAGCAAAGCTCTCACGGGAGACTGATATTGAAGAGTGGTTGGCTGAGTACAATCCGGAGTTCATCGCTGCACTTTATTCCAATAAATTGAAGGACTCCAACTTCTTACCAAACCACATGTTCAATGAGAATATCACTAAGACAATGAATCCTTGTTGATGGTGGGATATTCAAGACATGAAACAGCAGAAAATGCAGATTCCTGAAAAAAACACTGGCCGAGGGTTTCTGCAAGTTTATAAGCAATCTTCATTCTTGCCCCGCAAGTTCAGGATTCATTGAAAGAATTTTCTCAACATTTGGAATTGTGTGGAATAAATTGAGTAATAGATTAGGATCAGAACGCGCACAGAAATTGGTCTCAGTATATCGCCATCTCACAAATGATCATGATGTGGATGACAACGATGAAATGGCAGTGGATGTAGAAAGAGAAACACCGTAGTACTGTAGAAGCAGTCTAGTGTTGAAGACGGAAAATTCAGAAGTCTCTATATTATCAAGTAGTCAAACGGCATTTGTTCCTAAATTTTCGCATTTTACTTAGGAAATGGAATTCATGAAAATATATTAGTCCCTCGAGTATTTTTTTTGATTAAGGTTTTTCTAATTTGATTTACATAGGGTTGGTGTTTTGTTTTTCAATGTTTTCTTGTCATAGTCATACACAAGACTTAGATACATTTTTTGACAAGATAAATATTTAGCTTATTTTCATTCTATAAGCTTGAAAACAAATAAAATTCATATAACAATAATAAAAAAAACACTATTTAGTGGGTTTTTTAGTGTGGGTTTTTTGGGCTTTTTTGGGTGGGTTTTTTATGTGCCAACACTTACAGTTATGGCTTCATTATTCTTTTTTATTTCAGGCACAACACTCGCAAAGGCTGTTTCTTTCGTCAACCTCTTTATTCGTGGGTTTTACTGCTCACCCTGAGTGCTTCATAGTTTTGAATTAGAACGAGCATTCGTTCTCTACTGCTAACATCAGCCAGAGTGACAGATGCAGCGACGCATATTTTCTTCGTTGACGGCCAGCAACACACTGACGAGCCCAGATGACTGAGATGAGGTCGGTCACCGTCTGTGTTCAATGTTCATATGTCGCAGCGACAGCAACTCGCTCAGGGCGAATCGTGCAAAATCGCAGGAAAACGTGACTGGAAACATACGAGCGAATCGCCTGATGCAAATTGTCATGAAACACACCGCAAACGTATCATGTCTAAAAGCCCCTTTGTGCTAGTAGACTTTCTCTCTGCTGGTTCGTCTTGAATACAAATAAACGGGAAGGCTGATAAAGCACTGGACAGTTCAAAAAAGAAATTGAAAATCTCACTTATGATGTAATTTGTACCATTATTTCTATTACTAAAGGCTTCATTTTGAGGCGACTCTTTGCTTCACGAATTAATGAATGAATAAATTCAGGAAGTCAGCGATGGGGAAATTTCAATGTACTAGGATCTGAGCAAAACTTATTCAATCAAAATATTATGAATTTTGACATGTTGTGTAGCGTTAACATTAGTATTCAAAATTATAAGAATATTAAAATCCATCTCTACTGAACAATGAAGCATTGATTAAAACGAGAGGAAAAAATAAACAAAGTGCACATACCGGTCATCTTTTTAAGTCCTTCTTTGACTTGTGGTCCTTCGACGTTCATAATTGGCATTTTACAACCATATAATCATTATCACAACCATTACCATTATACTGGCTCTGACATAAGGTAACCACTAAATATCGGGATGAGGAATGAACGACCAGTCGGCAGTCAACAGCAAAGGACACATTAGGGAACAACATCAACATATAATGCAATATACTAATTTCAAAAGAAGACCGTAAATCACAACGGGCGTCACAAGGTCGGGAGTCACATTGAGGTGGGAATGAGACGCTGTGGCAGGCAGAGGCGCAGCGCTGTGTCAGGCAGCGCGGAGTCGCGGCAGCGGGCGATTTTAGCGCAGGTGTGGTCGCTGATTGCCGCCTGGTCTGAGAGGTTTCCTGTCCTTCCTGGAGTGTGTTTTCTGACAATCATTTTGTGTGTAACTCTGAACCATCACTGGGTATCAAAGAGTTTTTCATCAGTAAGACTCAGAATTATTGATTTTGCCAGATACCAGATAATTTGGGCACCCGTGAATTGAGGGCACCCAAAAGTGAACGGCACTCGAGAGTTGAGAGCACCTGATAGGATACACGTCAGTTGGGAGCACCCGAGATTTTGAGACACCCGAAAGTTAGGATCACCTACAAGGCAGGAGCACCCACAAGTTGGGGGCACACAAGATTTAAGTGCACCCGAAAGTTAGGCTACACGAATGAAAAACGCGTGCATGGATTCATTTCAAGGAGCCTATACTCCACGAGTGGGCGTATTCTACTACGCACACGCCTTCCACACACCTACACACCAACAGCTCTCTCTCTCTCCTATAATCCTTCGGACACCCCCCACCCTGCATATTTTACTCCCTCCAGCCCCCACACCGACAAGACCCCCACACTCGTACCCACATAAAACACCCACTCCTCTACACCCTCACACACCCACATCTCCAAACATATTTCCATACCACCACACTTCTAAGCCCACTTCTGTATCTTATTTCCTTAGCTGTTTGAAAATTATTTTTATTTAATTTTTTTCAATTTAAGATCCGTCTTATCAAGCTCACGAGTTATATAATCGACAATTTTATGGGGTAGATTAGAATAATCATTTTTATTGCAGAATAACATGAAACGCCTTCGGGAAATATGAAAGAAAATGTTTCATGTTAAAGCAAGACTTGTACAGAAATTACACCATTTCGCCTTGTGTGAAAATTCTGATTTCTAAGCAAAATTTATAGTCAGCAAAATATCTGCTACCCATATAAACTGAATAAAACTACCGTCATTACATATTTGAGTTTTTAGCAAATTGTCAGGGTACGACTCCTAGGTCATAAGAGAGTGAGAGTCAGAGCGTATTGTTAACTGTGTGAATTGTTGCATTAAATACAGTTAGGTGAGCTGATACTAACACTCGCCGAGAAAGCGTGGCTTGGCCGATTCGAGAAAAATCAAGAGCGATTAAAACATTACATATGATAATGAACACATTTGGCAACGGGTAAGGTTTGAATAACTTTATAATGAAATTTTATTTGGTCAAATCTTCTTCTTTGTCAAATTTGAGAATCTTCCAAACAGCAATGAATTTATCTGTTCCTTTGTCATTAGTTTCCGATTTTAAAAGTAGTTCCTTACATTCATTAAAATTAAATAAAAGAGATCACAAGGATCGAGACTCAGATTCAAGTGAATGTTTTTCAAAAAATGCTCTGGGTAATCAATCAATGTGTCAAAAAATTTACAACTCAAAAATTTGCAACTCTGTTCACGCAGTTGTAAATTTAACTTTGAAGTATCTGTCACAATATTTATTGGTAGAGGAAATGCCGAATGATTGTTGACTTGCCGAGTATTCGGTGGCAAACAAAATTATTGTTTGTATTACTTTGAGTCAGGATTAGAACTTTACGTAAACTTTGCTAATATCGGGATTAACAACAAAATAGAACACTTGCCCTCACCCCGGCATCCTCAGAAATCCTGCACCCCTCAGATCTTTTCTCGAATTTGGAACTGTCGTTTAATGAATGAACTCGTCAACTTTCTAATAAGAAATACAACTGAAGCCTAGATGGAAATGATGCTATCTATTTTTCCTCGCGCTATCGTTATAACGTTCGAAAGTGTTGTCGCATTTCATTTCCTCATTGAATTTACAAATAATATCTTGATGTGATATCGTACGAAAATCGTAAGATGCTCAATGCTATCCCCTCTATTCGTGGAATTTATCATTTTACCGTGTTTTGAGAAAATATGTACTTTTGAACACAACAGGACACGATAGAAAATTAGGCTCACTCAAGTGCACTCGAGCGAAAAACATACTCTGGCACACAGTTTGCGCTCTAAAGAATTGAACAATCGAAATTGAATAATGAAGTATTTCTTAACACATGTGACAAAACAGGACTCTACGATTCTCAACAAGAGTTCTTCGTTGGTTTCGATTGAAAAAGTATTCGCCCTGTTACGCCGAGAGCAAAATGGTATCAAACTTATCATAATGAACTCATGACAACTATTAACCCCTTGGTTATTTTCTCCCCAACGTGTTTCACAAGCGCCTGATTTCGAAACGCTTGACACCCGAGCAAGTGTTGTGTGCGAGGAAAGCAGGACTGCTGGCGTAGACCACAGAGACGTGCGCAGTTAGTCCATGAGTAAACAGAGCTGTAAAACTTCACGTTATCAGCATTCCATTTGACACACACAGGACTCGGTGTTCTCTACAACAGAAATATTTTAGAAACACTGACGGGATAGCAACTTAATGTATTTGAGAGAATTGTTGAAACGAAAAAAAAATACCTGGCATTCTGACTTATATCTTAAGTTAATGAAATAATACCTTCAGAAAGTATGATGAGCAAACTGCATTATGAAGTTTGACATTCAGTTCGTTGAATGATAGTTAGGTACAATTCTTTTTGTAAGCTTATATTTTTAACCGTTCAGGCTATCGATGCATCTTTTAAAAAAAACAAAACCGTTTATTTCTAAGTTGTCACATGAGATACATATGCCAACATATTGGCTTTTAAAAGTTCCTTAATATAAGACGTCCTAAAACAAAAGATCCATACGAGGAGTATTAATTGACAAACCATCCGAGGTGTAAAAATAGATAAGCCATACGAGGCATAATAATCGACGAACTATATGAGGTGTGCTAATAGATAAACTATCAGAGGTGTACAAATAGACAGACCATACGAGGCGTACTATAATAGACAAACCACACGTGGTGTGCTAATAGTCTAACAAAGTTCCATACGAGGAATACTAATTGACAAACCATACGAGGTGTACAAATAGATAAGCCGTACGAGGCATAATAATAGGCAAACTATACGAGATGTGATATTAGACAATACTATCATAGGTGTACAGATAGATAGACCATACGAGGCATATTAATAGAAAGAATATACGAGGCGTACTAATAGACAAACCATACGGGTCGTGCTAATAGTTTAACTCTGTCAAGGGTAGTTGAATGAGAAGTGAGAAATATTATCTCTTGGATATTTTATATTCCAAGAGATTCCGGTACAGCGCTTCTTGCCTTTTTCCTACTTCGATAATTTCAACTAAAAACTTGGCAGTTTCGAAGAATTCTTTAGTATTTTTCGAATTATTTATAAGATCATCGAAGTAGGAAAAATACAAAAAAAACGCTACACCGTACTAGATTGAAACAACACCGTAAATGACAATCAAGTATTGAGAAAAAGATAGTATCGAAATAATTTGTAAAGAACATCGCGCAACACAGCACGCACATCTAGGAATGCGTAAACAAACTTACACTCAAAATTGAAATGCATGGCTTGTTTGGCATACAAATATAGAGATAATTTTTGCACGAGTGCTTTATTTCCTTTGTCTGTTTAAACTTTTTAATTTCTTCTGTTCACAGAAATGCCCTTCGGGGTCGTGATAGATCGATTTATAAATCATAAAGCAAGCGCAATCAATTTGTTTATTTCTGAAATTTGGTGCAGTGTTAACTGATCGCAGAGCTTTAGGTAAAATGTAATGTGTCTTGAGGTTTTGCTTTTTATGCAAAAAGTAGAAATAGAAACCGATATATGTACATGTGCGCATATATGTGTGCGAAACGTGTGCATGTTTACACTGATACATAAACATTTATGTTTGCGTGCGCACACGTACATACTCACGCACACACCAACACACACATTCATATATATACGTATTGAAAACGAATATAAGAAAAATGCTAATAGACATGAAAAATAATCTTACTCTTTCAATATTTAAAATGACAGCCCAAGCTCTGATGAATCGTAAGAAATAACCCGAGGAAAGATAAGGAATAGAAAAGGACTTCGAAAAACGTATAAATGGAATGGTTTTTTAATTTCCTAAAGGAAATTTTAAGAAAACTCAAGTTACCGCTGAGGAACAACAACAAAAAAAACATATATCTTCAATATATCATATCATATATCATATCTTCTCGATATTCTCTGCAACATCATGCGGACATGGGTACATGGGATAAAATGGAGATACAGTGTAGGCCAGTTACCACTCATGATTGACAAATATCTACAAAATTTTGGCAGAAATGCGCAAACAAACATATACTCAACATCAAAATTTGCTTGTACAACATACGGACAGAAAGATAACTTTACCACGATTCATACGCTCAAATTACGATTAATTTCATTAATTGTATTTGTCATTAATCCGATTCACAGAGACGTCCTCTGGTGTAAGTGGGAGATCTATTTTTGAATCATTTCGCTAGTGCAATAAAATTTATTAACCGGATGGTTTTTGTGTAAAGAAATGAATTAGAAACATGTATATCTATTTATGTAGATATATATATACCTATATACGTACACACACATATTAATATATGTACTTATTGAGAATGAAATATAAGAAAAAAATACATATATAAAAAAAGAGGATAGAAACAACCTACCATCTATTACACCGATAATGACAGTTGAGCTCATTGTAATCCTAAGAAATTATTCGAAAAAAAATAACTAAAAGGAAAAGAAGACTTCGGAAAACGTAAAATGAACTGGTTTTTAGTTACTTCATAGAAATTTTTAAGAAAACTCAGGTTACAGTCAAGAAACAACACAACTCTTCAGCATTATACAGACATGTGTACATGGGATAAAATGGAGTAACATTGTGGCCGGATATCACATTTGAGTGGAGAATATTTACAAAATTTGGCACATATAGGTAGATTAAGCAATGGTCCAAAGTGATAATTTTGATAACAGAAATTAACAGTTTTTTTCGATTTTAAAGTTTAGTGCTGGTGTGCACTGAACGCACGGAAAAATATTAAAAGACTAAATGAAAATGCTTAAATAAACCCCTCCCCCCAGCTCAGCCGAAATCGATTGAAAACATCTTCGGGAATGATTTTGAAATAACGAGACAACGTTAGCCAAAATTTAATTCATTATAAACTTTGCACAATCCTCACATTTATAAACCTGTATATTGGTGTACACACAAAATGTATTTCAGAGTATGTTTTCCATACGGATGTTAAATATTAACACAGAGAAGAAAAATAACAAAATAAAGATGAGGAAATACTCCTAATTATGGAAAAAACGTTCATTCTGCTGTATTGAACTCACGGCTGGGGTGCTCATTATTGTCGACAGAAATAGTTAAGATGAATGCACGAATGGCTTAGCAAACGTAAAATGAAATAGTTTCTAATTTTCTAACAGAAATTTCAGGAAAATTAAAATTTCTGGTAAATGGGAAATTCACACCGAAATGCTGCAGGTCTATAGAGATGCAAAATGACGTGACACATTTACTCTAAATTCTTTTACAGTTGTAGAGTTTTTGATATGCTGGGGAAGCTTGTTCCACAAAAAAGCTCCAGAAACTGAGAGAGCTTTTTGTCCCACGTTAGATGAACGGTAACTGACTAAAACATCATTCCTCCGATTTGGTTTTTTGTTTGGGATATTAGATGGAAAAAATTTTACCACCTCTGCATTACTTTGGGGGAGGTACAGAGAGGAGAACACTCGTCGAGCATTTTGGATCATGAATCTGTTCGGTATTGGGATCCAGTCGAGTTTTCTTAAAAGAGGGGTGACATGATCGTATTTATTGAAATTTCCTTTGCACACCACTTTGGCGGCGAAGTTTAGACATTTTTGCAACTCTTCCTGACGATATTGAGGTAAATTCCCCCATACAAGACTGCAGTAGTCCAGGCGCGATAAAACTAAAGACTGAATCACTAACAATCTAGATTTTTCGTCAAGTGTGTTCTTAATGCGATGAAAGAACATTAGGGTTCCGTTTATTTTGTTGCACATTGTTTCGACGTGTGAATTGAAAGTCATATTTTTGTCAAACCAAACACCCAGATTTTTTACCGTCTCTACTGGTTCAATTGTATCGTCTTCAAATGTTAGCTTGAATGGTGGTAAATTTTTAGTCGCATTCTGTGATCCAAAAATAATGCATTGCGTTTTACTTGCGTTAAGTTTGAGGCCATTATGGTCATACCACAATTTAAGGTTTCTCAGAAGGTTTTCAGCGTTGGCTTGTGTTGCTTTTAAATCTGCTGTTGAGCTTGTCATGGCAATTTGTACGTCGTCAGCATACATTGAGATTTTTGTGTTTGCCGGCATGGTGGGGAAATCATTGATGAAGATTGAAAATAAGAGCGGGCCGATGATTGAACCTTGAGGAACGCCAAAATTGTTTGGTATGAATGATGACATTTTGTTATTCAAGCACACTGCATGAGAGCGGTTTAGTAGGTAGCTTTCAAACCATTGAGTGTCAATTCTGAGGTTTGAAATTTTTTGTAGAAGTTTCTTATGCTCAACACTGTCGAAAGCTTTGGAGAGATCAAGCAATAGTAAGAGAGTTAATTTTTTTTGGTCAATATCATTGTAAATTTTTTCTGTTATGTTTAACAGGGCGTCCTGAGTACTGGTATTCCTTCTGTAAGCATATTGATTGCGATGCAGTAGATGTGACTCGTCTATGTAAGACGAGAGCTGGTTTGTTATTACTTTTTCTAATATTTTGGACATAACAGGCAGGAGACTGATTGGTCTGTAGTTTGACGCTATGTCGATATCACCAGATTTATGTAATGGCTTAATAATGGATAATTTCCATTGGTCGGGAAACTTGTTTGTGGTTATAGATGTATTTATTATCAAACGAATGAGGGGTGCTGTGACAGGGAAGCTGTCTTTTATATGTTGGAGGCTTATGCCATCATGTCCAGTCGCTTTGGTATTCTTTAGTGAGTATAAGATTTTTCGTAACTCTATGACGCTAACCGGCTTTGGTCTCCATTTGTTTCTACTATTTGGGGATGATACATCGCTCGGATTTGCTCCTGTAGATGTGTCTGAAACTGTCCTGGATACTTCATTGAAAACATCTTCGCCAACTTTTGAGAAGAAAGTATTAAAGTCATTAGCCATTTTTGAGGGGTTGTCGAAAGTGCTTTTGCACTCCGAGTTTTTATACTGAGCAACTTCTCTAATGATTTCCCAAGTTCTTTTTGGGTTTTGTTTTGCCGCCGAGAGTTCTTTGTGGAAGTAGTCCCGTTTTGCTTCCTTAACTTTTCTTCGTAGGATCTTCTCATGATCTTTATATAATTTTCGACGCGTACTGTCTGATTTATTCAGTTTGTACTCACGCTGCAAATTTCTTTTAGCTCTGCTCAAATGTTTTATCTCATCTGTTATCCATTTAGAAATTCTTGGCTTAACTTTCTTCGTAGTGAAAGGTGCGCATTCGTTAAGAGCCGATACGAAATTTTCGTTGAAAAGCGAAACTTGTAAATTGACATCATCGGTGTTTTCCATGCCTTGAAATTCACTCCATCTGTCTAATAGCTTTTCTTGAAATATTTCAGGGGAGTAGTGGTTTTTCATGCGATATGAAATGTAACTAGATTTTTGTTTCTCTTTTGCAATATTTATTTGGCATTCTACCGAATGGTGATCAGAAAAGGACGGTAAGATTTCTGTGCTGAGTACTGCTTGGGGATTGTTTGTAATTGCTAGGTCAAGAAGAGTTTTGGAAGCATTGGTAATTCGCGTTGGTTCTTGGACCATTTGAGAAAGATTAAGTCTGTGCAGCATCTTGCTTAGCTTATTGTTTTTATTTGTCAGATCTACGTTAAAATCTCCGAAAACATAAAAAGATTTTTTGGCTGCAGAGATTAATTTAAACGTATTTTCAATGAAATCTAATGTTGGACGTAGAGATGCTGACGGATGTCTGTAAAGACTGCCGATAATGAAAGACTTGTGTTTGTTTACCTGAACATTGAGCCAAACCATTTCTATGTCTTCGCATTTTTTTTATCGGAAATAAGGATGTAGAGTAGACATCTTTGATGAAAATGCATGAACCGCTACCTCTATTACTCTTGACTCCGTCATAACGGTACAATGTGTACCCGGCAATGCTGAGATATGAGCTTTCGACTCGTGAATCGAACCATGTTTCAGATACGCATAAAATATCGATATCGTTAGTGATCAACATTACTCGTACGTCATCCATTTTACCATTGAGACTGCGAGCATTTATGTGTAATATTTTGATGTTATTTATCTCAATAGGCAGATCTTTAGTGGAGTTATTGCATTTTTTAGGTCTAGCAGGGCATTTGGTATTCGTCTCTAGGTCTTTATTGCCGCGTTCATTGTTTGTGATTTCAGCTTCAAATTCAATTTGATCACTGTTATTTAGTCACAAGATGGGGGAGGGAGCAACACGATTTTCGTCACGCATTTTCAAGAGGGCGCTATAGTGGTCCTGTTTCCGGTGTATGTTTACAGGAGGACAGTTTATCAGAGCATTTGATGTAGGGGAGATTGTCGTCTTCCAAATCCCATTTTCTCTTTCATCAAATACGTGAATTGGTGTTCTCGTCACATTAGAAAGTATTTGGGGTATGAGGTCTCCAACTGCGTGATCGAAGACTTTTCTATTGATATATTTATAGATGAGTTGTTCGAAACTGCCACTGTTCTTGTCAACGAATTTTGCATACTGGTCCTTGTTTCTGGAGCTCTCAGTTTTGATGGCTATTTTCAGAGATGTATAATCCATTGCATCTGGCAATAGCTGAGGCGTGAAATATTGTTTAAAAACTTAAACGTTCAAACCTTTTGGAAAAAGATAGATCACGCTCTGGTTAGGATTAAAGAATGGCGAAAAAACAACGTACTTAGCGTGAATTTATGCGATGGTGTAGTTACTTCATAGGTATGTTATACGAAGGAGAAAGTCGTATGAGGATGCAGTTGAAATATATCAGAAGTGAATGAAAACATTGGCATAACATAACGTTTCAAAAAGTACACTTCTAGCAATTTTTGAACTAACGTGCATTGGTGTTAACGAGTAGAAACTTACGAAGTACCTCGGAAAACTTTTGTTAAGTTTCTACAGTAATTTGGGAAACTGTCATGAAAATGCCCACAACCAAAATCGAGTACAGATTTAGGAAATTCGACTTAAGAATCACTCCCAGAAAATTCTGGAAACTTTTTCTGGTGGTTTTTGGCAATACTGGAGACACACCTCGAGCTCTCTAGGCCTACGTAGCTCATTGATTGTTCAACCGCCAGTCAGTGAAATAACTTTAAGGAAGGTGGGCGTGCGCTGCGTAGCAGCGGTAAGCAAGTGCATTTTGTGTTCAGACCAGGTAAGACTATAACGTGTTAAGACCTTGGCTGTTTTTTTTTAATTTAGCTTCAAAATAGTTCGCGTATATCAGACAAAGATTTCTTAATGCATTGACTTGCAGGCGTATGCTAGGACTGACACAACTTAGAACTAAGCGCATTTGCGTTTGATCTAGGACCTGTCCCAACTGATAACATCTGAGGTTGATGTTTGTGCGCCACTGTGGTTTTCATTGTTCGATGCTTCAATTAGATTAGTGAAGAAGTAATTCACTGTGATGCCTGAATATTCTAACTGTTAGTTGTGAGATAAATTAGTTTCTTCAAATTTTAAATTTAGCATTTGGAAAGTGAATAATTTTGATTATGACCATTTCCTGGTTAAATGAAGTCTGGTCACCTGAAATTATACGACCCTAGTTATTTTTTCAAGCAGTAACTTGATACTGCTTTAAACATTACATTAATCACCCAAAAATTTACAAGCTCAACAAGGAATTAACTTTAACGTACTTATTGCACGTAGTGCTGAATGTTTGAAAAAACTTTTTGGCGTAGTTATCGCACGTTGATTTGATGTTAAAGGGAAAACAGATATTTCACTAACATCCAATAAAGAATCTTTCCAATAATATCTTTATTCTTTCCAATAATTTTGTGAATGATTCATTTGAACATCTATTCCGGTTCCAGTTTTCTCTCAAGCCCTAAATTAATTAAAATTACCCAAAGTTAAATAAGCTTCAGAAATCGAAAATTTTTGATATACGATCTGCACTTAATAATTTAAAAAAATGAAATATTTTGGATTATAACAGTGCTGAAAAGTAAGCCTATAAGCCTATAATGATTGTTGAAAAGGCATGAATACCTGCTAAAAAAGGTTCGAAAGCTTTAAAAATTCTTGGGCCTAATTTAAATAAAGTATGTGTTCGAAAAATGAAGAAAAATATTAAATAGAGGTTTATCATTTTTAAAAGACATTAGGTACATGAGATGTAATTGTAGATATTTATGAGGTTATTGGAATGTGATTACGAAGTCAGAAAGAAAATAAAAAATGTTATAACAAGAATTAAAATGCATTTGACTAGCATTTGAAGGTGTTTAGAAATATAACGCAAGCGATGCAAATTTGAGAAATATTTTATAATGTTTAAAATGGTTTAGAAAATAAAGCATATTAGGAAGGAATAAAAGATTTTTGTTAGAGGTTTGTGGCGTTTGAGTATACTTCAAACGGCACAATTGTCAGAAATATATTGAAATATGAGTGTCAAAATATGAGTAGCACGCTGAATAAATGTTATCAATGCATTGTCAACATATTTAATCTAACTCTGAACGTTCTTCGCAGAGTGAAATCCTTCCCAACTTCCTTACTTTGAAGTTCTATCGTCGTTCAGCTGAGCGCATGAAAAATGACTGCGGATTTTCCTGAAGATGTAAGTAGTAGTCAGAGTTCTGATACTGTTATATTATTATTCTTAGTAGGTACTTGATATTATTTTTCAGAAGAATTTAAAAATGTTGTTTCCTTGTTATACGTAATAGTTGATGGATTCAGTATCGTGCGTTGGTGCTTGTATCACGACTACGGTGGGTAACTTGATGGCGAACCACTTGCAATGAACCCTAAGTAGCGTACGACGTATACGATGGAGATGAATCATTAGATAACTTCATGCGCTATTGGTCGTCTAATTTAACATCACATTTGCTCCGACTCGTGACCGTTTAGGAAGATGTCGGGAAGCCTGAGAACATATCCCAAAACACGTTTTCTTTTGTACTACTAAATCAGAAAACTAAGTAGATTACAACTACGATAAATACATCAGATGCACTGATGAATTAATTGCACAAAGAGCGCACTAGATTTGAAGTGACTGCAAAATGTTCATGTTAATAATCAAATTTTTTATCATCAGACAACTAAATTACTATTGCACAACGGCAACATGAATGCTCATGGCTCCAGAGGCAGAGGCGAAATGTGCGATCGTGTGGATGTACCAAACTTATAAGCAGTAGATTTGTTGAATAATTTGAGAACTGAGAAATTAGTATTTTTATTGAGAGCTGGTTCAAGTTTGTGATTTTGTAATGCTTCTACTATTTGAATTCGCTCTATTTTGCCCCCATGATATTCTATATTTGTATAGGAATATAGTTCTTCAATCGAGGGCTTACAAATGGGATCAACACGGGAATGATTAGGAAAAGAAATGCAGAAGAATAGATTAAAGATTAGATTAAGCCTGTTGCTTTTGGATTAGATTCACGTTTTCATAATTGTGACTGTGTTAAATATATAGGTATTTTCAGGCTCAAAATAACCTAAACGTTGTTTTTTATAAACAGACAGTGATACAAATTTTTTTAGATTGAGTGTTTTAGGAAACATGAGGAGCAATTTTTTTTTGTCTCTCAACGCCTGATAAACAAGGAACGTTCATCATGGTAGAAAAGTTAGAAAATATTCGCGAATGATTGATGCTAGAGGCTGATGTAACTCCACGGTGCACTCTAAAGTGCTATCTACTCTGAGTCCGTGAATAATTTTAAATCTGGTTTTCTGAGTTTTATCACAAGTTTTCTCCACTGATTTAAGATGAGCGGTTGTAGGAGGGAGATGTGATTATAAAGCTGAGTTGAACGCACTAGAACAGCTTTTGATAGCGCTGTTTATATCATTTCTGTTAGAATGTTCCTCTAGTAAATTCAGTTATTCTTTTCATTCAATTTACTCCTCGTCACCCATCAAAGTGCTTGTGTTGTGCGTGTGTCCAGTGATTTCAATATCTGTTCAAGAAATTAAGTGACTCGAAAACCTCATGAAACCAATGAAACCTATTGATAAAGATCCCTACATTACCTTCAGAGATACAAGCGCGTTCGTCGTTGAAATGGGCCGGTGATGAACTATCATTGTTGAAGTTCAATTATATTCTTTTTGTCATGCAATTAAATGAAAATAATTAAATTTTATAGTCCCTTGGCCCATATTTAACTTGAAGATTTATGTTTATTTCCAAGCCGTTGCTTTGAAAAAAGTAAAGCTTTAAATACAGAAAATCCGAAGAGTTCATAAGCGAAATTTTTCTTTTAAGCATCCATGCTGAAGTTGTCTATGAATACCGAATAAAAAAGTAATAAATTTTAAATGATTCGAAAACTGTCGCAACAAAGATAGATGACAATTTTTTTAAGGTGACCATAAAAGCCGAAGCCGATATTTGAAATCAATTCTGTTCACGGAGTGGTTTTTACTATGATGCTTTCAATTTAAATTTCTGATTTTTCCTTGTGTCCTATATTAAATGTATATACTCTTAATTAGGTCGCGTTTTCCGTTGCTAGTTTTTTCTGGTGTCCGTAGAAAATCTAATCTGCATCAAACTCTGCTCACGCAGTTGTAAATTTGGCTTTGAAGTATCTGTCAAAATATTTGTTGGTAGAGGAAATGCCGAATGATTGTTGACTTGCGAATCAGCAGTTTTTGAAGTGAACTAGCTGTGTCTAAAGTGGTGACATGATCCTGCTTAATCGATCATGTTGCTAAGACCTTGAATGACATATAACACTTTTTTCACTCAGAAGAGTTTGCTAAGATAAACTGATGAGTTCGTAGCCAGGTTAAGCAATAAAAACATAAGTGGTATAGTAGCATGCCCTCATGATGAATTTTTGTCTGCCATTGTTCGTGTTTCTGATGCAACTGAGATAATTTTAAATTACATACAGTGGCGCCAGAAAGTAACTCCGCACTGCCTCTTTTTTATTATATTTTAAAATATAGCAAATATAACTAATCATTTGAAGCAAACTTTACACCATAAAATTCTACGCCTTTTAATCTATAGATATGCATTCTCAAATTTATTTTTTTGCCACCCAGTAACTGTGTAGACGTCATTTTATATGAAATGTAAAAAGTCTGAAGGACAAAAAGAAACTCCGCATGTTAGGATTTTGACGTAGATATGCTACAATGTCCGCTTTTAAGCTGTGATCGCGCATTTGTAATTGTTATCAGTGCTAGTGAAGACCATAAAGTGCTAAAATCTTTAATAAATTTTAGTCATGCCTCGTCTTTCCGTTGATAACCGCAAAGAGATAATTAAACTACACAAAAATGGAATATCCAACCGTGAAATTGGTCGTCGATTGAATTGTGACGAAAAAAAAGTCCGGCTAACATTGCAAAAGCATCAAAAGACTGGCAGCGTTCATGACATCCCAAAATGTGGACGTCCAAGGGTGATATCGGCCAGAGAAGATCATGCCATCAAGATCCGGAGTCTTCGCAACAGATTTGAAAGTGCCCCAGAGCTGCGTAAAGAGTGTGGTCTTATTGGAAAGTGCTCTGTGTCAACTGTCAAGAATCTGCTGAAAGAGTTTAAGCTAAGGGGATGCATTACCAGATGCAAACCAATGATATCCGCAAAGAACAGAAAGCGTCGCTTGAATTTCCCTAAGAGCCATGAAGAAACAGACGCTTTTTTCTGGAGCAAAGTTCTGTTTAGTGATCAATGCAAATTCAATAGGCATTCAAATTCAATTTGCATTCATCACTAAACAGAACTTTGCTCCAGAAGAAAGCGTCTGCTTCTTCATGGCTCTTAGGGAAATTCCAGCGACGCTTTCTGTTCTTTGCGAATATCATTGATTTGCATCTGGTAATGCATCCCCTTAGCTTAAACTCTTTCAGCAGATTCTTGACAGTTGACACAGAGCACTTTCCAATAAGACCACACTCTTTACGCAGCTCTGGGGGAAGAATGGGGGGAAGGGGAGGGGGAAGTGGTATTTTATCACATTACACCTCCCCCATGGCACTTTTTCATGGCGCGACGTTGCTATGTCATCTCCTATGCCTCTGAATTACTCTATAATAATTTCAGGGGTCTAACTTGAACCAAAAATTTAAAAAAAAATTATTTAAAATTGTTAGTTTTTTGTTTTGCTTTTAATGTAAACAATGGACTTTCGGGTTTCAAAATGCATCTTCTCGGACAGTTTTCGAGCTACCGTGATGATTTTGGTATCATTGGATGCGGAAAAACAAGAGCTTTCCAAAAATTTGGTTTTCCAAAATCAAATTTTGTTTAAAAGTTATGACGTCAGATATGCGAATTTTTTCGAAAAACAGATTTGCTCTCGAATTCTTTCATTTTTTATTTAAAACTGGAAATTTGGGGATTGGTTCAGAAATTTTTGATATATCCACGTCTTTCCGCATCCAATGATACCAAAATCATCACTATAGCTCATAAACTGTCGGACAAGAAGCATTTTGAACCCCCCTCCCTAAAATTTCGTTTTCTATGAATATATCGTTTTCTTTAAAGAAAATCGCATTTTTTAATAGGAGGTGAATAATTCAAAATTGCATTTCCTATCAGTATGTCAAATTTCATTGCTCCAGGTCCAATAACAGAAAAAAGTTTCGAAAGGGGGACGCTGTCCTTAAAACAATCATTCTTCGATTATCTTTTGACTCTCTTTCAGATGTAATAAAATTCGGTTTCTACTAGCCACGGAAAAGTGTTAATCGGTAAGGTAGATAAATGAACAAACACTTGGTGGAATCAGTGTTACCAAACAATACAAACACCCATTTCTAAATGTGTCTTAATTCGACCATCCAAAACAGCTCACAATGTGTGATACTACAGTTAGGCGTCGACAGTAGTGATGGCGAAAGGGAATGTATCAGTCGAGCATTCAACGAAGTGAGAGCAATATGAGGAATTCTCTAACGATTAAAACGCCAATATGCCCAACCTTCGAGATGTGCACTGAGGCATAAGTCTTTGGAATCACTTCGCTAGAATGTATTTAGCTAATTTTAGCATGTTAGGCTAAAATTGAGAATGTTTCCTAAATTACTGTGTTACGAAATTGAGACCAATCCCAAACCAGGGAATTGTTTTTGCAATGCAGAACGGTTGGCGAGAGCCGAAGGCGATTGCTCGCACTAGGAGATTGGTGAAAAACAAATTCGACGGGCTAAGAAAAACTACTCTCCTTCTGGTAGCTTGTGATATGAACCTCCATTTCCAGAACCCCGTATCATGTGAAACCGTTCAAACTGCATACTGCGAATGTTCAGAACAAAGTGATCTTATGAAACAGTAAGATTCGCGACAGAGCGGCCAAGATCACATGAAGTTGACACAAAATTTAACAAAACTGGCTGTTTATCGAGATGAATTATCATTAGCATTATTTAAAACCACCGAGAACGGCAAGTAATGCTAATGCATATTGTGTCGATTCTGCTCCTCATGGTGAAACACGAAAGACACTGTGTTGTGGTATAAAAAGCGACAGCTAACCTCACCTTGGGGCGACTTGTAGTCTGGAAGAAGGGGACGACAAGGGAAAATTAACGCTGTTTTCGTGCCGATCACGTTGAACTTTTTCTTCAGGTTCGTCTTCCTGGAGGTCTTCTATTCTAAGATGACAGCGCTCCAACCAAATAAGGTTACATAGGAATTAGCAAAAAGGGAAACATCAACGTGGTTTCTTCAATCATCTGCTTTCAATGTAATGCATTTAGATTTTGGAGGGTGTATTAGAGGACAAAACACAGGCTTACAAACTTCTCTAGGCATAAGTACTTGATGCTAAATCGCCGTACAATAAAATTTGCTAAATTTCTTTTGAATTTTGAGCAAAATTTACGTTTGTCAATATTTCGTCTGATGCTATCAGTGCTTCTAACTTGCATTCTTCTACAGGTAATCTTAATTTTTACTAGCCTGTATGAACAAGTTGTGCTAGTTTCTCAATATTGTCATTTCGGTTAGTGGCATCCACTCTTTAATTGCGTGCGTTTCAGAGGACGTTTTATCTACACTCACGATTCAGGAGTACTTGGTCACTAATGCTTGGTTTCCCATTGCGGAAGGTTGATACTTGTGATTCAATTAAAATAATTTATTACAGAAACGGCGTTTGAGTCATGTGTTACGCAATGATTTACGTGATTCTCTTCTAAAAAATAAAATATTTAACTAACATGTTGTGTACACTCGTAGCCTAGCCAATAGGTGAATATATCAATTATTCAACGACGACTCATATACCACAATTTTTACAGTTCACTCTTGACCACATACGTTCAATAATTGTTGATCTCTTTTTCCAGATGCTTCTAACGCCTCTCAACACGAGCCTTTCAACTGGAAAGAATGACTGCGAGAGCTGCGTCTCTAAATGTTTTCTGCCAGACGACATCTACTACGAAATTTTCTCTCGAATGCCTACAACACAGCTATTGAACGTGCAAAAAGCGCATGCACGGTTCAGACGAATAGGTAACTACCCAATTGCCTCTGGAGAAGTGTTTACTTCGAGCATTTCAACGAACACAAATGCGATGAGTATGTTGCCGCTGTTAATGAAAAAAGTTCCTTCATCAGGAGACTGAAATGTGACGCTGTGAATGCCAAATTTTTGCGTGAAATTGTGACTCAGTGTAACAACCTTACTCATCTCATCATTGCTGGCGGTCAATATTTGTACTCTAATGAGTTTTCCATTGTTGTACGAAATTGCCCTCAAATAAAACATCTAGAAATTACAAAATTTAAAAATCTAATTCGAAATGCGGGATTGGAGAGACATCGTTGCAAACGTGCAGCTGTGCCATGGGACTTTACTAGTATACAGTCGCTTTGTCTACGTGATATTTTGCCTCATAACCAATTCTACGTCACTCATTCTTTGAGCAGCCTTGAAAATCTTCAGATCTTACAAATTCATGCTTCTTTCGTGAGCCTTGAAATGCTCGTGGCTCTTACCAAGCAGCCACCAGAGCAACTGAAAATTATTTCAGTTTCTACTACCGAAGAAGAGATCAGTAGGATTAAATTTATGGCGCAAATACCTGGTAATGATTTAGATTTTGACCTTGTGGAACTAAAAGTACGCAACGACGTGCACGCATGAAACCGAGTGAAAAATGCTTCAATTTGTGAGGATTTTGTCAGGATGTGAGTGAATTTGAGTATACCGGAAATAAAAGAAAATGCTTAACAAAATTTTATTCATCCCTATATGGTGACATCAAAGTGGAGTCAGAAAAGCTGTGTTAGAAAACTGCGAGCTCTTGCGTCTAAAACTTTAGAACCCTGTTAGTACGATGGGAAAAAGTTGATTCACCATTTAACATATTTCACGAGGCTTGGGAACATTGTTGAAAGAAGTTCCAAAGAATATGAGCAGTACTTACCACGGACTGTTTCAATTTAGACGAATGCTGCGCATATGCATAGAAACTGTTTCTTAAGTATCGAGAGTTCAAAGTCAAGTCAGTTACGAACAGTTACGAGTAGTTACGGAAAGCTACTGCTTCCACAAGGTTTTTCAAACAAATAAATGTACGAGGAGCTCACGAGATTAGAACCCGGGAATTAAATTCACCGCACCAGAACGCTATCGATCGCGCTACCGACCACCCAAAGGTGGTCGAAGCTCAACGAAAGCAATCTTGGCATAGTGAAAGCAGGCACGAACTTGGCCCGACAGATATATTTTCTCATTTTTCTTAAGTATCGAGAGTTCAAAGTCAAGTCAGTTACGAACAGTTACGAGTAGTTACGGAAAGCTACTGCTTCCACAAGGTTTTTCAAACAAATAAATGTACGAGGAGCTCACGAGATTAGAACCCGGGACTTAAATTCACCGCACCAGAACGCTATCGATCGCGCTACCGACCACCCAAAGGTGGTCGAAGCTCAACGAAAGCAATCTTGGCATAGTGAAAGCAGGCACGAACTTGGCCCGACAGATATATTTTCTCATTTTTCTTAAGTATCGAGAGTTCAAAGTCAAGTCAGTTACGAACAGTTACGAGTAGTTACGGAAAGCTACTGCTTCCACAAGGTTTTTCAAACAAATAAATGTACGAGGAGCTCACGAGATTAGAACCCGGGACTTAAATTCACCGCACCAGAACGCTATCGATCGCGCTACCGACCACCCAAAGGTGGTCGAAGCTCAACGAAAGCAATCTTGGCATAGTGAAAGCAGGCACGAACTTGGCCCCACAGATATATTTTCTCATTTTTCTTAAGTATCGAGAGTTCAAAGTCAAGTCAGTTACGAACAGTTACGAGTAGTTACAGAAAGCTACTGCTTCCACAAGGTTTTTCAAACAAATAAATGTACGAGGAGCTCACGAGATTAGAACCCGGGACTTAAATTCACCGCACCAGAACGCTATCGATCGCGCTACCGACCACCCAAAGGTGGTCGAAGCTCAACGAAAGCAATCTTGGCATAGTGAAAGCAGGCACGAACTTGGCCCGACAGATATATTTTCTCATTTTTCTTAAGTATCGAGAGTTCAAAGTCAAGTCAGTTACGAACAGTTACGAGTAGTTACGGAAAGCTACTGCTTCCACAAGGTTTTTCAAACAAATAAATGTACGAGGAGCTCACGAGATTAGAACCCGGGACTTAAATTCACCGCACCAGAACGCTAACGATCGCGCTACCGACCACCCAAAGGTGGTCGAAGCTCAACGAAAGCAATCTTGGCATAGTGAAAGCAGGCACGAACTTGGCCCGACAGATATATTTTCTCATTTTTCTTAAGTATCGAGAGTTCAAAGTCAAGTCAGTTACGAACAGTTACGAGTAGTTACGGAAAGCTACTGCTTCCACAAGGTTTTTCAAACAAATAAATGTACGAGGAGCTCACGAGATTAGAACCCGGGACTTAAATTCACCGCACCAGAACGCTATCGATCGCGCTACCGACCACCCAAAGGTGGTCGAAGCTCAACGAAAGCAATCTTGGCATAGTGAAAGCAGGCACGAACTTGGCCCCACAGATATATTTTCTCATTTTTCTTAAGTATCGAGAGTTCAAAGTCAAGTCAGTTACGAACAGTTACGAGTAGTTACAGAAAGCTACTGCTTCCACAAGGTTTTTCAAACAAATAAATGTACGAGGAGCTCACGAGATTAGAACCCGGGACTTAAATTCACCGCACCAGAACGCTATCGATCGCGCTACCGACCACCCAAAGGTGGTCGAAGCTCAACGAAAGCAATCTTGGCATAGTGAAAGCAGGCACGAACTTGGCCCGACAGATATATTTTCTCATTTTTCTTAAGTATCGAGAGTTCAAAGTCAAGTCAGTTACGAACAGTTACGAGTAGTTACGGAAAGCTACTGCTTCCACAAGGTTTTTCAAACAAATAAATGTACGAGGAGCTCACGAGATTAGAACCCGGGACTTAAATTCACCGCACCAGAACGCTATCGATCGCGCTACCGACCACCCAAAGGTGGTCGAAGCTCAACGAAAGCAATCTTGGCATAGTGAAAGCAGGCACGAACTTGGCCCGACAGATATATTTTCTCATTTTTCTTAAGTATCGAGAGTTCAAAGTCAAGTCAGTTACGAACAGTTACGAGTAGTTACGGAAAGCTACTGCTTCCACAAGGTTTTTCAAACAAATAAATGTACGAGGAGCTCACGAGATTAGAACCCGGGACTTAAATTCACCGCACCAGAACGCTATCGATCGCGCTACCGACCACCCAAAGGTGGTCGAAGCTCAACGAAAGCAATCTTGGCATAGTGAAAGCAGGCACGAACTTGGCCCGACAGATATATTTTCTCATTTTTCTTAAGTATCGAGAGTTCAAAGTCAAGTCAGTTACGAACAGTTACGAGTAGTTACGGAAAGCTACTGCTTCCACAAGGTTTTTCAAACAAATAAATGTACGAGGAGCTCACGAGATTAGAACCCGGGACTTAAATTCACCGCACCAGAACGCTATCGATCGCGCTACCGACCACCCAAAGGTGGTCGAAGCTCAACGAAAGCAATCTTGGCATAGTGAAAGCAGGCACGAACTTGGCCCGACAGATATATTTTCTCATTTTTCTTATGTATCGAGAGTTATGTATCGAGAGTATCGACCACCCAAAGGTGGTCGAAGCTCAACGAAAGCAATCTTGGCATAGTGAAAGCAGGCACGAACTTTGAACTCTCGATACTTAAGAAAAATGAGAAAATATATCTGTCGGGCCAAGTTCGTGCCTGCTTTCACTATGCCAAGATTGCTTTCGTTGAGCTTCGACCACCCGGTAGCGCGATCGATAGCGTTCTGGTGCGGTGAATTCAAGTCCCGGGTTCTAATCTCGTGAGCTCCTCGTACATTTATTTGTTTGAAAAACCTTGTGGAAGCAGTAGCTTTCCGTAACTACTCGTAACTGTTCGTAACTGACTTGACTTTGAACTCTCGATACTTAAGAAAAATGAGAAAATATATCTGTCGGGCCAAGTTCGTGCCTGCTTTCACTATGCCAAGATTGCTTTCGTTGAGCTTCGACCACCTTTGGGTGGTCGGTAGCGCGATCGATAGCGTTCTGGTGCGGTGAATTTAAGTCCCGGGTTCTAATCTCGTGAGCTCCTCGTACATTTATTTGTTTGAAAAACCTTGTGGAAGCAGTAGCTTTCCGTAACTACTCGTAACTGTTCGTAACTGACTTGACTTTGAACTCTCGATACTTAAGAAAAATGAGAAAATATATCTGTCGGGCCAAGTTCGTGCCTGCTTTCACTATGCCAAGATTGCTTTCGTTGAGCTTCGACCACCTTTGGGTGGTCGGTAGCGCGATCGATAGCGTTCTGGTGCGGTGAATTTAAGTCCCGGGTTCTAATCTCGTGAGCTCCTCGTACATTTATTTGTTTGAAAAACCTTGTGGAAGCAGTAGCTTTCCGTAACTACTCGTAACTGTTCGAAACTGTTTCTGTGCAATAGATGTATCCTAACACTATTCCGAAAGAAAAGGTTTCACACAAATCACTTGATAATTTGTCTAATCTGTTAAGAAGAGGTGATATCGTTAATGAAATAGGTTGTAATTATAATTTCAGGAGCACTGAGCATCATTTTACCGAGAGTGAATATTTTCTTGATTTCGAAACTGGCAGCGACGTTACGTTTGTTAGTTCCTCAATCATTCTAATTGAATGCTAGCAAAACCGTGAATGCTCATATAGGCGGGCAGAATAATAGCATGGAAATACCTAAAAATAACCCAATATGACATCCCAGTATGTACTTTAATTCTATCTGAATGGCGACGTTTAACAAAAGCATAACCCTAGAAAAAGTGTAACTCAATTCCTTCGCAACAGGTACTATTGAAAAAACGAGAAAGGGAATAAAGATTACGCAAAAGTAAGTTGTTCATGCTCATAAAGGTTAAATAAAACAACTAGAGGATCTTGCATTAACCTGATAAAAGAACGTCGAGGACTTCATTTTGGATGCGAATTCGGTAGTTGGTGCTCTTGACGGCCTCACACATCAATCTTAACAATAACCACGTCCTGCTGAAAACAATTAAGCTTAGAATCGTCGGAGAATGTTAAACGACACTTAAATAGCTTGGCATATTAATCCCTCGACGCTAGTGTTCAGGACTGCAGAGAAATAATTTGATGCAGTTGTTTTCTCGTTAACAGATTGAGCAGTACATTCGACGCCTGGAATGTGTCTAAGACGAAATGTATTGTATGTGAAAGTCATGGCTTAAATTTTCGAGGACGGCTCGAGATCGATCGGAAATCAACAGCCATTTGAGGGTTAGTGAGGGACTTTTGAGACAAAGGCACCTACTTGTAATGAAATCCTACCCTGACTAAAGTATCCCTTGAAGTCCACATGATAAAGGTGGAAGAGATGGCCAACGATAGGCCGTTGAAGTGTTGAGGTGCTCACCGAGACCCTGGCTCCGTAGTTGAGGAGAGGAGATGGCCGGGTGGCACCCACGTCAACCTCGCACATTGTCAGTGTGCGTGTGCGAGCCCGTGTACGTGTATGCCTCGTCACCATTACCAAGAACAACTACAATGCGCCCTTCAACAGCTGCCACACGTCGCTGTGTGACATAGCTCTGATGCAAACATTTATTATTGTACAGTTCTGCAATATAATTATCATTTAATAACGGAATAAAATACTCTTTTATTTCATTTTACACTTAAAACTCACAGCCGATTTAAACGACACATAATACAATGAGTTAGACCAAATAACAGCAGTTACTTTGATACTACCGCATGTCATAATACATTGTTCATCATGTTACAATTGTTAATAATGCAAATCTCATTTAGTTTGCATTATAAATTTGTTAATTCCAGCAATTATCCAGTGCTTTATAATATCAACTAAATAAAAAATATTCTAGCGCTGAAACGTATTGTAAATTGCCTTTTATGCATATTTACGCCACGTGTGCGCGCTATGTGTGCGTTGATGGGTGTATGTGTCACTACGTAATACTTCATTTCACTTCATTATTGCAAAGCATTTCTAAAAAAATATGTTTAAATTTGTTGCGCGATCACTCACATATGATAAATAAGACGCTTCTAAATCAATGATCTTTTCGTAACAATATTTCATTAAACATAGCTTCAATATTCCATCAGAAATTGTAATCAGTAACACATGCTGAAAAAGTTGTCACGAACTTCCTTCGCTCATTATTCAGTTTTTCAGTACACAGAACAGCATTTTTGTAGAACGCATCTGTACTGTGATAGCCTAGAAGCATAGATATGTATTTGTGTGTGCGTGTTAGGTGTATGTATGTGCATTTATATGTGTATATATTTACATGTACATATGCACATATGTGTGTACTAAACTGACAACTGTCATTTTAACCAGAGATACCCGTCTTTTTTCTGTTCACTCTCAACTTGTAACATTACCTAACTCGTCATCTCTTTATTATTGTAAAGCTTCCAAGTTAAAAACTATAAATTTGTTGTGTGATCATCCATTTGTACTTAAATAAATGCTTATCAACTAATGACCGTGATGTTAAAATGTTTTAATTAGAAAAACAAAACTTGTTATTTTCGTGGTCCTCATACTTATATTTTTATTTTCTTCGTGCTTCGTTGACATCACATTTTTAAACATCTGCCGAAACTAGCAATTCTAATATTATTTCCTGGTGTCAGATATTTCAAGATTTTATGTCATGCACATGTGAACTGTCAAAAGTGTTTTCATCCCACAATGAAAATGCATCGTCCATGAAATTTGTTGTCTCTTATAATTATAATTACATGTATCATCAAATGTAGATTAAGCAATATTATGAATACATTACCCTCAATCACTTCTTTTCGACTAGTGACATGGGTATTACAATACTCATGTGTGTGTATCATCTAAGTGTATTAGCTTTAAGATATTTTAAAAACCAATGATGGTACTTTTGTACCATCTCTATTGGAAATAAACTGTTTTTCTTTTTTTTTCTTGTGAAGTTTCGATATCGCCGGTGGAATATAAATTTTGGTTGTCCTTTGGAAACTTTCTCTCTACTCTGTATCATCAGGATTTCTTCTTCCACCTTACTTCACTGGCAAGCCTTAGCTCCCGCCATATGTTCATCACCACAGTGGTAGCACTTGGTTTCTCTGGTGTCAGTCGTCCATTCAGAGTCCAGTTAAACTGATCGAAGTCAGTCGTTCATTCCGAGTCCAGCCAAACTGCACTTCGAAAGAGTTTCTTCACCTTAACAACATTTAATACCGTGGCCGTATTCCAGACATTTCTTGTACATCATTGGTCTTGGATTGGTCTCATAGACTAGCTTTAGCTTGCTCTCCAGGTATATAAAAGAACTCTAATATGGATGACTCACTGAAGGACAATTAATAGCAAGGGTTTTGCCTGCACATTGTTGAATTTTATAAAAGTTGCTTGAATAGCATCTTGGACTCCGCATTTTGCCAGTAGGCCGCTCTTGAACTGCTCGTAGTTGTTTGTATCGTTTTCATAGATATATACAAGGCCTTTGTGGATACAAATGTTGAGGTTCTCCTCTACAGTAGCAGGTAGCTGATTTAGTTGTTTCTTCTTCCACCTTACTTCACTGGCAAGCCTTAGCTCCTGTTTTGATACTGTTGATAATTTTTTGATGCATTTTCAGTTATCTTCATGCATAATTTCATATTTCCTCACTGAATCGTAAATTACAAAAAAAATTCATTTATTGAAGAATGGTGGATTTGTTATTTGTGCTATGATTCTTCTAAAATATGAACATTACATGTAGTTTTTAAAAAGCAGCGCATTTTGTTTTATTCATTTTTTCGATTTAGCCCTTATTTTTTGGGAAAAATTGAAATATTAGTTTTCCAGTTCATTTTTGAGGGTATTTCAAATTAATACAAGTCAATGAGTTTTTATGCTGTAACAAAACCAAAAACAGTTTTGAAATCCTTCAAACATTGCTAACAAATTGGAAACGTCAGATTTTTCGTTTTCTTTTTTATTTCCTTATTATATGGGATCAAACATTTATGATTTTTGATCCCCTTACACCCCCCTGGGGGGTTTGGGGGATCCAGTGCCCGTAGCCTCATAAAATTTAGGGCACTATAATCCATCATCGAAGGATCCTTTTTTAACAAAAAAACGCCCATCGGGCCAACAGGGGCCTCGGATAACCTCCTCAAGGGAACGCGGAATCTATACAGAAAGGGCATAGAAACAGTAAGATGAGAAAGAAGTTCATGAAGCAAGATCAAAGTTGAAGAATAAAGTAGTAGATGCTGAAAAAAACAGGACACCAGTGAACCGAAAAAAGATGGTCCGTAACAAAACAAAACAAAAACCTATTTTATTTAAACAAAAAGAAAGTCAACCTAACCTTTAGCTCGGGCCCTCACATAGTCCCCCTGGGAGCGCTAATTCCCATAGATGCAATAGTTGTATCCTCCTGAGGGATTGGATTATAGGTTAGTTTAAGTCTCCCCAACCGCCAAAAAAAAAAGCGTATCGAAGACAGTAATGAAGAAGGCACCATTAAGTATGGAGTTGAGGGGATGCGGAATCTATGCAGAAAGGGCATAGAAAGAGCAAGACGAGAAAGAAGTTCATGAAACAAGATCAAAGTTGAAGAAGAAAGTAGTAGGTGCTGAAAAAACAGGACACCAGTAAGCCGAAAAAAGGTGGTTCTTAACATAACAAAAGAATTATATTTCAACAAAAAAAGTTTACCTAACTTTCAGCTCGGGCCCTCACACTGTCCCCCTGGCAGGGCTAATTCAATAGATACAACATTCTTATCCCCCTGAGGGGATATTTTGGTTCAATTATGACTGCTGTTGTGTTTGAAGTATCATTCACCTAAAAATAAATTATGCACACCAAATGGGTATATGCGAGTAATTATGCTGATTTATGTCCCAAGAAATGTCTTGTGAAGGGCTCAGTTTGGAAGACGTAAGGAATGCCTTATCAGAGTAGATACCATCCCACTAAGAATATCATACTGATGAATCTGATGATCAGGTTGAAAAGAACCCAGGAAAATATTACTATGACAGCAGATGATTCAGCAGTGATAACTATAAGAGAAGTCACTGTAATGAAGGATCTTCTAGCATCATCTTCAGGTATCGTCACTACAGCTGACGACGATAGGAGTTGATAACATTGGACATCCCTATAGGATAACGGTCCTTTGGCAATAGGAGATGGAAAAAGAAAGCAGACTCAACGAGTGGCACTACAATTACTCCTTTTACATAAATAGAGGAAATGAAAGATGGAGCTATATCAAAGAAGTTTTTCTAAATTATACTGTTTATCAATTCAATATGGGTGCAAAGGTTTTATAAGTATTTTTTGAATGAACATGGTAGATTCGAACGATTTCAACTTTTTTTTCTGCCACTACGATACAGGTTTACCTGAAATTTGTTCAGAAATATCCCATTATTTAGCCCTACTACTGCATCTAATATCAGTTAGATGGGTCTCTGAAAATACTGACGGCGTCTACAGCAGCCAGTTAAAAGACAACAATTTTTCGAAAAATATTCAAAACTTTCGCCAAAAATATACTTAACTAGTCCTTATCATGCATTCTATGTGAAAAGCATTCAGAAAATATCGTAATTCAGATTTCATGAGGCAAAGGGTAATATATATTTCAATTCAACTGAGTGGTTGAAGCGGTCATACCCCTCAGTCCGGCACGACACTTGCCCAATCCGTGTGAGACTCGCCATTTTCCCGGCCTGTCCCTCACTCTGCACCTCCACTACCATCGTCTACCTGTTCATGCTGAATAGTCTCCTTGGTTTTTGTCCAGTAAGCGCCACTATCTCTTCCATTATTTTGAAGGGGTGGGCAGTCTTTTTTTTTGATAATCGAGAAATAAAGATAATCGAGAAATATTTTGGGAAGTACTTTTCATCGGCCAGTTGTAGAGGGATATACGTTTGTTTCTTTTTCTGCTGGGGCCTTTCGATTACGGGTGCTCTCGAAGGTCCCTCATCTCCTGATGTCTCCATAGGTTGCGTGTGTTCCATGTTTTAGTTTTATAAAAAAGAAGGGGGGTCCTTGCTGGACAAGGGCCCACACGCTAAATTTGAGGAAATTCGCCCTATATACAGTCGAAGTCTATTACTTAACACTAATACAAAAATAAAAAAAGACCCTGATGGTAGAGGGCTCCGCCCTCGTTGGTTCTAGCCAAAAAAACTAGATGAATGGAAAATTTATAAGCAATACAACCAGTTAAAATGTAAATTGTACACTAACGCAGCTGGCTATAATGACGGTATCACCTCGGGAAGGTGCTGGTCGGCTAGGTACAGACAAATTAATGAAGGAACCATACAACTAAATTCTTGTCTATTTTCTTTTAATGTCCCCCTTATCACAAATATAATCAGTTCAATTACACACCATTAAAACGGGGTAAATGGAACAGTGAAAATTCATAGTAACCCCGTTTACGCGTCTCATACCAGATGTTCCATTCCTCTCACTGTGCTAAAACATCTTTGTTATGGAAACGGAGCCTCAACTTGAAAACTCAAATGTAAATACTCGGTAAAGCATATTCTGCTGCTACTTTTTAATTTTATCATAGCGTGGATGATTCGCTAAGTACCTTCTGGTGCTAATTTCGTGAGAGATAGTTCGTCTTCGTACAAGATGTTTGTTTGATTATGATTATTTAATTGTGAATTCGACATGCTGCAGTACATTGACATGTACAAAAACTTTCTCTCCGTTAACAACGATGCTCTAAATAATAAATGGCGAAGATTTCTTCACACTATGCTTGTATGAAAACTAAGTATAGTCAGAATATATATAAAATCGCTTCAACTAATATGAAATATGAGTACTTCTGTTACCGAAATAAATAGGAGAATTACGCGAAACTAAATTTTCACTCAAATGCCACGCAAAACTAGTTGATGTAGTTCAGAGAAACCATGCACATCCGAGAAATTGAAGTAGGGAAGTAAAACAAATTATTTCCTTTCGTCTTCTTGTGACGATGCATGGGTTGTTTTCCCTTCACTTGCTGATCATGTCATCTTGCCACGAGACCGATCCTTTGCCGCTAAAGTAATCACAAAGTAGATTTCTGATCCGAAGGGCTTCTTGTGAAGGCTGTTGGCAGTCACTCTCCAGGCTCAGAAGTCCATTAGCATTAGCACAGTTTCTCCAATCTCCCAATTTTACAGTTGCTTCTACCACGTCTTCGCTGTCCGTAAAACCGATTGGAGTATATTGGTTCTTGTCAGTTTTACGAAGCAAATTATGTAAGGAACAAGTAGCCAAGACAATTTGATTAACGTATGGTGCGATTGTGTCAATTGGCTGCTGGAAAACCTGGAACCGACTGGCAAGTATGCCAAATGCATTTTCGACTACTCGTCGTGCTCTGCTCAGCCTGTAATTAAAAATGCGTTGCTTCTTGGTTAGTCCCTCTTGTGAGTAAGGCTTCATGACTCTTTCTGTTAAAGGGAAACCATCATCAGCTAAGATGGTAAATGGAACACTGATATTGGTCCCCGGCAAATTTGCACGTTCTGGCATCATCAGAGTATTGCCGTCAATGTGGTCTTTGAGACGAGATTTCGCATATACACCTCCGTCTGAAATTCGCCCAATTGTACCAACATCAACGTACATGAAGTTGAGGTCGGCATCCACGAGAGCAAAAAGAACGGAAATTGATCCTCTGTAATTGGAATGGGGTCCAGTGTGTCTAGCTGGTCGGATGGCTACGTGCTTGCCGCCCATAGCACCTAGACACGAAGGGAAATTCCAAAGCTGCCAAAATTGTGTCGCCACTTCTAACCATTCTTCAGTTTTAGATGGCACCGAGATGTATGAGGCGAGCACCTGAGTTATTGCTTTACAAACTTGAGTTAGTATGACGCTGATTGTTGACTTTCCTATCTGAAACTGAAGATGGAGAGAGCTCCTGCTTTCCCCTGAAACGAACAAATGTACTGTAAGTGGTAATTCAGTTCGGAACAGGTCTGACAAACTAAATGAATCCAATTACGTGAAACTTCGAAGTAACTTTGACTATCTAAACATGATAACGCGCTGCCAGAGTAGAACAGTACACCAGCATTCAAAAGGCTCTGATAACCTAAAATCGACAGACCTGTAGCCAGATACCGCAGAGTGACTGCAAGGCGATCATGCGCTGAAATTGGGTTGTTCATTCTCGTGCTCTTCTTCTGGATGATGGGAGTGACTCTTTCTAGTAGCCAGGAGAAGACGCTGGTGCTCATTCGCAGTAAGGTCCTGAAGAAAATTGGTTACTTCAAACTTTGAACTTAGAATAACTTGCGTTATGGGCAGCATTGAATTCCTGCATAGTTTGTTGCACTTTAGTAGAAAAATTTTCATTCAAAAATGAAAATGAAATTGTTCAAGGTTAACAGTAGTGATGAGCAAGTCTCGAAATTTGCGAAGCTGAATATTTAGATCGTAAGATGTGATTTAATTTTTACCAATCTGACAGCTTCATTTAGAACAGTGACATTGCAAAAATAGAAGTTACGCTTACTTCAAAAATTGCAATACATGGATATTGAGAAATATTTCTACTTGGGCGAATACACTTAGGAATACCGAAAACGTACTCATTATTAAACGGAAAAATGTGCCATTATATCAGCATTAAAAATTTTGGTATGAGAAAAATATAAATACTTACACTCATTCCCAAAATTGAAGGGGCTTTTAATTTCAAGAATAGTTTTCCCTGCACAAGCTGGGAGGGTTCAAAATTGCTATGTGCTGGTGACCCAGGTAGAAAAGTAGTGATTAATTCCGAAGATTGAAACGTTTATTTAATGCACAAAGCAAATGATTGTACATGAAATACACATTCGCATAGCTTAAAAAGTTCTAAAACGGGATAATTTGCAAATTTTAGCGATGGGTTGTTTGTAGAGACAGTGGCAAGTTACCTATAGTAGAATGCATTTTTGATTATGATTATAATTATAAGTTAGTTTAAGCCTCCCTAACCGCTGCAAAATAGAGCGTATCGAAGAGAGGAGGAGGAAGGCACCATTTAGTATGGAGATAAGAAAATGAGGAATCTATGCAGAAAGGGCATAGAAACAGTAAGATGGGAAAGAAGTTCATGAAATAAGATAAAAGTTGAAGAAGAAAGTCAGAGGTGCTAAAAAACAGGACAGTAGTGAACCGAAAAAAGTTGGTTTTTAACATAACAAAAAAACATTTTATTTCAACAAAAAGAAGGCCTACCTAACTCTCAGCTTGGGCCCTCACATTTTTCCCCTGGGAGAGCTAATTTCCATAGATACAATAGTTGTATCCCCCTCAGGGGGGGGGGTACATTTTTGAATACGGCGATAAACATGCAGTGCGGAGTTAATACAGTCAGATATTTCAAAATGTGAACTGGTAATCCGGTATTTGAATTTGTACATAAATAAAAAAACTTGAAATTCAGAACATCCGTACCTGTAGGAATCGGCATCTTCTAATAGCACTTCTTTTACTATATTGTTCGCAATTCCTCGATCATCACGTTGATCCGAAATTGTAGCGCACTCCATTTTGCTCTTTTTTCTTGGTTGTTCAACACTTTCCCCAGAAGAAGCCATTTCACAGACCGTGATGAAGTCCTCAACTTGAGACACACTCGTGTTCCCATCCATCTTGCACGGTTGCTTGACTGCAACTGAAGGGAAAGTAAATAAACCAAATGGTTACGGATTGCTAAAAAATCCTGAAGCATGTGACAGCTCTCTTCATAATTCCGTCAAGCTAGCCGATCAATTTGGTAACGTAGCACTACGGATTAGTCATCGTGTGATGCCGCCTTAAGGCAGGTGCCTACAGCTGTTCGAGACAGTAGTTACAGAAATAATGATGCAAGTAGTGTTGGGAAATGTGGTATATTGCTGGGCTGGATCATGTCACCTTTTGCTGCAGAAGTGCAGAATTCATATAGCTGACGAAGTTTGCCTAGAATGTGTGTTAAGTTTACACTGTTCTAAGAAAAGCCGTTAGTAGAATCGCTTGTTCTCATGTTTGCCGGGCCATTAATTTTCTTGGAAGCCTGTGGTCAACGCTTGCGGCACCAGACTGCTGGCTCAGGCGTATCTACAGGGCTGGCACGCAGCGGTTGTACCTCGGAGAGCAAGGGGCAGCAGATCTTAAGGGCTAGCCATCCGTCAATATCACCCATGTAGTGGAGACCAGTACCAGACTGCTGGCTCAGGGCTCATAAAAACACACAACACACACAACCCACGCACACGAACATAACACACACGCACACAACACACACATGTAGACACGAGAACAAGCTACGCAGAGCGTCGCAGTAAGAAAGGCGAGGCTGCAGTGAGAACGCCGATTCACAGCCATTCATCGTGCTGAAAATAACTTGGGCATCAAAAGCCGCATCACCTGGACGAATGAGCGTGACGCGCCCGGAGGGTGTGTCAGAGAAAAGCTGGCTCCTAGCCAATAAAAGTTCAAGACGTCAGGACGGGACAGGAGTACAATAATCGGGGAGCGTAACACTGGCTCTGTAACGGCGAACGTTCTGGATATTTCGAGAGCAAACCAAGTCAAACACATATAAGGAGTTGACAGGAAGAATCGTGATTCGTGAGGGACTTCTTCGCTCATTGACGCTATCAGAAAGACACAGAAATTTGGAGGGCGGGAGCTGAGGAGCATCGGTAGGATGCCGGGCCACCCCGGTATAATAATTCAAGCTTAAGGGCACCATCCCAGGCCCTTGCCAGATGCTGTCGATTCCATGGTCATTTTGCATGTTTTTGTTGTAAAAGGACCCTTAGGTGGTAGACTATTCGTTCCTAAAATTTTATGGCGCTACGGACAATAATTTCCCCCCCCCCGGGGGGGGGGGGGGGGTAAGGCGACCAAACTTTTTCAATTTTTCCGATTTTGACCCCACATAAAAAGAGAACAAATAGGAAATGGAAAAAAAGCTTAATGTGAGTTTGTTAGAAATGTTCCAAGGATTCTAAAACTGTCTTTGCTTTTGTTCTAGCATCAAAACTGAAGATGGAGTTACATTTTGAAATATCAATATAAATGAAAAGCACCCAAAATTTTCCATTTTTTCCCGATTTTGACCCCATACAAAAAGAGAACAAATGGGAAATGGAAAAAAAGCCGAACGTGAGTGTGTTAGAAATGTTCCAGGGATTCTAAAACTACATTTTTTTTGTTCTAGCATCAAAACTGAAGGAGGAGTCCCATTTTGAAATATCAACATTAGTGAAATATCAATACCTAAAAACCAATATGTCAAATTTTTGCAAAATCTAAGGCCTGAATCAAAAAAATGAATAGAATCAATTGTGTTTCTTTTCGAAGGTTACATATCATAGTCAAATTTCATACGAATCAGACTGAAAAAAAAATTATTTTTTTGATAAAAGAGTAAAAAATTTTATAATTTTTTTTATGAAATCACAATTCACAGTTTGAATATGAAGTTATGTATGGAAAGTATCGAAATAAAAATTAAAACTGCATTCAATTACATCAATTGTTCATTATATTACACTTCAACACAAAATTTTATTTTTTGCTAATACCCAACACTTTGAATTTTCAACATTCATCCTGGGACTACATAGTTCTCGAGTTTTGATGCTAGAACAAATCCAAAGACAGTTTTAGAATCCTTGAAGCATTTCTAACAAACGCTCGTTCGTTTTTTTTCAAATTCGAATTCTTTGAAAAAATATATAGCTCTAAACCCAAAAAATTGTTGCTGATTTTTGAAATTTTAAAAATTTTTGAAAAAATAGAAAAAATTTGAATTTGAAAAAAACTGAACGAGCGTTTGTTAGAAATGTTCAAAGGGTTCTAAAACTGTCTTTGTTTTTGTTCTAGCATCAAAACTGAAGGAGGAGTTACAACCTGAAATTTCAATAAAAATATACCAAAAACACATTTTTCGTCAAAAAAAAAAGTAAGGCCTAAATCGAAAAAATGACTCGAGTAAAAAAGGTTTACTTTTACAAAATACATATACTGGCCAACTTTCAAACGAATCGGACTAAAAAAGTTGAAAAAGTGGGATGGTTTCCTTAATACAACATGGGAAGAGCGCCGCTGATGTTCAACTTTTCAAGAGCAACAATATTTACACAAGCCCCTCTGTGCAAGTGTTTGCTGATGATCTCTACGAAAGTTCAAGGAGTCTACGAGTTTGTCGTCAAAGTGCTAACCTGCAACACACACCAGCTCAAAGTAAACTTACCAACGACGCAACTGTGAAAATTCATCGAGAATTCCTACGTCAATCATAAGCTCACAAGCAACTTCAGCATAAAAATTTGGAGCCTCGCATTCACCAACAATGCGGAAGTCAACAGACAAGATCTACAGAAATCTGGCCCCTCAACGCTGCAAAGAATCAAGGGCTGAGCAATACTTCGAAAATTTTCCCGGTAATGCGGCAAGTGTGCGGAGATCTGGTCGCAACGACGCCGGCAACAAGATGGGGCAAGGGGAAGAGCCGCCGCAGCAGCAGTACAGGGTGCCGGAGATTCTGCGCACCACCAACGGCGAATGGAATCGGCAGTGAATCAATAGCAATGACTCATTAACAAAAGTGCGAGTGTTTTGCGGTAGTGAGAACTCTAAAAATGGTGATAGTGGTGCAAGTCTAAATACAAAACAGCACATGGAACGATGCTTTCAAAATTGGCGCGCTGTGTAATGCAATTTGTGTCATGTGTTGATTTTATCAAGGTGTTGGATTCATGTTGTGCATAATGCGAGGTGTTCACATTTATGGATACCTTGTTGTGAGTCAAGGTTCCCCCATCATTTATTGTCCGTATTATTTTATGCTTTCAGATTGTTTAGAATTGCCTCAAATTTTGTCGGTGATGTCATGCATACCTTTCATTGTTGCACTCGTGCTCTTTTTATCATTGCGTTCAGACAACTTGTATGCTCAATTTCCACGTGTTCAACGTTAAATAATATATGTTTAAATCTTTCAAAGTTTGTAATTTTTCCCATGCAAGTTAAATTGGTACACGCGGGGTACACACTATGTAAATCCAACTTACCTAATTTCCTATCTTTTCTGTCCAATTTTCTTCCTGTGCATTTCACATCTTTCATTTCCTTTCCTTCTCTAACTTTCGGGATTTAAATTCCCTAAATCGTTACGTGATACACCCAGTAAGCACGTGTCGTGACAGTAGTAGTAGTAACATGGGTTTGCTAGCGCTTCAGTTGCTTAACTATATAAGTCACATAATTTAATAAGTATCAGTCTTCCCACTTCACCACATGAGATGAACATCAATTTTACTTGAACATCAAAATAATACCTCTGACGTAAACTGAAGCTGAGTTTAAAGTATCGTTAACTTGTCGGCTACTGCGTTATTTTCCCAGTTTGTATGGTGCATGAAACCAAAATATTTTATACTGAGGAACATCTAACTCATTATACCATTCTGAACATGAATTATCACACCCTCAATTTATAAGCAGTAAAAATTCAACATATTCTCTGAAACATTTGCTATATTTATTTTTGCTCAAGTCCCTTTTTAAACGATTTTTGCAAAAATTTTCTATCGGCATGTTGCATAGAAAATACACTGGGGGGTGCACGACGTATTCATGTGCCCCAAGCTCAGGGGTGTAGGGGTCCGTGACACCACAGTATGGGATTAAGATCAAGATTACAAATTAGTTTAAGCCTCCCTAACCGCTACAAAAAAACGTATCGAAGAGAGGAAGGAACCATTTAGTATGAAGATAAGAGAATGAGGAATCTAAGCAGAAGAGGCATAGAAACAGTAAGATGAGAAAGAAGTTCAAGAAATAAGATATAAGTAGAAGAAGAAAGTCAGAGGTGCTGAAAAACAGGACAGTAGTGAACCAAAAAAAGGTGCTCCTTAACATAACAAAAACATTTTATTTCAACAAAAAGAAGGCTTACCTAACTCTCAGCTCGCGCCCTCACATTTTTCCCCAGGGAGAGCTAATTTACCGCAGTATGGAAACCACTGAACTAGAGTTACTCTGCTTGACAATTTAGTATGAGCTTTGAAGTGACACAGTGAAGTATGACTAGCAATACCTCTATTTTGTGAAACACGAGAGCACCAGTGTGCTGGTACGGGAAACATGAGTCCCAGCACGCATATTGCAGCTTCCTCCCCATCACTGTAGGCACGACACGTTGGGGTTACTTGCATCAACGTCGTGAAAACCTTGCTGGTAAACAATACGCAGTCCATATAATAAACTATAGATGATAGCATGCAGGTCTGTGAAAAATGGAAATCAGTGAGCTCTATGACCACATTTTATGGGCATCCCATTTACGCTCTACCAGAACACCATTGTTATGCAATATTGTTGAATTTTATGTTATTAAAAATCATATTTAAATTTCCCTCAAACAGTTTGATTTCATGATGGAACAAATTAAAGTACAAAACTAACACTAAGACTAAATCCGAGCATGTTGGAGTACAACTTGTTCAAGAAATGTTATTTTTGCAATTTCTCACCCTTACCGAATTTTTCCAGTAAATCATGCATTAGAAGACGAAGAAAATTACTTGTCATATTTATGAAAACGTTCACTCTATAAAATTCTACATCACTGTCTAATAAAAAGAGTCTATTTAAAAAGCAACTTTACGATGTACGAACATCATCTTCAGGCTGAAAAATACTGAATAAATTTCAGTCTAAATAATAAAAACTGTAAATCAAACGCCAAAACGGAATCAGACAATATAAAATCTCATTGTAAGATAGCCAGGGGTGAATAATTTTGAACATGGGAATATTGATTGCTAAATGACTAGTTGATATTGAACATGTACAGATTTACGGTACCAGAGGCAAGCGCAAAATTACCGATCAGGCAGATGTTTCTACCTTCTAAGCTACATTCCTATTGAATAGTTATATATCAAAATATCAGTAGTATGTTCATTAGGTCGGTTTACATTCATGAATATGTAATGCTTTTATTATATGGATATGTTTTTTTAACCAAATTATATATGTTGGTATTCGAATGAACACCTTCATTCGAGAGTTTAAAACTATCATCGACACAAAAGTGATTAAAATTAGAACCCAGGTATTTGTGCACAGTTAATCTTTGTTTCAGGGTCACCCTAGTCATGCCCATTTAACTTTAATTGAGGGGCTTACATTCTCTTCTGTCACATTTGAACCGAGAAATCACATTGGCTTTCTTTATATCACTGACCCTGGATCTGGAAATATTATTCTTTAATACGAGGTAACTGATTTTACAATTTTTTATGTACACATACTTTAATAGAAGCTTTAGGATTTATTGATTTTACGAAATTTTCAAGAAAATTTCTGAAAACTCGTTTGTCAATTTTTTAGTTCTTGTGCATTTGATTTTCGTAAAATATTTTAACATGGCGCGTAACAGGTCCAGGACTATTACCACGCCTCAAATTCCATTAAAAAGTAGTTATCCTGTCAATCAGAGTATTAGAAAAATTGTTATTTATTAGCAATCTTTTTACTTGAAGTATTTCAGAATGATAATTCGTCCAGCTACTAAAACTTTATAAGCTCTATTTAATACAGTATGAATAACGCCTTCTTTATGCACCTGTGGAGCATCACAACCATAATTAATTGTTTCTATAGCATTAGATGGCTTTACGTACACGACCTTTGAAAAGCATCCTGCGAAGCTTCAACCACTAAATCCAAAAATGGACACTTTCTTTGTACATCCAACTCATTCGTGAAACGTAACACCGAATTATCCATCATAAAATCCTTTAACGTCTCCAACTGCTCAACACTCCCCACATCTACGAAAATGTCATCCACGTATCTGCCGTACATTGCGGGCTTAACAGGCATAGTGTTCTACACCAGGTTTTCTACACGAGACATGTAAACGTTAGCAAACGTGGCCCCAAAGGGAAGCCCACAGGAACACTACCTGGCGGAACAAGCTGCCATCAATACGCCGAAACGGAGCTTCAGTTATACAGATTGTGAGAAGTTGCTTCAAGATATGGCGAGGAAGCAGGTTAGGAGAAAACTGTTCACTAATATACACACAACCTGAGATTTTCTAAATTGTGTCAGAAACCGGTACACTGGTGCACAACGATTTAACGTGTACTGATGCTATTATGCCACTAGGGGCTTTTTTACGTAATACAGCACCAAATTCATCAGTTGATTGGGGCATATACCTCTGGGGGATGTAAGGCGTTTTAATTTTACTCAAGGTCTTAGCAACGGGATAAGTGATGGTAGGAACTTGAGATATAATTGGCCTCAACGGTGGATCAATAGGATTCTTATGAATTTTTGCATTACCGTAAATATAACCGGGCTGGAATCGGGCTTCCGAATTTTCAAATCATAATTATTCGGAACAGCATTAACACCAGATATGTGTTCCTTCAGTTTTTTCTTCAATTTCCCTGTTGGATCCCGATACAAGAGTTCAAACTTACTACTATTAGCGAGTATATCATCTAATTTTCATATATAGTTATCATGCTTGAACAGTACGCTCTTAATACATTTATCTACTTTTCGTACGACTATTTCTTTGTTAGAACGAAAGTCACGTCGTTTTGATGTTGAAACTAAGTAATATCCTCATATGTACGTGCAGAAGGGTTAGTCAAAATGTTCTCAGACAACTGTCATAATTTTGAACTGAACACAAATTTACAAGTTTTTACAAGTTGAAACCTGTCCTTGGAGCTTCCTTGATAACTTGCAGCTTTCTCATCAGTCTATGTCAGGTCAGCATCGAGAGAAGTTGTATCTCAAAATAGTAATTTTCAACCCTTCAAATGGCAAATTTTGAGATCAGAGCTAACATCAAATATTTAACTAAACTCAATTGGAAACCTGTTAATATCATCGATGCTTTACAACAGGTTTATGGAGCCTCTGCACCATGTAGAGCAGTCGTTTATGATTGGATTAAACGCTTTAAAGAGGGAATAGTCCAACTTGATGACGACCCACGAGGAGGAAGACCCACCACAGCAACAAATGAAGAAAACATCTCTCTTGTACAGAACCTAGTGGAACAAGCCCCCTCCCCCAATTCTATCAGGAAGGCATTTACAGGCGGAAACATAGATTACTAAAGTGTACATACAACAATGGAACTGATGTAGAAAAATAAAAGTTACGAGTTGCTAAATAAAAAAACTGTGTCATATGATTGAGAACTTGTTGACTACTCCTCGTACTTCTATTACGTGCACTTTCAGCTTTTAATGCAGCGTCTAAAATAGGTTCAACATCATCAAGTCCCGCACAATTAATGTTGAGAATATTTGGATATACCAATTCCAATAGAAGCTGTTTTTTTCAGGATCTACAGGTTGTATACAATTTTCAACAATATTTCTGGTCCCAGTTCTAAACCATCAAATCTTTATTCAAATACCAAAATTTTACATCATGTTGTTAATAATGAACATATCCAAACAATAGAAGAGTTACATATTCATGAATTTGAACCGGCACTCAATAAAAATACTTCCAGTTTTTTTGCTCTTTAACTATTCGATAGGACTGGAGCATAGAAGTTTGAAACATTCGCTCGATCGTTCATTTCGCCTTTGCCTCTGCCGCTGTAAACACGTACCTGTTATTCAATATCAACTAGTCATCTGGCGACCAATATTAATTCCTATGTACGAAACTAATCACTTCTAGGCAGCTTGCAGAGTGATCTGTGTTCGTTTTTTACATCGTGTGTTTTTGTACTTGACTTACATTTCTTTCATTTAAATTTATTCTATTTTTTTTAGCCTGACGATGATGTTCGTACATTGAAACGTTTTTTATAACTAGACAGTGATAACAAATTTCAAAGATTACTTTAGTAAATATGATAAGCAATTTTCTTTGTCTTTTAACGCGTGATGAACTGAAAAAAATATTATTTCTGTGCGACGATAATACGTTACGGTATCTGAACCTGAGGCATTAACAGAAAAAAGTAACGATAAATTAATCAATGATTGGCTACAGGGATCATAGACGTCAGTTCTATTATCAATTAATATTAACCTCCCCAACACCACCAAAGGCATTCCATGTAAAGAATGGTTCAATGCACTATTTTACAATTATCTGCACCTCTCCCACAGTTGCTGTTCCACCATGTCTTGCTATGCAGCAATGCGCTCAGCTAAAACATGTCTTCTGAAACAGGAATGATTACGCGATTCAACTTTTCTCTAAAAATTTAAAAGCGAAGAAAATGCTAATAAAATTAGTCATTTTTATTCAGAAAAGAACAAAAAATCGAAAACGTTTCGGATTCCAGCTCAATTATCAGTTCGGTAAAATACAAAGTATAATCAATCTAACGTAAGCATGAAAACACGATTGGTAATAAATTCCAGAGTATAGAAAAAATAGGGCAACTATGCATCCACTATCTGAAGGGGATACGAGCTAAGCATGTTGTTTAAAATGTTGTTTTTTTCCTTTAAGATATGCAAAAATTCTAAAATTCTAAGGTCAAAATCACAGAAAGGTCAATTATTTTGAAATCACTATCACGAATAATCGCATTACACTTCTTGGCGTGGCTGTGTATTGCTGAATGAGGAGGTTTAGCCACAAGTTACCAGAACGAAAACTCCATCCGCGGGCTCTGTCATTCTTGCATAAATATTGCGCGCCCTCATTCCGACATACGCCGATGTGCACTGCGCACAACTATACTTGTGCACAACAAAACAGATCATGATCCCGGGAATTGAGTCCTTGTACCGAAAAAATGAACCAGTATTTGCTTTGCTTATCAGTATGACACGTAAACTTACTTCAGAAAAATACTTAATGAATAAAGACTTTAATTCACGGGCTAGTTTGTCAGATGGAGAACCGAACTACGGTTAAGTGCAATGCCGCTAACTTCCATATTTAACACGAATGTCTGAATCGCAATACTTTCTAGACAAAAACTTTTTAATTTGTGAGTTCATGATTCCAAGAGGAAAACCATTGTTAAAAAAACGCGTAGATAATTGAACTCTGCGTGTACGCGTATATCATTGAGTTCCCGGGCTCATGCGCTCTTCTGTTGTGTATAAGTATAGTTGTGAGCAGTGCGCATCGCCGCGCGTCGGAATGACGTCTCGCAATATTTACCCAAGAGTGGCAGAGCACCGCGAAAGGTATTTTCGTACTGGTAACTTGTTGGCTAATCCTCCTCATTCAGCAATTCGCAGCCACGCCGAGAGGTGTAGTGTAATTATTCGAGATGGTGATTTTAAAAAAACTGACAGTTTTTTCCGAGATTTTGACTTAGGAATTTAGAATCTTTACATATTTCTATAGAAAAAAATTTGAAACAACATGCATAGCTCGTATCCCCTTCAGACAGTTAATGCACAGTCGTCCTATTTTTTTGTATATTCTGAAATTTTTTATCGATCGTGTTTTCATGCTTACGTTAGATTGATTATGCTTTGTATTTTACAGAACTGATGATGGAGCTGGTATCCGAAACGCTTTAGTTTTGTTCTTTTTAAAATAAAAATGACTAATTTTATTAGCAATTTCTTCGCTTTTAAATTTTTAGTGAACTTGCGATTTGGGGAAAGTGAACCTATGTTTAGTCAAATTTTCATGTTTCTTAGCTTGGTGTAATTTGATACCATATTTATAAGCTGATGAATAGTCACAAAACGCACACCTAAGCAGCTGGCCCTTACTGTGTTTTCTAGTTTGGTTCAATTCGAAGTTTCTTTTACAGCAAGAGGAATACTCACGCAACTCACACCAAAATAGCTGACCTTTTCCATGTTTGCTAACTTGGTGGGATTCAAAATTGTTCACACGATTGGTGGAGAAAAGTCACATAACTCACACTTGTATAGCTTACCTTTACCACGTTTGATGGCTTGGTGATATATCCTTTACGAGCTGACGAATAGCCACATGACTAACATTTAAACAAATGACCCTCGCCGTGTTTGCTGACATGATGTATTTTGAAATGGTATTCACAAGCAGAGGAATAGTTACTTAAATCATACCTAAACGGCTGACCTATACCATGCTCGACAACTTGATGTGTTCCAAGCTAGTTTTCATGGGCAGATGAAAAGTTACAAACCTCACATTTGAAAATTTGCCCTAAACCCTCACACTCGTAGCAAAATCCCAATTTATGGCTGACATGGAGGTGCAGTTTCATGAAGTCCCTCTTACCAGTGAAGTAATCACCATGTTCACACAGTAAGGGCTGTGACACGAGTCTGTCAGGTGTGGCCTCGACGCCGCTGCCGCTACCCAACACATTTGATGGTAGCAAGTCAACTCTCCCTTGAGATGCTCCAGCCGGTCCCTGATGAACAGTACTTGTGTTGTATGCACCACAGCTGCCTTCCCTCAAGTTGTCTTGTGCTTCTGCATGCCCCGAACATGCCTCAAAAGCAACATCGTCTACTTCTTGCTTGAGAGCAACTGCATGAAAGCCTGGACCCGAACTGGCCTATAGGAGAGGAGTATTTTCAGTTAAAAATTAACAAGTTTTGTCAAAATATAAATAAACCAAAGTTTCTTACACAAAAAATCCGCCATTTAAACAAAAAATATATAACATATATAGGTCATCACGAGGGTAGAAAAGAAAGTAATATCTAGAGCAAAGGTACAATCCGAAAATCCCCTTCTCTAATACAGTTCGTTACTATAATACAGGCAAATCTAATTAATATTTAATGCATAGTGAATTTTAGCACGTATTTCAAGAATCAGTCATAAATGAACACATCACAAAATCAAATGTAAACTAAATCAGGAACGAATTTCTTAAAACGAATCCTTCAAATTAGGAATTGAGCTAAAAAAAGTCTACTGTTAATGTTTAACTCTTAAAAAATCAATAATTCGATTTTTTTTATGTTTACGGTTAACAATGAGTGTATGGTGAATGGTCTCTTAATAAACAGTATTTGCTCGAATGATTTCCCATACAAATAAAATATACCAAAAATGATCAATTCATTGTTCACCAGAGCTAAAATTGCATGCAAATCAAAATAATAATTACATAACTACGTCAAGAGGCTTCAAGAGTGGCAAAAGGTCCACACAGTCAAATTTTATTTCAAATTCAGTACTTATTTCTAGAAGTTGAAAAAAAGAAAACTACAAGAGCTTCTAAAAGGTTTACTAGCGTGTCTGAGTCAATATATGTCGTTAAATTTAAGTTACTGAGGCACAACGCAAGCATAAAGGAGCTCTATGACACTTGGGGTACAGGAAGCATGTTGAAACAGGCTCAACAAAAAATGAAATAAGGAAAAAATTAATTACAAACCAGGACTCAATGCCAGCAAAACGAGAAGCAGTTACGTTATGCCTACCAAAAAAATTTTGGGGATAAAATTAAACAAACAGACCAAGCACGCAGACAAAAGGACGATAAATCTCGACGCACCACAATGCAACGTCGAAAATACTGGCTTATGTAACATTATTTCCAGGAACCAGGGTAAAACATCACTAGGCAACCAATGAAGTAGCATCTTAGGAAAAAATTGAGCAAACATAATGTGAGATGCTATAAAGCTTTCTAATGACATTGATTAAGCATTTAAGTAGAAAGTAAGCAACCAATTGGAAACATTCAATAGAATAAGCAACAAATTACAACACCTGGGGTCCTTGATTCCAGTTTATGGGTTCGTCCTTCACTGCAATGGCCTCCAGCTCAGCATCAGGCGTTTCTTCTTTGATGTAAATTGTTTCTAGATGACTACCAGAATTTGGTTCATCTGCAAATGACACAAGATCATTGAGAAAAATCAGATCTAAAATAAGAAATCTGGTAACAATTCCTTTTGTGCTGGAATACTAAAAAATTGTTCATATTTGACAATGATGAACAAATCATTTGTTTCAGAACGTGCAAAGAACAAAAACAATTTGATAGTTTTAAGAAGTTGGAATGGAATCTAGTAACACTTACTCCAGTGGTGGACACAATACTCTTCAATAAACCAAATTATCAACATCAAAAGAACTTAAAGGATTTAAATTAATGATATCGTTTTCTAGCACATAAGTGAATTTGAATGATAGTAAGTAGTGAATAACAAAGTCTTTAAAATAAATGGAATAATAAATCACACAAAACTTGGATAATCTGTAATTTGCACAACACCATATTTTTCATGACATCATGCAACTCACCCGGGATAAAAAGGATTCAACTCAGCAGCAGGAAATATTACACTGAGTTGTAATTTATAACTCCTGGTAACACTGAAGTCCTTATTTTCAAAAGCTTGGTGTACATTATAGGATTCGATTTTAGGGTTTTGAAATTATGCACAATGGATGACAAAATATATTAAAATCATTCCTCACCAGCAAATGCAACAAAAACATCACATATTGAATACTAAAGTTTTTGATGGGTTTTCAGCACAATAAACATTAGACTCATATCAAGGTTCAACAGATTATAAAGGAATATTACTGTAATAATACTAACTATGTCTACCTCTCATCAAAATACTTGGTGTTAATGCAACATTACTCTCAAAGCAGTTCAATAGAGAATAGGAAATTATCAATAAGAGAAGGCTTACTTTACTATGTGAATAATTCTTATTAAACTCCAGTGGGTGAATGCTAATGTTTCATACCTAAGGCTGTGTCATAGTAGACTAATAATAATTTTCACTAATCAACAACAAACAGAAATACACATGTAGTATTATACTTTCGATAATTCACACATTATTTCCAAAAAAGGCTGTGTACATCAAAATTAATTCAAAATGACAGCAAGAAACACAAAACAATAAGTTGCAAATGATGTTCGGAACACACAGACTATCTGCATTTATATCTTCTAATGTTGTCATATCTCCACTCACACCGTGAGGCATTCAAGTTTGCCATGCTGCTAAAATTTACAAAATTCAACTCAAATCAAATCTGACAAGAGAGCCCATCTCAAATTCATGATTGAAGAGATATACTGTATTAGCAATTTTGTTACTTCTTCAATATCAGATTGAATAGATTATAGGTTAGTTTAAGCCTCCCTAACAGCTACAAAAAAGAGCGCATCAAAGAGAGGAAGGAGGAAGACCCCATTGAGTATAGATATTAGAGAATGTGGAATCTATGCAGAAAAGGCACAGAAACAGTTAAGTTGGGAAAGACTTTCAAGAAAGAAGATAAAAATTGAAGAATAAAGTAGTAGGTGCTGAAAAACAGGACAGCAGTGAACCAAGTGAACTAAAAAAGGTGGTCCATATCATAGCAAAAAATATTTTATTTCAACAAAAAGAAGGCCTACTCAACTTTCAGCTCAGGCCCTCCCATTTTCACCCTGGGAGCGCAAATTCCCATCGACACAATATTTGTATCCGCCCTGAGGAATTCTCCAATATTACTCTTGGTAGATAATATCCTATAGTTTTCCTTTGTTTATATCTTACATTTCGAAAAATAAAATTGCTGTCTCATCTTCAAATCAACATGTGAGATTTTCATTAGTAAAACATTTCAGTTAGTTTTTAGATTTCATAGGAATGGTTTTCTACAGTATTGTACTATGAATTACCTCAACTTTCAATTCTAAACCAGAATTAAGTCTCACCTTGCACAACATCTTTCTGAACTTCTTGCTTGATTGAATCGTGCCTGAAACACAGGCTCTCTGCTTCTGCATAAGTCATCTTCTGCACTATGGGCACTGCATGCTGCATGTTGGATGTTAAGGCACCTGAACAATGGACAGTAGGATGCTGGTTGGCTCTTATATTCAAGATAACTGAATTTACAAACCACAAACAATCATCAAAATATCATAAAAAAACAATGTTCTTCCATCATGGGAAAAAAACATATGGGCCAAGCAATTGAAGAAATCATTCCTTTATATTGAATCGATCAGATCACTTAATTGTTTATAGATTGATTATGTTCTTCAAATTTGTGGCTATATATTATAGATAAAACAATTCAACACCTTTTAAAAAAAAGTACAGCTCTTTACATATTGAGAATGTAAATTTTTTTATAAATGTTTTGAGATTAAATTAAACACAAACCATTCAATTGTTTTGGGATTCATTTTGCTAGTTTTTCACACTCAAGTGGTCTTATACCTTCAGTGGTCTTAGTATGATTTAAGGGAAGCAAACGGTTTTTTAGGGCCATAAACCAAAAATGAGATTATTGCCTAAAAATGCTCCTAAACCTTTCTTCTACCACAAGAAATGTCATTCGTCCCATGTTGGCAACCCAAACCCCCCTAACTTCCCCCCTCTCTCGCAGATGCGCTTTGCGAAACCAGCTGTGGCTCTGCATCGCTGTGCAAAGCTGCTCCAAATTATTTCTTTGTTTTTACACAACTGTCCATTTATTAGAGAGGTTTAGTGTCTCTTGACCTTATTAGTAGGTGGTTTTGTGCTTGTGCATCCTAAGAAATGGCTAGAACATCAAATGCAGCAATCCGCTCTAGCCAAAGACGGTTTTACAACTTTGAGGGGCAATTCCAGCTACATTTTTTCACCTATGGTGAAGATCTTTTTTGCATTGTAAATATTCAAGGTGAGTACTATTAATTTCAGAGGGAGTTTTTTGATAAGTTGATAAGAATTTCTCATTAAAAAAAATTAAAAGTGGGTTTCAAAAAAATCTAAATTTTATAAAAAAAATTCAGAGGCAAAGTCAAAGCACTGTCCCTGGATTTTGTAGATATGTTCATTGTGAATCAAACAAAAAAAACCATTTGTCTCTGTGTACAATATTGGCTCGGAAATTTAAATTTCAAGAAATTTGCCTTATGGGAAGAGTGTGTGATTGTGTGTGTGAATTCCAAAAACTTTATAGCCTGAAAATGTTGATTCGAATGTTATAAATATGATATCAACATCCGAGACCTCATTTCACACAGGAAGTATTTTTTATCTATTTTTGAAATAATTCATAGGAAAAAGTGTTCACTTCCCTAAAGATTTTGGGATAAGGTATCAAATAATTAATAATTAGGGGTTAACAAAAGTTACATCAGAGCTTGTGGAAACTACAGTTTTCATCAGAGTTGACTATTGGTGGGTTAAAAACAAAGCAGAAGTTGTAATGGAAGGTACTATAGGTTCACTGCACTTACCTTAATATGACTACACCACTCCACACATATCATGGCCAGACCATATTCACATTGCGTGCTGCAGGTCAGTATTATTGCGCGGATTGTTCTCACTGGCATTGTCCGATCAGCCTATATGATAGTCGTGATAATGAGAAAATCCAGAATTCATAAGTGGGGGCTTTTTTATTATTAAATTACCCCCAAAAAGAAAAACAAACTTATTAGGCATGGCTGCTAAACTTCCTTTCTATTGCTTGTTTAACTTTGCACATAAGCACTATCACAATTTCAAATCCTAAGTTAGAGCACATGATGCACGTTAAAGATATTAATGATTCGAAATAGCACAGACACAACTTAGTTGTGCATAGGGTAGTCAGGGAAGACTAAAGACATATCACAGTTTCGATCAGGCAACCTCTGGCTGTAAATACTTCTAATGTTGTGATACTGGTATGCAAGTTCAAAAAATTACCAATGGAGAACCCAATGTATACCAAGTTACTCTACATTCATCTATCAATGAACTAATTGGACCAGGCACCACTGAGCAAGTTCTTATATTACTAACTGTACCCAGCCACCCTTCTCGGGTTCGGTAACATCAACAGCAGGCTTCAGCCACGAGTGCTGTTATTCGGGAATTCGTCCAGAGCAATGAACCGGCCGCCAATCCTTAGGCGCCAGATGTAGATCTGCAACACTCTGTGCAAGGTGAATCCTCCCAACTTGAATGGGCCACTGGCAATGGCCCAAGGCTAACAAACGAGCTGCATGCTTGCGCACAAGTGACACATGGAGGACTGCAGTAGCCTCTGATCAGCTATGATGCAGGCGCACATCAGTTTGTTCACGCAGGTAGCAGCCCCCTGGGCCCTCCCGCCAGATTATCAAAGCTGGCTGGTCACAGCAGTGGGAGGCTTTTTTTAGATATCAGGGCATCAGAAATTTCAATTCCTAATAAATATGCTTGCTGTACCTTAATTCTACATCTGAAGAATATTCTGACAACCAGACTACACACGCAAATGCAATTTTATTTAATACCTTTGCCTAGATTTATGCATAAACCTGATCAATCATGCTATGCCAAGAAACAAATCCTACTCATTTACCATTCGTTTTTCCATGATCTATCTTTCAAGTGCACATAACTAACCAACAATATTACATTACAGAGTTCCACCTAATATACAAGACAGTACAATGCACATCTCATATTCAGTACTGCAATATACGTCCTACACTTAATTCCATAGTAGTCCACTATTCACTTGAATTCTCATACATGACTCAATACAATTACAAATGAATCCAAATTGAACAATTATCAAATGATGCCAGTCAGAAGAAACAATCTGCGCAATGATGCTGACCTGCGGCAACCAATGTGAATCTTTTGTATGATCTGGCCATTATATGTGAGGAGTGGTGTAGAGTCATATATTAAGGTAAGTGCAGTGAACCTACAGTACCTCCCATTACATATTATTGCAGATTTTCCTAGTTATACAAATTTTTTCTTACTCTTTGGAGCTTAAACTCGAAAGATACACCAATACAGCTGTGCTGCTAGTCGTCTTTTTTGAGCGCCTGTATAGTGAATTTTACAATTCTATGGAAATTCATATCCCTTTACTAAACAGTATTTAACTAACTTTGAATATAGTTTCTTTCAGTAAAATCAGAACCAATTAACATTATCACACAGTTCTTTATGATTAGCTATGAGACTTTTTTGAAATAACATTCCAACTATAAAATATTTAGTAGTGGTCCAGCCACTACAAAATAGTCACCTTAAGTTAATTCTTGAATGTTCTGTGTTTATTGCCTATTAGTCACAAAAAGTTTCCTATATTCCATTTTAAGTACCTATGTAATAAGAGAATTACTAACTTTTGGTATAGTAATGACTTTGCATTGAGAACTGTGGTAGCATATTTAAACATTGTAGCTAGGTTGAAAAGGAAGAATACAAGTAGCACCGTGCTTCCTGTGATCTATTTATTCTTTGACACACCTAATCAAGAAAAAAATGAATTATCAACATAAATCAAAATTGATGCTCTAAAATGGCTGTACATTTGTGTTTGAGAACATCAATGATCTAGAAAACTCATTGAAATAATTTCAACAGGTAACATTTCAGGTTACTATAATCATGTCATATACCATAGATGATGCAAACAACTTATTTCACAAACTTGATGACACCCTTCAATTTCACACATATTTTAGATGAAAAATGTGATATGCAAAACTAATTTATTTAATTTATTTAGCAGAGATTGTTCTTATCATTAAACATTCCCTAAAATGTTTGTACTAATCGTTTTGAAATGGTGTAAGAAACTCCAGTTAATATTTTACAACCATTATATGGCCCTGACACATAACTGTGGAAGAGATTGATAGCAAAATATGTGGATATTAAAAATAAATGCCCATCATACAATTACAACACAAGCAAAGAGCAGGTACAGAAAATGTACTTAAAGTTGCAAAGAATTACAAAAGCTGAATAGAGAAAATTGATTTCAGGGCTATGTTTCCACAGCAAAAATGTTTTCACACTGTACACAAATGATCACTTCATGCAGACTAAATAAAATACAAAGTCACAGCACAAAGTGTGTTGCTACACAGTTATTTAGTGCATTAAAAAAAAAGAACAGCAAAAAATTAGGTGATAGCAAGTAGGCATCAAAGATAGTAATGCCTCAAGTATAAATGCAGCACCTAAAGCTGGGAGAATTTCTTCAATTTTTCTAGGCTCAACTGAATAGCCTGATGATCATTGAAAGCTGCTGAAGCTTAAGCTCATTTTTCTTGGTGATATTTTTAGGATAGTAATCAGCTCTAAATCTGCTACAGAATGATGCAGAATTTCTGCATAAAAATCAACCTATTGACTGGCTACCATATACATGATTTTCAATTTCAACACACTGGAGCTAAAAAAGTGAGCTAGATAATCCTACAGTAAATTTTTGGTCAATATTTATTTTAGGTACGGCACGGCGACCACCATGGGCGCCGCCATCTTGGACCCGATGTAAACAAGATTGCGGTTGTCACCCTAATGGGTGGGTTAGAAGCTTTATTTATAATTTTCACTATAAGAACTGTGGCTAAAACTCACGACCCAACCTCTTTACGTTTGTAATAGGGGGTTAACTACCCTTATTAACTAAATTACAGCGCCAGCGCCCGCGCGCCGGCGCCAACTTCAAAGTACAATTATTCAAAAATAACGCATCAGCGAGCAGAATTTCATTCTTGTAAAAGGTTATTAAATGTGTTCCTTTATTGATTATTTGCCCCCCAAATTATTAATTTCCGTGCCGCACCTAAAATAAATATTGACCAATTTTTTTAATAAGCAAGATACACTTTTCTGTGAGGAAGCTTTGAAAAGCTGCCACTAAATTCAATAAATCAACCCCCATAACTAAATTAAAGGTGTTTTGCACACATAATTTTCAAAAATATAATTTATAATTAGCAGGCACATATAGCACAAAGTGTGGGCACTGATGTATAGGATTGACTTCTGAAACCTAAAGGAGATTCTCAAAGAGAATTTTGGCTAGTAACACATACTCTGATGAATGGTTTCAACAAAATGAAGCTACAGTCCATACTGCAAATATAACTATGGATTGATTAAAAGCTGAAATCATTTAATGACTTATTTCACACACGTTAAATTAATTAGGTGAGGAATGTCAACTTATTAATGTTTCAGGATTCTCTCCCTAGTGATTTGAAAGAGAATATCTAGAAACGCACTGTCCAATACCCTAAGGTTGATAAATGATGTATAAGAAGTTTTTGAATTCACCTATGTCAACACTTTAAAAAATGTTGCAGCAAATATTCCAGTTGATGTTAGAAAATGTGTTGAATCAGGTAAAAAACATTTTTAGAGTTGAACTGGAAACCAAATAAAATGTCAGATTTTGATCTCAATAAAACCCAATTCATGCATTTAGCAACCCAACAACACTAGGGTAATTCATCAAATATCGAACTGAACTGATTATCGAACAACTTTGGAAATATGCGCGTAATAAATTTAGTAAGCATCCAAACTTGCTCAGTGCCAGTGATCTTACATCTAAAACTCCTATTTTAGTGATAAAAACTCATTTCTGTGAGCTGCAAACTGCTACCAGCTGTTGCGAACGCATTTTCTGTACGACCCTTACAAATTGGTCGAATTTTTTCACTCGAAAAATCTTACGCACCTCGGGAAAATTGCGACGGTTTAATTGTTGTTGGGTCACCGTCAACCTCCCGTCATAACTAGAGAGTAGTGTTGTCATATGATGTTCTGTTACTGTATTTTTTTCTTTTCCACCAAAAACTTGATAATTATTCCATGTTCGACATTCAGTTCCTTTTTCATGTCAGTATTAAATACTGAACAAAGGTGTTCGAATCAAAATTCCTTAATAATCATGAATTTATGCCTCAAACAAAGCTTTTCGATTCTTAATTCTTTTAAATAACTGAATCGATCTATTGAACGCCTGTTGTATTTCATTAAAATATTGTATTAACACTTGATAATAACATTGAATAGTTGAAGATGGGAATTCTGGTGAGGGGCTATCAATCATCTGCTGGTGTTCCAAAGCCCTCAAGATCATCAATGATTCGTCTGGCTACATTTACTGATGATCAATCCCTTGCCAAGAAAATTGATGCAAGCATCAATAATAATTCATTGACGAGTGCTTTACACTCTACTCCAAAAAAGGTCACACAGGTTGATGATCACAATGATGGTTCAACAAACACTGCAAATGAAACATCGACATCATATTCAAATTTTGATAACTCTCCATTCAAATGCATCTTGAAAATAAGTAATGAGACAGTTATTTCAAACAAACAAACAAAACAAACATCGGCATCTTTGGGATGCTTTATTTCCAATCAAGCCTGATACAAATGATCTTAAGCATTGGTTTTTCAAATGTCTTATAACTAACACTATATATAGGATACCATGACGGTTCCCCCGTAAAGCCGGTACCCATTTCCGACACCTGGGTCGAGTGGGGTATTGTGCTTGAGCTTTCCCTTATACCCAACGGGGAAAATCGCAGCGCCAGCGCCGGGATACGAACCCGCTACTCCAACATACAAGTCCGATCCCTTAACCGCTGTGCCACCGCGAGCACTTCCAAGAAAATCCAGTGCACCAAAGAAAAAAAGAATGAAAGAAAAACGTTTATTTTCCAAGTGGCCACATGAGGCATACAAATAGATAGACCATACGAGGCATATTAATGGACAAAATATACGAGGCGTACTAATAGACAAACCATACGTGGCGTGCTAATAGTCTAACAAAAGTTCCATACAAAGAGAACTAATTGACAAACCATCCTGTTCGAATCAAAATTCTTGTTCGATTCCTGTTCGATATTGATGAAATTATGTTACTAAAGAATTCGATTTTTAGAACAATAAATAAATTTCAATAATCTACGTTGTCTTTCAAGCGACATCACAGAACAAGAAAGCAACTGTTCAAGAATAACCTTGAGGCCCGCCAGAGTTATTCAGAGCAAAAGTTACCGATTTATGAAGGTTGTTTCTAGACACACGTGATTTCTGTTCGATATTTGATGAATTACCCTATCAACAGACACCTTGTAAATACTAAGATACATTTGCCTTTCAACAACAAACATTAACTAACCTAAAAGAACCAGGTTCATCTCCTATAACTAAGCAATCTACCGATTAAAATTTTAGTTGTTTCAAGACTAATTACAACCAAATTTTTCAAAAGTAATAAAGGCCATAGCACAGTTTGGGAGGAAGTTAAGAGAACACAGAATCTAACGTGAGATGTGCTTCTGTACAGGATTCCATAAGCACAGAAAATGCAACTTCAGTGATACACTCCTCAATACGATGCACTCCTCAATACAATACACTCCTCAATACAATACACTCCTCAATACGATACACTCCGCAATACGATACACTCCGCAATACGATACACTCCGCAATACGATACACTCCGCAATACGATACACTCCGCAATACGATACACTCCGCAATACGATACACTCCGCAATACGATACACTCCACAATACGATACACTCCACAATACGATACACTCCTCAATGCGATATGCTCCGTTTTTCCTTAGTTCCTCTATTCAATCGTGTCAACCTCAGGCTAGGAGGAAGAGGTCTCTGCACTTTTGCTCGCCATAGCCGTGGGTCTATAGTCCCTGCCCGCCGTGCGGGAAACCCGGGTTCGACTCTCGGCGCTGGATGGCTATTTTCTCTGTTGAGTATAGGCAAGAAATTCCAAGCACAATACCCCACTCTATCCAGGTGTCTGAAATGGGTACCGGTCTTGACTGGGGGAAAGCTTCTTCTTCTTCTTCTTTATCGAGGATCCGGAGGGATCTTGAAAGTCGTTGGACTTCTTCAGCAGAAATCCCTGTAACCTGACAGCTTGTACTTTGGCAGCATAAGCAGGGTCAAGCAAATCCCCCGATATTGCAGCACTTTTCTCTTGAGTCCTCAATATTGCTGGACCCCTCGAGCTGTTTTCTGCAGAGGCTGACAGCTTATTGTTTTAAGATCTCTTCATTAGACACAGATATAACAAAGTCAAATTCAAAACATTTATAGAAGCTTACATCTATTAGTAGCACCAAGGAAGTTCACCAAGGAGCGGAGAATTGTAAATTGTACACGGGATTGATATTCACCAAATCCTAAGACATTTTTCAGATTTATTTCAAGATTAAATTTTACAAAAGGTAGACATAAATGAAGTCTGGCAGCCTCATATTGCGGACAGCTGAGCAAGAAGTGCTCAATGGTCTATGGAACACAACACTCTGGGCAGAGAGGGCTTTGACACAGGTTAAATCTACTCAAATGAGAAAGAACACCAACACGACCAATTCTAAATTGGCTAATAATACACTGAAATTTTTGCGACATGGCATCACCCAATCTAAACTTTGGTCTGCTACACAATTCATACATTAATCTTCCCTTCCCGGATCCCCTCACTTGATTTCCCCAACACTCGCTCCAGTAGTCCAACATTTTGTTTTTCAGTTGGCTAACCTGCTCCTCATAACTAAGATAAGTGAGTACTGATTTTGAGTTTGGGTGACCCATTTTTGCACATCGGTCCACTATCCCATTTCCCATTTTGCCTGAATGAGCAGGGATCCATTGTAACTGAATCTTGTTATACAATTGTACAACAATTTTTTGAATTTTTCTACTAAAGATCTCATAGGTGGGGTTAGTCAAGTTCAATATAATATCCAGGGAACATTTAGAATCAACAAAAATGACCACATTAGGATTTAATAAGTTATCAACAGTATAATTTACAGCCTGTAAAATTGCAAATAGCTTTGCTCCCACAATTGAGTAACCTGGATTTAAGAGCCAAGAAGTACATATTTTTTGATGTGGTACATACATAGCAGCAGATGCTGAACCTGATTGTAGCTTGGAGCCATCTGTGAAGATTCTATAGAAGTTACAAAATTTAGATGTTACATACTCTTCAGATTTATGATTTACCTCAGCTGCCGAGAAAGATTTAACATCAGGAAATTCAACACACACATTAGATGAGATCTCAATACATGGAGAAGTGAAATATTCAATTTGGGATCCTGGAGGAAAAAAATTAAACCGAATCTTGTTCATTATTTCTACACGTTTTAGTGCAAGCTCACTTTTTGGAGGAGATCTGAATAGCTCAATTTTAGCTGGGAACTCATTGGGCTCAGCATCCAAGAAACAGCACCTCAAACACCACTTCAGGAACAAGAAATCAAGGTACAATCTCAGAGGCATAATGAATGCTTCAGCTTCCATTAAGGAAACTGGAGATGTTTTCCGTGCACCCAAGATAGGTCGCAGAGCTGAATTTTGAATCACACTAAATAATTTCATACTACTTTCAGTTAGCTTTGTCAAGATTACACGTCCATATGTAAGTTTACTTCTAATGAATGATATAAATACCTGTCGCAATAATTTTTGAGAAGATCCCCATGAGACGCCAGACAATGCTCTGAGAACCTGCAGCCGTCTTTGACACTCTGTTTTAACACTTCGTATATGTGGTAAGAACGTAAGTTTAGGGGAGTCCAATGTTATTCCAAGTCCACGCTGTTCATCAGTTTTATTTATTGTTTTAGAGTTCAATCTGAGGTTAATCAATGGTACGTATTATTTATGTGTAAAGATTTGATACTTTGTTTTATCAACATTTATGGCAAGTTTCCACTTTTCCAGCCATTTCGTAAGGCAATTCAGGTAGCTCTGCATTTTCCTTTGTAACGACCACGAGCCTGATAACGTTTAGTTACTGGAAACCGACCTGTCAGGATGCCGGCCAGACAGGGAATAGCTACTCAGGCTTAAATAGCTAAGGCCAGATACGAGGTCAAAGTACGCCACGGACAAGTCAAGAGTATATATTAAAACAGGGGAATGATAATTCACAGAACAGACTCAGGGCGGGTCTCGCGATAGCCGTCTTTCGTACACGAAACTGTGGCTCTACCGCTGACTGACCACCCTGGCAAAACACCTTAGGCGTTACCCAGTAAAATAGGCATAGGAATAGAGCAAGCACTACATGGGGCACTTACAAACATCAGGCAACCCGCTTTATTAGCCTGCTCGTAGACAAGTGCACACCATGAAGCAGGGTTGCCAGATGGCTACATGAATTTTAGGCCAAATTTTACCAAGAAAAAGGCCAAAAAAGGCCAAATTTATTTATAGGTAAACTAATATAGCAGGTAAATGCCCATAGGCGCAGGGGTCTCCAAACTTGCCGGATTTAGGGCCATATTGATTGCTGCAGTAAGTTCCAAGGGCCAAAAAAGTTTCGAGTTTCCTGCCATTATCTATAATTTCTAGAGTATTCGGCGAGTACGCGGTCGGCTTAAGTGTCGAGGGCCGGATTGATCACACTGACGGGCCGGATTTGGCCCGCGGGCCGTAGTTTGGAGACCCGTGCCTCAGAGTATCATAATTCTCCTAGCCATTGAAAAAGTCTAAATACAAAGGAAAAATAGACCTAACTTGCACTGTTCTTCAAGGAATAACATAAATTACTTTGACTTTACATCCTCAGCAGAAGTTTGAGAGGTAGAAGCAGCTAGAGAGCTAGTTTCTTGATTTCCGCTTGATAAAAGATGCTCGATTTGACCTTTGGTTGCATTCTCGAGGCCACTTTGAAGTCCTTACAACATAAGAAATATTGTTGAGATGTGCTCGGATTTGCACTTTGTCATCTAGCTTTCATGTTCGTAATCTAATGTTGGGCTTTGTTTTGACTGCTATCACCATAGAAATCATTCTTCCAACAATAGCATTGCTAGCGGGAGTCACCAGGCAATGAGCGCATAACCTGAGAGTTCTTTAACCAAGTCAAAACTGCATGGTGTCTTTGGAAATTTCAACACCGTCAAAATGCCCTCCTGCTTCCAGTCTATGATACTAATTTTTCGGTACTGCGGCTCACTAATGTTGATACAATCCTGAGCTAAATACAGCCTGTGCAAATCTGCAAATTCTCCTTTGATTACTTGATTTGATATTCGCAAAGGATTTTATAATATTCAGCAAGATCTAGCTGTTCCTGTTGGAGACTAGCTGATCCTGTTGCTCTGCGTTCAACTGTCACGTTTCAGTTTTATGCCTTGTACGGCACAAAAACTGGGAAATAACTAAAAAAGCCAGAAAAAAGCCAAATTTATGAAAAAGGCCAAACTTATAATCACGAAGCCAAACGCTTGCAAAAAAAGCCAGATTTATGAAATTTGGCCTTAAAAAGGCCAATATGGCAACCCTGCCATGAAGGTTCCGACGCAACTGCCTACTCCAGTCGAGCAGCCGCCCACTTTAGCTGCAGCCAAGCAGCAGTAGGACGGAGCTCCATGTGCACGCCAGCGGTACAGTTGCCGTACACAATACGTAGTGAATTCTCTTCACTACACTACATCCTTCTTAATTTAGTAAGAACTCATCGCTCCAACTAAAGCCTCTAATATCCTCAAATTACCGCACAAGATTAAAAAGTTATACATTAAGGAAAACATGCATCTAGCACGTGACAACTGGACAACTACTAAAAGGTTTACTATGTACATCATTGTTCTAAAATTGATAACACTATCCGGTTCTTCTGTCTTCCAAGTTCCCGCCAGTCTCGCAGGTGACGACGAAACCTCCGGCTGCAGATTTTGCCGCGTGCCTGCCGACACGACTGCAGATTGCGCACCGGCGACTGCTCCTCCATACTGCAACCGGCGCTGAGCAGGCTTCACTTTAGCAGCCAAACAGGCGGCAGAAGTCCACCTCCCATGGCGTTCCCAGCTCGCAACAGAGACCACGATCTCTGAAGAGTATGCGCCTCCGCCCGTCACCTCCGACCCGGACATCCAAAGGGCTTCACACCAGTCGGGTTGCGATGGCAGGCAACCATCAGCACCAGCCGCGCCTCAGAAGACATCTGCAGGGTCGGGACACGAACAGGCAGTCCAGGTCGGACCATCGCACCCCGTGCTACATTATCCCATCGCCTGCAGCAACAGATCCCCGGGCCTGAAACAAAAACAATCCGAGCAGTATCGAAGTAGACACTCAGCATTTATAATCTAACTTCTTTTTTGGTCTTAATCGAGGCAATATTTCATCTTCTGGCTCCGAAGGTTCCGTTCTCCGCCAAGTATTATCACCTGCACTCAGCTCTGTTACCTCCAAACACCCTGCGTCGCTACCCCTTTCGTCACCTTCCTCCGCCGGGGTAGAAGTTCGTACATCTGGGTGCGCTCTCTCCAACGGAGACAACCCCCCGAAACCTGAAAAATCGGGGGTGCCTTCTGCTGCAGCTCCGCTTTCACTCGCCTCTCCCCCATTCAAGCCGAGAGGTCCGCGTTCTGCTTCCGGCACCTCCGTTCTCCTCATTCGCAACAGAGGGGGATCCGGGTACTGGCCGATGAACCCCGAAAAGTCAAGGCTCTCCTCGCACGGCGGAAGATCCGGGTATTGTCCGAGAAATTTCGAGAAGTCCCCGCTGGTGTCGTCGCCCGTCACCTCCCCCTGCTGTGTTGCCGGAAATGGTGGCAGCGGATGAATTGGGCGACCCAACCACTCATCCTCCACGGGAGCCACTTGGTCCTCTTGCATCTCTCCTGCTGCCCCAACCCCGTCTTCCTTTGGCCCCACTTCTCGACGGGTTCTCTTGCGTGGCTGCCTTTGCGGCAGACCTTCTGCTTCGTTCCTCCTCTCGAGTTGCGCTGGCTGGTCCTGACCCATGTCGTTTCCATAATATTTCTTCAATTGCCTCACGTGCACCTTGAAGGGAGCCCTTCGCCGCTGCAGGTCCCGTATCTTATAGGTGACCTGGTTCCTGTCAACCTCCAGCACCTCGTAGGGACCCTGGAACTGCGGGGCGAGTTTGTGTCTGTCGTCCTCCCGTGCGTAAGGTACCCGCAGCAGGACCAGCTCTCCCACTGCGAACGGTCGGAACTTCGGTCCAGCGGGTCGCCACATCCGGGGTGGCCTTGGCAGATCTGGCACCGCAGCCTCCTTCACGAAGAATTCACTCGGGGCTCGACCGGTCTCACTGTGGGTAAGTCTATTGTACTGGGACATCACTCTTCCTATTTCCAGATCCCAGCTCCCAGGGTTACCAGCGCAGGCCGTGGCGAGTCTCTCCTTGATGGACCGGTTGAGTCTCTCCACAGCTCCATTGGTATGCGGAGCATAGGTGATCGAGCGCTCATGCCGCACCCCGTACCGGTCTAACAATTGTCCGAACAACCTAGCTCGAAACTCGGGACCATAGTCGGACCGCAAAGTTTTGGGGGTTCTAGGGCAACTAGCCAATATACCATACTCCAACGCACGCGCAACTCCCGGCGCAGCTTTTGAACGTATAGGTATTGCGTGTCCGAATTTAGAGCATAAATCAATACCCACCAACAGTCCTATATGTCCTCTGGGTGTACGCGGCAATTGCATCAGATCCACCGCATAAATATCATACGGTGCCGTGCATTTAGTACTCAACCCGTACAGCGGGTAGTCTTTTGGACTTACTCCTTTATGCAACTGGCACGTCCGACATTCTCTTATCACTTCCTTGATAGTCTTGTATGGGCTGGGATGAAAGTAACACCGCCGGAATGCCTTGCTAACCTTAGTCTGCCCCGCATGTGCTACATGTTCATGAAACTGTCTAACTAAGCCCTTCAATTGACTGTCTGGAATCACTGGTAGGAACTTTTCCTCGCCCCCTAGCTTGTATTTGTAACATATGGCACCGCTATGTATCACTAAGCTATTAAAATGTCGTCGCAAATATCCTAATGCTGGGTCTTTTTCCTTCCTTTCCAGAGCCTCGCGCACCCTCACCAACCTCAGGTCCTGCAGTTGATGCGGCGCGAACATCTGTATTTCCTCTCCTAACCGGAGGTCAGCCAACTGGCAAGTACCCTCCTGGCTACCTTGCTCGTAAGGCGCTGCTATATTGACCCTTTCTGCTGGTATACATGCTATGATAACATTAAAATGCTCCAGTTTAACAGTTCCCTTCTCCCCCACAGGATTTGCAACAACCAACCCTCCTGGCTTGCAAACTACCTCCACTCTCAAGTCAAATAACTGCGCAAACGCCACGAGAGCCTCCCATGGAGGGAAAACATCCGGATTTTTCCAACTCGAAATCATCCTACGATCCGCGGCCTTACCAGTCCTACCGAAGGCTTTGGGTTCCTGCAATAATTTGTCTATCGCCTGCTCTCGGAGCGTCAACGCGTCTCCCAGACCCGAGGCTCGGCTCAACGCCACAAACAAAGAATTTGGGCCCCCTTCTACTTCGGCTACCTGGTACTCCCCACATTCTGGCCCGGGAGCATTCTCGTCTCCCTCTGGAACTGACCAAGGAAAATTCACACGGGACAGACAGTCAGCAACTACATTAGTTTTCCCGGGCACATACTCGATGCTATACTGTCCAATAGCCAAGTCAGCCAACGTCCTCATCAGTCGGTCGTCGGTACGTTTCATATTGTGAAGATATATCAGAGGCTGATGGTCCGTTCGGATCACATATTTCCTACCACTCAAGTAAATTCTAAAGTGATTTACTGCAAACCTGATTGCCGCTAGCTCTTTGTCCGTTGCGCTGTATCTCATTTGGGCCTTATTAAAACTGACCCCGGCATAACCGATCACTCTTTCTTGACCGCTTTGCACCTGAGACAGCACCGCGCCAGCTCCCCATCCGCTAGCGTCAGTCGTCAACACGAATGGCTGTCCCGTCACAAAGTCTGGGTACGCTAGAATTGGAGCGGTCACCAATACGGTTTTCGCGTTCTCAAATGCTTGCTGGCACTCGGCAGTCCATTCCCATTTCCCCATGGCTGTCGCCAGGTATAAGGGGTGCAGTAAATTGGCGGAGTTTTTTTATAAAACTCTTATAATAGTTCACCATACCCAGGAAGGATCTTAACTGCCGTACCGTTCGTGGCACTGGAAACTCTTGGATCGCCCCTATATTCTTTTCTAGCGGACTCACACCAAGTCTACCGACGGAGTGACCCAAGTAATCGACCTGCTCTTGAAACAAACAACATTTTTCCAAGTTCAGCTTGAGCCCGTGAACCCGAAGCCGGCCGAACACTCTCTCCAGCGCCTGGACATGTTCAGCAAACGTCCCACTAGCGACCAAAATATCGTCAAGGTAAGCCTGTACAGAGTCACTCGGTAGCCCCTTGATTACTAAACTTATTAGCCGTGAGAACGTAGCCGGCCCGTTGCATACGCCAAACGGAAGCCTAGTGAATTGATACAGTTCCGTACCAGTAGAGAAAGCAGTCAGTTCTCGCGAAGATTCAGTCAGAGGCACCTGATAATATCCCGACTTCAAGTCAAGCGTAGAAAAATAATAATTTCCCGAAAGTTTGTTTATCGTATCTCCTATATGAGGCAGCGGAAAACAGTCTGGTTTTGTCAAGCTGTTTAACATTCTAAAGTCCACACAAAGTCTTAGTTTTCCGTTCTTCTTCCTAACTGGCACTAACGGAGACGACCATGGTGAGTTAGATGGCTCAATAATACCTTTTTCCGCTAATAGTTTTACCTCTAGGTCGATTTCCTCTTTCATGGGCCCCGGGTAACGTCTATTTCTTTGTTTTACAGGCGCTGCACCCTGAACATCTATATGGTGCCGCACTGTCTCGGTACACCCCACGTCTGCCTCATCTGTCGCAAAGACGTCTTTATGCGCAGTCATCAGTTCAGCAACTATCGTCCTTTGTTCCGCAGTCAGATCCGTACCGTCCAAGCTAAGGTCACCCGTCACCCCGTCCATCTCTTTATCCTGCTCTACTTCTTCCCGACACAAAGCCACCAAAGTACCTAGTCTTGTGTGCTTGGCTAACCTCACATCACTGTCAAATGGGTTCATTACTTCTACTCGAATATGTTCATCGTCTACGACATTTACTGATGAAGCTACCATCAATGGACGAGTCCCATTATCGACTGGCTCTACATACCCTTCAAATTTATTTGGTGCCCTCTTCACTTGAGCGGACAAACGCCACATCTGCCTAGAAGGTACAGTCACTTCCGCCGCACTGAAAACTGGAAATTCCGCTCTGCGCGAAGTCATCACCTTCAACCGGGCTATTCTTGTACGATCTTGACTACTTCCTTTCTCCAAAGTCCTATCTGATGCATTCAACGTAAGTTTGAAGCTATCAAGAATTTCCAAGCCCAACACACAACTGAATGACTGTACCGGCTTTGTCATCACCAAAAACCTATGCCTTGGGAACTAAGTTCTGCCAATCGTTACTGCCAAGTATATCTCACCTTCTATTCGAATCTCGTTTCCTGAAATTCCTACAACATTATCAACGGCGGAAGCGCGAAGTTTTCCCTGAACACCCGGAATTCTATGGAGCAGCTCTTCTGTAATTAAAGAGATCGACGCGCCTGTATCTACTAGGCCATCAACCTGTAACTGCCCAACCTCTACAACCACCGCGTACGCCACCGCTACCTCACGCTTCTGCCGCACCATCTCAATATTTTGAGGACTATCATGACACTGCTCCAGCTGTGCCTCTTCCATACCGGAGTCACCTAGATTCCCGACTGTCGACCTGGTTAGTGCGCACACTGGAAACTACGATGTGTGATTTCCCCACACCATACACAAGCTGCGCATTTCTCCAAAAATCCCTGACAGTCCTTCATCAAATGTCCCTTCTTGCCACAATACGCACATTTCAACCCGCGTTCTGTACTAACAACTTCCCCGAATCTGTCTCTATGTGCTACCTGCTGCGTACAGTCCCGCACAAAATGTCCCTCCTGTCCACAACGAAAACAACGCATTGATCTGGCCGGCCCGCGTTCCTGGTGTTCAATGTTATTATTTGTTTCTGGCGCGTGTGGCGTCGCTAAGTAAATTTGTTCCGCTCGAGTATTATTCCCCATTCTTTCCTCGGTAGCTGTCATATCGGCCTCCAAACTGGCTGCTAGTCGGGCCACTGCACTGAGTGCAATGGACTCCTGCTGGCCAACGAATAACTTAAGCCGACGTACCAGCTCCGGTGCTAGGGAACTAATAAATTTATTTCGAGCCAAGAGTTCTTTGCCCTCTTTTCCTACACTCTCCACTTTTGCTACCAGCCTTTCAAGCCTAATACTATAGCAAGTCAGTGATTCACCCCTATTTCTTTCTGCCTGCAAGAATTCTGTGTACCCATCATCACTTAATTTTTCGTGAAGCTCTAGTTCCTGAATCAACCTATTTTTTTACTTCCCCATAGTCAGCTCCCGTTCCGTATGCTTGAACTATATTCTTGGCTTCCCCCTCAAGAAATTCTGGCAATTCCTGAACCCAAGCCGACTTGTTTTCCTGGTACTTAGAACTTGCATAATTCTCAAATTTAGTCAAGAAAACCGAGACCTGACCGTCGCTAGACTTGCCTGAAAACTTCCCCGGTGGAGGTAATTTGTCTGAACGTAAGCCCTTGATTGCCTCTGTGAGACTGAGCATTACGTCAGCTAACTCAGATTTCGTTTCCATCTTCACTCTTAGCCCAAATTAAGCCACGAAAAAATGTCTACTACCAGCAAACGATAATAAGTTTTATTTAAAACCCCAATTTATTGCACTACTCCTTATCCTACCGACCGTCCCCGTATCTGAAGCCAAATCCCACTCCTGACACCAAATGTAACGACCACGAGCCTGATAACGTTTAGTTACTGGAAACCGACCTGTCAGGATGCCGGCCAGACAGGGAATAGCTACTCAGGCTTAAATAGCTAAGGCCAGATACGAGGTCAAAGTACGCCACGGACAAGTCAAGAGTATATATTAAAACAGGGGAATGATAATTCACAGAACAGACTCAGGGCGGGTCTCGCGATAGCCGTCTTTCGTACACGAAACCGTGGCTCTACCGCTGACTGACCACCCTGGCAAAACACCTTAGGCGTTACCCAGTAAAATAGGCATAGGAATAGAGCAAGCACTACATGGGGCACTTACAAACATCAGGCAACCCGCTTTATTAGCCTGCTCGTAGACAAGTGCACACCATGAAGGTTCCGACGCAACTGCCTACTCCAGTCGAGCAGCCGCCCACTTTAGCTGCAGCCAAGCAGCAGTTGGACGGAGCTCCATGTGCACGCCAGCGGTACAGTTGCCGTACACAATACGTAGTGAATTCTCTTCACTACACCTTTGAATCTCGAATGGGGATCTCCCACTTGCAACTATAGTCACATCGTCTGCATATGAGATGCATTGGATGCTCTCCATCTGAGGAAAATCATGGAGCATCACATTGAATAGCAGGGGGCTCAGGACTGCACCTTGGGGCAAGCCACAAGCAAGAACTTTGCCAGATGAGACAGCATCTGCCACCCTTAATTTAACACACCTATTGCTTAAATATCATCCTAGCCATAAGACCGTACGAATGTCACAACCAATATTATTATAAGCTTATGCAATAGTCCAGCATGCCATACAATATCATATGCATTTTCCAAATCTACATAAACAATCAAACAATAAACTTTTTTAAAGAAGGCCTGTGAAATACAGTTTTTAATTAGAGCAAGAGCATCATATGTAGATCTCTTTCTACGGAACCCTGTTTGATAACAAGAGGAAACTTTATTTTTTTCCAAAAAATAATCAAGCCTACGTTAAACAATTTGTTCCATGATCTTTGAGAAACATGATAGCAAAGTGATGGGTCGATACCCACTGGGAACTGAATGGTCTCTTTTAGGCTTCTTTAATGGATATATAATCCCCCAACTTTTATGTTTCTGGGAAATAACCACTAGAGTAACTTTTGTTGAATAAATAGGTTACATGTTCCAGAAATGAATATGGTGCTTTGGTGAAAAAAGCATAAGGAACTCCATCAAAACCAGGGCTAGTATTTTTTGCGTGTTTTAAACTTTTCTGAAATTTGTGCAGTTCAATTTGAGAGTTAAGATATGTATCTTCTACCTGTAATGCTGCTAAATTTGAGCTGATATTTTTAATTGTTTCAGAAAATTCATCACCTAATTTTATCTTGTGTCTACAAAAATGGGCCAGTAATAACTGAGCTTTGTCTGCTGTGCTGTCAGCTATGTCACCAACAGTTGGGAGTGGGTTTACATAACTGCCCCTCATTGAGCGTATTAGCCTCCAAACATTACCAACACCAGTGTTGGAGTCTAGAGTGCTTACATAACTAGTCCAGCTTCTAATTTTCTTTTGTTTAATGATTTCTTTGGCTTTGATTTCACATGCCTTGTACAGATGTAGTATTTATGCAGTGGGATATTTTGATAACTTGTTGCGTGCTTTCCTTCGCTGTGCTACAGCCAAAGCGCACTCTCTGTCCCACCATGGTGTCCTCCTCCTAGCTCCCCAAGCTGGGGAAGATTTGGGGATGTACTTGTTAGCTGCATCCTGTAAAGATTTTGTCAACAGTGCATTTAGATCATCAACTGAAAGATGCATTATCTGACTTGTATGGATTTGTGATAGTTTTTCTCAAAATCCAACCCAGTTTGCATTTTTGGACAATATTTATTTTTTGTCAGGCAAGGAAATTAATAATTTGGGGGCAAATAATTATCAATAAAGGAACACATTTAATAACCTTTTACAAGAATGACATTCTGCTCGCTGATGCGATATTTTTTAATAATTGTACTTTGAAGTTGGCGTCGGCGCCGTTATTTAGTTAATAAGGGTAGTTAACCCCCTATTACAAACGTAAAGAGGTTGGGTCGTGAGGGTTAGCCACAGTTCTTATGGCAAAAATTATAAATAAAGCTTCTAACCCACCCATTAGGGTGATGACCGCAATCTTGTTTACATCGGATCCAAGATGGCGGCGCCCATAATGGTCGCCTGCCTGACCTAAAGTAAATATTGACCGCATTTTTTTTAAATCCATCTACAGAGATGGTTTTCAGATTTTTGTATTACAGTACCATAAGTTCATTCAATGGGATAATGGTCACTCCCAAGGTCTGCACCTCTCTGAAGAGACCCACAAGCAAGGAGAGTTGGAGGGACAATGCACAAGTCTAATGTGGAACTTGTCCCCACTCGAACCTACTTGAACCGGAACAAGCTTACCACAAATACTAACGTGAAGCAAAAAAGACCTGATGAAATAGCATAGTTGAATTTTGTGAATACCAACATAAAATAGAGTGATAAATTTACGCAACCCTCATCTGTTATTGCAAAATTTATGTTGAGTGTCAGTGAATATGAATTGAGTGTCTGTGGGCTTCTTTTCATCGCCTGACAGTTTATTTTTCATCCCATTTTAAAAGCAATGTCACCTATGTCTCCTACATCTCAAACCATGGAAACCAAAATCGCAGCAAAATAGAAGCTGTACTCTGGCAAGACCGTGCCTCGTGTCAATGAACTCTCAGGGATCAAGCTTTGTTAACGATTTCAATAACTTCTAATCAGTGAACAAAACCTAAAATATCTTTCACGATGTATTCATATGAAACTCGCTCTGCTACTCGTAAAGCGGCTTTATCTGGAGAAATATCATCCCTCACAACGCCGCTTGAAAACTCAAAGCCAAATCAGCAGAATATATCTGAACCGCTCATGAAACGGAAACGAAAACCACCAAAAACGTCACGCGTAAAATCGCTCGTTCAAAAGCCTCAACCGCTCAAAATAACAGAAGAAACCCCGACGGTAAAGCAGTGCAACGTCAACGAAAGCACCGCAACACATCTACCATCACCAGAGCAAACCGACAAAGAGTCGACAGAAAATCGCCCGACTAAGAATCGAGTTTCTGAGTCACTCGCCACAGACATAAATCTCCCAAGCGCTGCTGGTAACAACGAAATTTTCACATCGGCATCGCAAGCAGTCAAAACAAGCCCTAGCAAGAGCAAGGAAGAAGCCCCTGAGCCTGGATTCTACAATCCAAGCAGTCCTCGAGAAGATACACCAGCGAAAGAATCAAGAAATGTCCCACGGGCTATGATGGGTAAAAATGTAGATTTGTCACTAGCTACCGAGAATGATGCGATGAATGAGCCTAATATTTACGATTCTAATATTTCTAATATTTATAATTCTAGTGATCAGAATTACCTGAATATTACATCAAACAGCTTGCACCCGCTTCAAATTTCAATGTCCCATTTCATTCACCAGGTAAACAATAACCTGTCTCTCACTGCAGCCCACTTAAGGGGATCATCCGCAGCCCCATAGGGCCCCGGCGGCTCCCCCCACTGAAAATTTTTTTTTTGTTGAAAAAGGATCTTTAGGGGATGGGTTATTGTGCCATGAAATTTTATGGCCCTACGGACACTAGAACCCCCCCCCCCCCCGCCAGGGGGGTGAAAAGGGGACCGAAAATGGTGATTTTTAGCCCCAATTTTTTTTTGTTGAAAAAGGATAAAGGATCCTTAGGGGATGGGTTATTATGCCATGAAATTTTATGGCCCTACGGACACTAGAACCCCCCCCAGGGGAGTGAAAAGGGGACCGAAAATGACGATTTTCAGGCCCAATTTGTTTGTTTTTGGGCTCTAGTGAAAAGTTGACTTTTTTACATTCAAAACGGGACTCGTCTTCGAGTTTTGATGCTAGAACAAATCCAAAGAGAGTTTTAGAATCCTTGGAATATTTCTAACAAATGCTCGTTCGTTTTTTTTCAAATTCGAATTCTTTGAAAAAATATATGGTAAATCTGAAGGAGATGACAGTTGTCGATTTTCCACTTTTTGGTGCCTGAACCTAATTAATGGAATCAAAATAAACAAGTTTTCTTCTATTCTTTTTTCGTCTCAAATGAGTATTTTACGATTTATAGCGGTAAGTTTAGTTATGTCATTGATGACGAATGCGCTCGAATAAACAGCTACTCATCGATTTTCTAATTTTTGTTGCTTGAAACATGGTAATAACATCGAAATAAACAACTTTTATTCTATACACTTTTTTCGTCAAATGAGTATTTAACGAGGTATAGCGGTAGGTTTTGTTTCGTCTTTCAAGACAGAGCGCTGGAAGCGAGACGCCATTGCAGTATTGCCATACAACTCGATCAAAGAATTTCTTTCCGCTTCAAAGACTGGAGTTGCGGTAAGTCATTTACCGCTATAACTAATAAAATACTCATTTGAGACAAAAAGTGCATAGAAGAAAACTTGTTTATTTCGATCTAATTAACTATGCTAAGGCATCGAAATTTACAAAATCGACAACTGTCATCTCCTTCAGATTTACCAAATATATAGCTCTAAACCCCAAAAAAAAATTTGGGTTTAGAGATTTTGAAAAAAATCAACAGAATTTTGAAACTTTTCAAATTGGAAGAAAAGCCAATATGAGTTAGTTATAAATGTTTTAAGGATTCTAAAACTGGTTTTGGTTTTGTTCTAGCATCAAAACTCAAGGACGGGTCCCGTTTTGAAATATCCAAAAAAATATTCCGAAATACTCTTTTTTCATCAAAAAAAAATAAAAAATAAGGCATAAATCGAAAAAGTGACACGAGTAAAAAAGGTTTCCTTTCACGAAATACAAATACTGGCCAATTTTCAAACAAATCGGACAAAACAAAATGAAAAAGTCTGAACATGGTGAGTACTGAAATAAAATGTATTATTTTTATTCACTCATAATAACAATATTTCTTGTATGTTTACTTCAAATTCACAAGGAAAATGCTGCTCATTGTTTGTACATCGAAATAGATCATGGAAACTGCATTCATGTACAAAAAATTTTCGTTATATTCAAATTCAATAGACATAGTTCATTTTTGGGCTGCAGTCAAAAATTTTCCTTTTTTCCCATTCAAAACTGGACTCGTCCTTGAGTTTAGATGCTAGAACAAATCCAAAGAGAGTTTCAGAACCCTTAGAACATTTCTAACAAACGCTCGTTCGGCTTTTTTCAAATTCGAATTCTTTGAAGAAATGTACAGCTCTAAACCCAAAAAATTGTTGCTGATTTTTGAAATTTAAAATTTTTTTGAAAAAATAGAAAAAATTTGAATATGAAAAAAACTGAACGAGCGTTTGTTAGAAATGTTCCATGGGTTCTAAAACTGTCTTTGTTTTTGTTCTAGCATCAAAACTGAAGGAGGAGTTCCAATCTGAAATATCAATAAAAATATACAAAAAACACATTTTTAGTCATAAAAAACTAAGGCCTAAATCGAAAAAATTACAGGAGTAAAAAAGGTTTACTTTCACAAAAGACATATACTGGCCAATTTTCAAACGAATCGGACGAAAAAAGGTCTCAAACCCGGATGATCCCCTTAACGAAAATGTCAAAACAGCGGACGCCTCCAACTCCACTTTCGATATCTTCAACCGCTTCATATATTAGGCTCATTACAGAACAACTTTTCAAATTGAACTTGCATGTAAGCTCTTTCGATCTTACGCCAAAGATCCCGTTTTCAACAAGCCAATTTTCTGACTCGCACTGCAAAAAACCTCTGGATACTTTTCTTGTCGGAGATAAAATTCTCATGACGGTCCAAAGGACCGATATTGACCCCTCTTGTAAAATACGAACTGTAATTTCCAGTCGCATTGATGATCTCCTGAACGTAATTGACCAAATGCCTCAATTCACTAACTACATCGTTTTTTTTCAGAGACTTAAGCCTCTCACAACCTAACATTGCTAAAATCAAAGAACTCATATTTTCTAAGCATGCGTCAGCCCGTATTTGTGTCGTGAGTGCGTGTAGCGGTAAACAATTGCATCAGGCGTTGAACTTGTGCAAAACAAACGGTATTAAATTGATTCCGCTCCGAACAAACGGTGCAACTGATCTCATAACTTGCAATGATGTTCGTACTTGGCCCGGTACAAGAGAAGAAACACACCATTTTCTTCAACAGATTGCTCTCAGATCGAGTCTAAAACTCACTTTACAATCTAGCTCATGTCTCATAAACTCAAATGGACTAAATGACAAAACTGAATGCTCCAACATCAGTACAAAACAGCAAAATGAATTGAAGAATTCTACTCGATCACTAACTGCTTCCAGTGAAGTCTCCAGAAATGTTAGGATTGGCCGTGGGTATGGCCAAACGCTAAACGTGTCTCGATAAGTATTTGTTAACCATGAGCCTGGTCCTGAAAAAGTGAAAAGGTGTCATCAACGTATCTCCTATAAAAAACAGGTTTAAATGATTCAGGACATTCTTCCAACCATTTCTTTTCCCCAAAATACATAAAAATATTAGCAAAGGTTGGAGAAAGTGGCAGACCCATACCTAGACCCTCTAATTGTTTGTAAAACTTTCTGTTGGATATAAAAAATGTGTTCATGACTGCCAGTTCTAAAAGATTATGAAACAATTTTTTTCGTTAGCCCTAAGACAACAGACTGAGGAGTAGTGAACAAGTGTTGCAAGCATATTTCTATAGTTTCACGCAATGGAACGTTAGTAAAAAGGTTCTCAACATCAAAAGAGCATATAAAAAATTGACAAGCATTTTGTACTGAAGTTATATCCTTCACAAACTTTGTAGAATTCCTTACCGTGTATTCATTTTAAGTTATAGAGCTCAATATCGGAACAAGGAATTTAGACAAATTATAGCTCGGAGTATGAGTTATATGAGTTACAAATGAGTTGTATGGTAGGAGCTACCGGACAGGAAACATTTTAGCAAGCCATCTAGTGATGCAAAAAAAAACAGTTTTATTTGATGGCATTTTTTGCAAAAAAAACATGCTTTTATGTGTTTTTTTTTTGTTTTCTTTTTTGTTTTTTTTTTACATACCCCCAAATTTTGTGAGGTATATGTGTGTTTATTTTTGGTCACATAAAATACATTAATATCCATGTTATTTAGTCATGATTTTTTGGAATAAAAACATTGAAAGAAAATTTGCGTTTTAACGGAACCTTCCACGGACGCGCGACAGCAACATCGTATGCGATCTAGCGTCATTGTCTCGTGTCATACAGAGCGTGCATATCTAGGGTTGTTGACTGGTGAGAATTAAAATATTGTGTGTGCCTTTGCTGTTCTACGGGTAACTATATTTATGTATCATATTTAAATCGTCAATAATTTTATTGTGTAGGTATTAAGAAAAATTGCCTAAATTTTCCAGAGTGCTAAACGTTTAGGATTTCCTTGCCCAGAACTTGGGTTCCCCACAGGCCATTTTTCCTTGTGTATTGTTGTATATCCTATCTTAAAGTTTGTAGCAAACAATTCACTATTTCATGTAAAGCCATTTTTAAGGGAAATTTTCCCTTTTGATGTTTCATATTTTTCATAAGCCAATATTTAAGATGGTGTTATTCTTATCAAATTATAAATTTTCCCTTTTGATGTTTCATATTTTTCATAAGCCAATATTTATGATGGTGTTATTCTTATCAAATTATAAATTTTCCCTTTTGATGTTTCATAATTTTCATAAGCCAATATTTAAGATGGTGTTATTCTTATCAAATTATAAATTTTCCCTTTTGATGTTTCATAATTTTCATAAGCCAATATTTAAGATGGTGTTATTGGTATCAAGATTAGGATTTTCCCTTTTGGTATCAAAAATAACTTCTTTAGCCAATATTCAATATGGTGTTATTTGTGTGATCAAGTTAGACTAACATCAAATTATCAACTTATTTCTTTAATGTTTTTTTTTTGTTAATCAAAGCAATCAAAATATTCATTCTCAATTGCTGTATTTTGTCACAGCTGTATTTTCAATTAACCCTTTCGGTACTGACGGCTACTCCAGTGCCAAGTTGGCTAGTGCTTCCAGTTTAGGGCATCTAACCTAGTTTTAAACTAATTTAACTAGTGAGGGAATATTTTGGAGTAATAACAAAATTAGGGAAATTACAAACATTCATTAAACTAGTTTTTAAACAATTCCAGAAACCTGCACGCGTAAATTACCATAGGTTACCATAGGCCCCTGTAATTACCATAGGACCCTGTAGCACGCGTAAGTTCATGCTACAGGACCCGAGCAACATATTCAATACCCTTTCCATTTAACTTGAGCAAGTTTTTTCTGAACTTTGTTGATTTTTGGTAAATTCGGGCAAAAACGTATAAATAATTTCTTCGTAAATACGAAAACTTTATTATCAACATCAAAAATTTCTGTCGCCAAGCATCGAGCTTCAAAGATTCAAAAAATTTTAAAATTAAAATAAAGAAGTAGGCACTTGCTTAGGCTAAAAGCACCACACTAGGACAATTTCACTGACAATTCAGGGTAATGACAACTTTTTCCCCAGGAAGTTTTTACCCAAACAATTTGAATTATCGTACCGAAAGGGTTAAGTAGTGTTTTGATATAATCACGTGGTTGTAGTTTTTATGTACAGTCAACATTAAAAATCATTCCTAACAAATTTTATAGTCAACCTTTGTTGTGATGATAATCAGAACAAACCTTGTAAATACCAATAACTAAATACCTGATTTTCCTCATAGAATCAGTATTATACATTGAATATTATTGATTTTGTTAGGTTTAGTTAGATGGTAATTGTATAATTCTTAGTCATTGTACATTGATTATTTCAGTTAGGAAGAACTGGGAACATGTGTTTTCTAGTTCATTTGCATTTAGCAGATGCTGTAGATTTTTACCATTAGCTATTAATTAAGTGAGGCAGGATACTCAGTTCACTGCTTATGCCATCTTAGTTTCGCCAGGCAAAGTTTTGCCTGTGTGAATTACTAGTGTAGAATTTTTAGCTTCATGCCGTTAGAAATATTAAAATTAAGATCTGGCTCCGAGCAAATTGTTAGTGCTCCGAAGCTGATCCCCGCTTGCACTCCGGCGCCAGAGTGCTGGGGGGGGTCGTTTTTCGAAGAGACTCCTCGCTTTGAGGCGGCATGTTAATGCCAGATTGTTTGCAGCATAGCATGTGTTGATATGTGTTTTAATACCGTGTGCAATTTCACCCAGCGTCTTATTCCGTACAGGAAGCTACGAGACACTTTACATTCCACTGCCACGTCACCTACCTTTACCTCGCCGATCATATCAAAAGGGTAAAATAACCCGGTAGCCAGACTTGGCAAAACAACTGCCTCCTTCAGTGTTGCCTTCTTTTCACTTCTAATTAAACCCCCCCATTACTGGACGGCAAGAGCAAGTATCCAATTCCTCCACCTCACTAAGAATTGAGACATCATTGGTTACAGCTAACCCAACTGCTGCATAACCTGCCTGTGACTGCCTCAACAATTTCTATCGACGAGGGGAAGGTTCAGAAAAGTCCACGGATGATACAAAACTTGTCTTAAGCAGCCATTTATAGTACATAAATTTTCCTGAAATAGAAAGGTCTAGTTAGCACAAAAGTAATACAAAAAATATACAGTTTTTAGAGATTGCATATCTAAAAGTGATTCAGAGGGCAAAGCAGAAAATAAGGACGCAAAAATTGGGGCAGAACTGCATCACTGGCACAAGAAAATCTAATTCAGAGAACACGGGTAATACTTCAGCGGCTCATTCAACACCCAAATCATTGGCGAGACTTAGTACAATTTTCATACGAGCATCCCAATGGCACAATCAGATATAACCAGTCAACCTAATGAGGCCCTCATTAAATACTAAGGTCAGGCAGTAGGCTCTACACACTAATGTCCAACCAGGTAGATGCTGAATTGAAGTTACACGGCTATTCCCATATAAAAATGCATGTCCAACCCGGTAGACGCTGAACTAAAGTTACACAGCTATTCCTACGTAAACAGTGCCTGACAACTTGAGTTGTTTCTGACTCACATGACTAGTCACAAAAGTCTATCAATCTATAGTACCACCTGGGCATAGTTAAAACACACCCATCTATAAAGGTGGTTAATAAGTGAACAAGGGGGCACACTTAGACACCTCTGAACAAGTAAATAGTTACCTAACAGGCATGAACACATCATCAACCAGGCAATATAAAATATCTGCAGCACAGTAAAAATCACACAAATAAAAATAGGCAGAAACCACCACACTCTACAGACTGGTAAAATAGCAACTTGAGTGAGGAATTACACAATTCTAGAGTCCAAATACCAGAGTTTAAATCCACTAACATTAATCGTGAATGATAACAAGGATCTATATAATGCAATGTGCTTAGATCAAATCAACAACTGAGCACAATGAATCCAGCTGTGAATTCCAGCAAATAAATTAAGTAGCACTGACAAGCACAGAACAAATCAGGCTCAACAATATAATCAAACATGACTGAGTGTTTGCAAGAAAGTCTCACAACCCTGTCCAACACAGGGCAATACCACTAGACAATTTGAGCCAGGTACAAATAGGTAAACACAGCATTACATTATATTGGCACCGCGAATGAAGAATCAGTATCTAGAATTGTAAAAGCACAAACAGAAAAACTGTGACAGAACACATTCTAACATCCCCTGAAATCTTTTAGCTTTTCTAGGACCTAAGAATTCACTGTCTAGTAGGAGACACAAAACAGACATCTATAAGGACCCAATGCACTTAATATTTAGCACTCTTTACTTACATTTCCTTCTCTGGAGTCTACACACTACTTCAACACGACTGGCGGCCTCTACTCAGCTCGCAGAGTTTAAATACCTAATGTACCGGAAGAGAGCGTTTCCGGAAAACGAGTGAACGTGCGGACTGGTTCCCTCGATATTCGAAGGCACAAATTTTCTACCGCTGTTTGAAAATAGAAATTTCCTAAATTGCTGCGAAGGCAGCACACTGCCAGTCTAATTTCTAACACCATTAGAGGAATTGCAACTTACCGTCCTCACTTATCAGAGACGCTATTGCCGTCACTAACCACGGGATACCATTGCACACGACCTTCTCCACAATTACACTTCCGCATACCGACGCAGCTGTGAGCCTGTTGCAGTCCCTACTCAAGATCGGACGTCAACATCAGCGCACCTGGAAGACCAATCTGACAGCCGCCAATAAAATCAGGCCAGAAATTAAATAACCATATCTACTTTCTTATCCTTTCGATGGTCCAGTTCCGAGGTGAAAATTATAGTATTTTGTTTTTGATTAAAGACGCCGGAAAAATCGCGTCCGAAACCCTCACACCTTCTGAGTCAGATTAAGTCATTAGTTTATTAATTAAGTGTTGGCGTTCGACGCCAACTGGTGACCCGCCTTCAGCCCAAAATTCAATCCTGCCTAAAGTAAAACTAAACTTGAGTAAAGCCACAAATCATTGAACTTCACAAAACTGTGGCAGATAACCCACAATTACCTAGAGAAGTCTAAGAGGAACAGCAGGAGACACAGAACTTATATTGATGAAGTCAAAATTCAGAGCTTACTAGGGTAAGTTCCGAAAATTCGTCCACTTCGAATTTCCGTACACACCAGGTATATTTTACTTTAACAAGCTAATATGGAGTTGAAGTTCATCGAAAAGTGGTTCACGTGGTAACTGCTGGTTTATAATATTGTATAATTGCCACACACCGCAAATAAATATCACTGTTTGAACAAAAATGGCAGCCCAAGTGAATGACCTGCGTTTCAGTTGTTTATGAAGTCGTCACACCTTAACTGACTACCATTTTGCATCGCCGACTAAAATTTTTTCCGTTGACGAATTTGTTGTGTTAGGCGATGTCGTACCTGCGTGAGTGTTGACAGCTGTAATGCTGCCATTTTACAGAGTTTTTCTTCTCCCTTTGTTTGTTTCTGAGGTGTACTAAATTTTGAATCTTTTAACGGCTTGTGTTATTACTTCGTCCACATGTACGGAGTTTTGAAAAAATCATTTTTATGAATTCGTTTGTTCGTACAACGTTTTTTCTTCAAGTTTCTCCTCATTGTTTATCATACTTAATATCTTTTCAGGTATAGATTTAATAGTTTATGAATTGGGACGAATGTTGACCTTGTAGTGCTCTACCCTAGTTACCCCTCAAATGTGAATTCTAGTCCTTTTTATGTTCAGTAACCTTAATATGTCTGAATGTAAATTTATTCAAAAAAGTTCCCACTTCTCCGCCGCGTATCACCGATACCTACAGCCGGAGAAGTATATAAGTAAGGCCGCTGCTTCACTTGCCCCAATTGGAACTCAACAGGCGAAGCAGCCACAACATCATGGCCTTACAACCTTAAATTATGGCTCCTCGTAAAAAACACCACTTGTCGCGTCTTACAAGACACGACAAAATTCAAAGAATTTTGATAGTTCATTCCGGCAACGTTTTGCGGATCCGCGCTTCGTCCGCAAGAATGACGCCAACGTTTTATTTGTTTGAAGTGCGTGGGAGGAACAGGTTCCCGGATAATATTAAGTTTCTGTGTAGTTAGAGAGTGAGCTTGAGTGGGAAAATCATTTGATTTACGTGTTGCCGCGCTGGCTGTATGTTCGGGTGTTTTCACACGACTTGTGTTAGATAGCGGTTAACGGCTGGTTTCTGGAGCATTCGAGAATGCTTCCGGCGGCCGGCAAACCCACCTACATTGAGTCAGACCAGCCATTACAGTTCGGTAGAGTCTGGTGTTTTCTTTCGGTGTAGCCAGTAAGCTGCGGTGTAATGCTGGAAATTAGTCAGGTTCTGGCTTAACGGTATTTTAGCTGAACACTGTGATTTACCGATGAATTTTCCTATCTCTGTTTCACTGCTCCAAGTGATTTTGTGTTGATGTCCAAATGTTTTTTTTGCTCAGCAACATTTGCATAATAGTCAAGCCATGTAAGCTATGTTGTCATATATAATATTGTAAACAGTGTCAAGGGCAGTAAATGCAACATGGAGAGACTGACATTTCAATGCTTTTTAGTTTGACACAGGATTACTTGAAGTTTATCACACTTCATAGATTAACACAAGATTGCACCAACTTGGGAACATGATTTTCTTGTCTTTGTATCATTTCTTGTCTTTGTATTATTTCTTGTCTTTGTATTATTTATAACATTCATTAATAGAAGGATGTGGGGCAAGTAAGAATAAATTTAGTCGATTGGCTTCTTACCTATGAGCTGTGCTGGGCAAGTTGCGCCAGTCAGCAAGGTGGAAGCCTAAAGTTACGGCATTCAGTAGACTGAGAATAGGCGCAGAAATTTGAGACCACTAGCTCATACGAGTTGCGTTTTCAAAGCGACGTTGACAAACGTGTACTTGCCTCTCTCATTATTTTTATAATAGAATTTATTGATAATGGTTGATTTGATAACCTGAATGACTTGCCCTGCTTTAGAGACCTAATTTTGCTGTCTCTTTTTCCACAGATAGGGTAAAGTAAAAAACAGAGCAATCAATTATTTTATGTCCTAGAATATGCTGCTCCAGGTCTAAAGTGAGGGACCTTTCCCCATCGTCTGTAAGTATTTTAAAGTATTCTCTCTCAACCTGTAACGTTACCTAACTCGTCATCCCTTTATTATTGTGAGGCTTTCATGCAAAAACTATAAACTCGTTGTGCGATCGTCCACCTTTTGTTCAAATAAAGTGCCTATTAACTAATGACCACTGTGTCAAGATTGTTGGATACGGGTGTACATTCGTGGATATATCTTTTTGTGCTTCCTTAAAAAAAAAGACACTTTGAACATTGGCCGAAACAAGCGATTGATGTATTATTGCCTGGTGTCGAGGATTGCGAAGTTTATGTCATGTACTTGTAAACTGTCAAAAGTGCTTTCACCTCACAATGAAAATGCATCGTCCGTAGAATTGTGTTGTCTCTCAAAATTATCATTACATGTATTGTCAAATTTAGATTGAGCAAGATTAGGAGTACATTGCCTTCAATCACTCCTTTCGACTAGTGACACGAGTTCTGCAATATTCGTGTGCGTGTATCATAAATGTGTTCTTTCTAATGTGTTTCCTAGCAGTGTGTCCTTGGCAGGGTGTTCTTGACAATGCGATCCTCAACTAGAGACCTTTTCTTCCCTGTCAATGCAACAGAAACCTTTCCTTGTTTCAGGAACTTCTCTCCTAGCTCACTACTCCTGTGTGTCCTGTGCATAGATTCCGCGTTCCCTCAACCTCACAACGAATGGTGCCTTCATCTTTCCTCTCTTGGAACATTTTTGTCTTGGTTAAGGGAGGCTAAAACTTTCCTATAGAATGATAATAATTGAGTCATGAGATGTTATTATGCTATGTTGTTCCCATGACTATGCCTCGTGACCACTCTTATTGCCCTTCCATATCAAACCTAGTTCTAACATTATTTAGCCGTGCTCCGTGTCTTGCTCAAGAAGTAGGAGATTCCTTCCTCGTTATGCAGCGCCATATACATTTAATTGATCAATCGACGGCGATCTTAAATTAGGATTTATTGCAATTCCTGGTCCGAGTCTGAATCATACTTGTCTGTGCAGATTTACGGAACCAGGGGATAAGAAATAAAAAACCTGAAGAGACCTCGTTTCCCTTTGGGCATCCTACCGAGTTCCATTCAATGGCGTGCCGAAGCGAAGATCAATTCCGCTAGCGCACGACATTACACCACTACTGCTATGATGATCTCGTTCACGCATTAGCAGAGATAAAAAATGGAAGTTTGAGTATACGCAACGCAACTGACAAATCTGGTGTTCCAAAAACAACGCTTCAAAAGCGTCAGCAAGGCACCGGCAGGCCGCAGCCGAGACGGTTCAAGAAACGGTTTGTGGAAAGTACAGAAATTTATTGAGTCCTACTTTAAACTTCAGTCCACCACTCGTAACTTTTGAAATAATGCACCTATCGACTTTAAATTACTCTCAAACGAAAGAACAAAACATTTTCTACAAAGGCGTTATAAACACATTCAAAATTGTTACTGAAAAGTACAGAAATTCTTCGATGAACGTGTACGACTCACGCGCCGTCGAAAGACCCAAGTCCACCACAAGTAACTTTTGAAAGAATGCACATATCGACTTCAAATTACTCTCAAACGAAAGAACAAAACATTTTCTACGAAGTTGTTATAAACACATCCAAAATAGTTTTCTGAAAAGTACAGAAATTTCTCAATGAACCTGTACGACTCACGCGCCGTCGAAAGACTTTAGTTGACCCTTTCGCGCTCGCAATGGCACGCGAATCAAACATTTTTATAGAAGAATTTTTGTACTTTCAAGGCAAATTTTTAGATTGTGTTTATAACACCTTTGTAGAAAATGTTTTGTTCTTTCGTTTGAGAGTAATTTGAAGTCGATAGGTGCATTCTTTCGAAAGTTACGAGTGGTGGACTTAGGTCTTTCGACGGCGAGTGAGTCGTACAGGTTCATCGAAGAATTGCTGTACTTTTCAGAAAAAAATTTTTTAATGTGTTTACAACACTTTTGTAGAAAATGTTGTTTTCTTTGGTTTGAGAGTAATTTGAAGTCAATAGGTGCATTTTTTCAAAAGTTACGAGTGGTGGACTAAAGTTTAAAGTAGGACTCAAGAAATTCTCGAGAAATTTCTGTACTTTTCACAAACCGCTTCTTGAACCGTCTCGGCTGCGGCCTGCCGGTATCAAAACGTACGTATCGAATCCATTAAAAATGAACACGCTATTATTTTACATAAAATTCGAACGCTCACAGGTAAATTTAGCGCTAAACAAAAATATCAATTTCATTTTAGAGGGTGTACGAACTTTTGCAATGAGATTCGAAACGTGGTCGAAATTTTAAATTAATTTCGAATTTGGTACGAACTTTCGAAAATTTCAGTTGGACAAAGTGTACGCAAAGCAAGTTGTTCTTTTCATATCAAGATTTGAAAGATCCTCTTTAGAGCAAAGCTCGATGAACCCAATGCATTTGCGCTTTTTTGACGATATTTGCTGCAGCAATAGCGATCTTGAGAACCATTTGAGAGGGTTTGAAGTTTGAACCGTTTATATCGGACGAACTTTTGAACTTTACCCTATCTCTACTTTGATTTTATTTTTAGGTGACCAAAAGATCTGACATAGTAGAGATAGTAAGCTCTGAATTTTGACTCCATCTACTTAAGTTTTGTGGCTCCTGCTGTTCCTCTTAAGACTCTTCATGGTAATTGTGTGTTATCTGTCATCACATTTACTGTATGGTTTCCTTTTGATGTTTTTATTAGAAAAAATCACGACTATAGAACGTTGATATTGATGCATTCTATGTGACCAAAAAAAATCACTGTTTTTTCTAAAAAACATGTTTTTTTTACTACAAATCATGACTAAGAAACTGGATAGTAATATATTTTATGTGACCTAAAAATTAAAAATAAAAAATCTTGATTTTTTAACAAATCATGTTTAAAAAAACATTTGTAAAACATGAATATTAATATATTTTATGTGACCATAAAACATGCTGATTTTTTCACATTTTTAAGTCAATATGCAGTTTAATGCGCTCACGGAAATTAAAAATTCTGTTCCCAAAGGATCACTAAAGGAACACGTTTAAAAACTTTTTACATGAATGCCATTCTGGTTGCTGATGTATTATTTTTGAGCTATTTAACATCAAAATTTTTGTCTTCCACAGCAGTCAGTTTCAGTCAGTTGCACGCTTGAGCTGTAGCTGTTGAAGTACGTTTGGGTACTTGTTATTTATTATTATCCCACCCTTCGGATCCTGAACCCACTTCTAGGATGTTTTAGTTAATAACACAATAAACATTATCACCCAAAAATATTAGCGGGGCTGGGGAAGTGAATACTTGAATGTACAGTATTCACTCCTCCGCTTTTGCTGATGTTCTACGGTGGCCGCCGTATTGAAACTGCTGTCAACTGCATATCAATTTTAGTATTCACTATCCCAGTCCCACTAATATTATTGGGGTGATAACCTGTATTGTGTTATTAACTAAAACATCTTAAAAGTGGATTCAGGCTCCGCAAGGTCGGCCAATAACAAATTACAAAGTACCCAAGCGTACTCTAACAGCTCAAGCGTGCAACGGAACTGCTATGGAAGATGAAAATTCAAAACTTGGATAACATGAAAATAACGCATCTGCGAGCAGAATATTCTTGCAAAACATTTTTAAATGTGTTCCTAGTGATTCTTTGGTGCGGAAGTTTTAATTTCCATGAGCGCGTTGAACTGCATATTGACCATTTTTTACAAAAAAGCATGTCTAAAAAATATGTATATTAATATAATTAATTTGACCAAAAAAATCATCTTTTATCAAACCTGTTCTTTCTTACAAGTCATTAACATTCATTTTTTAGGTCATAACTTATGTGAAGAAAATGGATATTAATGTTTTATGTGACCAAAACCATGCTTTTTTAAACATGTTTTTTACAAAAAATCATTAAAATCCATTTTTTGTTATTTTCTGTATAAACATTTTTCTACAAAAAGCATGGTTTTGGTCACATAAAATACATTAATATGCACGTTTTTAGTCATGCTTTTTCTGTGAGAGTTTTTTTTAAAAAGAGCATGATTGTATTTGATGAAATGAAATATATTGACATCTATGATTTTTAGTCATGATTTTTCTGTAAATAAACAATATTTTTTTCAAAAAAGCACTACTTCTACAAAAAGTTAAGTGTTGATCACACAAAATATATTAATATCTACATTTTTTAGTCATGATTTCATGTAAAAAATTATGTTTTTTAAAAAAACAAGCATGTTTTTTTGGGCACATAAAAGATAATAGTACCCATGTTTTTTCAGTCATGAATTTTTTGTAGAACATGTTCAAAAAAACATGGTTTTTTGGTCCCATACAATATATTAATATCTGTTTTTTAAGTCATGATTTTTCTGTAAAAAAACAGCATTGGTTTTTTTTGTCACAAAATATATTAATATCCATATTTTTTAGCCATGTTTTTTTGGTCATATCTCTATCAATGACCATAAGTACAGATATATTATAATAACACACTATTTGGGAAGTTGGAAGTGATTCATATGCATTGTAAAATAAATGAAATATCAAAACATGAAACCACAGAAAATAAAAAATTCAATTAAACCATAGAAAACCATGAATTAAGGAGATCATCCCGGGCCCTTGCCAGATCCTGTCGATGTCATGGTCATTTTGTATGTTTTTGTTGTAGAAGGACCCTTAGTTGGTGGACTATTCGTTCCTAAAATTTTATGGCGCTACGACAATAATTCTCCCCTCCCGGGGTGGGGGGGGGGTGAAGGGACCAAAATCTTTCAATTTTCCCGATTTTGACCCCATATAAAAAGAGAACAAATGAGAAATGGAAAAAAAGCTTAATTTGAGTTTGTTAGAAATGTTCCAAGAATTCTAAAACTGTCTTTGCTTTTGTTCTAGCATCAAAACTGATGGAGGAGTTTCATTTTGAAATATCAATATCAATTAAAAGCACCCAAAATTTTCAACTTTTTCCTGATTTTGACCCCATATATCAAGAGAACAAAAGAGAAATGGAGAAAAAGCCGAATTTGAGTGTGTTAGAAATGTTCCAAGGATTCTAAAACTGTCTTTGCTTTTGTTCTAGCATCAAAACTGAAGGAGGAGTTCTATTTTGAAATATCAATATTAGTGAAATATCAATACCTAAAAACCAATATGTCAAATTTTTGCAAAATCTAAGGCCTGAATCAAAAAAATGAATAGAATCAATTGTGTTTTTTTTTCAAAGGTTACATATCATAGTCAAATTTCATAAGAATCAGACTGAAAACAAAAAAGTCATTTTTTGGATAAAAAAGAAAAAAATTTTTTAATTTTTTTTTTTGAAATCACAATTTTCAGTTTGAATATGAAGTTATGTATGGAAAATATCGAAATAAAAATTAAAACTGCATTCTATTACATCAATTGTTCATTATATTACACTTCAACCAAAAATTTTGTTATGGCTTATACCAAAAAAAAATAATTTTCAACATTCAAAACGAAACTCGTCCTCGAGTTTTGATGCTAGAACAAATCCAAAGACAGTTTTAGAATCCTTGAAACATTTCTAACAAACTCAAATTCGGCTTTTTTTAAATTCGAATTCTTTGAATAAATATATAGCTCTAAACCCAAAAAATTTTGGCTGATTTTTGAAATTTCAAAAAAATTTTAAAAAATAGAAAAAAGTTGAATTTGAAAAAAAGCCGAAGTTGAGTTTGTTAGAAATGTTTCGAGGGTTCTAAAACTGTCTTTGTTTTTGTTCTAGCATCAAAACTGAAGGAGGAGTTTCATTTTGAAATATCAATAAAAATATACCAAAAACACATTTTTCGTCAAAAGAAAAACTAAGGCCTAAATCGAAAAAATGACAGAAGTAAAAAAGGTTTACTTTCACAAAAGACATATACTGGCCAATTTTCAAACGAATCGGACAAAAAAAGGTCTCAAACTGGTATGCTGCTTTATCTTATAATCTGACATAAAAACAAATAATGTAAAGTGGTTCTTTTCCTTACTGAGATATTTTCAAACAAGGTATTAAGAAGAACAAAATATCCACGTTTTTTAGCCATGTTTTTTCTTTAAAACAGCACGGTTTTTTTTTTGAGTTGCATCTCTAGAGGCCCTTTTACACTGACGGTGTCTTCGCGCTCCACACCGTCGCTCCATCCCGCCAGCCAAATAAGCTCCGCCCACAGCAGAGCAAAATGACCCTTATTGCCACGCTCTCGGTAAGGAGCGGCAATATTCTGCATGATAAATATTGGCGGTGTGCACTGCCGGTCAACAGCATTCAGTTTCTCTTGAGACCATAGAGAGCATGTGTAGTCATGGCTTTCATATTATATAGCAAAGAAGAAATTAAAACTCCTATCGAAAAATGTAAAGAATTTCCATATTTATGGAACGTTAAGCTCGCAGAGTATAAAAACAGAGCGTCCAGAGAAGATGCTTTTAAAAGTATAGCATCTCACTTCCACAATTATAATATTTTAATGGTTAAAATGAAAATTCAAACACTGATAGGCCAAGATAGGAAACAGCTCTCACTATTCAAAAAATCAAAGAAGCATACACAGCGTATGTGAACGTAAAATTAATTACAGTGCAATTAAAATTGTACAGTATGCATGGCTCTTAGGAAAAGTACTTCAAGTAAACGAAAAACATTCGGCAGTTGTCATTAGAAGACTATTGAAATTAAAGGAGAAGTAAAAAAATACACCTACAAATTAGTAGTTGGTATTTATATTTTCTTTCTTTTATTGGTGTTTGTGAAGGTAATTGGGTAGTATTAAAGTTTTTTAGAATATTAGCTTTTTACTTCTGCAAAATATTCTGTAAATATTCTGAAAATTGTTCTGCCAAGTATTCTGTCAGTATTGCAAGAGCAATACCGACGATCAGGGCTCACACTGAATATGTTTAGATAAACCTACATTGAACATGAAAAAACCTAGATTCGTTAAAAATAAATGGAGAAGTGTAGCTTTAATAAGAAATAAGTAAAAGTTAACATACGTCAGTAGAAACAATGATGGTAATGCTGATTTTATTCCTGTATTTCATCCTAATTTTTTTCTTCAGCGCAAATTTCAATATTAAGTCGACTTTTCTGTTGTGCAAGGCGCTTTTCATTACGCTGATGACATGCTCTGTTGATGACATCTCGTGCCAATTTCGGCTTAGGCTTCCAACCGTGACAGGTTTTTCATTCTTTCCATTAATCATTCTACTTTGAAAGATTGCATTTACCACTTTTTAGGCATCGTTTTCGAAGGGCTAGCCATTTTGAATACTAGTGCGGCAAAAATATGAAAATTTGAATGTTTAAAATAATTAATGTTTAGGCATTCATTTAAAAGAATGCACAACCAGTTTTACGATCAAAATGCGCGTCACCTCACTGCAACGTGCCAAGCAAATCGAAGAAACAGCAGTGGAGCGACGGCTATCCCTGGCTTGGGCGGGCTTGCAAGTTCGTAAGATACTCGTTCATTACGCGTTTTTAAGGTCGAGAAACAGATTGAACACGTTCCACCCCATCCGATAGGCGTGGTTTTGAATCAGATATTCATTTGCATACGGTGTTGAAACAATAATTCTTAACTGCATTATCAAATTTACTTCAGTTAATGATGAAGTTACTGTCTGACTTGAAAAAATATATTTAGCAATAGATCAAAAATTAATTAAACCTAGCAACCCAGGAGGGATCGAAAAAACAAGATCTCGGTGGAAAACCCAGGATGAAAAGCCTTGCGTGGCGATTTCTGTCTCTCGGGAAGGAGCGTTGTGTTGAGCGGCAATGTAAAAGCAAGTCGGTGTGCACTGACGCTCAGTCCTCTCGTGGGCGGAGCTATAGCAAGTCCACCGTCGCTCCATACCGTCGCTCCACACCGTAGGTGTAAAATGAGCTTAAGCCCATCTAACTCAGCCATCCGTAATCATGCTTTTGAATGCGACACAGCAGTCAATGAAAATAGTTTCAAAGTCATAGCCAGGGCAAAGTTGTGTTCAGAATTGCGGATTTTAGAGTCTCTGTTGATTTTTAAAACAAATCCTGTTTTTAATAATCATCTTAGCTCATTTCCTTCATCACCAGTCAATAAGTAATGTCAATAATTTTTTAGTTGTTTCTTTTTTGTATTTTACCGATGACTTTCTGTTCGAATTTGTACCAATTGCTGATGATGAACGAAGGCTCGAAACGTCCAATTTTTATGAGTCTTTTCAGTCTCGAAAATACATTTTAATGAAAAACATTTTATACCATTTTCCTGGTTCTCTCATTTTTATTGAAAATTCGAAAATACAGAGGTTAGAATATGTTATGTTAAAATTTGTTGAGTAATGTTGACAGAATTTTCTTACCGCTCCTCAAAGCTTATTGATGACATTGTCCGTGGAATTTCCACGGGTCCTGCTAGTTTTCATTACCTATATATTAATACGCTAACCTGTGCGTCATGCTCTTGAACATCATTGCGGTGTCTATGATACGGGTTGGCTTGCGTCGGGTCGCGTTACATTAGAGGGAGAGAGAGAGACAGGGAGAGAGGGAGAATAATTTGGTTTTAAGGACACCATTTTGGGGGCATCTGCAGTCCAAAAGTCGATTCTCCCGATTTTTTTATTGCTTTAAATGAGTTTGAGATATGTCCCCGATTCTCTGTAAAAATTTCAGGAATGTATCCCAGAGCTAGCGTCCCCCTCGGGAGGGGGAGAGCATCCCCCTTACGGACCTTTTTTCACTTTTGAACCTAGAGCAATGAAATTGAGTATACTGATAGGAAATGCAATTTAGAATCATTTGTCATTTATGACAAAATGCGATTTTCTTGAAAAGAAAATGGGAAATCATAGAAAACGAGATTTTTGGGGGGGGTTTTTCTAAATGCTTCTTCTACATTTTTTGAGCTACAGTAATGATTTTTGTATCATTGGATGCAGAATAACATGGACATTAAAAAAAATTCTCAAATTTTTAATTTTTTTATATACATTTCATCATTCATATTCCTCAAGGTAAGCATCCCCTTTCCGAATATTTTTTTTATTATTGAATTTGGAGCAATGAAATTTGGGATACTGATAGGAAATGCAATGTAGAATCATTTATCATTTATGACAAAATGCGATTTTCTTGAAAAAAAAATGGAAAATCATAGAAAACGATATTTTGGGAGGGGGGTTTCTAAATGCTTCTTCTCTGATAGTTTTTGAGCTACAGTAATAATTTTGGTATCATTGGATGCAGAATAACGTGGACATTCCAAAAACTTGAATGCTTTTCCTCAAATTTCCAATATAAAAATTGAAAAAAAAAATCTAAATATTCTCAAGAAAATTTAACTTTATGATGTCATAACTTTGAAACAAAATGAATTTCGAAAAACTTCTTAATTCATTGTAAAGCCCTTGTTTTTCTGCATCCAATGATACCAAAATCATCACTGTAGCTAAAAAACTGTAGGAGAAGAAGCATTTTTATTCTTAAAAATAGGTCTTATAAAAAAAGTAAGTTTTCAAGACGTTTGTCGTTATTACTCCGAAGTTTACAAAGCTAGAGCAATGCGGTTTGTTGCATTTGAAAGTGACATGTGTGCTCTATCGAATTTATTGAGGGATTTTCAAAAATTTTTCTGTAAAGCTTTCTGTAGACTTTTTTACCCTGAAAGTATAACTTTTGCCCTGACCCTTACAAAAAAATTCATATAAATTCTGAATGAAATATATCAAAAAATTTCCCAATAAGTTTGATAGAGCACACGTTTGACTTTAAATGCAACAAACCGCATTGCTCTAGCTTTGTAAATTTCGACGTTATAGTGAATAATATATGTATATATATTAATTTTTTTCAATAAATAATTTTGTATGGCCTTATGAAAAATTTTTGTTCAAGATAAGTTGTTACAAATGTGGAGATCTAGTAATCTGAAAATTTTCATAGACGAACGTCCAATAGAACAAAAGTTGACCAGTTTTTTTAAAAAAAGTCCCCTTAAATTTATTTCATTTTTTATTTGGTTTCTCATATATTTTTTCTGTGGTTTTATTTTATCATTATTTATTAATTCAAATTTTTTATTCAATAAATTTTTATAATTTTTGGGTCATTTTTTTGTTTTTCATTTTTTGAATATTTTGAATTTTTTGGTAAATTTTGGTTTATTATTCATGTTTATTTATTGTTTGGATTTTTTGAAATTTGTTATAATTTTTTGGCTTATTTATTTATTTTTTAAATTTTTGAAAAATGTTTTTTGTAATTTTACGAGTTGCTGCAATTTTTTAATATTTCATATCTACTCAATTCTTCATTATCTGAAAGTTTTAGTTCATTTTTCTAATTTTTCATTTTTTTGTCTTATGAATTTTTTGAACATTTTTATACACTGGTTTATTTTTTTGTTTTTCATTTTTTTAATTTTCTTTTATTTTTTGATAAATATTTTTTTTTTAATTTTACGAGAATGCAATTTTTTGAGTGTTCTAAATTTTTTCAATTTTTCAGTTTTTTTAATTTTCAAGTGTTGGCGTATCAGTGCTACTGACAATACCTTATGTTCAAACGTGGCCCTTGCACTGAAAAGTTTGTCCACCTCTGATCTAAAACAATGGTGCAGAGAATAAGAGAACAAAGAGAACTAGCTAGAGAGCGACAGCGAAGGAGACGACAGCGCTTGCGAGATGACGAAAGGCAAGCCATTGGTGATGTAAGCAGACTACGAATGTAACAGCGAATAATAAATATGAGTCAGGAGGAGCGAGAATTGCATCTTCAAATCATGAGAAACAGAGACCATGAAAGAAGAAATAATCATAATATATGTAGTGAAAATATTTCACAACGTCTTTTGTACCTCGACGGTACCGCTGTTGTGTACATGGAGCTCCGGCCTGTGGCTGACTGGCTGAAGCTAAAGTTGGCGGCTGCACGACTGAAGCTAGCCAGTTGCGTTAGGACCTTCATAGAGTGCACTTGTCTACGAACAGGCTAATAAAGCTGTGTTGCCTGGTGTTCGTAAGTGTCCTTTGTCGTGCTTGCTCGAATCCTATGCCTCTTTTACTTGTTGAAGCTTAGGGTGTTCTGCCGGGGTGTTTAGTCAGCGGGAGAGTAACGATCTCGTGTAAGAGAGACGGCTACCGCAAGACACGCCCCGAGTCTGTTCTGTTAACTATCATACCTCCCTTTCAAATATACCCTTTTGTTATTTGTCCGTGCCATACCTTGACCTAGTATCTGGGCCTAGCTATTCAGCCTGAGTAGCTAATTCCTGCCTGGTCGGCATCCTGACGGGTCGGCTTCCAGTGACGAAACGTATGTCAGGCTTGTGTTCGTTACATTTGGTGTCAGGAGTGGGATTTGGCTTCAGATGCGTGGTACAGTCGGTAGGATAATTAGTAGTGCAATAAATTGGGATCTTTTAATAAATCCTTATTATCGTTCGATGTCAGTAGACATTTCTAAGGAAATCGTGGTATAATTTGGGCTAAGTGTAAGGATGGAGACGAAATCTGAGTTAGCTGATGTAATGCTTAGTCTCACAGAGGCAATCAAGGGCTTGCCGCCATAGCCATGTGCTAGAGGGTTCTGCCGCCGTTCGGGAGACCCGGGATCGAATCTCGGCGCTGGCAGTGGCGATTTTCTCTGTTGGGTATAGGAGAAAAATTTCAAGCACAATACCCCACTCTACCCAGGTGTCTGAAATGGGTACCGGTCTCGACCGGGCGAAAGCGTCATGGCGTCCTGGCGTTAGTTATAAGGCATTTGAAAATCCAATGTACAAGGTGATATGTATCAGGCTTGATTGGAAATAAAGCATCCGTAGATGCCTTCATTATTATTCATTATTATTGCGTTCAGACAAGTTGCCTCCACCAGGGAAGTTTTCGGGTAAGCCTAGCGACGGTCAGGTCTCTGTATTTTTGACTAAATTCGAGAACTATGCAAGTTCTAAGTATCAGGAAAATATGAGTGCATGGGTTCAGGAATTGCCGGAATTCCTCGAGGGGGAAGCCAAAAGTATAGTTCAAGCGTACGGAACTGGAGCTGACTATGGGAAAGTGAAAACTAGGTTAATTCAGGAACTAGAGCTTCACGAGAAATTAAGTGATGATGGGCATACAGAATTCTTGCGTGCAGAAAGAGATAGGGGCGAATCACTGACTTGCTATAGTATTAGGCTCGAAAGGCTGGTAGTAAAAGTGGATAGTGTAGGAAAAGAGGGCAAAGAACTCTTAGCTCGAAATAAATTTATTTGCTCACTGTCACCGGAGCTGGTACGTCGGCTTAAGTTATTCGTTGGTCATCAGGAATCCATGGCACTCAGTGCAGTTGTCAGATTAGCAGCCAGTTTAGAAGCCGATATGACAGCTACCGAGGAAAGGATAGGGAATCATACTCGAGCGGAACAAATTTACTTAGCGACGCCATACGCGCCAGAGGCAGGTAATGATATCATTGAGCACCAGGAACGCAGACAGGCCAGTATTAAGCACAATACCACTCAGGGCACAATTCACCCCAATTAGCTTATAATTGAAATTATTTGAAAAACAATTTCAAAAAAGATTCATTCTCTGACGAATTTTTGAGTTTCTTAAGCCAAAATGAGTTACACAAACGACTAAGTCACTTTTAGATATAAATTTCAATTTTCTTAATCTAACCACAAGGGTTTCATCAATAAAAACTATATATAGTATGATTAGGAATAATTCCATCTGCAAAGTATTTTTTAGGAATATATAATTTATCAAAGTTTTTAAAATACCTACCTTGAAGTGGATGTCTGTCTTTATTAATAAAGATAAAATTATATGGTTCTTTGTAAGTGTTTGAACAAAACTCTTTAAATTCATCAAAGGGCATGTCCTGAGATATGATATCTGTGTAAATGTTCTTCATATCAGTTGAGTCTAAACCAAAAAGAATTAGAACGTTAGCATTTGTTCTAATTGTTTGTCTCGGTAAAAAATAATAATTTCGTGATAAGTAAATTGAACAGTAGTTGTTGTGTCTACCTCTAGTGTAAAAGCTATCAGCTGGACTTTGATCTCTTCCAGTTGCTATATCGTCGAAAATAAAAAGATTTTTCTTTTTTTAATCTACGTCACTTGGGTCAGGAATAGTTGTCATATCTTGAAAATATCCAATTTTAGATTTTGAGTTTCTTTTAATAGGTAAATTCTCAAGGAAATCGTCAATATTACCATTGCCATTTTCAAATAATTCAATTATTTCAGATTGGTTATAGCCTTTATCAAAAGCATCCTTTAACAATTTATATTTTGGTTGATGTATTGATTTACTGTACAGAAAAAGGTGATTAAAATCGACAAATTTTTCTAACAGAAGCTTTAATAATAAAGAAGTTTTACCACAGTTTGATCTCCCTACGATGAGACATCTCAAGCCAGGAGAAGGAAAAATGAAGTGATTCTTTTGATTATTTCTTTCACTGTCTTTCCACATATACACCTTTTATTTAACTAATAAAATACAACTGACTTTCCAAAATTTATTTTCTGTTTGAAGCAATTGTAAACATTGTTTTTTTAAATTTGCTACTTCATTAAGTTCAATTCTTCAATGTATTTTTCTTTCTTATTGGTTGTCTCGTTGGGCAATTACGAGAGAAAAAGCTACCTTTGGTGTCATAAGAATCGTTACTGATTAATGTTTCAAGATGAATGATATCTGACTCTAATTGAGTTATAACTTCCCTATTTAATTCGACATCATTTTGAATTTGATCAACATCTAATTGCAATTGATTTATTTTTGCAGTATTGAGAACAACTTCTCTTTGAATATCTGCAATAATATCTTCCATTTTATTAAGTTTAATTCTTCAATGTGTTTTTCTTTTTATGGTTGTCTCGTTAGTCAATAACGAGAGAAGGAGCTACCTTTGGTTGTAAATAAAGTAAATACATCGAGTTTGCAAATTTTTGAGCACCTATTACTTCATATGGAATATTGCTTTTCATTTTGATTAATATAAATTTTCACAATACTTTAAAATTTACATTGGAAAAAACATTGAATTTTTTAAAATATACTGAGAAAATAATTTATTAAAAATGGAATCATTTCATGTATCACATCTATCTAATACTAAGAATACAAAAAGGCATAATAATTTAAAGAAAATTTCAGTAAAGATGACTTCAAGTAACAATTTTTGTAATATATATAATATTTACATCATAAACTTGAGAAGACATGAGAAATAATGAAGGCATCTACGGATGCTTTATTTCCAATCAAGCCTGATACATATCACCTTGTACATTGGATTTTCAAATGCCTTATAACTAACACCAGGACGCCATGACGCTTTCCCCCGGTCGAGACCGGTACCCATTTCAGACACCTGGGTAGAGTGGGGTATTGTGCTTGGAATTTTTCTCCTATACCCAACAGAGAAAATCGCCACTGCCAGCGCCGAGTTTCGAACCCGGGTCCCGGCCGCACGGAGAAAAGCATGAAACGAAATAAAAACGTGAGTAAACTATTAATCTCGGATCTGTATTTTGATAAAAACAAAGATTTATGTAATATATGTAATATAAATGTCTCTAATTTAAAAACACATCTAAAATCTACTAGGCATATTAAAAACATAAATCAAGAATTAATTTCCGATTCATATTTTGAGGAAAAGGTATGTAAGATATGTAAAGTAGAAGTAAAAAATCTACAACAGCATAAGAAATCAAAGAAGCATTTTAGAAACGTTTGTGGCTGTGATTTCAAAGGAAAAAAATGTGCTATAAATGAAAAATGCCTGGAATATATGTTCTCTGATATATCAGTTATTGATCCGACAGTTTTCATGAGGAATATGACACCGGTTGTGAGATCAATTTTGGGAGAGCAAAAGTTTGATAATATGAAGATACAATTGGCAATTTTAGTTCAATTTTATAAAAACAAAGAAAAAAATGAAAAGGTATATTCAACAGCATGGATGAATACAGGTAAGTTTGTAGGCATATCGAAAAACTTCTCAAACATTGATGATCTGTATAAAGAAGCTATTAGAAAGATTGAAGAATATACAAAAAACTCCTCTGGCTGGATAACAGATAAATTATTAAACTTCAATGTAAAAATCATTGAATACAAACCTATCAAAGGTTCTAGTTATATAGAATTACCTGAAAAGTTTCAAAAGTCGACTTTCAAACTAATTAATATTAAAAATATCGATAATAAATGCTTTATGTGGAGTGTAGCGAGATATTATTGCCGAGATGAGAAAAACGGCAATAGAATATCTAAAAGATTAAAAACTGAAGCTGAAAAGTTAAATTTCAGAGACATAACATTTCCAGTGAAACTTAAAGACATCGATAAATTTGAGAGAAACAATAATGTGTCAGTAAATGTTTACAACTTTAATTACTTGAAAGAATTATGTCCTCTGAGAATAACAAAGGTAAAAAATGACGATGTTATATCACTTTTATTGTTAACAGATGAAAATAAAAGTCATTATGTATTAATGAAGTCATTAAGTCCATTTATGCAAACTAAAGATGGTCATAAAAAACATGTCTGTCCATATTGTTTATGGCCATTCACAAAAGAATGTTTATTAACAAACCACATTAATGATTGTTCAGTTCACACTCCAACAAAGTATGTTCTTGAAGGAGGTAAATTGAAATTTAAACATTACCAAAAAACAATTATGCATCCTTTTGCAATTTATGCTGATTTCGAATCAACGTTGGCAAAAATAGATACGTGTCAACCAAATCAAAACTCAAGTTACACCATGAACATTCAGAAGCACAATCCTAGTTAATTTTGTTGCTATACAAAATCTGAAACAGATGAATATTCCCGTTTAGAAATATATAATGGGAAAGATGCTTCCCAAAAGTTTCTAGAATATTTAGAAAAAGAAACCAAGAGAATTTATAGTCTGTTGAAATAAGAAAATCTATTTACCATCAGATAAATTCGAAAAATATAAAGAAGCCACAAGATGCTATGTATGTGGCGGAGAATTTACGGAAGATAACTATAAAGTTAGAGATCACAATCATTTGACAGGTTCATTACAGAGGTCCAGCTCATTTAAAATGTAATTTAAAAATTAGAAATCCAAATTTTATACTGGTATTTTTACATAATCTGTCTAATTACGATGCTCATTTGTTCGTGAAAGACTTGGGAAATATATCCGGAGAGTTGAACGTTATTCTACAAACAGATGAAGAATATATTAGTTTTACACAAACCATAAAAGTAGATTCTTATGTATGTATACATACAGGAAAAATTAAAGATATCACAAGAGACTTACGGTTCTTAGACAGCTACAGGTTTTTACCTTCGTCTCTGGATAAACTTTCGAAGAATTTATCTGAGCACAAAGAATTGTCGAAGTTCTTTCTCAATGAACAACAATTAAAGTTGATCAACAAAAAAGGTATTTATCCGTATGAATATGTAAATAGTTATGAAAAAATGAGCTGTAATAGGTTACCAGCTAAAAGTGAATTCTACAGTAGATTAAATGATAAAAATATTTCAGAAGATGAATATCAGCATGCACTTAAAGTATGGAAAGCTTTTAATTGCAGAACATTCAAAGATTACCATAATTTATATCTAAAAGTCGATACATTATTATTAGCAGAAGTATTTGAACAATTTAGACTAACATGCATGAAAACTTATTCTCTAGATCCAGCACATTATTTTACAGCTCCCGGATTGTCTTTCGATGCTCTACTGCAACATACAAAAATAGAATTGGACTTGTTTGAAGATCCTGATATGCTCCTATTCATCGAAAAAGGAATAAGAGGTGGGATTTCTACAATATCAACACGATATGCAAAAGCAAACAATCCATATATTCCAGAAACATTTGATAAAGGAAAACCAAATAGTTTTATCACATACATAGATGCAAATAATCTTTACGGATGGGCTATGTGTCGATCATTACCTACTGGAAACTTTAAATGGAAAGATCAAAATTCGAAACTCAAAGCAGATAAAGGTTATATATTAGAAGTTGATTTAAGTCATCCGAATGACTTACAGGCTCTACATAATGATTTACCATTAGCTCCAGAAAATATCAAAGTAAACGATGTATATAAATTAGTTCCACATCTTGGAAAACGAGAAAAATATGTTGTACATCTTAAATCTCTAACACAATATCTAGATCTAGGTTTGAAGTTAGAGAAAATTCATAGAATATTAGAGTTTGATGAAAGTCCATGGATGAAATCATATATTGATATCAATACAAAAATGCGTCAGCAAGCTAAATCTGAATTTGAAAAAGACTTTTACAAGCTGATGAACAATTTAGTATTTGGTAAAACAATGGAAAATATAAGAAATAGAGTAGATATGTGTTTAGTAAAGTCAGAGAAAGAATTAATTAAATTAGCAAATAAACCAAACTTTATCAGTTTTAAAATATTCTCAGAAAATTTGATAGCATGTCATATGCAAAAACAAAGACTGAAATTTGATAAACCAATCTACGTAGGGTTATCTGTATTGGATATAAGTAAAACATTAATGTATGATTTCCATTATAATCATATTAAAAAGAAATATGGTAATAAGGCAAAGTTGTTGTTTACAGATACAGATTCGTTATGTTATGACATCGAAACAAAAGATTTGTACAAAGATATGGAAAGAAATAAAGACTTGTATGATACATCAAACTATTCTAAAGAACACTTCCTATATTCAACTAAAAATATAAAAGTGATTGGGAAAATGAAAGACGAAACTTGTGGAATACCAATTGAAGAATTCGTCGGTCTCAGAGCAAAACTATATTGTTACAAAATGAAAAATTCCGTGAGTAAGAAAGCAAAAGGTGTAAGTAAGAACATAACTGAGCACAATATCACAATGGATGAATATAAGAGAGCATTGAATAATGAAACAATATACAAAACGATGTATAATATCCAAAGTGTTAACCACGAATTATATACTAAAGAAATAAATAAGATTGCATCAAATGGTAATGATGACAAGCGACATATATTACCAAATGGTATCAACACTCTAGCATTACATCACTATAAAATATATTCAATAAATAAAGTATAAAAAATGATTATCTACAACAAAAATGACTTTTATAACTAAGATTAATTTTCTGTTGAAAATGAACAGTATTTGAGTGATTTAAAATCAATAGTTAATGAAGAAAAAACTGGAAAGGGTATTGTAAATACATTGCTTAGAAAACTTCCATTGCCTGAAATGCATTTGAAATTACCATCTAATATTCAATCTGAACAAGTCCCGAACGGTTCATTCAACAATAAACATACCTACTCATTTTGCGGTCCAGGAACTAAGGTGCAGAAGCGAATTCAAGAAGGTTATCGAGGAGTTAACTCACTCGATCAGGCTTGTGAGAATCATGACATATTTTATTCACAACATGCAACAACGAAAGACAGATATTATGCTGATGATATTCTAGCAAAAAGTGCCGCTGAAATTGCAACTGATCCAAATGAATCAGAATACGTTCGACAAGATGCTAAATTAGTTAACGCAATTATGGCAGGTAAGTCATGGGCAGGATTCGGCCTTTCAAAAAATGGATTAACATGTTCACTGATGTGAGCGATAAAATCTTGAATGACTTATATTATAATCCAAAGACCGGTTATACTGGAATGAACCAACTTGTTAAAAAATCTGGCTTATCTTCAACTCATGTACGAAATCGGTTAGAAACTCAAAAAACTAACACTCTACGTAAACCAATAAAACATAATTTCAAAACGAGAAGGGTGAAGGTATCAAAAATTGATGATCAATGGCAAGCTGATTTGGTTGACATGCAAAACTATAAAGATCAAGGAAAAAACTACATTTTAACAGCAATTGACGTTTTCAGTAAATATGCATGGGCGATTCCAATAAGTAAGAAGACAGGTGAAGAAATCAAAACTTCTTTTCAAAAACTATTTAAAATACGAATTCCTTGTAAAGTTCAGACAGATAAAGGATTAGAGTTTACAAATAAATCCACTCACGAACTATTCAAGAAACATAACATTCAGTGGTTTAGTTCAGAAAATGAAACCAAAGCTCAAGTTGTGGAACGCTTCAACAGGACGTTAAAAACTAAAATATGGAAATATTTCACACACATGAAAACTAAAAAATGGGTGAATGTTTTACAAGATTTAATGCAAAATTACAATAATAGCTATCATAGAACAATAAAAATGACACCTAACCAAGCATAATTGGAAAAGAACAGTAAAAAGGTTTATGATAACTTATTCCCTCCAACCGAACCAACTTTCACTTCACCGAAACTCAAAATTGGGGATAGAGTAAGAATAAGCAAGAAACGGAAAGACTTTCCGAAGGGTTATTTACCAAATTTCACTAATGAGTTATTCATTGTATCCGAAATACTGTCTACTGAACCAATTAATTATAGATTAAAAGATATGGATGGTGAAGAAATAAAAGGAAGTTTTTATGAACAAGAACTATCAAAATATACTTGTGATGTTTATGCAATTGAGAAAATTCTCAAGAAGAGTAAAGGAGAACTTCTGGTCAAGTGGAAAGGTTATGATGAACCTTCAATGATCTCAGAAACTGAACTTAATGTCAGTTCAGAGTGAACTTATATTAAGTTAGTCTTTTTGAATTTTTCTCTTTAAAAAATGGCGTTGATTGATATCAAAACTAAATCAGATTTACTAAACTTAGCAAAGAGTTTGAAAAAGCAATTCACAAATGATAGAATAATCGAACAAGATTTATACCATGATGTTAAAAAAGTTTACAAACCATTGATTGAACCTTTATCTAAAATTGTTGACGAAACTAAACAAACTAGGTTGGCAATAAAAGATATACCTCATGAAAAACTTGAATCTATCCAAGAAATAGCTTTGCCATCTTCTGAATCCAACACTGTAGTTGGGCCTATCGTATTGAATTTCTTGCGTTTTACATGGAAGCCGGGAAATGAGTATGACAAAGCATATGGCATTCGTTGGGATGGAAGTAAATTTATGCTAGGAAATAAAAAGGTAGATATTTTGGGTAATGATTTGAAAATTGAAGGTAAAGTATACGAAGGCACAACTGGATTGAGGGAATTATTAACAAAGCAAAATCCTATTGATTTTAAAGACGAAGATAAAAATGATTATTATGATATGTTGTTTTCAACTGATGCTTATTTGAAGGATGACGGTACCATAAAAGCAAATAAGGGTGAGAAATATTCTAAATTTATCAAACCCTTCTATCGAATAGTTCAACGAAAAAAAGCTCAAGCTGCAGTTGAAACAATTAGATCAGCAAGTCCATCAAGTCGTGAATCAAGTCGTGAATCAAGCCCTGAACCAAGTCCTATCAGCCCAAGAGTAGTAGAATCGTCAATTTTGAGTCGACACAAAATTCCTTCAACAAGTCAGAGACCAATTTTCGACCCGTCACGAAGGTCTAATTTTAGACCAACTCCTACTCCTATACCTTCTCCTACATCTTTTCCTATACCTCCTCGTCATCCTCCCAGAGAGGATTCAGACGTTTCAGGATCATGTATTATTGTATTACCATCTGATATCAATGATCTTGTAAAAAGACACCAGTTATGGTTCGGTTCGTTTAACGCTGGAAATACAGGAGTTTTTAATGAACTGCAAATACTTACGCATGAACTTTTAAAGCAAGGTCTATTAAATACTGCTGAAGTAAAAGTGTTTGATGATTTATTGTTTAAAAAATGGAATCTCAAAGCATTGTAATTAGTGAAAGAAAAAGTGACATAAGTATAAACTCTAGTCCAGCAATAGAATTGAACAAAAATAAATTTCACGAAATGGCACTGGTTGGGTTAGACATGTATCATGCTATTCCTAACATTGATGAAAATAATAATAAATTTTATTATGAATTAAATGGTGTTGAAAATGTAATTACATTTCCAGCAGGTTGTTATGAAATAGAAAGTATAGACGAATTCATTCAAAAAACATTGGCCGGCTTTATTGAAATCAAAGCAAATACTAATACTTTGAAATGCGTCATAGTTCTCCATTCATCTACGTTAAAAGTATTTTTCAATAAAGAAAAATCTTTAAATACAATGTTAGGATTTGGAGGAATTATCTTAGAAGGTGTTGGAGAACATGAAAGTATAAATATAGTGAACATAATGTCTGTTAACGCAATACTCGTTCATTGTAGCGCAATTAACGGCTCATACCTCAACGGTTCTTTGCATAATATTTTATATTCATTTTTCCCAAACGTCCCACCAGAATATGAAATTGTAGAAAATCCAAATAAACCAATTTATCTACCGATATATCAACCTTTACGCTATGATTTGAGAATTTGGCTTACTGATCAAAATGGACAAGCTCTGAATACTAGAGGTGAAGAAGTAACTGTTCGATTACACCTAAGATCTAGAAATTAAAATAATTTGATAAAATTATCTTTAAAAAATGTATTCTTTAAGATGGAATCAAAACAGTAAAGTTGATGAATCAATTGAAAAAATTGAAACGCATAACTATGAACCACAAATAGGTACTGATCTGAATCGTGAACATAATGATATCAAGATCATTATCCAGAATCAAGATCAGTTTGTATTACCTAGTAAAAGTTTTATTTATATAGAAGGAGCTTTGAATAAAGAAGATGGAAGTTATTATAATTTTAAAGATGAAAAAATAACAATAATCAACAATGGATTAATGCATTTGTTTGATAGAGTTTCTTACAGAATTGGAGATGAAGAAATTGAAGGTTATAGTTACCCTGGAATTACAACAACTCTAAAAGGATTAGTTAGCTATCCCCGAAATGTTAAAGAAAACATGATATTTTTCTGGAGAGTCGATACTAAGAAAAATGAAAAATCAAACGAAGGATTTAGCGATCGAAATGATTACTTAAGTTCAGCTAATGGGAAATTCAGCGCTGCTATCCCACTTGAACATGTGTTTGGATTTTGTGAAAATTATAAGAAGGTAATTTATGGAGTGAAACATGCTCTGACTTTGAGAAGAGGTGATAATTCTAATGCTACATTCAGATCGGATGAGAAATATGCAAACCAGCAAGATAAAGTAGTTGATGGTAAAATTACTATTACAAAATTAATTTGGAAAATGCCAGCTTACAAACTGTCTGATGAGTATAAAATATAGCTATATCGTCAAATTAAGGATAAAATAACATTACCTATTCCTTATTTGAATAGACAATTGGAACAAACAATTGAAAACTCTCAACAGAAATTCTTAGATTGGACTTTAACTCCAAATTCAGGATCTCAAAGACCTCGATACATAATTTTAGCGTTCCAAACTAAGAAAGCTAATTCACAAGCTGTAAACAATGCAATTTTCGATCATTGTAACTTGACGAATGCATATGTTCAGCTGAATAATGAACGATACCCTGATCACAATTTACAGATTGATTTCGATTCTAACAATTATGCTTCAGCTTATAAGATGTTAATAGATTATGTACCTAATGAAAATTGTGCTATCGAATACAGACATTTTAAATATTTGTATCCCATCTATGTGTTTGATATCAGCAGACAAAATGAACGTATCAAGGAAACTACAATTGATATTAAAATTAGAGCAGAATTTAAAACCAATATTCCTGATGATACACATGCATATGCACTGATTCTATCTGACAGAGTAATTCGATTGTAATCTGACGGTGATAAAATGAGTTTAAACTACTAAAAATTGAAATATATTCACATAATAATGTTTAAAAAATGTATTGTGTAAAGTTAAGAAGAAAACTGATACTGATAATCCTCAATATTTAATTACAAAGAACAATAAGATACTGGTCAAAGGTATGTGTATTATTTGTAAAAAGACAAAAACTTCTTTTGTTTCAAAAGATGCTGCGACGAAAGGGAGTTTTATATTTACAATTCCAGCTTTATTAGCTGGCCTTGGGGCTGCTGGCTCTTTGGCTGGAGGTGCTGCTGCAATAGCATCCGCAGTTAATAAGAAAAAAGCTGACGATAAACTCTTGTTAGAAACTAAAAGGCACAATGATGCAATGGAAAGTAAAAAAGGTTCAGGTATACGGTTAACTCCGAGAAAAAAAAAACCTTGTGGAAAGGGTCTCTACTTGAAACCACCAAAGAAGTAATACCTAACAAACCATTATCTAAACATGATTTAGAATACTACATAAATATATTGAAAATTCCGAATTTTCGAGGTACTGACATGAGAGATACTTTACCTAAACACCCTATAGAAACGGAATGCGGAATCCTAAATTTAGACACTGAAAAAGGATTAGGAACGCATTGGACTTGTTGGTATAAGAAAGACAATGAATGCTATTACTTTGACAGTTATGGTTTGATTTACCCAATTGAATTTAAAGACTACTTAACAGATTGTGTTGATATAATTTTCTCTACTTACAAAATCCAGAAAATAGGTGATGTAATTTGTGGACATTTATGTCTAGAAATGCTGAAGCGCTTAGAAAATGAAAGTTTTCATGCAATTCTTTTAGATCTATATAAAACCTCAATTAGTTTTTAGAAAATAAACTATAGTTAATTTTTTTCTTTAAAAAATGTCTTGTGGAAATATTTATGCAGCAAAGTTGGTCGTTTTACCTTCATGTGAAGAAAATCATGAACATGAAAATAGTGAAAATAATTCTGAAGGACTTTTGCAAAATGTAGAGCAAATAAAAAGTTTACTTGAAGATTCTAATATAGAGTCATTAAAAGATACTATTGAAGCTCTCAAAAATGAAAGAACTGCATTAGAATCAATTATAAACGAGTATGATGAGAAATATGTGACTCTGAAAACAGATTTACAACCTAAATTTTCTGAGGTAGACTCAATCGTTAAATTCTTAGAGACATTAATTTATGATTTATCTGAAAAGTTCGTTGCTCTTGAACCAAAAATTGTTTTAAATGATTAACGACTATCAAGCATAGACTCAACATTGATGAAGAAAATTGATGAAATTGATGCTAAATTTGAAAACATTGATTCAAACATAATCAACCTAACAGACGTAAAAATTCCAGAGATTGGGGACAAATTGAAGAGTCTAGAGTCAGGTATTGAAACTAGAATTGATGAAAAGCTGTTAGTTAAAGAGTCAGCATTAACCGATCAGATTAAAGGAGTTGAAGCTAAATTTGAGGCTGTGGACTCTAAGATAACCAATTTGATTGATGTTAAAATTCCTGAGATTCAAGAGAATTTTGAGAATCAAGAGTCAGTTATAGAAAATCAAATGGGTGAAAAACTGAAGACTTTAGAAACTAAAATTAATGATCAAATTGATTCAAAGAACTTATTAATAAGTAATAAAGTTGAAGAACAAGAAATTAGTATATTTGACGTTGTGAATGAAAAAGAAATGAGCTTGCAGACATCACTTAATGATCAAATTGAAGAAAAGCTGAATAATTTAGAATCAACACTGAACAATACTGTTGAAGAAAAAAGTAAAAGCTTAGAGGCACATCTAACTGAATTAAGTGATAGAAACCTTTTTGTTATGGAAAGAACTGTAGCATTAGCACCTTCGTTTGTTGAAGTTGACAATAAGCTGAAAAATTTAGAGTCCACCATAACCTCATCCAGCGAAGAAAAATTCAATGATCTTAACAAAATTATAATGGAATTACGAGAAGAGTCAGTCCCATTAAGAAAAATGGAAGAACTAGCTAAGAACTTGAGTGATGTAGAAAGTCTTTTCCAGGAGTTTTCAAGATACATTATTTCAAATCAGAATGAAATCAGTCAGTTCAAATTAATGCTTCAGAATGAAACTGATAAAAATGTAAAATTAAACCAGGAAGTGGAAAGTTTGAGTGACCGAGTAAACAATTTGGTATCAATGAGAGTTAGAGAAAATTTAGAGAATTGAAAATTCTATGTATAAAAAATGGTAGGCGTAAATGTTTTTGGACAACAAGGAAAAAATCATTTTTGTCTTCACAACCAGGACCTCCTGGAATAGGTTTTAAATATCTTGATGAAGATCAAAATTTCGATTTAAATAATAGAAGACTTGCAAATATTTCTTTTCCAATCGAAGAATTTGACGCTACGAATAAAAAATATGTTGACGAAGTTTTGGAAAATTTGAGGCTTCATCTCAGAAAATATATAGAGGTAAGAGAAAATCTTATCAATGAATATTATCAGTTCAGAAGTGATTTTATCCAAGCATCTATAGATGAGAATACTACAGGTTTTCAAGAAAAACTCAGTGAAATTATGACAAATCTCGATGAACATAGTAGAATATCTGAGGAAAAAAATAGAGGTGATTCGAACAGGTACTTTAGAACATACAGACTTTTTGAAAAATGACATAAAGAGGTTGGAAGAAGAAATACAAAGTATGAAATTAGACTACGCAAATCTCGAGAGTATTCAACGACAAGAGTTCATACATTGAAACTTTTAGAAATAATCTCCATGAACAGGATAGAGAAACAATCATAAATACAAATGAAATAGAAAAATTGAAACAGTCATCGCAGAAATTGGAGGATGATAGTGCTGATATTAAAAACAGATTAATATCGTTAGAGAATACTTTGAGACGAGAAACCGTTGAACTAAAAAATGGTTTTCTGAAATTTTCCTGAATGGAGTAAAATTTATTTCATATGTTACATACGGTTAGATTAAGAAAATTGAATTTTATATCTAAAAGTGACTTAGTCGTTTGTGTAAGTCGTTTTGACTTATAAATAGTCAAAATTCGTCAAAGAATAAATCTTTTTTGGAAATTTTTTATTAAATAATTTCCATTTCAAGCTAATTGTGGTGAATTTTGCCCTGATTGGTATTGTGCTTACTACTCAGGCCCGATCAATGCGTTGTTTTCGTTGTAGACAGGAAGGACATTTTGTGCGGGACTGTACACAGCAGGTAGCAAATAGAGACGGATGCAGGGAAGTTGTCAGTTCGGAACGCGGTTTGGAATGTGCGTATTGTGGCAAAAAGGGGCATTTGATGAAGGACTGTCAGGGATTTTTGGGGAGATGCGCAGCTTGTGTATGGTGTGGGGAAATCACACATCGTAGTTTCCAGTGTGCGCACAAACCAGGTCGACAGTCGGGAAACTAGGTGACTCCGGTGTGGAAGGGGAACAGCCGGGGCAGTGTCATGATAGTCCCCAAAATATTGAGATGGTACGGCAGAAACGTTATGTAGCAGTAGCATACTCGGAGGTTATTGAGATAGGGCAGTCACAGGTTGATGGCCTGGTAGACACAGGCGCATCGGTCTCTTTAATTACAGAAGAGCTGCTCCATAAAATTCCGGGTGTTCAGGGAAAACTTCGCGCTTCCGCCGTTAGCAATGTGGTAGGAATTTCGGGAAACGAAATTAGAATAGAAGGTGAGATATACTTGACAGTAACGATTGGCAGAACTAAGTTCCCGAGGCATAGGTTTTTGGTGATGACTAAGCTTTGGTGATGACTAAGCCAGTACAGTCGTTCAGTTGTGTGTTGGGCTTAGAATTTCTTGATAGCTTCAAACTTACGTTGAATGCATCAGATAGGACTTTGGAGAGAGGAAGTAATAAAGATCGTACAAGAATAGCTCGGTTGAAGGTGGTGACTTCGCGCAGAGCGGAATTTCCAGTTTTCAGTGCGGCGGAAGTGACTGTACCTTCTAGGCAGATGTTGCGTTTGTCCGCTCAAGTGAAGAGGGCACCAAATAAATTTGAAGGGTATTTAGAGCCAGTTGATAATGGGACTCGTCCATTGATGGTAGCTTCATCAGTAAATGTCGTAGACGATGAACATATTCGAGTAGAAGTGATGAACCCATTTGACAGCGATGTGAGGTTAGCCAAGCACACAAGACTAGGTACTTTGGTGGCTTTGTGTCGGGAAGAAGTAGAGTAGGATGAAGAGATGGACGGGGTGACGGGTGACCTTAGCTTGGACGGTACAGATCTGACTTCAGAACAAAGGAAGATAGTAGCTGCACTGATGACTGCACATAAAGACGTTTTTGCGACAGATGAGGCAGACGTGGGGTGTACCGAGACAGTGCGGCACCATATAGATGTTCAGGGTGCAGCGCCTGTGAAACAAAGAAATAGACGTTACCCGGGGCCCATGAAAGAGGAAATCGACCTAGAGGTAAAACTATTAGCGGAAAAAGGTATTATTGAGCCATCAAAGTCAGCATGGTCGTCTCCGTTAGTGCCAGTTAGGAAGAAGAACGGAAAGCTATGACTTTGTGTTGACTTTAGAATGTTGAACAGTTTGACAAAACCAGACTGTTTTCCGCTGCCTCATACAGGGAATACGATAAACAAACTTTCGGGAAATTATTATTTTTCGACGCTTGACTTGAAGTCGGGATATTATCAGGTACCTCTGACTGAATCTTCTCGAGAGCTGACTGCTTTCTCTACTGGTACGGAACTATACCAATTTGCTAGACTTCCGTTTGGGGTATGCAATGGGCCTGCTACGTTCTCACGGCTAATAAGTTCAGTAATTAAGGGGCTACCGAGTGACTCTGTACAGGCTTACCTTGACGATATTTTGGTCGCTAGTGGGACGTTTGCTGAACATGTCCAGGCGCTGGTGAAAGTGTTCGGCCGGCTTCGGGTTCACGGGCTCAAGCTGAACTTGGAAAAATGTTGTTTGTTTCAAGAGCAGGTCGATTACTTGGGGCACTCCGTCGGTAGACTTGGCGTGAGTCCACTAGAAAAAAATATAGGGGCGATCCAAGAGTTTCCGGTGCCACGAACAGTGCGGCAGTTAAGATCCTTCCTGGGCATGGTGAATTATTATAAGAGCTTTATAAAAGACTCCACCAATTTGCTACACCCCTTATACCAGGCGACAGCCACAGGGAAATGGGAATGGACTGCCGAGTGCCAGCAAGCGTTTGAGGACACGAAAACCGCATTGGTGACTGCTCCAATTCTAGCATACCCAGACTTTGTGACTGGACAGCCATTCGTGTTGACGACTGATGCTAGTGGATGGGGAGCTGGCGCGTTGCTGTCCCAGGTGCAAGGTGGTCAAGAAAGAGTAATCGGGTATGCCGGGGTCAGTTTTAATAAGGCCCAAATGAGATACAGCGCGACTGACAAAGAACTAGCAGCAATTAGGTTTGCAGTAAATCACTTTAGAATTTACTTGAGTGGTAGGAAATATGTGATTAGAACGGACCATCAGCCCCTGATATACCTTCACAATATGAAACGTACCGACGACCGACTGATGAGGACGTTAGCTGACTTGGCTATTGGCCAGTATAGCATCGAGTATGTGACCGGGAAAACTAATGTAGTCGCTGACTGTCTGTCCCGTGTGAATTTTCCTTGGTCAGTTCCAGAGGGAGACGAAAATGCTCCCGAGCCAGAATTTGGGGAATACCAGGTAACCGAAGTAGAGGGGGGCCCAAATTCTTTGTTTGTGGCGTTGAGCCGAGCCTCGGGTCTGGGAGACGCGTTGACGCTCCGAGAGCATGCGATGGGTAGATTATTGCAGGAACCCAAAGCATTCGGTAGAACTGGTAAGGCCGCGGATCGTAGGATGATTTCGAGTTGGAAAAACCCTGATGTTTTCCCTCCATGGGAGGCTCTCGTGGCATTTGCGCAGTTATTTGACTTGAGAGTGGAGGTAGTTTGCAAGCCAGCAGGGTTGGTTGTTGCAAATCCTGTGGGGGAGAAGGGAACTGTTAAATTGGAATGCAAAGGAGGCGTGCATTTTAATATTATTACAGCATGTATACCAGCGGAAAGGGTCAATATGGCAGCGCCACAAGGGCAAGGTAGCCAGGAGGGTACTCACCAGTTGCCTGACCTCAGGTTAGGAGAGGAATTAGAAAGTTTTATACCGCACCAGCGGCAGGATCAGAGGTTGGCGAGGGTGCGCGAGGCTCTGGAAAGGAAGGAAAAGACCCAGCATTAGGACAATTTCGAAGACATTTCGAGAACTTAGTGATACATAGCGGTGCCATATGTTACAAATGCAAGCTAGGGGGTGAGGAAAGGTTCCTGCCAGTGGTACCGGACAGTAAATTAAAGGGCTTAGTTAGGCAGTTTCATGAACATGTAGCACATGCGGGGCAGCTAAGGTCGTCAAGGCATTCCGGCGATGTTACTTTCATCCCAGCCCATACAAGACCATCAAGAAAGTGATAAGAGAATGTCGTACGTGCCAATTGCTCAAAGGAGCAAGTCCGAAAGACTACCCGTTGTACGGTATGAGTGCTAAATGCACGGCGCCGTATGATATTTATGCGGTGGATCTTATTGAATTGCCACGTACACCTAGAGGACATATAGGGCTGCTGGTGGGTATTGATTTATACTCAAAGTTTGGTCATGCTATACCTATACGCTCAAAAGCTGCACCGGGAGTTGCGCGTGCATTAGAGTATGGTATTTTGGCTAGTTGCCCCAGGACCCCAAAAATTTTGCGGTCCGACAATGGTCCAGAGTTTCGAGCAAGGTTATTCGGACAATTGTTAGACCGGTACGGGGTTCGGTATGAGCGCTCGATCGCCTATGCTCCGCATACAAATGGAGCTGTGGAGAGACTCAACCGGACCATCAAGGAGAGACTCACCACGGCCTGCGCTGGTAACCCTGGGAGCTGGGATCTAGAAATTGCAAAAGTGATGTCCCAGTACAATAGACTTACCCACAGTGAGACCGGTCGAGCCCCGAGTGAGTTCTTCGTGAAGGAGGCGGCGGCGCCAGATCTGCCGAGGCCACCCCGGATGTGGCGACCCGCTGGATAGAAGTTCCGACCGTTCGAAGTGGGAGAGCTTGTCTTGCGACGGGTGCCTTACGCACGAGAGGACGAGAGACATAAACTGGCTCCACAGTTCCAGGGTCCATACGAGGTGCTGGAGGTTGACAGGAACCAGGTCACATACACGGTACGGGATCTACAGCAGCAAAAGGCTCCATTTAAAGTGCACGGGAGACAATTGTAGAGATATCATGGAAACGACATGGGTCAGGACCAGCCAGTGCAACCCGAGAGGAAGAACGAGGCAGAAGGTGTGCCGCAGAGGCAGCCACGCAAGAGGACCCGTCGAGAAGTGGGGCCGAAGGAAGACGGGGCTGGCGCAGCAGGCGGATGGGAAGAGGACCGAGTGGCTCCCGTGGAGGATGAGTGGTTGGGTCGCCCAATTCATCCGCTACCACCGTTGCCAGCACTGCAGCAGGATGAGGTGACGGGCAACGACACGAGCGGGAACTTCTCGAAATTTATCGGGCAGTACCCGGATCCTCCGCCGTGCGAGGAGAGCCTCGACTTTTCGGGGTTCATCGGCCAGTACCCGGATCCCCCTCTGTTACGAATGAGAAGAACAGAGGCGCTGGAAGCAGAACGCAGACCCTTATTGAGTGGGGAAGAGGCGAGTGGGGGTGGAGCTGCAGTGGAAGGCACCTCCGATTTTTCAGGTTTCGGGGGGTTGTCGCCATTGGAGAGAGCGCGCCCAGATATACGAACCTCTACCCCGGCTGGGGAAGGCGATGAAAGGGATAGCGGCGCGAAGTGTTTGGAGGTAACAGAGGTGAGTGCCAGTGATAGTACTTGGTGGAGAACGGAACCCTCGGAGGCGGAAGATGAAATATTGCCTCGATTAAGACCTAAAAGGAGGTTAGATTATAAATGCTGAGTGTCTACTTCGATACTGCTCGAATTGTTTATGTTTCAGGCCCGGGGATCTGTTGCTGCAGGCGATGGGCCAACGTGGCACGGGGTGCGATTGTCCGACTTGGGCTGCCTGTTCGCGTCCCGACCCTGCAGATGTCTTCTGAGGCGCGGCCGGTACTGATGGTTGCCTTCCATCGCAACCCGACTGGCTTGAAGCCCTTTGGATGTCCGGGTCGGATGTGACGGGCGGAGGCGCATACTCTTCAGAGATCGTGGTCTCTGTTGCGAGCTGGGCACGCCATGGGATGTGGACTTCTGCCACCTGTCTTGGCTGCTAAAGTGAAGCTGGCTCAGCGCCGGTTTGCATTGTGGAGGAGCAGTCTGTGTGCAATCTGCGGTTGTGTCAGCATGCAACCGGAAAATCTGCAGCATGACGTTTCGTCGCCCCCTGCGAGGCTGGCGGAAGCTTGGAGGACAGAAGAACCGAATAATATTATAAATTTTAGAACGATGATGAACATAGTAAACCTTATAAGTAGTTGTCCAATTGTTCACGTGCTAAGAGATGTATGCTTTCCTTGTTGTATAACTTCAGGAGATTTCATGAGAAGCCGCGTTGTAGCACATTGTAGCCAGACTTAATATGGCCGGGCGCGCTGCGTTGATACCCCGGGGGTTTCAGCGTGGGTAAGGCGTCCGGTCATAAATGGGTGGGCAGCTGAAACCTCCTCCGGTGTTAGCTGCTCAGTGCGTGCGAATGTACTGTGTTGAGTACAAACTTTAATGGGGAGACACTTGTCATCTTGTGTGGTAATTAGAGAGTAATAGATGCTTCAGTATGAGCTATGAGTTCTTTCCTGAATTGAGGGGGAAGTAGTGTAGTGAAAATATTTCACTACGTCTTTTGTACCTCGACGGTACCGCTGTTGTGTACATGGAGTTCCGGCCTGTGGCTGCCTGGCTGAAGCTAAAGTTGGCGGCTGCACGACTGAAGCTAGTCAGTTGCGTTAGGACCTTCATAGAGTGCACTTGTCTACGAACAGGCTAATAAAGCTGTGTTGCCTGATGTTCGTAAGTGTCCTTTGTCGTGCTTGCTCGAATCCTATGCCTCTTTTACTTGTCGAAGCTTAGGGTGTTCTGCCGGGGTGTTTAGTCGGCGGGAGAGTTACGATCTCGTGTAAGAGAGACGGCTACCGCAAGACACGCCCCGAGTCTGTTCTGTTAACTATCATACCTCCCTTTTAAATATACCCTTTTGTTATTTGTCCGTGCCATACCTTGACCTAGTATCTGGGCCTAGCTATTTAGCCTGAGTAGCTAATTCCTGCCTGGTCGGCATCCTGACGGGTTGGCTTCCAGTGACGAAACGTATGTCAGGCTTGTGTTCGTTACATATAGAACACCAGGTATATTACACTGTAGCCATGGATGTCCGATGCCAATTTTGCGGAGCTTTAAGATTTAAAAGAAAACGACTAAATTGTTGTCATAATAGAAAAGTTTCACTCCTTCCCTTAGAGGAGTGCCCCGAAAATTCGAGATAACTCTTTCATGCCGACGGTGCAGAGGGTTCTAATTTTAGACAGAATATAAGAAACTAGAATTCTGCATTTGCTTTTGCTTCTTTTGGTGCGAATATTAGACCTCTAGGATGTGGACTGTATTGTTTCCGTTTACAAGGTAAAACTTACCACTACGCAAGCCACCTCTATGCAGATGGCTCTGAAGAAAGAAGATACGGTCAGCTCTACATCTTAGAAACTAATGAAGCCATACAAATTAGAGCAAATGCTCACAAAAATCCTAACTGGTTAGTATCTGTTTTTTAAAAGATAAATGAGGTGATGAACAATAATCCTTACGCAGCAGCACACCACAATATGAGGGCTATTGAACAACATGAACAAGAGAGAGCTGTAATTTATAACATGCCACCAAGACAAGTAACCATGCAGTTCATCCCTGGCCCTGACAGACGAAGATACAACAACCCAACAGGCAATGAGGTAGCAGCCATATTCGTTGGTGATGGCGCACCTCCAATGTACCGTGATATTGTTGTTTATCCTATAGGTCTACCGAGGCAGAGGATTTCTTACATATCTTGCCATCCTGATCCCATGGTTTATCCTCTTCTCTTTCCGAATGGAGAACCTGGATGACATATAGATATGCGTCAAGTGGAACATCGCCAAACGCGTGTTCGCAACAAAGTCACCATGTAACAGTTTTACTCGTACTGTCTGGCAATCAGAGATGACTTTAGTGCTTTACATCGAGCTGGAAAACTACTGCAACAATACATTGTTGACGCCTATGTGAAAGTGGAGGGATGCCGTTTGAAATTCATTAAAAATAATCAAGCACAATTAAGAGTGACACTGTATTCGGGTCTCATGGATCACCTAGACAGAATGATCATCAAGAGCCAGGTGTTCCAGTCATTTTGCCTTCCACATTTACAGGAAGTCCAAGGAACATGCAACAAGCATATCAAGATGCCATGGCGATCGTCTGCAAATTTGGAAAAACAGATATTTTCTTGACATACACTTGTAACCCAAAGTGTCAAGAAATCACAGAGAACCTTGGATTGCATGAAACAGCACAACACAGACCAGATTTGGTTTCACGAGTGTACAAGATGCACCTCAAGGAACTCTTGATTGATATCAAGGATAGACATATCTTTAGTGCTCCAGTTGCTCATATCCATGTCATCGAATTTCAAAAGAGCGGTCTACCACATTGCCATCTTTTGATTATTTTGCAAGAAGAAGACAAACTGAGTACAAGAGAGCAAATTGATGATATAGTTTGTGCTGAAATACTTTCATCAGACCACCCAGAGTTGAGAGAATGCGTCAGAACATTGATCATCCATGGTCCATGTGGGACATCAAATCCTAATTCTGTGTGCATGGTTGAAGGACAGTGTGAGAAAACATATCCAAAAAATTTCCAAGAAGAAACCATGATAAATGCATCCAGATACCCAGTGTACAGACGGAGAAACAATGCAGAGAATGTACAAGTGGGCCTCGTGAGGTTGACAACAGATTTGTGGTCCCAGATTTGTCAAGTATCTACTGAGAAAATACCGCGCCCATATAAATGTTGAAGTGTGTTCCTCGGTGAAAAGCATAAAATACCTGTTCAAATATATATACAAAAGCCATGACTGTGCAAACATGGAAATAAGAAATAATGTTGTTAATAATAATGAACACAATAAAGTACATGAACATAATGAAGTTGAACAGTATTTGTCATGCAGGTATGTGTCTCTGCCAGAAGCCTTTTGGAGATTGTCAGAGTTAAAAATGCATGATCAATCTCACACTGTTTATCGTTTGGCTCTACATTTGCCTGATGAGCAGCAGGTGTACTATAGAGAAGGAAATCAAAGGGAGGCGGCAGCAAGAGAGAAGAATGTGACACACAATTGACAGCTTGGTTTAAACTCAATCAAACAGATGAGAATAATCAAAATTTTCTCTTCTGTTCTATACCTGAGCATTACGTTCTCAACAAATAAACAACAAGGTGGACGCATCGTGTTAGATTCAGCAACATTGTAACCAAATGTACTCTGCAAGTCCTCAAACTGCTGAAAAATTTTATTTGAGGATGTTGCTCCTCCATGTCCCTGGAGCGACTTCATTCAAGGATTTGAAGACAATCGGGGGTCAAGAAATGGACACCTTCAAACAGGCTTGCGTCAGACTGCGCCTGGTTGAGAATGACGATGCACTGCAGGACGCTTTGACAGAAGCAGCAGCTCATCAAATGCCACGGCAACTACTAAATATGTTTGCAGTGATGTGCGTCTTCAACCAGCCCGTGAATGCCCTGCAGTTATGGAATGAGAATAAGCATTTCATGATTGAACACCTGCTGCTGAGAAATGATAACATAACTGCTGAAAATGTTGCTCTCCACTTGCTGAATGCCTTCTTCATTGAAAATGGCATGACCTGCAACATGTTCGGTATACCTGAACCAGTTGGAGATAATCCTGCAAATGAAGAAGACGTTGGAAATAATAACATAGATATTAATTAATTTTCTGAATATTCAACAGAAGCAGATATTCAATGTTGTGGTTGCATGTGCATTCTCTGTTGAGCGAGGCAAGAAGATAGAAAATAGACTGTTTTATGTGGATGCACCCGGCAGCTCAGGAAAAACCTACCTATTCAGCAAAGTATATGACTATCTTAATGCAAACAACAATAAGACAAGCACATCTGCCTGGACCGGTATTGCTGCAACACTGTTGAGATGCGGCAAAACGCTGCAGAGCATATTCAAGCTTCCAGTTCCCCTAAGTGAAACAAGTGTCTGCAATGTGCCATCGAACTCTGTGCAAGGACAATTTCTGCGGCAAGTTAAAGTGTTCATCATTGAGGAAGCCTCTATGATTCCATGCTATGCTATGAAAGCCATCAGTAAATGCTTGAGAGATATAATTTACACTCATACTGCATTTGGTGGTAAAGTAATCTTACTTGGAGGCGACTTCAGACTAGTACTTCCAGTTGTTTCCAGAGCTCCTCCTGCTGCTGTGCTGAACGTGCGCCTCAAACGCTCAGACTTATGGCACAGTTTGCATTATATGAGCCTCACACAGAACATGAGAGCAAATGCGAATGAACATGGGTTTTCAAGATGGCTTCTTCAAATGGGCAATGGATCAATCCAGAGTACTCTTGATGGAATGACTCCAGATAATATAGACATTCCTGGAACATGCACATGTCATGGCTCTTTGATATCAGAGGTGTTTGACAACTGTACGGCTGATGAGATGAAAGCAAGAGTAGGCTTTTCACCAAAAAATTCTGAATTCTTAGCAGTCAATTAGGAAGTTTTGAGAATGCTACCAACAGAATATAAAGCTTACTTGGGCACCGATTCCGTATCTTGCAATAATAATGAAGAAGAACAAAATTATCCAATGGAGTTAATTAATTCTCTCATTCCGTCTAGCACGCCTCCTCATAGGCTGAATTTAAAAGTTGACGCAATAATCATGCTACTGAGAAACCTATCCATAACTCAGGGACTGTGTAACGGCACTTGACTGGAGGTCATTCAGCTTCATGAACACAGAATTGAGGCATCAATAACCAGTGGCTCTCACGCTCATAACAAAGTATTTATCTCAAGGATAAAACTGAACCCTAGCAATGCCAATATTCTCCTTGTTCTGCATCGTACTCAATTCCCAGTTTGCCTCTCCTACTAAATGACAATAAATAAAGCTCACGGTCAAGGTCAAACATTTGATAGAGTTACCATATATTTACCAAAGCCATGCTTCACTCACGGCCAGCTCTATGTAGCATTTTCAAGAGCAAAAGCAATGAATAATGTGAGAGTTAAAGTCCTACATCTTAATGATTCCATGCATGGCCACAAAAGAGGAATCACATTCACAAGAAATATTCTATACAGAGAAGTAATTTCTTAGTGTATGAGTTTGGGTGACCTGAAGCCATATCTGTTCGCTCGTGTTGGTCGGCAGAAGTCTTCTCCTTTGCATTCTACAGCAGATATTTAATTCTCAAGTACAATAAATTGACCATAAGTATGCTACAATGAGTGACTACATGTATGCTGCAATAAATGGCAAATTAGGTTTGCTATTATATTTTCACTCTTTAGAAAGATTGCCCTGAGTTAAATGGGCCTTTAATTATATATAGAATATATGCATGCATTTAGGTGCTCTGTTATGTTATACGTGTTTCATTTTATTATCTAGGATGCATCATAGGTTAGGTTCGATTATTTAAAAATTTGTTAGGCACTGTTGACCGAATTTTTCCACGGGTCCACCTAGCTTATTGATGACATTGGCCGTGGAATTTCCACGGGTCCTGCTAGTATCTACTAATTGTTCTAATTTTTCATTTATTCGAAATGTTCCCCCACCAGTAAAGTTCATTCACGATTCTGTTAGTTGCCCTAAACTGGAAGCACTAGCCATCTGGGCAGTAAAGTTACCATTGGTAGACAAAAGGTTAAAACCGGTTCTTCTTTTAAAGTGTGAAGAGATTCTAAAATGTGGAGGTTTATTTCATTTGATGCAAAATATATTACATTATAACTGCTGAATTGTTGCCTGCTGTTAAAATTATGTGCTATGCAACATAGTCTACCCTAAGGTCAGTGTGCTATCATACCTGGTTCCATTTTCTGCCCAAACTCGGTTTCTTGCTGTCTTACCTAGATGACGCCCTTGTACTGAACTCTTTGGTGGCTGCCCTGCATAACCTGGTTTGTCTCCTTGCCGTCTTTTATTGTCGTTTTTGCAAGATGTCTCGTGTCATGAGTTCCCCTCAGGGGGATACAGGTATTGTATCTATGGGAATTAGCGCTCCCAGGGGGACTATGTGAGGGCCTGAGCTAAAGGTTAAGTAGGTTTCCTTTTGGTGAAATAGAATAGGTTTTTATTTGTTACAAACCATCCTTTTTTCGGTTCACTGCTGTCCTGTTTTTCAGCACCTACTACTTTCTTCTTCAACTTTTTCTTGTTTCATGAACTTCTTTCTTAGCTTCCTGTTTCTGTGAACCTTGTGCATAGATTCCGTGTTCCCTCAACTCAACACTAAATGGTGCCTTCCTCCCTTAGAACATCTTTGTCGTGCAATTAAGGGAGGCTAAAACTTTCTTATATTATAATAATAATAATAATAAGTGTCATGGGTATCTTGCTTAAGGGGATCATCCAGATTTTTCAACCTTTTTTGTCCGATTCGTTTGAAAATTGGCCTGTATATGTATTTTCCAAAGACAGTTTTAGAATCCTTGAAGCATTTCTAACAAAAGTACAGTGAGAAATTTGAACATTTGTAAATTCTTTTGTGATAAGCGATATTTTATCATCACATAAATAATACATTTATGTGTTTTGAGCTATATAATTTTTTTTCTTCTCTAAAATTGGGAAAACTCTGACTACTTTTGTTGTAAATGTTTCAAGGATTCTAAAACTATCTTTGGTTTTGTTCTAGCATCAAAACTCAATGAGGAGACCTCTTTTGAATGTTGAAAGTTACTCGATATGTTTTGGGTATAAGACAAAAACAAAACTTTTTGTTGAAGTATATATAATGGAAAATTCATGTAATTGAATGCTGTTTTCATTTTTATTTCGATAATCTCCATGCATAACTTCATATTCACATTGTGAATTGTAACTTACTTGAAAAAAAAAATATTTTTTTTATAAAATTAAAAAGTTTTTTATTTTCAGTCTGATTCTTATAAAATTTGACTTTAATATGTAACTTTTGAAAAGAAACACAATTTTTTTCATGCATTTTTTTGATTCAGGCCTTAGTTTTTGAAAAAAAATTGACATTTTGTTTTTTTATATGATTTGTATTGATATTTCAAAAGAGGACTAGTCATTGAGATTTTATGCTAAAAAAATCAAAACAGTTTTAGAATCCTTGGAACGCTTTTAACAAAAGTACAGAGACAAATTATCCATTTCCCAGTTTTTTCCTTTTTATATGGGGTCGAAATGAGATAAAAAATTCAAGATTTTTGTCCCCTTACCTCCTTCCTGGGGAGGGATCTAGTGTCCGTAGCGCCATAAAATTTTAGGACCGAATAGTCCACCACCTAAGGGTCCTTTTCCAACAAAAACATGAAAAATGACCATCGCAGCGGCAGAGGACTAGATGATCTTCTTAATTTCCTGCCTTTGAAATTTTGGTCGTCAGGCTTAGCTTAATGGCAAGTAGTCCGTCAGCCAGCAGTCAGCTGGTACTCTGGCAGATTGTATGCAGTCAAAATCTCGAGATTGAATGTTACTGATGATAACTACCCCCTGACTGCTACTGGCTGGCCAACTGCTTGCTAATTGACCGATAAATGACAACCGATTAACACGTTCACTGCGTATTTAGCAACATGTGTACCAACAGGTCAATTGCCCATTTACGTACCCGTATAAATGCATGATATTTTATGTTTCACGACAATTTTTTTTTAAATAATCGTTATCATACTATGCAAAATGTTATCATGCTATTGTATTTTTTCATTTTTATTAGGAAGAATCACCGGTTTCCCCTCCATTCTAGAGTTTTACATAATTGTTAATTTAAATATATAGTCTATTTTCTTATATTATTTTTTTCTAGTTTACATTACGTTTTTCAAAAATAAAACACTTTGAACGCAAAATTTTTGTTGTATTACCAAGTAAAATTTTACGGTTCATATTGAATGGTTATTCATGTTCATCCGGAAATGTAATATTTGTGTGCTTACAAATGATTCACGTATTTGATTTCAGGACCAAATGAACGCAGCTTCCTTTGCCTTCACTTTCAAGAAAGAAGTAGACGACGTCTGTGCTGAGGCACGTACAGAGCAAGCAGAAGCAGAGGACGAGTTGAGGGAAGGCAGCTCTGGTGCGTGCAACACAAGGGCTGCTCAACAGAGATCAGCTGCAGCATCTCAAGGGAGCGCTGACTCGCTACCGTCAGACGTGTCGGGTAGTGGCAGTGGTGTTGAGGTCAACCCTCCGGACACACTCAAATCAGTACACTTCCTGTGTGCACATTGTGATTACTCGAGTACTTGGAAGGACGAACTTGAATTGCACCTACGTGGCGAGCATAAATTTGAGCTTGATTTTGAGTGCGAGTCTTCTAGTTATTCTGGTATCCATTCCAATAAATCAAAACTGCATTTAGAGGCAAAACGTAATGGGAGAAGCATGTTAAAATTGGGTCCCTGTTCTGGAAAGAAACTCATGAGACAACATGAGAGAGAAGAACAGGAGGTAAGAAAATTTTATAAATGCGAGTTGTGTGACTATTCTTCAGCTTCCAAAAGCCATGTTAGGAAACACCAAAGCAGGAAACACAACAAAGAGAAGTTGTTCAATTGTGAGCTGTGTGAATTCACCACCGCTTTTGAAAGTAGTGTGAAGAAGCACCAAGCTGGCAAGCCCAAATTAGGGGATCTACTGAAATGTGAGCTGTGTGACTATTCTACTTTTTACGCCAATAGTTTGAAAGTACACCGAGCTAGCATACATAAATTAGGGATTCCACTGAAATGTGACCTGTGTGACTATTCAACCTATTTGAGTGGTAATTTGAAACGGCACCAATCTATGAAGCATAAATTTGGAAATCTATTGCAATGTGAGCTGTGTGACTATTCTACTCCTTATAATATTACATTGAAACAGCACCAAGCTAGGACGCATAAATTAGAAAACTCTTTGCAATGTGAGCTTTGTGACTATTCTACTTACGAGACTGGGAACTTGAAACGGCACCAAGCTAGCAAGCATAAATTAGGAAATCTATTGAAATGCGAGCTGTGTGACTATTATACTTGTGAGACTGGGAGCTTGAAAGTGCACCAAGCTTCCAAACATAAATTTAGGGAATCTTCTGAAATGTGAGCTGTGTGACTTTTCTACTTTTTACACTAATAACTTGAAACTACACCGAGCTAGCATACATGAATTAGGGAATCTACTGAAATGTGAGCTGTGTGACTATTCTACTTATGTGACTAAGAACTTGAAAGTGCACCAAGCATGCAAACATGAATTAGGGAATTTTCTGAAATGTGAGCTGTGTGACTATTCTACTTTTTACACCCAATGTTTAAAACTACACCGAGCTAGCATACATAAATTAGGGAATCTACTGAAATGTGAGCTCTGTGACTATTCAACTGGTTCAAGTTATCAATTAAAGCTGCACCGAGATCGCAAGCATTACTTGGAAGGAAACTGTTGAGGTGTGGCATGTGTAAGTATTCTACTGCTTTAACTTGAATAGGCACCATGCTAGCGAGCACAGCATAGGAAGAGAGGTGAAATGTCGCGTGTGTAACCATAGTGCTGTTAGCAGTCATTTTTAATTTTTAAGAATTTTTTGAGCTAGTTATCAGAATTTTAGAGTGCTAATGAAATGTGAGCTGTGTGACTATGCTTCGTGGGAGTTTTCGCTCTTCTCTTATCTAAGTTTTACTGGTGTCTAATTGCGTTAGCTATATTTGTATCATAAAGCAAACAGTCTACAGACAAAGATATGATCAGGATTACTTACTCATAACAAGTATTCCAGCCCACCCACACCTTCCCGAGGTGGTACTGTTAGTATACTCACTTGGAGTTTTGGCTCATCTCATAGTGTTTATATAAATTGCCAACACATTGTTTATAAGGTTATTTATTGAAATGTTGTCTGCAGGTAAAACAAACTGGGAGGGCATCCATTAGCATCTGGGTTTTGTGTTTTCAGTTTTGTGTGATTATCTCAAATTGTTCTGCGCTCAGAGTGTGACAAAACCCGGCCCTCCTGATTTATTAAGGGTACCCGCCCCTTAAATAAAGAACTTTGAAAATGAGTGAAGAGTATTCAGTGGGTCCTCAGTGAGGATTCATGGAAGACTTGCAACGGTTATGCAACGAAGGAACCAAAGGAGGCGCTTTCAGCAAGTTGGAGCGAGTGATCAAAATTGCAAGTACTTAGAGAAGGATCGAAAAAACAGTAGATTCATTGCTCTGCTCAAAGAGTTTAGTGAAGAAAGTGAGAACAGCGTGCCTGCTGACTTGAGTGCCACTGAGAAATCAAAAATTGAGAGGCAGTTGGCAGAAATTGGAGTGGTGTTGTCGGCTTAGTCTGGCACTCGGACAATTTTGAAAGTGCCAGGACCGGATAACAGAAAAGCTGCAAGATAAGAGAGAAGAAAATATGTCCCTTTAACGCTTGCCAAGGAAAAGTATTTTCCCAGGTACTTATCCGTCACATTAGGCGCTGGAAAGAAGAAGACAGCGAACCCTTTTGACAACATTTAAAGCACTGGAGAAGTAACTTGCTCTAAACCAAAGAGGATTCTCAGAATGAACCGTGAAATGATGGTGGTGGAGGTGCGGAGTGCAGAGCAAGCAGAAAGTATTGTTGGCTTTACATGCGTGGAAAGTGCGCCGTGCCAAACAGCTGAATATGGCCGATTTAATCATGCAGTTGGCCTCATCTACATCAACAACTTTGGCATAACAGATACAGAAGAATTCAAGACTGAACTCCAGGATCAATACAACATTTAGAATTACCAAAGCAAACTTCATTAAACCAAGATATCCGGAGACTCAAGCCTTCTTTTTAACTTTTAGACAACCAACCGTCCCATACAGCGTTTACATTCCAGGGGAAAGGCAAGAGACCAAAGTATACCCATTCAAGAACCAATGACGTGCTTTAACTGCCAAGCAAATGGACACACCTCTAAGTGCTGTCGCAGCACCACAGCTGTATGCAGGAAATGCACTGAGGTGGGGCATATCTCTCATAACTACACGTCGGACCAGCTGAGGTGTCCTCATTGCGAGAGTTTTCCCTCTGCTGGAAGCATCCTGTGTCCGAGGGAAGTGGAGGGAAGAAGCTGGCTAGAGATTATAGAGAGAGTGAAAGTAACAATGAGACGAGCAAAGCAAATTAGAGGAGGTACAAGTGTAATCGAGCAAGTGCAACCATCCAACAAATTCATCACCTACTTTGACTGCAAGATGAACGAAGCTCACAGGTGGAAAATGTCACCGTGGCTCCTGGAAAGGTGCATCCTTGAACACCTTGGCAGTAAACCTAACGCGATCAGGTCTCGCAACAAAACAGTATTCACAGTGGAAGTATGTGACGCATCACATGGCCTGAAAATAGGCAGCTGCATCAACTAAACCAACTACCCATTTCGGTAGAAGAGAATCTCCTTAGACAAAAGTACCATACGAGACGTACCAACAGACAAACATTACGTGATCTGCTAATTGACAAACCATACGAGGTGTACTAATAGACAAATTATACAGGGTGTACTCGTGAGCCATATGCTGTTCTATTGATCTGAATTGAATGAAATCAGTGTTCTTCTTTTCTTAGAATGCAGATTATGAAATCCTAATGCAACTGTATTATCTGCTCCAAGATTGACTGTGGCTGTGTGGTCGAAGGCTCTGCGAGCGGAACTGCGCTGCGAGAGCTCAATGTTGCGAGCGAGGCAGTGCGTATAAGCACAGGGGCGCTCTAGACAACACCGATAGCGGAATTGCACGTCATTTGCAATATGCCTAGTTCAGAACTGAGAACAACACCCACCCAATAATAACGCAGATCTTAACGCTGATGACTGAGATCGGAAAACATTATACATTGTGCTGAGTGCCTACCCATGTGGGTGTGGCGGGAAACGAGAGAGCTGACGAGGCTGCACAGTCTGCCACCCAACAAGTGCGCCAGATACGCAAAGGAGTGCTTCGCGGAGACTTCGCATGTGCATTTAAAAGACGCGTCCATCAAAATTGGAATCATGACCGGCGTGAAGTGACTGATAAACTCCGAGAAATTAAGGACACGACGCAATCCCTCTGAACAAGCTGCTTGACTAACCGGAAGTAGGAGATAGAGCTGTGTCGCCTCCGTCGATTGGACATACGCTTCTAACGCATGAGTATTTGATGAACGGGACTGCGCCACCGCAATGTCACCAGTGTAAAGTTACTGTGAGTGTAAAACACATTCTCACAGAGTGCCAACGATATGCTGCACTAAGACACCGTTACTTTGGTCGGAGCGGGGTGGTGATGAGCGAGTTACTGGGAGACTCTGGCCCGGTTGAATTGGGGGGAAGCACTCTATAGGTTTCTCCGAGAAGCTGACTTATTCTATGTAATTTAATCTCCCATGAGGTGCAAACTATAAACACCATGTAAATTAATAGTGATGCCATTTACAATTTTAGTTTAAATTGTGCTTGAAATGTAATATGCTACTGCGACTCACTGCGCGGATCACTTGTTGGTGGTAACGGTGGTTAAACATTAAAAATAATAATAATAATAATCAGAACTGCAAAGGAAAACCTTCTGTTTAGACGTTACTTCAAACTTGAAGGCCACTTTCTGACCCCAGTATATAATTGAGCTAATAATTCAAACCAAGAGTTATTTTTCCCTAGCAGTAAAGGTAAATCAGCACTAGAAATGCCACTATTTCTGTTCACTCAACTTGTAACATTACCTAAGTCGTCATTTCTCTTTTTTATTGTTAAGCATTTATATAAAAATATAAATTTGTCGTGTGATCACCCATATATGTTTAATAAGATGCTTATCAACTAATGACTTTGATAATGAAAATTTTTAAATAGAAAAGCAAAACATAATTTTCATGCTTATATCCTAGTATCTGTGTACATGTGTATGTGTATGCATACATTTATGTATATGTACGTATGTACATTCTTACATTTACCCACGACAGTTTTTGCAAAATTTCAAGTCGAGCGACTTGCAATTTTTTCCTATAAAGACCGTACTTTTTCTATTTTCTCCCTATGTTATGGTCAAGCATTTGGATGAGAAATCTCATAAATTTGTTGTGTGAGTTAAAGCGTGCTCTTCTGGGCAGCCAACTCGCTTTTTTCATTTTTGATGTCAAGAAATCCAAAGCTTATATGTCAATGTATGTGAAAACTGTTCTAACCCCTCAAAGTTTATCTTTATTGTTCCCATGAAATAAAAAACGCTATTCCACTTCAATTGACCAGATATAGGGTACATTTTTATGTTTTGCTCCTCATTTTTCTACAGGCATTAAAACTGGACCGTCATGGCACCTATGTATGTTCATCAATTGAAGACATTTTCATCGGATTTCGAATATAATGTAACTTTTTCGAACTTGTAAAAATTATAGTTGTTTCTTCTCTTATTCACATCTTAAAATGTTCTTGTTAGGCTTGTTGTGCAAATTATATTATTTCTCAAGCACTTGAGTATATTATGACAACCCTATCTCGGTGGTTAATGTCACATGTTACTGTAATTATGTTGTTCATGTCGGGGTAGCGGTTGTAGAACTATCGTTTTCATGTTTCTGTTTTAGAGTTTGTGTCACTATTATTAGAATGGAAATATAAATTTGTGGCGTGATAAAAAACATTTTTTCCGAGTCCCTTGATTGGAATACTATTTTTTACACTAGAGTGGAAGGATAGTTCAGAATGTCAACCTCGCTGTCTCAGGCGCAGGATTTTTTTAATCCACCCGTTTAACTTTCAACAAAATCCTTTTACCACAAGTCCCTGAGCTCGTATTTCAAAGTAAATGTGCCCTAAAAAGAGTGTTCTTAGCAATGCATTGTCACTGACATTGTATTTTCATTTATAATTCTAGTTACTTGTATCATTAAAGCTAGATTAAGTCACATTAAGAACACCTTGCCCTCAATCTTTTGTTGTGACTAGTGAATTCGGTATTAAAATACTGGTGTGTGTGTACCAAATAAGTGTATTTACTTTAAGATATTTTTAAATAAATGATGTATGAACTTTTCATAACCTCTCATGGGAAATCAACTGTTTTTCTTTTCTTTTTTCCCTGCAATTTTGATGGTGGTGTTACTCATATGTTCCACATTAATTCTTTAAATCGAATTGCATTGCAACAGATTCAGCAAAATTTTTCCGAAAGGCTACTCAAGGCCTTGAAAATACTATCTGGACTCCTCTTAATTATTGCGTGCATTTTCATGTTCATCTTTGGCAAGGTTTACCTGACGCTCTGCGTCTATATTTCAATTGGTACCCTTTTCTCCACAACCTCAGTGCTAATTCCCTAGTTCGTTTTTACAGTATTGCATGCGAATAAAGCATGTGGTGTACGAGGCTTCAAAAATAAAGGGAGAGTTGGCGGCTCAGCGCGTGTTGTAGACAGGCTAAGCTCTTTCGCTTCGTTAGCCCATTTAAGAATCGGAAGAATGCACAGCAGAAGTCTATGACTGCATCGCTTGTGAGCGCACGGCTGCGGTTGTTGTCATCGCAATGTCACGAGGCCTTCGAGGTAACAACCAGGAGCGCAGAAATTGCCTGAAGATGCAGGCATCATTTTATGTGGGAACTTGAATGTTCTAAGTTGTATATAAACTACGATAACGGTTATTTTGTCAACAATAAAGTATGTTCGAAAAAGCTGACGTGTAATTTTCCTCACTTGGGCAACTTGATGTGTTGTTATTGGTGATTGATTTTTTAATGATAATAATGAATATTATTGATAGAAATTAGAAACTTATCGACTTTCAATGGTTTTCAATGGGGTCAAATGTTGAAGTAATAGCAGTTTTATGTTCTCCTTGGTAAGCCCCTCAGGGGGATACAACTATTGTATCTATAGGAACTAGCGCTCCCAGGGGGACAATGTGAGGGCCCGAGCTGAGAGTTAGGTAGGCCTTCTTTTTGTTGAAATAAAATGTTTTTTGTTATGTTAAGGACCACCTTTTTTCGGTTCACTGCTGTCCTGTTTTTCAGCACCTACTACTTTCTTCTTCAACTTTGATCTTGTTTCATAATCTTCCTTCCCAACTTACTGTTTCTATGCCTTTCTGCGTAGATTCCGCGTTTCCTTAACTCCATACTAAATGGTGCCTTCCTCCTTCCTCTCTTTGGATCGCATTTGTTGCTGGGTAGGGAGGCTAAAACTAATGGCTAATCTAATCTCCTTGGTAAGCCCCTTCTTCTTTCCGTTTTTATTTTCCTTTTCATCAGAAAAAGTAGTTTTAAGACATATGTGCATAGAAAATGATATAATTATTAAATGGCATTTAAATTGAGAGAATAGAATCATTAAATAATAAATAACAGGTTATTCATGTTGTAGAGATTTTGAGCGTGTGAGAAATGTTCAAAATCTGTAGCTTGTTTCTGCCCAAGATGACTTTGGCTGATAAGCTCACCTGGAAACACCACTTGGCAGTCTTCAAGGTAGAGTGCGTTCGGAGAATGAACATCCTTAAGTGTATATCCGGAGTAACGTGGGGAGCAGACCGAATGACGCTGTTGCGACTATACAGAACTCTTATCAGGAGTAAAATAGACTACGGCTGTATAGTATATCAATATGCAAAAGAATCCACACTGGCCAAACTGAACCCAGTACACCATGCAGCTATCAGGTGTTTTTCGATCCTCACCCTCTTACAGCCTGTGCGTGGAGAGCGGAGAGCCTCCCTTATGGCTCCGACGTGTGCAGCTGACCTTGCAGTATCTAGCCAGGCTGGAACAAGTCCCTCTGTCTCCTGTGTGGGCTAGCGTGCACGCGCCCCTAGGACGACACCTGCCTTTTCCTTATTTCATACCTTCGTCTGTGGATTACCCTGCGATTACAGCTGCTATGCAAATGAGACCCATGCAAATACTTCCAGTACTCTTAGAAAACACTGCAACGTGGTGCGTCCCTACAGAAAGTTTTTGCCCTGGATGTCGGATGCCCAAGAAGGAAACCGTGTCAGACTACATCCTGAAGGGAATTTTCATGGACCATGTAATGGAAAAGCACGCAAAGTCTGTGAAGTTCTACACTGATGGATCAAAAACGGGAGATGCTGTAGGATGTGCTGCTGTGTCTGGGGAAAGGGTCAGTGCAAGGAAGCTGCTCCCAGAGTCATCAATTTTCACAGCCGAACCAGGGATGGAAAAAACCCTGGGTTTTTAAAAAAAACCCAACCCACATGGTTTTTTGGGGGTTTATTGTTTTTTTTGGGCTTTATTGTTTTTTTTTTGTAATACTGTTTTTGTTTAAAAGAGTTATTCACATAGCTCCAGTTGCCTCTTTTCCAGATTTATATACACTTATGGAGTAAATATTGTTATTTGATTACTTTATTTCCAACATTATATTACATCATTATAAGAATTATTACATTCTATGAACAATATACGAATTAAGTTTGTCCATCACAATTATCACTGACCAATTACCATATGCATAGGGACATAGCTGTGCAGTCAGTAAAGATATGAGATGTGCAAAGAGAATCGCAATGCTTGTCAATTCATAGTAAGTTGTTTTAGCAGCAGACAGGCGCAAGTCATGTGAGAGGGAAGCACCATGCAGATCATAAGTAACCACCACAAGCAACTTGAAGCAAGACTGCTGCACATCACTTAACAGTCATGCTGTTAACAACTTAACATGTGTATTGTGTGAGCTGGAGGGCATAGCAGTGCAAGCCAAGTCAGTCAACCCCACTGTTACATGTTACAACATGTAGTCACATGCCAAAAAATTTTTTTAAAAATTTGTCAAAAAAATCACTTTTTGCAGTTCAGGATAGCAACAAACACTAAAACGATTAGAAATAAATGCTCTAACAGATTCCATCGTCAAATTTGTTCCAGTGCAGCTTGAATGCTCACCATAGGCCAGTCGTTTATTTACTTTCTTACCCCATGATGGCTGCGGTCGTGTCTTGCCCCATCTGACTATAATTGTTAGACTTATTTTCGGCAAGAAAAGAAAAAGAAAGAAAAAGACTTTATTTCCAATAGAGAATGTACAATATTACAATCATTGGTTTTTAAATATCTTAAAATTAATACACTTAGATGATACACACACACGAGTATTGAAAAACTCGTGTCACTAGTCGAAAATAAATGATTGAGGGCAATGTACTCCTAGTCTTGCTTAATCTACATTTGACAATACATGTATTGATAATTATAAGAGATAACGCAAATTCATGGACGATGCATTTTCATTGTGGGGTGAAAAAACTTTTCACAGTTTACATGTACATGACATAAAACTTCGCAATTATTGATGCCAGGAAATAATATATGAATCGCTTGTTTCGGCAAATGTTCAAAAGTGTCATTTTAAGGAAGCATGAAAAAAAAAATATAAATACAAATCCATATACATATATATACGTACATATATATATATACATACATACACACACACATACAGATATATATATATATATGTACGCATAAGCATGAGGACCAAGAAGATTATAAGTTTTGTATTTCTAATTCAACAATTTTAACATAACGGTCGTTAGTTAATAAGCATTTTATTTAAATATAAATGGATGATCGTACAACAAATGTATAGTTTGTACATGAATGCTTTACAATAATAAAGAGATGACGAGTTAGGTAATGTTACAAGTTGAGAGTGAACAGAAAATGACCATTATCTCTAGTAAAATGCTAGTTGTCAGTTTAGTACACACATATGTGCACACATACATGTAAATATATACACATATATGTACACATAAAAAAGAAGAAAAAAAAATGGTTTATTTCCAATAGAGATGGTACAAAAGTACCATCATTGGTTTTTAAAATATCTTAAAATTAATACACTTAGATGATACACACACACGAGTATTGAAAAACTCGTGTCACTAGTCAAAAGAAATGATTGAGGGCAATGAACTCCTAATCTAGCAAAGCTCTCGAAGGAGACAGATATTGAACAGTGGTTGGCTGAGTACAATACGGAGTTGATCGGTGCGATTTATTTGTAAAAATTGAATGACTCCAACATCTTCCCAAAACACATGTTCAACATGAATATCACTAAGACAACGACTCCTCGTTGATGGTTGGATATTCAAGACATGAAACAGCAGAAAATGCAGATTTTTAAAAAAACACTGGCAGAGGGTTTCTGCAAGTTTATAAGTAATCTTCATTCTTGCTTTGCAATTTCAGGATTCGTTGAGAGAATTTTGTAAACATTTGGAATTGTGCGGAATAAATTAAGAAATAGATTAGGATCGGAATGCGCACAGAAATTGGTTTCATTATATCGCCACCTTACAAATGATCATGATGTGGATGACAACGATAAAATGGCAGTGGATGTAGAAAAAGAAATAAAGTAGTACTGTAGTAGTGGTCTAGTCTAGAAGACAGAGGAAGAATTCAGAAGTCTCTTTACTCTCAAATGGTCAAACTGCATTTGTTTCTTAGTTTTTGTGTTTTACTTTGGAAATGGAACTCATGGAAATATACTAGCCCCTCGATTTTTTTTTTTTTGTGAATATGGGTTTTCTTATTTTATTTCTATAGTGTTATTTTTTCCAATATTCATTGTCATAGTCATGCAAATGCCGTGGACAAATTTTTGACAATGTAAATATTTAGCTCATTTTGATTCTATAAAACTTGAAAACAAGTGAAATTCAAATAGCACCAATAAAACCTAAAAAAGCCCAAAAAACCCACTATTTAGTGGGTTTTTTAATGTGGGCTTTTTTGGGTGGGTTTTTTAAGTGCTAACCCTGAGCGGAACTGTGTGGTGTGATAGAGGCACTGAAACCGATTGAGGAGTCCCCATGTGGCTCTTTTACTATTTTCATTGACTCGAAAGGCGTAATTGATGCCACACAAATGTATAATAGTACACACCCGCTTATTGCTGAAATTGTCATGATATTAATTAACTTTGCAAGTAGACGCAAGAGTGTCATGCTATGCTGGGAGTATGGACATGTGGGAGTATCGGGTAAAGAGCGAGCTGACCGTGAGGCTTAGCGGGCTGCGGAGATCAACGAGAAGACGTTGAACTTGATGGTCCCGTTCCGAGACCACTACCCTCGGATAAAGGCTGCAGTGAGAAGTTTGTGGCAACAGGAGTGGGATAGAACAATTAACAATAAATTAAGAACTATTAAACCCACCGTGCGTGAGTAGATATCGTCTAGTTGTCGCCCTCGTCGGTTGGAGGTGATACTCTGCCGCCTTCGTATCGGCCATACTCGCTTGACGCACGGACACTTGATGGAGCGACAGCCGCAGCCTCGATGTGAGCGGTGCCGAGTTCCTCTGACGGTCAAACACTTTCTTGTTGAGTGCCCTCGATATGCTGCTGCCAGGAATGTGTGTTTCCCGAGACTGCGAGGTCCTGATAAGGATGTAATGATCGGAATGCTTAAGGAAAACGAGCGTTCAACTTTCAGTGTGACGGCGCTTAAAGTGTTTCTAGAGAAGTGCAACTTGATGTCTGAAATTTAACCAGAAAATAACAGCGTAAGCAAGGAACTTTTTTCACGTCTGAGATGTGGAGGACTAAATTGCAATATGGCCGGGCGCGCTGCGTAGATGCCTCTGAGGATTTCAGTGTGGGTAATACGAAAAACTAGGCGAAGTGGATAATATAAACCTTGATGGCCGGGAGAATTTATTCGGGTAAAGTTACAGTTCAGAGGCGAATAATTAAGTGGACATCATATATATTGCCAGCAGCTCGTTAGATTTGGACGACGCTGCATACGGCCACCAAGTGGAGAAGGTCAATGGGCGCGATCTTCTCGGGCCACTTCAGTTAGTCGTGCCCTGGTAAAAATAGAAAGATAAATACATGAATTTCATATCAACGGAATTATTCCGTTATTGTGATCGCTGTAGACAGATGGTTATAAAGTTACGTTATAGTTCGTTATAAGTTAATAGTTATAGTTATACAGTTAAGGTTCAAGGTAAGTTATAGTTATACAGTTAAGGTTCAAGGTAAGTTTTCGTTATACCGTTAAGGTTCAAGGTAAATTATAGTTATAGTTATACCGCTAAGGTTCAAGGTAAGTTATAGTTATAGTTATACCGTTAAGCTCCAAGGTAAGTTATAGTTCACCGGGTAAATTTACGGGAGCGGATCTTATAGAAGCTCAATGGCAGCTAAATCACTGGTAGACGTGCGCCAAGTCTACGTGAACCAACCTCAGCTGCCATCAAGTAGGGAGTTCCGTTGACGACGCAGAGGAGACGGGAAGACTCCCGTCCAGGCACGGATTCCCACACTCATAGGTGCCGAGAAGATGAAGGCGGGGCAGCGCAGTGCGGGGAGGAGTGCTTTAGCCCTCATATTTTCCCCCATGGAGTTAAGACGAATTCTGACGAACCAAGCTTACGCTCATCGTAGCCAAAGGAGAGCGGTCGGAAATGGCCCGGGGAAACGCGTTGAAGTAACGATGAAAGTAGAGGCTACGAGTTAGGCACGAGGCAGCTGCTCGGTGAAAGGTGTTCTGCTGGTAAGGCTTGCGAAAGATTAGAGAACGGTTACTTCTACCAGCAGTAATCACAGCCGAAGTAAACAGGATAATTCACGTGACTAGAGCAGCTTACCAGTGAATGTGATCTTCCTTTAAATTAAATATTTTTTTGTTTTCTTTAGGTAAGGCGCCCGGCCATGAATGGGTGGGCAGCTGAAATCCCCTATGGGTTATTGGCTGCCAGTGCTAGCGGAGTGTGCGTGGCTCTGTAGATAATGTTTTCAAAGAACAACTGGGGCTCTTATAAGATGAAAATAATGTGAGTGGCAATTAAAGCGGTTTTTATGATGGCTGTTGCTATGTTTCTGTGGGGTTTTTGTCACCGCCCACGAGTCACGTGGGCGGTCCGGTTGTCGTACCCTGCGGCAGTTGTCGTACCCTGCCGCAACCACCTCGGGTGGCTCAGTGGCTGATGCGCTGCCTCGGCAGTCTGAGTATGGCAGTGGTTGAGTGGAGGCGCGCATGCTTTCGTCCTTCATTCGTGTTATCTTCGCTGCGGTCGGTACCTGTGTAAGGCCGGCAAGTGCCTTGCTTCCGTTCTTTTGGGAGAACAGGAAGGTGAAACAGCTGAGGCAGCTGTTTTGCGGTTGCTGTTAACGTAAAGGCACGCAGCAACGGTAAGGTAAGCCAAGCCAACAGTTTCTATAATGGTGATTGTGACAAAATTTGAACAGCGTTTATATAGTGCGCGTTTGCTGAAATGATGTGATTTTTGTATTTTTTGAACTCTGAGACCTACGGCGCGATATAGTGCGAATTACTGAAGCGCTAGCAAATCCATGCTAATACTACTACTACTACTACATTTATGCCCAAGAACTGAAGGTCACAACACACGTATAAATACCATATCCTTCTTTTGAATTTACTAAATTGAATACAGTATCGAATTCATTAAGAAAAAATATGCACTTTGAATATATATGATTTTATTCTCTTGTCATATGAACATTATCGCATAAACATCATAATAAATGATCACATAATAGAAATTTTAGTGCAATTGTGAAATGATGCAATATTTGAATTTTCTACAACTTCAGCAAGAACATACAGTCAGCTGGCTGAGTGAGTGCAGTGCCTGTATGAGCACTTCGTGTAGGCCGCCTGAATAACACACATAACTAAGCAAGTAAGCGCGCCTGGTGTGTACGAACGATGTATACGACATTATTCATATGATAGATTGATGGGATCGTGTAAGTTTTCATTGCGGTGAATATTGACTTGATTGCTGCGAAGTTTTCTTCCTTTTTATTCCATGCTGTTGCAAATTTTGATTTCATGTTTGGTTCTAATTTTTCATGCTGTTTCTTTTCATCTTTTTTCTTTTAACCTTTTTCGTTTTTGACTTATTTTCTTCTTCGACAAATTTCTCTATTGCTTTTTCTTCTCGGACGTATTTTTAGACTTTTTTCCTTTTTCCATTTTTTTGACGTATTGTTTTGATGAATGTTGTATTTTTCTACTATCCGTTTTTTCGAAGCATCTTTTCAACCCAATTTTTTTGCCCACATTTTTTTCTGACTGACTTCCATTTCAACGTATTGTACCTCATTCCAAATTTAAGGTTTAAAATGAATATTTAGAAGTAAATTTTTTTTTCCAAAACTGAATCAGTTCTTAGAACTTCGTTGAAATTCATGCTCGAGCAAACTTGCAACCCTTTTCAAGTAAATTTCGTTACAAATATTAGAGTTTGGTCAACAAAAAACTAAATTACTGGCACTCAAGACCACTAACTCATTGTAATGCTGAATCCACTCCAGCGTGAAGTGACCAAAACACCAACTGGCATTTTATGTTTTATGGCTGGTTTTTCTTTTAGCGTTGATACCAACTACAAAAAAACATAATGATCGAGAAGGTGTTTTCGATCACGCTAACGAGAGGACAATGAAAACACAGTAGGGAACTCAGCTTTGTATCAGGGATTTATTCGAAGGAGCATTGAGGTTCGCTGTGACTGGTTTCTGCAGATCTTGGCTGAAGATACTTCGCAAACCGTGGAGGCAACGGCTCTGGCAAGTTGACGATGTCGAAGGTGTATTGTGTGTTTAGGTATTCAGTTACTGAGGGCAATTCAAAAGGCACGAGAATCGGTGCGATTTAAGGTGTAGGCTTAAGCCTGCGGGATTTTGAGCAGGTGAGTGTGTCCCGCCGTCCAACCAAACGGCGCAACTTCTAGAATTAACTAGCTCCAAAGGACATACTCTTGCCAACTGGCCTTAAGAAGGTCAGGGAACACTGCAAGTAAACGCTTTTATAACAAAGGGAACAAAAAAATAGGAGGCTCACCTGAAGAGCTTTCGAAGAAAATGTTTCAGGCAAAACCTTCTTCAATATAGCCGGCTGTTTTAGGGCAAAATGCCCCCGGAAGCAGGGGTCGGAACTGGTCAGGCAGAACGCGCATAAGCTCATGCGCTCACGACCGAGTCTGGTAGAGATCTGACGTGGAGAGCCAGGTGCAGCTCCCACGTCATCTTGCGCAAATCCGTCGATAGGGTTTCGGATTCGACAAGAAGATAAGATGAACAAATTATTTATGTTCACGATGTTAGTCGCCAGGAAAAGTGAAGCGCTCCCGCCATTGCCCCGCTTTGTCATAAATTAGCAGCGTTTTACTATTAAGGCTTATTTTTTAGGTAACAAAGCCTTAGTCCCTTATTATGCAAGATGTTGGGTAACTTGCAAGACTTTAGTAACGATCAATGGCTGGATTTGCGACACAATCCCGGCAAAGAAAAGAAACGGAGTTTTCTGAAGAAACTTCCGTTACACAAACATTTACATATTAAAGTTGCCTTCCAGCTAAAGCATGGTAAGGACCTTTATACATTTTATGCGCATTTAAAGTTTAATGTTAGATAATTAGGAAAGTAAATTATAAATGACCTTTCTTGATCAAGTATGCCAGCTTACTACGTTGCCGGCTCGCTGCCTGCCTTTTAGGCCGGGCAGCAGACGCAGCTTCGGGTTCCTCGGACTGAGCCGAGGAGTCCGACTCAGAAGAGAAAGAAGAAGAAGAATAATGCTGACCTCTAGGGCGCTCAAGAGAAACAGAGCTACCCGCATGAGAAAAAGAACTCTCGGGAGGCTCGAGACGAGGATGGAACTCCTCATTCGAACTCCCGTCTGCACTTTCCCACCCCTCCTCTGAAGCAGTAGTAGAAATAGACAATTCCAGAGGGTATAGCAGAGAAATTTTAACGTCAGTTTCAGAGTTGTCAGCTTTAACTCTTCTAACAACACGGACCTTGCCATCGCGTCCAGGCAGCAGAGCGATGATACGAACTAAGGTCCAAAAAGGTCTAGCTCTTACAGGATGCCTAAGTAGGACAACCTGACCCACAGATAAAAACTTATTATTAAGAGGGACAGTTTTAAGCGGATAAGGACCGCGCAAAGAAAGAAGATATTGAGTGTACCAGAGCTCCCGGAACTTGGCAACCATCACGTCGCGCCGCTCTAGGGCTGAGAGCAAATGCTCCCGGCGCTCACCGTCTTCGGTCTCCAAGTCCGGAACCTCATCAGAAAGGATTAAAGAATTAGAGGTAGGGTACAGTTGAAGGAATTGTATAGGCATGATAGGCAAGATCGTGTCCCCCGTCTCAGTGTAAGAAAGAGGACGCCGATTGAGATTAAGGGTGATATCGGAAATGGCAGTGAGGAAGGTAGAATACGGATAGGTACTGCAACCAAAAAGTTTATACAAGCAATCCTTAGTGGATTTGAATAAACGCTCCCAGATCGCTCCAAATTGAGGACTATAAATCGGGATAGTCTTAAATTTAACGTTGAAGGTGCGAAAACGATCTTCATACAAAGAAGAAGTTAAAACTTCCGGCAGAAGATCAGGAGCCGCTAAGAAAGTCCTAGCGTTATCGGAATAGACAGTATTAGGGACGCCCTTTTCGTTTGTGAAACGAATAAAGGCGAAACAAAATTCTTCCAACGTCATGGAAGGAAGAAGCTCAATATGAATGGCTCGGGTCTGAAAACAAGTGAATAATTAAAGGTATACCTTTTGTTTATAACCAAGAGGATCTAATACCCAGAAATGGGCAGAAAAGTCCATTCCCGTTGTGGCGAAAGGTCTTACAAAGTTTACACGAGTGTCAATCAAAGCAGGAGGATCAGGATAGGAGAAGTGTTTAGCGTTCATCTTTTTGCAAATTGTGCACTTCGATAACACGCTACGAACAACACGCTTACAGCGCGGTATCAAATAACCGTCCAGTTTGAGCTTCTGCACGGTGGTGTCAATACCTTGATGGCTTAAACACTTATGCGTATGCAAGATTAACAGATTAGTCAAATGCGAAGAACTAGCCAACAGAATCGGATTTCTAGTATTGTAATCCAACTCTTCAGAGGCAACAATACGGCTACTAGATCTGACTAAACCGTGAGAGTCAAGAAAAGATTAAATGATCTAACTAGCAGAGGCGGACGAGGAATTTTGTTTGTCAAGGCCTCAATCTCGTCTGCGAAATGCGTTTTTTGCATAGTAGAAATAAGATAGAGAAAGGCTCGCATTTTAGCCTCACCCCCATCTGCACGTCTAAAGATAGCGACAGCTCTACATACTTTCTCCATCGTACCCAATAGTTTGGGATAGGAGGAAAATCGTTCAAGCTCCACAATCGAAGCTTGACGTGGGGGATTAATATTAACTGCAATACATGCATCTGAAACAAATTGGTGCGGAATACAACCCAAGTGTCCCTTGGGCCATTTATCCTTACTTTCTCTTATCCAAGAAGGACCTTCTAACCATAACATTTTACTTTGTAAAAACTTAGAAGCTTTAACACCACGTGTCAGCATGTCTGCCACGTTAAACATAGTAGGAACATACTCATAGCTGAACGAAGCCGAAGTTTTACATTCTAATGTTTTACGCATGTCTTCTACGTCTTTTAGTCTATTGCTTACAAATACATTTTTGCGGGGAGGTTTGCCGCTCAACAACCAAGCTAAGGTGACTTGGGAGTCCGTTAACATAATTACGTTCGAGACCTTATAAGGGAAATTAACGTCACACATCAGAGATACAAGACATTGATAGGCAAGAAATACGGCCAAAAGTTCAAGAGAAGGAAGAGTTCTTTGGCGAGGAGGCGAAACCTTAACTTTAGAGAACAGAAGCGTACTGCTTTCCTCTTGGACACCATAAATACAGGTACCAAAGGCGCTAGCACTAGCGTCACAAAACACTACAAGTTTAACATTTTGGTTTCTTCCAAATTCATTCTAGGGAACTCGAAATTACTCAACTCGGAAAACTCCTGACAATAATCACGCCATTCCTTACGTAACTCGTCTGGAACATCTTGATTCCATCCTAGTCTCAAAGGCGTTAACTTTCGTAAAATGAGCTTACCTCTTACCGACACTGGAAGCAAAATCCCCAATGGGTCATACAATGACGCAACTTCAGACAGTATGCTCTGGCGCGTTTTACAGGAAGAATCCAGACTTTTCACGGACAGAGAAAGAAGATCAGAAGAAGAATTATAATTATACCCCAGCACTCTGGAGTGCACTTCGGCACTCTACAAAGAGCAGGGTCAATTTGCGAAAGAAGCTCAGAGTTATTGGATTGCCATTTGCGCAACGGAAACCCACTCTCCTCGAAGGCTCGGTTAGCGCATTGAAAAGTGCTAAGCGCAAGCTCAGGACTATTAGTGGTAAAGACTAAGTTATCGACGTACAGCTTATTGGCCATAACGTCTCTAATTTCTAAGTCAGTTAAAGTGTCAGCATGAAGTTTAAGAAGATAGTTAAGAATATAGGGAGATGCAACAAACCCGAACAGCAGAGTCGTGTATCGGAAGTACTGAAATTTACCGTCCTTGTAAAGGACGAAGCTAAATAGATTGCGGTCAAATTCACAGGCTAATTTCACCTAAAGGAAAGCTTTAAAAATGTCAGAAAGTATGACTATGGAGTTAGCACGAAAATACACCAAGAGACCCAACAAATTGTTCACAAGATTTTGACCTACATACGAGGTTTCGTTCAGACTTTGTAACTTTCCTATTTTCAGAGAGCAGTTAAAGACAGGGCGAATTTTAGAAGTTTCGACATGCTCACGCACGACAGGTTGGTGAGGAATCCATTTGTGCACTCGCACGTCCAAGGATTTGAAAGGCAAAGGTTCTATTATTCCTAATTCGAGTTGCTCAAGGAAAACATCATTATACTCCTTCTCAGTCTCCCTACGAGCATTATCAACTGCAACTTTACGTGCAAGGAACTTCGCAAGCCCGATATTATGGGGAACTTTAGCTAATAAATTTCGATTCCATGGTAACATGATAGAATACCTGCCTTCCGCATAAGTGACACTACTTTTGAAATCCTCTAATTCTTTGTCATACTCTTCCTCTTTCGAGGGCACCCCTATAAGCTCCAAGTCCAATAGTTTATCAAGACCTGCTTGTACATCACATTGCTCGGTAACGTCCAACACGGAAGAACACACTTTAGGAGTATCAAAAAAGGTCTTCAGAGTACCTCGGGAACGGTTTAGGTTTAGTTTACATTTAGACTCTTTCTTTTAGATTTCAGTTTAGTTGAGAAAGCAGAAAAAGAAGAAGAAGAAATTTTACTCAAATGAGTGTTAGCAACCTTGACAACAGAAGTTGATGAGCAACTGTTTATTTTCGCGGTTTCAGAGGCAACAACAGGAGAAAGAGAGGACTTATAACACTTAAAGTCCCCGAAAGGTAGAAACCCATTGGAAACACGCATGACCTTATAGTCGGCTACGCGTTGTAATTCAAGGACTTTAAATGCTTGAAGAGCATCGACACCTAAAATGCCGTTAACTTGAATATTATCCTCAACTATTTCCGGAAAGGAAGTGGATAGAGGAAACTTAGTTTTAAACTGAGCAATTTTAGCTTGCAGACCCTTAATCCCCATTTGAAGGTTTAAGTTCTGCATAGCAAAGACATCAAGCTCGTACTTCTCACTGTCAGGAAGCACGAGTTCAATGTTAATTTGCTTACCCCTTAACGGGACAGAAGCTCCTACAGTGTTAACAGTAAGTTTCTGTAAATCAACTGTAGCACAATCAGGGATAACAGTAGCTAAGTCGATTAGCGACTTCTGACTACCTGTATCGATCAAAAAATTAATTCTCTTAACTACCCCGCAATACTTAGTAGAAAGCGCTACAATAGGGCTCATCCGAAGACGCGCCTTTAACCGTCATGAGGAGGCGGTAGCAAGGGTAGAAAATGCTACAAATTCAGGACACATAGGACTAACGTGGTTGTTAGCCTTGCATAAAGAACAAGAAAATGGGAGACCCTTAATTTTTGCAGGGCACTCGGAAATTACATGTTTGCCACTCAGACAAACTGTGCATAATTGTAACTCACCTACTCGTTTCACGCGCTTTGCATGCGTATCAAATTTCTTACAAGAAAAGGACGAGTGGCCAGTTAAATTACAAAAACGACAAACCTTAACACTGGGCAACTTATCGAGCACAGGAGAACGTTTAGTTTTATCCCTAACTTCAGCTCGGGTAATTCCCCCCACCCTCTCATTTCGGAAGGGAAGAGATGGTTTAGGTTTATGATAATTTTTAGTTTCAAGAAGAGAAAGCACTTGATGTGCATTCTCAAACCTTTCTAAAGAAAAGAAACTCGCTTTAAAATAGCGAAGGAGTTCCAAGAGAAAGAAGTCAGGGAGTTTAGTTTTAATGATAGAAGAAAATAGTAGGTTGCCAGACTTCTCGCTACAGAAGTCTAACCCCAACTTAGATAGCTCGAGTAGCCGAAACTTGACCTTAGAAAGAAAGTTCCCTATTTCGGCCAAGCTTTGGACACTAGAACAGCTGATTAACTCATCAAGAGCCATAGAAATAAGTTTATCAGCATTGAGAAAATCTTGCTTGAGTAAAGCCCAAGCAGATCTGAAACTAGACTCTTCATTAGGAAGACCTTCAACAAGACTGAGAGCCCTCCCTTGAAGCTGATTTTTGAGAAAGATAAATTTTTGCCCCTCACTCATACTAGGATAAGCTTGAAGGGCATTAAGAAAAGACTCTTGAAAATGAAGGAAAGCAAAGGGACAGCCCTCATTGTCGCTAAACTTCTTTAACGTCAACTGAGGGGCTCTAAAGATATTCAAAGGAACATCAGAAACTGAAGCCTTAGAAGGCTCAGAAGTAGGAGCGGTATCACTCAAGTTTGACACCTGGGAAGTAGAAATAGAATTTTTAATTTCAGACAAAAGCTCTATCACCTGCACCTCATACTCGGCTCGCCTAGTCAGCTCCTCATCAGCCACCTCATCAACATCAGAAGGTATTGTAGAGGACAGCTGTCTATAGGCCTGTAAAAGGCCACTCAACTGAGGAACGGCTTCCAGACGGAAAGATAGGTCACAACCAGGAGACAGAACTTTCTTCCGAATAGCAGTTATACTACACTTCAAACCCCGCAATTTTATGCCTAGGGCTGCAGCATTATTATTGTCACACCTTATTATAAGAAATTCAATTATCAGGCTTATCAGGAAAACTTTTATCTAACATATAGGTCTACACTCATCAAGTGGACAGATTACATCCCTTTAGAAAACATAGAAAAATACTAATAATACAGAAAAATACACAAAAATTCAATTACCCCACCAAGCACATTCAAGTTTCACAACATTTTTTTTTGTTTACATTTATACTTTACACCAATTTCAGAAATTAGCCTTGAATATCTTTAGGCTTTAAACTTACTCAAATTAATGAGAGTGAACCTAAAAAGTTTAGACAAGGTAAACAAAGGCTAGCACCTTTAAATGTAAGGCCAGCAACAACTACCCTGCCTAAAAAATACAACAAAGGTATCACTCAAAGCAACTTAAAACTAGTGAGATCCCACCGCCGAACCCCGGCTATCCGGACAGCACAGCATTAGCATAATTTAATGAAAAACCTTTTTTTTTTATAATGAGGAAGATTTATTAAAAAAGGAAATGAAAATTTGCAAGAAGAAGAGAAAAAAATAGGTACCAGGATTTTATCCTGTCGAACTCCAGCCAAGCTCTAACGTCGAAGCACGGATAAAGCCGGCTGAATAGACGTTTTAATTAAAACTGCTTTTAGCAGCGTTAAGAGATTTTATATTTTTAAGTGAAGAAGTGATTTTAACTTAAAAAGAAGATGAAAATTTTCTTCGAAAAAAGAAATATGTCCCGCCGTCCGACCAAACGGCGCAACTTCTAGAATTAACTAGCTCCAAAGGACATACTCTTGCCAACTGGCCTTAAGAAGGTCAGGGAACACTGCAAAGTAAACTTGTCATAAAAGTAAACGCTTTTATGACAAAGGGAACAAAAAAATAGGAGGCTCACCTGAAGAGCTTTCGAAGAAAATGTTTCAGGCAAAACCTTCTTCAATATAGCCGGCTGTCTTAGGGCAAAATGCCCCCGGAAGCAGGGGTCGGAACCGGTCAGGCAGAATGCGCATAAGCTCATGCGCTCACGACCGAGTCTGGTAGAGATCTGACGTGGCGAGCCAGGCGCAGCTCCCACGTCATCTTGCGCAAATCCGTCGATAGGGGTTCGGATTCGACAAGAAGATAAGATGAACAAATTATTTATGTTCACGATGTTAGTCGCCAGGAAAAGTGAAGCACTCCCACCATTGCCCCGCTTTGTCATAAATTAGCAGCGTTTTACTATTAAGGCTTATTTTTTAGGTAACAAAGCCTTAGTCCCTTATTATGCAAGATGTTGGGTAACTTGCAGGACTTAAGTAACGAGCAATGGCTGGATTTGCGACAAGTGATATCAATTTGTGCCGAGACTGATGACGATACTAGATCTTTAATTGGGTAGTAATTAAAAGATCAAGGCACGCTGAATTTAGCATATGAGGGCTAATTAACTGGTGTCTGTGATTGAAGGCAGTTTACGATTAGGCCAGTAATTAGATGATATACAAGGCTAGCCCAGGGATTGATGTTTGTGGTGTTGGTGACGTCGGGAATCTGGAAATATTCAAGGACGCTGAATGACAATATTCCGGAAGGACACACCAAGAAAACCCACAAACAACTGTTCCCAGCAGCTCTAAATTCCCATCACGGAAAAACCCTTAGTTATTTCCAAATGATTTCCACCACGTTTTTATTTCTTTTTTTAAGCTCAATGATAGGATAAGGACAGATTAAACATGCTAGCAATATCCCTCTACTATGCTCTCGATTTCAATATAAGCCGGACATGAGCAAGAAATTAATTGTGTAAAAATCGTAAATGGTTAGACATATTATTAGAAACAACATGCAATTTCTGTACGCGATCAGGCGTAATAATTTTTAGCCAACGATCATCAATATGAATCCTGGTAAATTTTATAATGCATCCCTGTGACGCTACAACCAATGTTTCTGGCACAAAAAGTCTCAACTATTTCACGAAACCCCCAGGCAGCAACACACTGTCACTGTGCTGACTATACATGTAAATATTGACACTGCACAAGTGTGCTGAATGTAAAATGGAAACGTAACACACACTAAACACGGCTACGCCATTAACTAGAACAACTTAGAAATGCTAAACATCACTGGTAAAATGCACTTAGGAGCTACTATGAAGCACGTAATACTTTTAAATAAGATCTGAGTTAAAACACTTAATTTCCACTTACGCGACGAGCTCTGCACCACACCAGATCACAATGCAAAATGACGCCAAGGAAATGGCGTGCGTTAGGATGTTGCCACAACGCCTAGCTTAAACTCGAACGACTGTTGAGATTATTCTCTTTTTGTGATTTACGCAAAAACATTTAAGAATAATAATTATAAGTAGAAAATTATTAGTAATAATTTAAAGTAAGATAGTTAATGCCAATAACTATGTTATTCAAATGTTAATGAGAAATATAATGAAATGAGACATTTTTGTAGCGACTGCTACAGACATGACTGGCACTCAGATATACAACACAATACGAATGCAGAATTCCCTTGAGCTCCATGCTTCTGAAATAACGAACTGGCATAACTCACATAGCCTAGCTCATAGATATGAAATTAATACTGTATTTTCATTACTCCAATGCAGCATACCTGTTAGGATCTGGCCGCGGGGTATAGCCAGTCCTAACAGACCTCGACAAGCGTCTGGGAGAAAACCGTGAGAAGGATAATCAGGCTCTTTGGACTCAGCTTTTGAGGTATGTATTGGAAGGAAGCCGGAGAGGACCGCCGAGTCTTGAACCACCGATGAACTTGGCTAGAAGAGGGTTTGCAGTCCGGGCAGTCGGGAGGCTCCTGGAGAAGTGCTGGAGTCGACCGTGTGTGTGTGTGTGGTTTGCAAATGATTTTAAGAGCCCAGCATATAGACTTTGAGGAAACCGTGACGTTGTGAGTGATCGATTTTTATTGAATGGAGGCCAGGCAGGGCGGCTCAAGTTGAGGCAATTCTTAGGTGAGTTAAGTAGCATTAAAGCCCATGCCAGCGAGACAAAATGAGGCCCAAGGCCAGGTAAATTCTGATTAAGTCACGTCCAGTTAAGGTCGGGCCAGTTTCAGTTGGGGCCGGTTGAGATAAAACCCAATACTAGTCCAACAAAAGGGAAATCCCACTAAGGAAATGCCTGGGGAGTTGAAAGGCCAATTCAGTTAAGTTGAGGCAAGCAAGGCCCAAGGGGAGGCTGTTGCGAGTGGTGTGTGGCGATGACGTTGAAGTCCTGCAAAGAGTCCAATAGCTGGATGAACAGTCCAAAGAGGCATCAAGGAAATTTCCACCACTGACAGTCCCACATCATTGTAATTAATAAAACTCCCACACAGCAGAATTCGAGAAATCCTACAGATTTGACTCTAGTTAATTTCATTTTTTCTCTTTCTCGTCAAGCTCAAAAGTAGAGAGATAGGACAGAATCAATTAAGAAACTCTTATACAGCTGCTCTGGCTTGAAATACAAGGCATAAAATTTAAGAATTTTTAGTAATACTTTTAGTGATTATCTAAGAGCAAAATCGGGGATCAAATCCCTGGAACCATGGAAAAACACAGGACTTAACAAGACATGGTTCATGAAGCAGAAGAAAAGAATTACAGCAATTAAGAATTTCATAGAAAGAGAATTAATGCTTCTTCAAGTACTCTAGAGCGTCTCTATGACTGTACAAGAAATAACAGAGAAAAATTCCAAGGTTTCATTGATATAAATCCTACTAAAATTCACTGATAAATGTCATTGGCAATACTAAAAATTATGGAATAATCTCCACAATAAAAGAAATAAACACTAAACGTTTTGCTTGCACAGAAAGGAAATATGCGCAAGATGAAAACATGAAAATCAGTGCGGCGATTTAAACCGGCGGCTCTACACGTCGGCATACGCCAAGCCGCCGGCATAATTTGTGCGCACTCACGAAAGGCAAATGGTAGTGGGTATTTTTGTCACAAGAATGAACAGAATGGAATTAAATTTTTATTCAAATGATGTGAATTGAAATAAGTGCGATTAAACGCAAGGTTCAAGGCGTATGAACTATAAAAATTGAAACTCAAAACTTTAGCAAGCATCGACCTGAATAATCTTCGTAATTTATAAACATACGAGATTATTAAGAGCCATTTTTAATTATTATTTCACGTTGGAACATATCTAAGAAAAACTACTGCAAGTATGTTTGTAAAAAGAAAATACTATTATAACACATGCTTATAGTGCAGTTATAGTCCGGAGTAGTGACAGGGGACGGCAGTGTATGCTCCGCCCTTTGGAACACAAAGACACACTATCAACAAAGAACGCCGGCAATTTAGCCGCGTTCGTTCACGAGTCAGTTTATGAATAATTCTCGATATGATACAGACAACCGCAATATATTACTTGCAGTAATGAAGAAAAGCAAGGACGTTAGCTGAATATCTAGTATGAAGTCTCAACACGTGAATTTGGAAATGACACGCAATATTCACTCTATATCGCCGAGTGAGCACTCTAGACAACACATGCTAGTCTAAGAATCTTACGCTACTTTAGAGTTTATCCCTACTCCCGACACTGAGCAGATCTTTACGTTTAAACACAGTACACGCGAAAAACACATAACACAATATACTTTACCCGGTTTCTTTTCTATTCTAACCCTAAATTTCACTTGCACTTACGAGATGATGTTCGCACGCTAACAAGCCACAAGACAGAGTGAGTAACGCTCAGTTCAAGTGACGCGCTTGGATGTTGCCAAATCGGGCTGCTTTAAACTCGAAATGTCGGTTGATTATTTGATCTCTCAAGTATTTACACACAAACTTCAATGATTACGAATTAGAAGTAGAAAATAATTAATAATAAATTAGAGTAAGATTTTAATGCTAATAATTAATTTATTTAAGTGTGAAAGGGAAAATTTTTAATTCTTACGCTTGTGTAGCGATTGCTACATTACCCCCCAAGGCGCAGACCGAAAGGTCCACCCGCTGCAATCATTTGTAGCGGGAAGGAGTTTTGACAACGCGACCGTGCCGGGTTTGGCGGTCAGAAAATCTTACTACGCGGGGAAGTTTCACCAATCGGGTCTGCAAATGTAGATCGGCAAGAGTTCTAGGAACACGAGTTACTGCAGCGAGCTCGTCTGGTCTATCCAGGCTTGTCGCTGTTTCAGTAAGAGGGCTAGAATTAGAATCTACGACAGGCTTAGAGATAGGGTTTGAATGTACAGGCACATAGAAAGGATTACACTCAAGTTGACTAGGCAACAAGGCAGCCAACTGGGGAAGCTGAGATGGTAGATATGATCGAGTCTCAGTGGAAAGAGAATTCTGTGGAGAGAATGATGAGTTAGAAGTTACACTATGATCGGAAGTGTACGCGACTTTTAATCGATCAATGCTCACAGGGACGCGTGAACCAGATCGTTCAAGGATGAAGTATTTGGGCGTGCGTTTGAGTATTTTGAATGGGCCATCATAAGGGCGCGTGAGTGTAGGTTTGATGGCGTCGTTTCGGACGTACACATGTGTGCAGTCTTGCAAGGCAGGATCCAGTTTGTCCTTAGTCTGAGGCATTCGCGGAGCCACATACTTGATCTGGCGCATGCAATCTTTGAGACAGGTTACATATGCGGAACGGTCAGCGGATGAAAATTCAGGCAAAGGTTTTGGGTCAACAATGTCGCCGGGGAGACGAAGTGTCTGACCATATAGCATTTCAGCCGCTGTGCATTGCTGATCCTGTCTATGTAAATTTCGGATGCTAAGTAGTACTACTGGAAGTCTGTCAGTCCAATCATTGCTGCAGTTTAGGCAACGTAATGCCGACTTTAAATCTCTGTGGACTCTCTCAATACGTCCATTTGACTGTGGATGATAAGCAGTAGAGTTTACGTTTTCACACCCTAAAGCAGTGCTAAGCTCACTCCAGAATTTGGAGGTAAATTGTGATCCCCGGTCATGTGTGACACTTAAGGGAACACCAAATCTAGAGATCCAGTTGGACATGAAAGCGCGCGCTACAGTCTCGGTTTGGGTATCAGGAAGAGGGACAGCCTCAACCCAACGTGTGAACCTATCAATGATGGTCAACAAATAAGAATGACCGCGCGATAAAGGCAAAGGACCCACCAAATCTAGGTGTACAGAGTCGAACTTGTGACCTGTGAATGCAACACTCTGCAGCGCTGCACGATTGTGTTTCACCACTTTACTACTCTGACATGCATGGCAATTTTGCACAATTTGCTTGACCTCCTTACGCATCGCTGGCCAGACGAAACGATCAGAAATCAAACGCAATGTACGGTTAATACCAGGATGAGAGAAGGAATGATAGTGGAGGACAGCTACTCTGCGGAGAGTCGCGGGAAGATACAAACGAAAAAGTCGCTCGGCATCACGGTACACGCCGTCAACCAAGGTCAATTTCAGAGAGGAAGTGTTAGAAGGTTTGAGAAGGTCCTGAAGTTCAGGATCCTCCTTCTGAGTCTTGGAAATATTGCCGAAAGTGATTTCACCACTGGTTTGGACAGTGTTGATGCGGGATAGACAATCAGCGACAGTATTGTCCAACCCTTTAATGAAGCGGATGTCAGTGGTAAATTGGCTAATATATGACAGGTGTCGAGCTTCTCTTTGCGAATGCCGCTCAGAAGGCATCTTGATCGCTGAGGTCAGAGGTTTGTGATCTGTGTAGATCACAAACTCCCTCGCCTCTAGAGCATAGCGAAAGTGTCTCACAGACAGGTAGATAGCAAGAAGTTCCCTACCGAACGCGCTATAAGCACGCTCAGTGGGCGACAGCTTTTTTGAAAAGAAAGCAAGAGGAGAGGTATGAGTGCCTACTTGTTGTTGCAACACAGCACCTACGGCGGTACTGGATGCATCAACAACGAGACTAAAATCAGCATTAGCAATAGGGTAGGATAATTCAGTCGCGGAAGCTAACTTGTGCTTAATTGTCTCAAAAGCTTTGCGCGCTTCTTCTGTCCATTTTACCTCAATAGATTTGCCTTTTCGTTTCGGTTCGAGCAAGTCAGACAAGGGGGCTAGAGTTTGAGCACAGTTGCGTATGAAACGATGATAGAAATTAACAGAACCTAGGAACCTTCTTAGTTCCTTCTGGGTCTGTGGAAGAGGAAAGTTTTTGATCACCTCTACTTTGGAAGGCAAAGGTTTTAGACCTAGGCTAGAGATTTCATGACCTAAGTAAATCAGTGATGGCTTTCCGAGCTCACATTTTGCAGGGTTCACGAGGAGTCCATTGTCGGACAGTCTTTGAAAGACGACCCTAAGATGGTCTTTGTGCAACTCCGGGGTTGTGGATGCCACTAGGATGTCGTCTAGATAGACATAGGCGAAAGTGAGATCAGAGAAAATTTCAGCCATGTGCCTTTGGAACGTCTGAGGAGCGTTCCTCAAGCCGCATGGCATTTTAAGGAATTCAAAGAGACCAAACGGAGTGATTACCGCGGTCTTAGCAATAGCGCTCTCATCAAGTGGAATTTGATGAAAGGCGTGCTGAAGGTCTATCTTTGAGAAAATTTGAGCTCCCTCTAAATTTGCGCTGAAATCATGCAAGTAAGGAATAGGGTAGCGATCAGGTAAAGTAACGGCATTCAACCTGCGGAAATCCCCGCACGGTCTGAATTCACCGTTAGCCTTGGGTACTAGCAAAAGAGGGCTAGCCCAAGGACTTTTGGAACTGCGGATAATGCCATTTTCTTGCATGCGCGCAAATTCTTTCTTAGCTAACGCCAATCGATCAGGCGGTAGTCGCCTTGCTCGGGAATAGACTGGCGGTCCCGTCGTCTCTATGAAGTGCTTTGTGCATGTCTGCATGTTCTTAGAAGCTAAATTAGGGTTTGTTAATGCAGGAAAATTTTTGAGTACCTGCTCGAAAATGCACTCCTCCTTGAAAGCTAGGGAGAATGAATGCAAACCATTAGCTCTAGTTATGCTGCAAGCGGGAATTGAGATCTGTGTCTCCTCGTCCCTAATTCTACGGTTTTTAACATCTACAAGTATGCCAAACTTCGCTAAGAAATCCGCGCCAATTATGGGCTCTTGGACTTCCGCAATCAGGAAAGTGAAGAGAAAGTTTCGCCTCAATCCCAGACTGCACTCTAATACTCTTTCACCGTAACAAGGAATTGGCGTGCCGTTTGCGGCGCGTAATGTCGCCAACAATGGTTGGTTTTTGTCTTTCACCGTGGCTGGGATAATTGACACACTGGAGCCAGTGTCTATTAAAAATCGGTATTTGGTTGTGGGATCTAGAATAGTTAGGAGGCGAGTAGTCTGGGAATGAGGCAACGCAGTACTCGCTACTATGCGTCGCTGTTCGCGTTTCCCGAAGTCATTTCGGTATAACGGGGACAAAAGCGGGACCCGCACTTCCGTGCTTGGTCACCATACTTTGTGTGATACCAGCATAAATTGCTACTAGCATCACGAGAGCGCGACCGAAAGCGACGGTCTTGATTTGACCTATCATAAGATCTACCTCTATCAAAGCGTTGAGGAGGAGGAAAAGGATGATAGTTTGAGGGATAGTCATAGGGATAGTCGTAGGCGTTTTGGTGGCTTTGGAATCTCCCTGGGCCTTGCTGAATGTGAGCTACGCTCTGACCACTCTGACCTAACTGGCAATTCTGTAAAGCTTGCTTTATCTCAGCGATGTCTTGCTGCATCTTATCTATTGTGGCTGAGGATTGATTCTGAGTATTTGCGGGGCTAAAATTCGCAGCAGCTGCATTCAGGGAAGCAACTTGCGGTGCTTGTGACAAATTAGTGTTGCGCATCACCGTCTCAGTGGACTCCGCGAGCTTTTCCAACGTTTGATCAGGGCCTGCTAGCGATAGAAATGGACGGACATTGTGAGGAAGCTTAGTCATGAAAACTTCCTTCAGAAATCCCTCAGCTACGGCAACACCCGTAGCGAGTTTGCGCAGCTCTTTGACTAGCGAAGTGGGAGAGAAAGAGACAGAGACAGATGGAATTGCTGAGGCGTCTACAAGGCTTCTGAATTTGTCCGCATCGGACATCTGAAGCCTTGCTAGAATTTTGCCTTTCAAGATTCCGTAAGGATTTAGAGCTGGAGGGTTTTCTAGCAATTGATCATTCAACAATTTGGTGGGAGCTGCGGACACAAGGGCGTAGAATTTGTCATGTTCATCCCTTATTTTGTGATATCTAAACATGGCTTCAACCTGTTGGAACCAGGTCTGAGCATCCCCTGGAATGAAGGGGGGGAGCCTAATGGGTTTTGTGGGGGCTCGATCTTCATTATCTGAATCAGTCATGCTAGCAGCTTTCTTTCAATTTGCGTAATCAACGCCTATGACTTGGAATTAAGTGGCAAGGGTTTGCGTTATTTCTTTATCTACACAATCATTCAAATTAAGTTGAAACAGAAGGAAGGAAATATGAAATTGGAAACGAGAAGAAAAATTTTATGCGGTATGCGGCAATTAGCGTAGGCACAAAAATAAAGCAGGTGAGAAAAATTATTTTTCTACCTACTCAATCGATCAAGAACGTTGAAGAAACGGAGTGAAAGAGAGAATGGAAACGCGAATTTTTACGGTAGTCAGAATAAACGTAAGCACGGAAATAGGAAAAAAATATTTTTCCTACCTACTGAGGCACATAAAACAAAAGGACAGTATAGCGCTGAAAAAAAATTTTGTTAGAGCTGCTCAGAGAATCACCATTAACACGGTAAATCTAAGAAATAAAAGGAAGGCAAGGAGTCAATGCTAGCTTTGCTTACCATAGGTACTTCTTCTCGGACGTATTTTTTAGACTTTTTTTCCTTTATTCAATTTTTTTGACGTATTGTTTTCATGAACATTGTATTTTTCTACCACCCGTTTTTTTCGAAGCATCTTTTCAACACAAATTTTTTTTCGCCGACATTTTTGGGTCTCTACGGCGGCCTACACGCAGTGCTCATACAGGCACTGCACTCACTCAGCCAGCTGACTGAGAAGAGGAGCTGTACAAAATTACTGAACTTGTATTGTAGACTTTTCTGCTTCTCTGTAAACTCAACCAATAACGAAGAAGAAACCTGTGGAAGAAGAATCTCTATAATAAGCTCCCAGGTCCAACGGTTCTCTTTGCTAGACCAGCGGCTTTAAGAGGGATAGACCATCCCTCACCTCGAAAAGAAGAAGAAGTTACCATAGGTACTGAGGTTATTCCCGCAACATTACTAAATATATCAGAAATCGATTGTGTACCGTTATCAAACATTCAATCAAATATTTGTGTGGAGAAAGTTGATAATTAAAAATACATGACAATGCCATAGCAGGTAAAAATTTTGTTATAGATCATAGACGGAGATATAATATTAGTACACACCATCAAGACACAAATAACACATCAATAGACAAATGCAATGACACAGCAATTTAGGTAAATAGTTCACTCACCTCTTGGATACCTTAACTTAATACTCAATTGAAGTACTGTGGTTAGCAAGAGTAGAGCGGAGATAGACGGGACTAAATAGAATAGAGTAGAATACAATTAGTACATCAGTTTAGAACTTAAGAAGTTAGATACCAACCACAGTAGGTAATTATATACACACTCGGTCAACATTTACGTGTTGTCGAACCCGAGGCCACAAGCAGACTGGCTTGAGAGTGTTGCTCTCTCGAGCGTTGCCAACTCTTGGTCTCTCTAACTAGAATTTACACTACTCGCTATATTACAAATTTCATCACAGAAAGGTCACTTCAAGGTTCAGCAAAACATCTGCGCGAGCTTTCCGGAATCCGGACGAGCGCCGGCGAATTGCGGTGATGAAGTATGTTGCTGTACCTAGTGTCATGTATGGTATGAGTGCTCTTGCCTGGAATGGAAGTGATCTTGAAAAGCTGGATGTGATACAAAATAAGGTAGGACGTGTAGCATTGGGTGCTCCGAAATGGACAGCTACAGAAGCCATTAGAGGTGACCTTGGGTGGAGCCTATTTTCAGAAAGAATGATGAAGGCAGTGCTGAATTATAAGGTGAGAATTGAAAGAATGCAGAATAGCAGATGGGTAAAGCGAATTTTTGAATGGAATCTGAGTGTAAGCTATTGGGAGAAAGTGTGTTGGGGGCATGCAAGGAAGCTTAGTATGCAAAAGATTATTCATGTTAGAATTGGGAGACCTGTGGATGACTGGAGTTTAATAAATCCTGGAGGTGTAGGGCCTGAGTGGGACTGCAAGAGGTGGAAGAAAGAGATTGAGAGCAAAACAAAAGAGTATGGATTGAATAAGTGGAGGCTTAGCATGGTGCGGAAGCCTACACTTGACTGGTATATGAAAAAAGAAGCACCTAAGTTTGAGATGTTCTATGATGGTAGTTTTGGAAGTCAACTCTTGTTTGCTGTGAGATGTAAGTCATTGAGTGTGAACAGACGTACATGGAGATGGAATGAGAATAATAACAGATTATGTCAGCAGTGTAATGGTGGAGTAGAGGAAACAATTGAGCATTTTGTGCTGGAATGTAGTAAGTATGAGCAAGAGAGAGAGAGTTTAATGAATGTGGTGTCTGAGCAGTATGGAGAGAATGAATGGAATGCCAGATGTGCTGAAGATGATTGCGGTATGAGCTGTCTTGCTGGATTGGATCAGGAGTGTAATGCGAGTATCACTGAGGCTATGAAAGTGTTTCTTGTGCGTGCCTGGAGTAAGAGACAGTGACTGGAATGAGCCAGTCTGGCAGAATGGGCTGTAATGACCCAATGTGCCGGGGGATGGTGTTTTGACACACTGGTTGTCCCGGTGATGCCTTCCAATGGAGGCTTGTGACAAGGATCGTAGATCCTGAGTAGTTTAGTGGACAAGTCTGGTACCAGGCGCTGAACTCTGTGTGAAAATTGTGGAGGGAATTGTAGGCCGTTACAAAGGCCCCGACACTGTCGGCCCTCAAGTTCAAGTTCAAGTTCAAGATGAAGGGTGGACATAAGAGTATGAAAGAACTTAAAAATTACAGACCAATTGCACTGGGTGACACCGTATGTAAGATCTTTTGTGGTATTTTGAATGAGAGAATGAAAAATTTAGTTGAGGAATTAGGAGTCCTGGGAGAAGAACAGAATGGTTTTAGGCAAGATTGACGGGGGGAGGATAATCTGTTTGTAGTGAGTGAAATAATTGAGCGAATGAAGAAGGATAACAAGATTGAAGAAGGTATATTTAGCATTCCTGGATATTGAAAAGGCGTATGACAGAGTGGATCGGGTTAGGCTGTTTGAAATTTTGAGAAAAGTTGGTTTTAGCAGAAAAATAGTGAACATTGTACAGAGTCTGAGAACACAAGTGCTATCTACAGGTTAGGAAATTTGGAAACAGGGCAAGTGAGGAGTGTTAGAGGAGTAAGACAGGGCTGTACTCTGTCCCCCCTGTTGTTTGGATTGTACACAGAAGAATTAGCAGTTCGACTGAGAGGGAGTGGTTTAGGACTGAAAGTTGGTAATGAGAGACTGAGCTGTTTGTTGTATGCTGATGATGTGGTTGTGGTTAGTGAATGTGGTCATGAACTACAAAGGATGCTTGACATTGTGAATGGATATAGTACAGATTTCAAGATGAACTTTGGTGCCAATAAAAGTAAGGTCATGGTTATAAATAGTAATGAGACTGATAGAGACAGACTGTGGAATATTGGAGAAATCAGAATAGGTAGAACAAAAGAATACAAATATCTAGGTTGTATGATGAGTGAAGATGGATGTACTAGAACTAAAGGTGAGAAAGTGGCTAAAGCAATGCAGTGGAGTGGACGGTTAGGTAGTGTGGCCAGATACAGAGCAAACAAGTACGAATGTGTGAGAGGAATGTGGAAGTATGTTGCTGTACCTAGTGTCATGTATGGTATGAGTGCTCTTGCCTGGAATGGAAGTGATCTTGAAAAGCTGGATGTGATACAAAATAAGGTAGGACGTGTAGCATTGGGTGCTCCGAAATGGACAGCTATAGAAGCCATTAGAGGTGACCTAGGGTGGAGCCTATTTTCAGAAAGAATGATGAAAGCTGTGCTGAATTATAAGGTGAGAATTGAAAGAATGCAGAATAGCAGGTGGGTAAGGCGAATTTTGAATGGAATCTGAGTGTAAGCTATTGGGAGAAAGTATGTTGGGGGCATGCAAGGAAACTCAGTATGCAAAAGATTATTCATGTTAGAATTGGGAGACCTGTGGATGACTGGAGTTTGATAAATGTAGGAGGTGTAGGGCCTGAGTGGGACTGCAAGAGGTGGAAGAAAGAGATTGAGAGACAAACAAAAGAGTATGGATTGAATAAGTGGAAGCTTAGCATGATGCGGAAGCCTACACTTAACTGGTATATGAAAAAGAAAGCACCTAAGTTTGAGCTGTTCTATGATGGTAGTTTTGGAAGTCAACTCTTGTTTGCTGTGAGATGCAAGTCATTGAGTGTGAACAGACGTACATGGAGATGGAATGAGAATAATAACAGATTATGTCAGCAGTGTAATAGTGGAGTAGAGGAAACAATTGAGCATTTTGTGCTGGAATGTAGTAAGTATGAGCAAGAGAGAGAGAGTTTTATGAATGTGGTGTCTGAGCAGTATGGAGAGAATGAGTGGAATGCCAGATGTGCTGAGGATGATTGCGGTATGAGCTGTCTTGCTGGATTGGATCAGGAGTGTAATGCGAGTATCACTGAGGCTATGAAAGTGTTTCTTGTGCGTGCCTGGAGTAAGAGACAGTGACTGGAATGAGCCAGTCTGGTAGAATGGGCTGTAATGACCCAATGTGCCGGGGGATGGTGTTTTGACACACTGGCTGTCCCGGTGATGCCTTCCAATGGAGGCTTGTGACAAGGATCGTAGATCCTGAGTAGTTTAGTGGACAAGTCTGGTACCAGGCGCTGAACTCTTGTTGTGAAAATTGTGGAGGGAATTGTAGGCCGTTACAAAGGCCCCGACACTGTCGGCCCTCAAGTTCAAGTTCAAGTTCAAGTTCAAGTTCGTGATCACTTGGTCTGATCTGACTTGTGATACTCATGTCATAATAGACAGATGAAAGTAGAAGGATGAATGAGCATGATGAATGAGGTACAAATGGAAAGAGAGTGAATAAGCAGCCTGTTGATGTGCCACATGAGGTTCAGGAGCCTGTAGTGGAACCAAAGGAAAGGAAGATAAATGAAAAGAGAGTAAATGAGTGACCTGTTGATATGCCACATGAGGTACACGAGCCTGTAGTGGAAGCGAATGAAAGGTAGATGAATGGAAAGAATAATCTGAGTAAAAGAATTGAATGAAAGAGCAGCATGAAAGGGTGAGTGAGACCTATGATTAAAATATGTGGGGATAGCGTTGTGAATGTTGTTAGGTTCATATGTATGAGTGACAGTAGCGGATGTACAAGCATGAGAGGGAAAGGAGTGGAGGAGATTTGTAGGCATGCTGCAAGGGTGATAGATGGAATGGATGAAGGAATGGTTGTACTGCAAGGAGGTGGCAATCGGTTGCTTGAATATGGGAGAGAATGTACGGTGAATGCAATTATGAAAGTTGTTGAAAGGGCACGGAAGAAGAGTGTTAAGAGTGGCGGTGACTAGCCTCCTAAGAAAGCCTGCTTGTGATGAGGAGTATGAAAGGGTACGGAAGGAGGTGAACAAGGAGGTGCATGAAAGGATTATGCGTACGAAAGCTGAGAGTGTGAGAAAGCATGAGCTGGGTTCCAGCTTCCTAGACATGGATAGTGTGATCCAGGATGGATGTTTTCTTGGAGATGGAGTCCATCTTGCTAAAGGTGAGATGAAACTCTCCAAGAAATATATCCGGCTGATCAGGGCTACTCATGTCATAATGGAAGGGGGTACTGGATGAATGATAATCAGTCAGAGCAAAAGTAAGGAATGTCTTGAATTGTCAAAAAGTGTTGTAAGGTTTGGAAGTATAAATATGCGTGGATGGAATGCAAAGAAGTTAAATGCCCTTGTAGTAAAATTTGAGAATAGAAAATTGGATTGTGTTGGTGTAGTAGAGACCCAAATGTGTGATAGTCAGTCTAACATATAAGGAGAATAAGTATCATATGATAAGAAAAGGGCGTATAAATTGGCAAAAAAGAGGTGGTGGAGTTGGTCTGATTGTAACTAAAGAATGCTCTAAATTGGAAATTAGAGGAACTTTCTGTTAGAAATAAATCTGAAAGTGAAGATCTGTTATGACTTAAGTGTGAAATCATGCATGCCAGAGAATGTATTGTTGTAATTGTATGTTATATGACAACTGATAGGATTTTAGCTCATGAAGAGAATGTAAAAAAGTATGAAATATTAACAAGGATTGTACGAGAACACTGAAGGTGCCCTATGATTGTGATGGGTGACATGAATGGCCATGTTGGTATGCTTGGTAAGCCGGTGAATGCAAATGGACAAAAATTTATAGATTTTTGTAATGAGAATGAACTTGAAAACCTGAATGTCACAATAGGAAATGGCTTGCATACATGGCAAAGCAGGGAATGAAAACTGCAATTGACTATATGATTGTGAATAGTAGAGCAAGAGAGTGTGTCAATGAAATGTTTGTAAATGAAGATGATTTTGATATTGATAGTGACCATAAAATGCTTGTGCTTGAATATAACTGGGGTAGAAAGGAGTCAATGCAGAATGTCAGTAGTGTGAAAGAAAGTTAGGAGATAAAAATGGCAACTGGGAAGAATTTAGGAATGAATTGAGTAGGTGTAACTGGAACAGGTGTGGAAATGTAAATGACCTAAATGGAGAGATTTCAAGAACCTTGTATGATGTGGCAGAGCAAAAGATTGGTAGAATGAAATATAGGAAAGGGACAAGAAATGCCAGGTGGTTTACAAGTGAGATAAAGGAAGAATAAATGAGAAGAAAGACTTTAACCCTCTGAGTACTACAGGGACATGTCAGTCCCGGCTCAAAAATGCCCTCGTTATCAAATACCAACAAAAATTTTGATGCTAGGGAGCTGTCGGGACTCTCGTGGAACATCAAGCTACCAAAATATCATACGTCTGGCAGGCATGAGCCCACTACTTGTTGACAGTTACGCTTAGAAAGCACGCGCTGCAGCTAGAGGATCATGGTGAATTTAGGTGATGCATTTTAGCTGTTTTCTTCAATATTACTGTAAATTCTGTGATAAAATGTTTATTTTTTGTTGCATAAACATCTATTCTACAGAATGATTAGAAGATACCATAGATACATTTGCAGTATATTCAAATATAGCAGTTTTACTGCATGGGACTGCAGTGACCCGTCAGTCCTTATTGATGGGGTGTCTCGACAAGCGCATCATGAGCATTACTCTATATTACTCAATAATATAATATACTTCATGCTCTTACAGTTGTATTTGTACACAAATATTATAATGATGAAACCGACATTGGAACAATTGATAAGAAATTCCGATAATATAGCCATAATATTTCCGGTAAAGTCCTGGCGGGACTCTATAAAGTCCCATTTCATAAAAAATTATAAATTTAACATTTTCACTTTGAAATTTTTTCCTTGCATTACTTGAATGAAAAAGTTACATTACACAAAGTTTGAACAGATTTAGACAACTATTTCTATATGCCGGACTCAAAGGGTTAAATAAGAAACAACGCAGTATGAGGAAAATGTATGAAAGAAATAGAATTACTGAGGATGAATGGCAGAGTGCATGGAATGAGTACAAGGACCAGTAGAAGAAAGTAAGGAGAATGATTAATGAGGCTAGAATTGAAGAGGAGAGACACCAAGTTGAAAATCTAAGAAAGAAAGGTCCAGATGGAATGAAAGATTGGTATAAGTCTATACAAGGTAATGATAGAGGTTGTGAAGTTCAAGTTGATGAAATAGTAGTCAATGGTTGCAGTGTGCAAGATAGGATGCAAATGGTGAAAGCAGTTGAAGAATACTGGGAGGACATTGGTGGAATGAATGAGCAGGTGACAGATGATGAACCCGTAAATTTTCTGATTGATGAACGTGAACTGCAAATGGGAGACAAAATCACTTGTGAAGAGATTGTATTTTTTTTTTTAAGATAGTGACAAATAGAAATGCATGTGGCCCTGATAAGATCCCATATCAGTTCTATATATGTGGAGGAGAGAGTGTAGTCGGTATGTTGAAATGTTTATTTGATGAGATATGGAAGAGTGAAAGAGTTCCGGATGACTGGAACAAGTGTAATGTAGTTCTGTTGCATAAGGGTGGACATAAGAGTGTGAAAAAACTTAAAAATTACAGACCAATTGCACTGGGTGACACTGTATGTAAGATCTTTTGTGGTATTTTGAATGAGAGAATGAAAAACTTAGTTGAGGAATTAGGAGTCCTAGGTGAAGAACAGAATGGATTTGGGCAAGATAGACGTGGGGAGCATAATCTGTTCGTAGTGAGTGGAATAATTGAGCGAAATAGTAAGGATGATAAGAAGGTATATGTAGCATTCCTGGATATTGAAAAGGCGTATGACAGAGTGGATCGGGTTAGGCTCTTTGAAGTTTTGAGAAAAGTTGGGTTTAGCAGAAAAATAGTAAGAATTGTACTAAGTCTGTATGAGAACACAAGCCCAATATACAGGTTAGGAAATTTGGAAACAGGGCAAGTGAGGAGTGAGAAAGGGCTGTACTTTGTCTTCCCTGTTGTTTGGAGTGTACACGGAAGAAATAGCAGTTCGACTGAGAAGGAGTGGCTGAGGACTGAAAGTTGGTAATGAGAGACTGAGCTGTTTGTTGTATGCTGATGATGTGGTTGTGGTTAGTGAATGTGGACATGAACTGCAAAGGATGCTTGACATTGTGAATGGATACAGTACAGATTTCAAGATAAACTTTGGTGCTGACAAAAGTAAGGTTATGGTTATGTATAGTGATGAGACTGATAGAGACAGACTGTGGAATATTGGAGAAATCAGAATAGGTAGAACAAACAAATACAAATATCTAGGTTGTATGATAAGTGAAGATGAATGCACTAGAACTAAGGATGAAAATGTGGCAAAAGCTATGCAGTGGAGTGGACGGTTAAGTAGTGTGGCCAGGTACAGAGCAAACAAGTATGAATGTGTGAGAGGAATGTGGCAGTATGTTGCTGTACCTAGTGTCATGTATGGTATGACGGCTCTTGCCTGGAATGGAAGTGATCTTGAAAAGCTGTATGTAATACAAAATAAGGTAGGACGGTTAGCATTGTGTGCTCCGAAATGGACAGCTACAGAAGCCATTAGAGGTGACCTTGGGTGGAGCCTATTTTCAGAAAGAATGATGAAAGCAGTGCTGAATTATAAGGTGAGAATTGAAAGAATGCAGAATAGCAGATGGGTAAAGCAAATTTTTGTATGGAATCTGAGTGTAAGCTATTGGGAGAAAGTGTGTTGGCGGCATGCAAGGAAACTTGTATGCAAAAGATTATTCATGTTAGAATTGGGAGACCTGTGGATGACTGGAGTTTAATAAATGCTGGAGGAGTAGGGCCTGAGTGAGACTGCAAGAGGTGGAAAAAAGAGATTGAGAGGCAAACAAAAGAGTATGGATTGTATAAGGGAAAGCTTAGCATGATGCAAAAACCTACACATAACTGGTATATGAAAAGGAAGCACCTAAGTTTGAGATGTTCTATGATGGTAGTCTTGGAAGTCAACTATTGTTTGCTGTGAGATGTAAGTCATTGAGTGTGAACTGACGTACATGGAGGTGGAATGAGAATAATAACAGATTATGTCAGCAATGTATTAATGGAGTGGGGGAAACAATTGAGCATTTTGTGCTGGAATGTAGTAAGTATGAGCAAGAGAGAGAAAGTTTCATGAATGTGGTGTTAGAGCAATATGGAGAGAATGAGTGGTATGCCAGATGTGCTGAAGATGATTGTGGTATGAGCTGTCTTGCTGGATTAGATAAGGAGTGTAATTTGAGTATCACTGAATCTATGAAAATTTTTCTTGTACGGGCCTGGAGTAAGAGACAGTGACTGGAATGAGCCAGTCATGTAGAGTGGGCTTTAGGGACCCACCATGCCTGGGGGTGGTTTTTGACATATTGGTTATTTCAGTGATGCCATCCAATGGTAGCCTGTGACAAGAATTTGTGCATCCTAAGTAGTTAATTGGACGATTCTGGTACACAGACACTGAATTCTTTGTGTGAAGGTTGTGAGTATTGCAAAGAGAATTGTAGGCCGTTACAAAGGCCTAGACACTGTCGGCCCTCACCTTCAAGTTCAAGTTTAAACTTGTGAATGTTGTTGCGTTGGTAAAATGCAACAGTCTGTATCATTCAGCTTACATGAGTATGAATATATTGTGTTTGCTCAAATCCCTTCAACAGATGTTTGGCTTTATACATGCATACAAGTAATGGTTTTAAATGTGTTTTTCAAGTGTTCATTGGCTGTTCTGCATTCCTTTATTTTGCTGTGTTTTTGTGAATGGATATTTAATGTACTGTATTTTTACACTTTCAGTTACTCTATAGTAAAACTAGGGTAGCGTTTCTTTGCAGGGCTATTCTTTCACATTTCATCACAGAGAGTGGATTTGGTGAGTGTCTGCAATGTACAATTATGCTTTGCTCTTATAATTTTGTTTTGCTCTAGGCTAACATTTACTAAATATTGAGTATGTTTTTCTTTTTTAGCAAAGGCATGTTGGGTTTCTTAATTCTTTTTTGTTGAAAGATAGTAATTTTTCCAGTTTTGCTAGGTTTTAAGATGGTAAATTTTTTTTTCCATTGTTGCTCCTTTGAATTTGTCACGGAATGATTTGTTCAAAGTTTAATTTTATTCATATTCATTTCATAGTTCATGTGGTAAATGTTGAGAACAACACATTAACCAATTTTCAAACTTTTGTTATTTGTATAATGGTAATGATGTCAGAACAAACAACTTTCTTTTATGCACTTCCTTCGCAAATGAGTATTAAATGAGTAATAGCTGTAATCTAACATAACTGAATGTAAACTGATGTAATCCAATGTCACAAGACAGGAATTTCTTCCTTTCTTTGGTAGTGTGGGATTTAAACCTTGATAGTATAAAAGGAAATGGAAAATCAAGATAGGAAAATGCATAGAAAGAGAAAATATAGAATAGGTTGAAAATAGAAATAGTGAGTAACTATTCTGGGTAGCTAACTCCAGCACCCCAGATCAACAGGGGAAATGAAACTACACGTGATAAACTTGAATTACGTTTATTTATAATACTACATAAGAACATGTGATTTGTGCGCATACCTCTGACACAAAATACCCAAGGTGAATAGCAAGACTTGTTGAATCACAATTCTGGTAAACTAGTCTGGCTTAAGCCAGTCGGAAGCCAAAGTTGGCAGCTGTACGACCAGAGCTGGTCAGTTGCGTCAGGACCCTCATACCATGTATATGACTATGAGCAGGCTAAATTAAGCTGTCTTCCTGCCTGATGTTTGTAAGTCCCTGTTTCTGTGCTTGGGGAATCCTGTGCCTCTTTTAGTTGTCATAGTTTAGAGTGCTTCTGTGGGGTGTTGTAGTTGACGAGAGAGTTAGGATCTCGTGCAAAGAGACGGCTCCCGCAAGACACGCCCTGAGCTTGTATGTATTCATGTCATACTTATCTCATTTTAAAATACGCCTATTATTCCTTGTTTGTGCCGCAGTTTACCCTAGTGTCTGGGCCTAGCTATTTGGCCTGAATAGTTAACCCTAGCCTGGTCAGCATCCTGACAGTTTTGCTTCCTAGTGGTGAAACAATCAGCAGGCTAGTTTAATTACAATAGTAGGACCAGCCATAGTTCTGTTGGTAAGGATTGAAGATCTTTCCTATCCTCCAACAATGGAATGAAGGGAAAAGTAAGTTATGCATGCACTGTGACAAATGAGTAGAAGAAACAGTAGAACATCTAATTTTGCCATGTATGGCAAGGACATGGGGTGTGCCAAATGTTTTGAAATTAATTCTGGTTTGCACTTTTTTGTAGGGTTGAATGATGAATGGAGCCTGCCTGTTGATGCAGTGAAACAATTACCCACAACTGTATGGAATAGGAGACAGAAACTTTGCACAACCCTTTGAGTGTGCTTGATGATCTGCCATTGTTAATGGTCAGTTTTGTATGGTTCTTCTTCATGCATTATTGGTTGTGGCTTTGTGTTTTCTATGCAAATGTATTTGTCATGTATATTTTGTGTATTTCTTAGTGCTAGCCTGAACTTTATGCGCCTGCTGCTGATTTTGTGTGCCACATAATTGTGCTTGAATTAGACTTGAGTCCAAGTGTCCAACTTTGTCCCATTCTGCAATCCTCTGAGGTGAGTTGAATGTTTTCTTGTTAATTAGCTTGTATGCTTTGAATTTTATTCTGCTATATGGTCATGGTTTGCTCATTTTGATTTATTTCCTTTTATATTAATTTGTATTTTGCTTTGTTTTTATGTTGATTTTAGTGGCCTAATTGGCACTTATCCGTTTATGAGATTTCCATTATTTTTCATTATGATTGGTTGTATTTATTCTTCAAATGCCTCTCCACCTGTAAACACATGGAAATTACCATAATAGATTCTTTGCACTACTTCTCTAAAACTCTCAATGTGATAGAGATCAATGATATATTATAGGAAGTTCTGTCCCTGCAACACCATGCATGAAGATCATTATTGACAAGCTGGGTCCTGCAGTGATGCTGTTATGGGGCTGCTGCCTGAGCATTTTGTGTCCTGCAAGGGAGTGGTGCAATTCCACCAGTCCCTGAGTTGCCTGCCTCTTCTGCCCTCATTGGATGAGCATTGCATTCTTATTTTTTTGCCTATATTATCTGTACAAACTCTTATAGTTAAAATTTTGTAGTACACCTCTCGTTTTGATTGTTCTTCTAGGTACATAATTCATGTTTAAACTTGATTTTTCAGCAACTGAGCAGAAGTTTGAGCTAAGCTCCAGTTGTGTGTGATTGGTTGATGGGTGCCAATTTTATATCACCCAAAGTAAGGCTCAGTTGTTTAGAATAAGAATGGTCGAAAATTATTTCATTGAAGAGTGAAATGATGAAAGTTGATTTTCAATGTATGATATTGTATGATGTTGATATTCAATGATTCTCACCCCAGTTAATTTACAATAAATTTAATTCATTCCGTTCATTCTCTGAAAGTTCCTTTAATCCACAAAGAGAAAATTAGTAACCGGAAGAATTGCATGGGTGTAAGGAGGAGGAGTAGGAGGCCATCATCACTTGATTGTTGATAAGTGAAATTTTAAACAAGGACCTCTAGAGGTTTTCATGCTTTCTTAAAATCTGATAAAAAAAAACACATCACAATACCCTCATGGTTGCTGCTACAGGCAATTACTCTGGTTGACACCCTTGAGTATCTAATTTCCCTACAAAAGTCTGGTTCACAAGGAAGAAACCTGGGAAAACCATCCTTGTCTGTGTGTGGGTGTGTTAGAGGGAACTGAAGAGGGTTGTAAGAACCCCAACTGCTGTAGGCCCTCACTTTAAAGTTCAAGTTTGTGTTTTGTTAAGGTATCAAGAGGACAGGCACCAGCATTTGCCCATCGTTACAAGTAGACTTTTTGGCCGCACAGTAAGAGAGTAATGAAACTTATTTTGGGAAATGTTGGTTTATTGTGGAACAGGTAATTGGACATGCAAAAACAAGTGACAGGGCTTTTAAATAGTGAAGATAAACCAGAAGCCACTATAAATAAAGACCTGAAAACAGAAATAACACAAAAATAGAAATGCAGAAAAAAATAACCCAAACCAGTCCATTTTGATTCCTTAATAAAGTAAGTTGCGAAACAAAATAACATGAGAAGAAATTAATGCTACACAAAGTAAATACATTGACTAAAAATGAAACAAAGCAACTGTAAAATGAATACGTATGAAATTGAACTCAAATCAAATCATCATTCTGCAACAAATTCAAAGGGGTAACTTGGCAGAAATTTTATTACAGAAATAATCTTGAAATCTAGGAAAACTGAAGAACCTAATTATTTAACAAAAAAAGAACCAGTATCCTAAAAGGAAATTTCATGCTCAACGTAAAGTAAATCTTAGCCTAGAGCAACAAAAAATATTTACAAGCAAAGCAAACTGAACATTGAAGTGACATTCACCAGATCAACACTTAGTTTTATCATGTTGAAGTAAATCCAACCAAGGATATCATTTATAGAAAGTTAATAAACTCGAGATAGCCATTGCCAACACCCTGGTACTCCTACACTAGAGCACAGTATAGTTACACTACACATGGACAATATCTGAGTCCCACATAGACACAACACTGCATAGAAATTATTGACACATCAATAATATAACAAATATGGACTCACCTCTTTAAATATCACTTAGCTAGGAATATGTTCAGTTAGGAATATACTCAATCCTGTGGCCAGTGAGATAAGAGCGGAGATAGAGTGAAATAGCAGGATAGCGTAGAATAGAATTAGTAGCAGGTAGTTAGAGAATAACTTAGAGGTAGTACTTAGCCGTCCAAGATAATCTATATATACACTTGCAGTCAGCATGAACTGTTTAGCTGGCTACAACCAATCGGAAACTGGCTGATGATCTTGCCGTCACGAGCGTTGCCATCTTTAGGTCTCTCTAACTAGAACTTACATTACTCACTATATTACACATGTGATAAAAAAAGCCTACCAAAAATATTAATACCCAACTGTGAATTTATGTCACTGAAAGTGAATGAAAGGCCGTGCATTAAGAAATTATTCAAACACATAAACACAGCAAAATAGAGAACACAACACAACAAATGAACACCTGGAATATGCCCGTATATCCTTATTATTCTCTATTTTACATTAAAAATCAGTTGAAAAGACAGGAACAAACAATCGATTCAGACTGACGCAAGTAAAATGTAACAGACATTCAAGATTTGGATCCACACTTACAGCCTAACACAATAACGTAGTTTACAGTGTCCATTCAAGTATGGTTCTTGACATTGCTTATTGAATATAAAATAGCTATATTAATTTATACCTATAGATATAAATTTCTGCTTTTTGCAAATCTGAATTATAAATAAATGTGCAAGGAAGTGCATCGTTAATGAGATCATTGTATGTAAGAAAGTCCATGACTGAAAATACTTGAACATTTCACCCTCCTAGGTCATTATCAATCTGGAAATGATTGAGGGAGTACTAGTCAAATGTAGATCAGAATACCTGATGATAGGACAAGAAAGTAAAAACAAAAGAAACTTGCCAATGAAAAATATAAACATTTGGTATTAATATTATATTGTAAAGGAAAAGCTTCTAATCTTTCTAATTTTGGTTCTTTAATCCTTCTAATTGACTGGTTTTTGTTATTGAGAGTTTTTATTGAATTGACAGATTGATTTGTCATAATTTCACAGTTTACAGAACTGTAGGTGTAAAACTTCGAATATTTTTAAACTAAGCGTGTGCAGAGTTTTTCATTTATTGCAAATAAGAATGCAAACCTTGGCTGTTTGCTTTCAAAGTAAGTAAATGCGTGTTTTTTGTGGATTCTTCATCTGCTTGTTTTAATTGTAAAATTGTGATCTACTGTTTTGTTATAAATTCTGATGTATTTGATGGGTAGGTCATTACTATCAAAATATTTTTATGATTCTATGCTAGGAAATGTACTTGCTCATGATGTTCAGGGAAGAGTTGAGATTGTAATCTTTCATTGCAATCTGATTTAAAGGACTGAGCCACTGGTGCTCCATGTAATGTAGCTCATAATGTGGTTTTGAAGCACATTCCCATTTCTCGTTGAACAGTGATTTCATCATAACTAAAACCTTCAATGCTGATGCTTAGTAGCACTTGTGCAGTGTGACCTGGTCTTAAAGCATGAAGCCTGTGAAGGTTGTGGTGCACAAGCTGACAGACACTGAAGTAGAGAGGCTGTGTTGCAGCCATGACTCCATCAAGCAGGAAGCTGCAGCAGAGGATGTGGTGCATGGTGAGTCTTGTTTCTGGTCTGTTTGTGAGGTTGGGGTTCCTTGGTTTAGTACATATTCTCTGGATGATTTTTTGAAGTTATTTTTAAAAAACTCATTCATCCATTGATTTGATGTTCAAGAGGAAACCCAGCATAGAATTACTTTTTTGGTTGTAAGAATACAGTCAATTTGCTCTAAAGATGTTTTTCTTCAGTGCACGTTGGGACAAACTACTCTTTGGACACGTATAGGGTGCTGATGGTATATGCCCTCTTTGGGTAGACGATCTCAGTCGTGACACCAACACCTCACGAAAAATCAGCGAATGTTGCTTACAGAAGTTGGTTGCAGCTCAGATATGTACTTGTGTTGCTTGTATACCCATTCTATACCTTTCTAGCTCTAACATGAGACCAGTATGCACCCCAAGTCATCCATATATGACTTCTTTTTTCATTCTTTGGTTTCATCCCCTCAGGGGATACAACTATTGTATCTATGGTAATTAGCTCTCCCAGGGAAAAAATGTTAGGGCCCGAGCTGAGAGTTAGGTAGGCCTTCTTTTTGTTGAAATAAAATGTTTTTTGTTATGTTAAGGACCACCTTTTTTTGGTTCACTACTGTCTGGTTTTTCAGCACCTCTGACTTTCTTCTTCAACTTTTATCTTATTTCATGAATGTTTTTCCCATCTTACTGTTCCTATGCCCTTTCTGCATAGATTCTTCATTTTCTTATCTCCATACTAAATGGTGCCTTCCTCCTTCCTCTCTTCGATACGCTCTTTTTTTGCAGCGGTTAGGGAGGCTCAAACTAACTTGTAATCTAATCTTTGGTTTCATTTATTAAAATCCAAATGGGTATACTTTTTCACTGATGTTGCCAACAGTGTTACCCAAGACAATGAAGTTTTGCACTTCTGTGCAGGTTTGTGAACCTCAAATTTGTAGGCATCTGTACCTATCGTCTTTACTTAGCAGAAATGAATCAAACACCTTGAATTAATGATAAAATGAAGAGCTCTGCAGTGAGGAACTTTTTTGGGCATGTTTGATGCATTTTATCTCTGAAATTATTATTACCTCTTTCTTTTTGTCAATAGCAGGATTTGATGATAGACCTGAAAATGAACTCGGTTCATATTACTTGAGTTGAGAGTTCAGATGTTTGCTTTTTTCATCCAATGGTATTGTATCAATAATGGAATACATATTTCCAAGCTCCGAAAGTTTTTTGTTAAATTTTTTTTTGGCAGTGGCCATTTCAAAAAGTGGAAATCCTCCAATAACCAAGATGGTCAAAAATGAATTGCCTGACGATGAGCTGGATGACATCACAGTGAAGGAGGAGCCCATTGACTGGCACCATAAACCTCAGGTGTGTCAGTTGGTTGCCTGCTCTTCTCTTGAATGCTGTAATTCAAATTCAATTTATCTAGTCATTATTGTCATTCAAATTTTGAAGTATAAATGTTGCATTCCTGTATTTATATCTTCTCTTTCTATCCTGTTGTGTTTATTTTGTTGTTGCTACTAAGATCCTTTGTTGTCTTATAATTGTTTATTATTCAAATTAAGAAAATCCTTGAGGGAATTTAGTCTCATTTTATTCCTGCTGAAAAAATTAATTTTGTGGTGTAGGTATAAGTTTCATCAGATGTTGTCAGTCGTTTTAAACTTTTTTTAACAAAGCTCTCATGTGCATGCTGTATTTCTTTATATTGTTCATGGCAAGCAGCCTTCATCCTGGATTTCTGTTACAGAAGAATTATTTCATTTAACCCTAGAATGCTAAACTATATTTTAAGTTAAGCAAATGCTAATCATGGGTATATTATACCCTATTTTGGAAAATTAATATATTAAAGTAAATTTGAAAATTTTTTAAAAATAATTGTAACATACTAAATTTAAGGTATCTAGGTTTGATTTAAACCAGCAAATAAGTGATTATTGTATGTAAGAATGAGTTTAGGAAAAATGTAAGAAAGTAACAAATATCCTTTGAAAAATCTAAATAGATTAGTAAAATTACCACAGAAAAAAAACTAGACAGCTGATTGCTAACAAAATTGACAGGAGCCAACCCTGGTATACGACCTCTGATCTCATGGAGTATCCAACTCACAGACTTTGCGCCACCCGTCAGGAAGAGAAAGAGAAAATACCCTTTATACATACACAAAAAATGATTCTTTTGTGTTATAATATATTTTAAATCCATGAATGTGCTTGCTAATGAGTACTAAGTGATATGTATCAACTATTCACAACAAAATAATGGTTTTTGATATTTATCTTGAACATTTCAACTTAATTCTGGCCTTTACACGGTCGTTGCAGATGGCGTACTAGTGGTCGAAGAAAACAGGTTTTTTATATTGGTTACCCCTGAACCGTGCCTTTTTGGCTGTGTTATGAGTGCACCTGCAACAGGGCACCATCTCTATGAACTGTTCTGCTGGTAATCCGGGAGCTTCACCAATGAAAGTGGGGTTTGAGTTGTACACTTGTGAAATTGCCAACCTCACTTGAGGGAGTCGAGTTTTGACGTTCGTCCTATTCTCAGCGTTTGTCTTGATGAATTACAAAGCCAACTCCTCGTTGAAAAACTTCCTCTTTAGAGGGTTTTACCATCACATTCAGAAATTTTTCACCGCAGGATTCAAGGTACCATAAAAACGCTTAGTGGCCATTTATTTTTTTATCTGATGCAACTGTATTGTGCACACATTTGATCAAATGTGTCTACACCATTTTGTTTTTTGTAAAATTCTACTATCTCTGGCTTCCCATTCTCAGCAATGAATGGCTGAGTGTGCATAAAGGTCATGAAGAAGACTGTTTACTTTACAGTAGCTGTGTTTGGAACATAGGACACGAAGGTAGTTTCACTTGTGAAGAGGAAGGCGCTACTTCCTGGTATCCTATTGCTTTAGTCCTTCATTCTGAGAACGATTTCTTTTGTATTCCTCTCACTCCACCATTCCACAGTTGTGCCAGAGATCCTCAATGAGGGGCACAGAGGTAAACATTCCGTTATGACATTCCATTTTGTATGGTGATATGGTTGGGTCAGGTTGTAGGCAATATTTTCCCATCGTTCAATTGGTGTCTCTACTTCCCTGAAAATGTAATTTCTGTTTTCTTCTATTATAAATATTTACATTCATAGAATCAGTAAACAATGGAATCTTATTACTTCCTAAAATAGAAAAGGAATGATGATTATAAGGGAAACATTATCCATCACTATAAACACATTCATAGCGCTAACACTAAACATGGGTATATGATACCCTGTAATACAGCTGTACAGTGAAGCTAAACATGGGTACAAGGTACCCTATTCGTCTCTACTTGAAAATCCCAGATTTGGAGGTGAGTGACCCACCCACCATCTATCATGACTCGACATACTCTGAAGCTATGAGGAATGCTGGAACTCTCACATTACAAGAAATACCTTAGATGAGTATTACGTCATGTGCTGCGCAGAGCATATGATACCCATGTTTAGCATTCTAGGGTTAAAATACTTATTGCTTGACATTCGATGACAGCCAGGAGATTCTAAATAGATTATATATAAAATGATACTTTCTTTACCTAATTCTCTTCAGTAGATAACACCATCATTTCTGTGGTAATTAGCATCCCCGGGGAAAATGTGAAGCTCCAAAGCGAAGTTTATGTACATTTTGGCCCTTTTTTTATTTTTTATGCATGTGTTTGTTTACTTTCAGGGGATGTTATTTTCTTTTCAACTTTCAGTATCAGTTAATCTGCATTCAATTTTATTGTTCTGATGTATTGAGCCCGTGGATACCTATTGTGCATGAATGTCCGGTGCCCCTTGATTCTGTGCAAAATGGTTCTTTTCTCCTTGCACTCATCCGAGGCAGTTGTGGTTAGAGATGCGTGAATTAACTTGCAATCTAATTTCATGCATGGTAAATTTGAGAAGCATTCACTTGTCATTTCATACCAAGGAGGTTGGATGTGTCGAGCTGGCCTCATCGCTTTGAAGTGAAGCCAATTTGCCGCAGCTGGAGGTGGACATCCCATGTTCATAAAACTTTCAGCCTGTTGCTTCCCTAGGCATGAATTTCATATTTTCCTGATCAATGGTTACACTAGTTTGCTAAAAATCATTGCTTGTCTATAAATGACGTTGTGCACGATTTGTGCTTTTGTTACTTGCTGTGACTAGCTGTGATCTTCATGTGAGAATTGATGAACATGAAGATATTGTCCAAGCAGATGCTCATATAATGGCGCTGTACTCGACTACTTTAGAACATACTCTGCCATGTAGCCCCTTAATTTAGGCTATTGAACACTGTACCAATATTGTCAAAGGGGTTGTAGTGACTATACTTTAGTCACCCCTAAACTCTGTCAAGCATTTATAACTAAGTTACCGCTCAAGTTCTATCTAGTCATTTCAAGTGTTCAGTAATCCTATGTAAATTTAATCAATGAAAACTTCCAACTTCTCCGTCCTGTATCACCCATACGCACCTCAGGAGAAGTATAAGTAAGATCGCTACTTCATTTGCAGCAAAAAACTCAACGGCCAAAGCAGCAGCAACAGGTCTTGCAGGGTATTACCACCAAAGATATCACACAATCAGTGCATTTTGGGTTTGTTCTTTGTTTTTCCTGTCTCTCATTTTTTATCTGCGTAGACAACATTCCGGCTCGTTCTATTTGTTGTTTTATCCTCAGTTTCATATATTTATACGCATTTTGCATCTCAAGTCTGGGTACTTTGATGCCCTGCTGAGTTTGGTGTCAGTTCCATTTGTTATAAGTAATTTTTGGTCTTTGATGATCTCATTCAACTTGTTTGCCCTCTGGTGAGGTCTGCTGAAGAGCGTTATCCTGGATGACGTTACGTATGCCGCCTTGCTCACTTCAGGGGTTATGGCTATAGTACCCGTCTGATTCAATGTACATGAACCGTCGTGAAATTGCCAATTCTCAACAATAACAATTGTCATAGAAAAACACCTAGATTTGTTGAAAGAATGTTCTATGGATTTAGATTTGCAAATTTTCAGCTTCATCTGTCCATTTGCTACTCAATTTCGGGAAGAAAGCTGACACTCTGTGCAATCTACTTACCTTCTGCATGAGTGTCTTAAACATTGTCATTTTATTCCATATTTTTGTCACTATTGCACTGAATACTTCTACTGAATGTGTAGGGATGTGAGCTAACTGAAACAAGTTATTTATCTTTGTTGGTCAACTTGAAGGTATCCTGTTCTGAGTTTCTGTGAAAATCATTTTTACTTAGATAAGATGGGGCAATCGTCAAATGTATGACTTGATACAATGTCCTCATTCATTTCTTAAAAGCTTTGAGGCTGTGTTGAATTGATTTAGTATTGGTGCTGTCTCATTTCACTCGCCTGCCAGCGTCAGGGACATCCATAATTTCGCATGTAGACATTTCGGACAAGCATGCATCGAACCAATAGATTATATTTTTGTGTTGGCTGCTATTAGCAACTCACATCGTATCAAAATCTTATTTTATTTATTTTTTCTGTAGTTTTGTGGTGTGGGGGAATTCGAGTCTGCAATTTTCTGGTAAAGTTGCCTATTGATAGAAATATTTGATGGGCAACGAGGTCTACGCTGTCACTGACTGCTATTGTGCCTGACTTGATTTTTTTACCCATATGCTAAATATAGCTCCTGTTCTGAATTCCATGGTGGCTGTCATGTCTAATATTCTAATGATTGAAATTAAGCATCTCAAGGACAGCAAGTCCTTGATAGTGGTCCTGCCTAACTTGGTTTCTGTTCTCATTCTCCTGCCTAACCTGGCCTCTTTAGTTGCTGTTTTGTAGGATATCTTCCATTTAGTCATAGGTGCCTGGCTTAATTTTCTGTCTTTGTAATTTTGGTCGTCATGTTTATATACCTTAATGGCGAGCAGTCCGTCAGCCATCAGTTAGTTGGCACTCTTGCAGACTGTAAGCGACAGACTACGACTACCACCTAACTGCGACTGGCTGGCTGACTGTTTATTGATGACTGATATTACAGATGTCATGTATAGCCAGTGTCAATTTTTGGTATTACAGATGTCACTTTTTAAAATTCATATTGAAGGGATATTCAAGCCTAGTCGGACATTTAATGTTTGTGTGCTAACAAATGATTCAAGTTATCGATTTCAGGACCAAATGAGCGCAGCCCCCTTTGCCCTCACTTTCAAGAAAGAAGTAGATGATGCCTGTGCTGAGGAGCGTACAGAGCAAGCAGAAGCAGAGGACGAGTTTAGGGAAGGCAGCTCTGGTGCGTGCAGCACAAGGGCTGCTCATCAGAGATCAGCTGCAGCATCTCAAGGGAGCGCTGACTCGCTACCGTCAGACGTGTCGAGGAGCGGCAGTGGTGTTGAGGTCAACCCTCCGGACACACTCAAATCAGTACGCTTCCTGTGTGCACATTGTGATTACTCGAGTACTCGGAAGAACGAACTTGAATTGCACCTACGTGACAAGCATAAATTAGGGCTTTATTTCGAGTACGAGTCTAGTTATTCTGGTCATTCCAATCAATCAAAACTGCGGTTAGAGGTGAAACCTAATAACAAAATTATGGATGAAGTGTGTCCCGGTTCTAAAAAAAAAACTATCAAGCAACACAAAAGAGCAAAACAGGAGGTAAAACAATTGTACAATTGCGATTTGTGTGACCACTCCTTATCGCACCTGAGTGCTATTGAGCGACATCAAAGCAGAAAGCACAGCAAAGAAAAACTGTTCAAGTGCGAGCTGTGTGCATTCACCACCGCTTATGGAAGCAGCTTCAAGGTGCACCAAGCCAGGAAGCACAGCATTGGGAAACTACAGAGATGTGAGCTGTGTGATTATTGTACTATATATGATTATTGTATGAAAAGGCATCAAGATAACAGGCATAAATTAGGAAAGCTACTAAAATGTGAACTGTGTGACTACTCCTCTTACGATACTTGTAACATGAAAAAGCATCAAAATTGCAGGCATAAATTAGGAAAGCTACTAAAATGTGAGGTGTGTGACTACTCCACTTATTATACTGGCAACATGAAACGGCATCAAGATGGCGAGCATAAATTAGGTAAGCTACTGAAATGTGAGCTGTGTGACTACTCCACTTATTATACTGGTAACATGAAAAAGCATCAAGCTGGCAAGCATAAATTAGGATAGCTTGTAAAGTAGTGACCTGTGTGACTAAACTACTACGTTAAATAGTTTTTTTAAAGAGGCTCCACGTCTGCAAGCATACTTAAAGAGCACAGTGGTGCAGAAACCTAATCTAGGATGTACTATAAGTGAAGGAATTTGGCTTAATTGACAATATAATATAGATCGCCCTGCACTACGCCTCGTGAGAGGCTAGTATTGTTTAAATGCGCTACGCATTATGAAATTCCAATGTTTTCCAATATTAACAAATACTTCCCATCCTCTCGCTGGAAAAAATGTAATCAGAATTAACACGCCTCATTGTCTGCTTGTGCTTCTCCTTAACTCGTTGACTGCGTTTGGTTAGGTCAAGATGGTTGTGTGGGCCAGAATTAAAAAAAAACGATATTACTGCTTGAACACATTTAAATTCTTCTTTAAAAATAATGGAAATAGTTTTTATGTAGTATTTCATCGTTTCGTGCTCTGAAATTCATTTTTAAATTCTTTAATGAGAAATAAAATGCTGTTCATTTACACCAGAACATATACCTAGTGGTACATTTGTGTCATAATACATTTCCAGCGTGTTGAGTAGTGGAAAGACAACTTTTTATCAACTAAGCTTAAAATCAGTCGCCAAAAAATCTGTAGAAAAAATCTGCAAGAGACAAGAATTGTGAATTTATTATTATTACCTATCGTTATATACCTGTAAATAATACGTTCGGTGGAAGATCGACGTAAGCGCATTTATACTTTTCCATAATGAGAGGTGAAGTGTTGGGAGCGTCATGATACTTACTTGTGATTAGAAAAACTTGGTGCGTATAAATGGGGTTTTATAGTTGTATAATGAGGGAGTATTATTATTCAATTATCCAAATGTAATTACAAAATTATAATATCCCCATCACACGCCTGCCCGATGGGTTGACCTGTCCTGTGCGGAGGGAGAGCTGCACTCATTGAAGCATTCGGGGTAAACCAGCTATGGCTGTCGGGCCTGACTGTGGAAGGTGGTTGGGCTGGGCTGCTGCTGACCCTGGCAGTTCAGGTGCGGCCAGTGCTGCCTCTCTCGCCTCTTAGTGACTAAGGGTGATGATTGTGGTCTGCTGTTGGCTACCCCCTGTCTAAAGCCTACGACACCGCTTGGCGATACGACATCCTCCGATCTCTACACTCCTTTGGACTGCGCGGAAATCTAGCATACTTTGTCGACAACTTCCTCCGTGATCGCTGTATCAGAGTGAGAATAGGATCAGCCACCTCGACACCCTACCCCGCCGAAGGAGGCATACCCCAAGGCAGCGTACTATCCTGTACATTGTTTCTTGTAGCTGTGAATAACATAGCAGCTACCCTACCCCCATCTGTTGGAGCATCTCTATACGTGGACGACTTCACGATCTACTTCGCCGGAGCTTCCACTCGAGTTGTCGAACGGCAACTTCAACTTGCGATTAACTCGCTAACCCGCTGGAGTCAACAAACAGGATTCCAATTCAATGCTGAAAAGACAGTAACCATGCATATCTGTCGCCGACACCACTGCCCCAAAATGGCCCATACTTTGACAATGAATGGTCAACCTGTGCGAGCGGTGGAGCAGTATAAGTACCTAGGACTGACTTTTGACACTTCCCTCACTTGGAGGCCGCACATCCAAGACCTGAAGCGGCGATGCAATTCAACTCTAAATTTGCTGAAGCTACTCTCAAATAAATCATGGGGCGCAGATAGGATCTCCCTACTCCGTCTCTACATAATGCTGCTTAAGCCAAAGCTGGATTATGGCGTGGAGGTTTACTCCTCCGCAGCACCGTCCGTATTGGATCTACTCCAGCCCATCCAAAATGCTGCCATACGTATCGCAACGGGAGCATATCGTACCTCCCCTGTGACAAGCCTCCACTCAGACTCGGGTCTCTTGACTCTGCGGCTATATGCGACTATAAAAAGTCTTAATTATGCGGCCAGAGTAGCGGCAAGCGTCTCCAATCCGATGCACGAATTGAGCACCATAGCAAACGAACCACCCGCTGACCGACGCGGAATTAGAAGGGAGGCCCCACACTTGAGAAACTTCTTCCAACGTGTATCGGACCTCAAAGATCGATATGCTCCCCATCGAGACCAGGTTCTTCTAGAACAAATTTCTCCACTTCCACCGTGGCGGTTACCTGCTATTAGCATATGTCACGAACTTTACAAATATTCCAAGTCTACGACCGCTCCATCCCAACTTCGAGCACTTTACCTTGATCATGTCCGAACCCATCAATTTCTTTCCCGTATTTATACGGATGGAGCCAAAGCACCAGAAGGAGCAGCATACGCCTATATTCAAGGCTCTACGAAGTATCAGCGGCGTATTCAACCGCATGCAACCTCGTATACAGCAGAACTATATGCTATATACGATGCACTTAATCACGCTGAAACTCTTCCTCACCTGGAGACTACGATAATAACCGACTCGCGGAGTGCTATTCTAGCGCTCTCGAGATACAACTCGCCTCACCCCATTGTTCAACTCATACAGTGTCGCCTCATATCGAGCAGTAAACAATTTACTTTCTGCTGGGTTCCCAGCCACGTTGGAGTGCCGGGAAACGAAGCAGCCGACCGAGCAGCTCGAGAGGCTCTCCACTTGCAAATAAATCCGGTCCGCCTCCCTCGAACAGACCACAAGTGGTATTACAAAAAGAGCATCCGAGAACGCTGGCAGGCTGAGTGGTCGGCGCTTGCCAACAACAAGCTAAAGGCAATAAAGCCAGATGTCCGTCCTCTCCCATTCTCCCAGCAGAGGGATCGACTGTGGGAAGTAGTCCTCGCTAGGCTCCGTATAGGCCATACACGCCTTACGCATCAGCACTTGCTGGAGGGCCGACCGCAACCGTACTGCGAAAATTGTATTGTGCCGTTAACGGTCCGCCACATTCTTCTCGAATGTCCCGACTACACACAAGAGCGGCAAGCTCGCCTCGGCGAGGAGCCGAACCTCCCTGAACTACTGACCGGCCTCGCCATCTGCGGGCCACGCTCTCCTCTGAACCTTTTCTTACTTGAAATTCGCCTACTCCATGAAATTTGACTCACCAACTGAAAATAAGTAACCTCTAGAAAGAAAATCTTCTCCGCCTCATATGGGGCCCAAACCAACGCCAGCGCGGATGCCCGCGATTAGAAACACCGTCGCTCCTCCGTCAGACCAAGCTGACACACCACGGCACTGAAACGGAGCTGAGATGACTCTCACCCTCCGAAACTGCCCATTATAAGACCCAAATGCAACAATGCTACCAAATTGCGCTGTGATTTCGTCAAAGTATCGAAAGCGGCGGGAAAACCTGAAAATAATAATAATAATAATAATGTTGGCTACCCTCCCATAGGGAGGAGAAGCCTGGTATATGTATGTCTAAGATTTTAGATGGCTAAGGGTTTATGATTTGGCAACCGTGCATTTCTGGGAACCGCCCCTAAACGGTCATTTCATTCTGGTCCGACTTTGGTTGTCTGTCAAGGCGGCCGCTGCTGCGTGTGTGGCATTAGTTCTGCCGAGCGGAAGGTGTGACGCCACGAGCTCTTGTTTATATGTATAGACCATCGTGCTGATGATGAAATATACCAACCAGGATTTTCGTTTTCCTGGAATTTTTCTTTGCGGTTTATTGCTGTCTTATTTCTCTGCATCTCATACTTTCTTCTACAACCTTTGTCTTGTTTCATTAACACACTTTCTGTCCTTGTGCTCAGGATCTTTGTTAATAACATATTTTGTGCATAGATTCCTCGTACGTTGAACTAGGTACTACATGGTCCTTTTATGCTTCTTCTTTGCTAACACGTTCGTAGTGTTAGGGAGGCTTAAACCCGCTCGTCTAATCAAATCAACGCCTCTGAACCATAGACGATCTTACCTGTTCTAAACTTAGTCATCAAATCTCGGTGTGGATTCACTGAAAGACTTACGCATTCACCTCAAAAATAATTTTTTATTTGGTAAATTTAATTTTAAACCTAGCCTAATCTAAACCTGACATAACGTAGAGCCGTGCAGTGCGCCATCTGGCATCAATACAGATTCGGTTACCGCGTCAAAATGTACGCGCGGACTTAGTGTTGTCCTCGCTAAACTCCATACTAAATGGTGCCTTCCTCCTCCCTCTCTTAAATACGCTTTTTTGTAGCGGTTAGGGAGGCCAAAACTACCTTATAATCTAATCTAATCTAATCCAATCTGTGTTTTCCTCCCTTATCTCCATACTAAATGGTGCTCACTCCTTCATCTCTTTGATACGCTCCGTTTTGTAGCGGTTAGGGAGGCTTAAACTAACATATAATCTAATTTATAATCTAATCCGGATTGGATGTCACCAACGGCGGTTGTGATGAACAATGTTGTTCATTAGGCCTGCAATGTCGGAGTTAGCTTTGATGTCAGCCTCCAGTCCGCAGAAAGTAGTTTTCATCCTCCTAACTCGACATTCCTCGCTCTCTGAGCGCTGCTTAAAATTCTGGAGGCAAAACCTAATTTATGTACAACCTCTGTTTGATGTATTTTGATGTATCTCTTTTGTGTACCTTCACGCGGTGGCGTCTTGGCGGTGAGAAGTGATCTTTGAACACAACATGCGTTAGTTTTAATGCTAGTAGTAATTTTAGTTGTGTGATGAACACAATTTCTGTATATCTGTACTTAGGTTTGCATTGCAAAAGAGTTCCTGTAAAAATTTTTTAAAGTTTATTAGAAGTCTCGACGGTTTCCATTGTACATAATGTAAATATTACTGTATATAGATTTTCATGTGTATGTGTTTGATATGCCGCCACCAATGTTGTGTTATTAATTGTATTCTCACCAGTTTCACTGTAATGTCGACTACGTTAAGTTTTCACTCAATTTTATAGCGTTGCATGAGCAAGCAACGCGCTACGCATCCGGCGTGTGAAGCAACAAACTTTTGGCGACCACCGCCCGTCGTAGGTAGTCTTTTGCCGCACTTCCCTGGCATTATTACCTTTTGCCGCACTTTCCTGGCATTATTACCTTTTGCTGCACTTTCCTGGCATTATCACCTTTTGCCGCACTTCCCTGGCATTGTTACCTTTTGCCGCACTTTCCTGGCATTATTACCTTTTGCTGCACTTTCCTGGCATTATCACCTTTTGACGCTCTTCCCTGGCATTGTTACCTTTTGCCGCACTTTCCTGACATTGTTACCTTTTGCCGCACTTCTCTGGCATTATTACCTTTTGCTGCACTTTCCTGGCATTGTTACCTTTTGATGCACTTCCGTGGCATTGTTACTTTTTGCCGCACTTTCCTGGTATTGTTACCTTTTGCTGCACTTTCCTGGTATTGTTACCTTTTGCTGCACTTTCCTGGTATTGTTACATTTTGCCGCACTTTCCTGGCATTGTTACCTTTTGCTGCACTTTCCTGGTATTGTTACATTTTGCTGCACTTTCCTGGTATTGTTACCTTTTGCTGCACTTTCCTGGTATTGTTACCTTTTGCTGCACTTTCCTGGTATTGTTACATTTTGCTGCACTTTCCTGGTATTGTTACATTTTGCTGCACTTTCCTGGTATTGTTACCTTTTGCTGCACTTTCCTGGTATTGTTACTTTTTGCCGCACTTTCCTGGTATTGTTACCTTTTGCTGCACTTTCCTGGTATTGTTACATTTTGCTGCACTTTCCTGGTATTGTTACCTTTTGCTGCACTTTCCTGGTATTGTTACTTTTTGCCGCACTTTCCTGGTATTGTTACCTTTTGCTGCACTTTCCTGGTATTGTTACCTTTTGCTGCACTTTCCTGGCATTGTTACCTTTTGCTGCACTTTCCTGGTATTGTTACATTTTGCTGCACTTTCCTGGTATTGTTACCTTTTGCTGCACTTTCCTGGTATTGTTACTTTTTGCCGCACTTTCCTGGTATTGTTACCTTTTGCTGCACTTTCCTGGTATTGTTACCTTTTGCTGCACTTTCCTGGTATTGTTACCTTTTGCTGCACTTTCCTGGTATTGTTACATTTTGCTGCACTTTCCTGGTATTGTTACCTTTTGCTGCACTTCCCTGGCATTGTTACTTTTTGCCGCACTTTCCTGGTATTGTTACATTTTGCTGCACTTTCCTGGTATTGTTACCTTTTGCCGCACTTTCCTGGCATTGTTACATTTTGCCGCACTTTCCTGGCATTGTTACCTTTTGCCGCATTTTCCTGGTATTATTACCTTTTGCTGCACTTACCTGGCATTATTACCTTTTGCCTCGCTTTCCTGGCATTATTACCTTTTGCTGCACTTACCTGGCATTATTACCTTTGCCTCGCTTTCCTGGCATTATTACCTTTTGCCGCATTTTCCCCTTTTGCCGCATTTTCCTGGCATTATTACCTTTTGCCGCATTTTCCTGGCATTATTACCTTTTGCCGCATTTTCCTGGCATTATTACTATTTGCTGCACTTACCTGGCATTATTACCTTTGCCTCGCTTTCCTGGCATTATTACCTTTTGCCGCATTTTCCTGGCATTATTACCTTTTGCCGCATTTTCCTGGCATTATTACCTTTTGCTGCACTTACCTGGCATTGTTACCTTTTGCCGCATTTTCCTGGCATTATTACCTTTTGCTGCACTTACCTGGCATTGTTACCTTTTGCCGCACTTTCCTGGCATTGTTACATTTTGCCGCACTTTCCTGGCATTGTTACCTTTTGCCGCATTTTCCTGGCATTATTACCTTTTGCTGCACTTACCTGGCATTATTACCTTTTGCCGCATTTTCCTGGCATTATTACCTTTTGCTGCACTTACCTGGCATTGTTACCTTTTGCCGCACTTTCCTGGCATTGTTACATTTTGCCGCACTTTCCTGGCATTGTTACCTTTTGCCGCATTTTCCTGGTATTATTACCTTTTGCTGCACTTACCTGGCATTATTACCTTTGCCTCGCTTTCCTGGCATTATTACCTTTTGCCGCATTTTCCTGGCATTATTACCTTTTGCTGCACTTACCTGGCATTATTACCTTTGCCTCGCTTTCCTGGCATTATTACCTTATGCTGCACTTTCCTGGCATTATTCCCCTCAGGAGGACACAAATATTGTATCTATGAGAATTAACGCTCCCAAGGGGAACATGTGTGAGGGCCTGAGCTAAGAGTTGGGTAGGCCTTCTTTTTGTTGAAATAAAATGTTTTTATTTGGTTGGCCCTTTTTCTGAGTTCACTGCTGTCCTGTTTTTCGGCACCTACTGCTTTCTTCTTCAACTTCTGTCTTGTTTCATGAACATCTTTCTCAACTTACTGTTTCTACGTCTCTTTTGCATAGATTCCGCGTTCCCATAACTGCATAGTAAATGGTGCCTTCTTATCAAAACGCTTTTTTTTAGCAGTCAAGGTGGCCTAAATTAACATATAATCAAATCCAACTGGTTTTTACTTGGTATATTTTGTGGTAGAGTTTCTTTGGTAATTTTTGTTGTAGTATTGTGTTAGAAATGATTTTTCTTGAATTTATGCGAGAGCTAAATTAATGAGGTGTTTAAATTAATAAATTGAGTGTAATTATGCAAATTTGGAGATCATTTAATGTGATTTTGTAATAAATTGCCTAATTTCCGTATGATGAATTAGTGCTTATTCCATGCAATCGATGACTTTTTTATTTTCATTGCTTTTGAAATAAGTTGTGAGTATTTGAAACTTGTATTTTTTTCTAATTGGCCGTTCATTTCAAATAAAAATTATTTTCTTGTTCCCATTCATGTACTTCGTCGACAACTTTCTCCGTGATCGTCGTATCAAAGTGAGAAAAGGATCAGCCACCTCGATGCCCTACCCTGCAGAAGGAGGTGTACCCCAAGCCAGCATACTATCCCGTACCTTGTTTCTTGTAGCTGTGAATAACATAGCAGCTTCCTTACCCCCATCTGTTGGAGCCTCACTATATGTGTGCGACTTCACGATCTATTGCTGGAGCTTCCACGCCAGTTGTCGAGCGGCAACTCCAACTTGCAATCAACTCGCTAACCCGCTGGTATCATCAAACAGGATTCCAATTCAATGCTGAAAAGACAGTATCCATGCGTATCTGTTGCCGACACCACTGCCCCAAAACGGCCCATACTCTGACAATGAATGGTCGACCTGTGCGAGCGGTGGAGCAGTGCAAGTACCTGGGACTGATTTTTGACACTTCCCTCACCTGGAGGCCGCACATCTAAGACCTGAAGCGGCGATGTAATTCAACCCTTAATTTACTGAAGATACTTTCTAATATATCATGGGGTGCAGATAGGACTTTCTTACTCCATCTCTACATAACGCTGCTTAAGCCTAAGCTGGATTATGGCGTGGAGGCTTACTCCTCCGCAGCACCGTCCGTTTTGGATCTTCTCCAGCCCATCTAAAATGCTGCCATTCGTGTCGCAACGGGAGCATACCGCACCTCCCCTGTGTCAAGCCTCCACTCAGATTCTGGTCTCCTGCCCTGCGGCTGTATGCGACTATACAGTTACCTTGAATGATGAAATGATACGTACTTTAAATGATGAAATGATTCAAGTAACTTATATTGCTCTTTCATGTTTATTACGATTGCTACGGCTACTTGATGACTTTTATACAAAGGCTCAATTATGCGGCCAGAGTCGCGGCAAGTGTCTCCAATCCGTTACACGAATTGAGCACCGAAGCAAACGCACCTCCCTCTTACCGGCGCAGAATCAGGAGAGAGGCTCCACACTTGAGAAACTTCTTCCAACGTGTTTCGGTCTTTCGGAATCGCTATGCTCCCCATCGAGCCCAGGCTCTTCTAGAATCGCTTTCTCCACTTCCACCGTGGCGGTTACCTGTTATTAGCTTCTGTCGCGAACTTTGCAAATATTTCAAGTCCACGACCCCTCCATCTCAGCTTCGGGCACTTTACCTTGATCATGTTCGTACCCACCAATTTTTTCTCCCGTATGTACGGATGGAACTAAAGCTCCAGAAGGAGCAGCATATGCTTACATTCAAGGCTCCACGACGTATCAGCCTTGCATTCAGCCGCATGCTACCTCGTATACTGCAGAATTATATGCCATATACGATGTTCGTAACCACGCTGAAACTCTTCCTCACCTGGCGACTACTATAATTACCGATTCGTGGAGTGCGATACAAGCTCTCTCGAGATACAACTCGCCTCACCCCATTGTTCAACTCATACAGTGTTGCCTCATTTTGACCCCTAAACAATTTACTTTCTTCTAGGGTCCTTTTCTCTTTGAGCCCTTTTCTTTTAGGGTCCATTTTTTACGGTTCTTTTATGGTTCATTGTTTTTTTACCGTTCTTTGTTTTTTTGTCCATAGTCTTTTTTTGGTCCCTTACAATCTTTTTTGGTCCATCACTGTCTTTTTTAGTCCATCACGGTTTTATTTGGTCCATCACGGTTTTATTTGGTCCATCACGGTCTTTTTTTATGGTCCATCGCGGTCTTTTTTTCTGGTCCATCACGGTCTTTTTTTCTGGTCCATCACGGTCTTTTTTTCTGGTCCATCACGGTCTTTTTTTTTTGTTCCATCAGTCTTATTTTGGTCCATCACGGTCTTTTTTTGGTCCATTACGGTCTTTTTTGTTCCATCAGTCTTTTTTAGTCTTTTTTTGGTTGATTGAATTTTTTCATCACCTTTTTTTGATTTTAGGTCAATTTATTGGTCTTGTGTGTTTTTAATGACCTTTTGTGCACCCTTGTATTATGGTGAACTTGATTCGCCCTTTTGCCTGAAGGAAATTGGATCGATGTGGTGTTGATGAAAACACACGAAATGGTTCCTCCATCCTTCCTCTCTTTGTGCATCTTTGACGTGGTAAAGAAGGCTAGACCTAAATTTTAATATTTGTATCTGAAGGATAAATTCAGTGTTAAATGCATGTGCAAATTGGTAGATTTTGCAATGCTCTCTTCTCTGAGATACCAAAACCTGTAGTTTTGGAACTGTATGTTTAGATTTTATATAACTAAATGTTTGAATATTTTGTACAAATTTGCTTAGATATGATATAACTTGTGTTTAGGTATGATATACAACTTGTTTTGATGTTATACAACTTGTTTAGATGTGTTATATAACTGCATATTTCCACATTTATATAACGTCTAAATCTATAGTTAACATATCTAGACGGGTATTATAACCGTTGCCATGTTATTACAACATAGGATAATAATTTTATATGTTATAACATAACAACTAAACCCAATAATTACTATATTACCGTTAAATGTAACTACTGTTAACCGGTTGAATTATACCTTTATTTACAATACGTGGTATTACGTTGATGTTCTTACATTGTATATAGGTTATAAATGTGAAACTTAATCAGGTGTACAAAATGATCCAAATAAACAACATTCATGCACGAACTCTTTCTTATACCCTATATTTTATATAACCTATGGCATGGAAGCCCTACAGAGGCTCAGCATAAGATGGTAACCAATGCGATTTACGATAATGTAAAATACAATAAGCAGGTCAATATATATTACACGATAACACTCAAAGTTTCACTGATAGTAGGGCGTGAATAGGCGGAGTTAAAGCCGAAATGGGCGGAGTCAAAGGCGGGGCTAAGGCGGAGCTTGGACAGAGTTAGGGCGGGATAAGGCGGAGCTAGGGTTAAACTCTACCCACTCCTGCTCTCACCTCGCCTTGTCCCGCCCTAGCTTCGCCTTGCCCCGCCCTGTCCCACCCTCGCCCCACCCATTCACGTCATCAACTCCGCCCATTACGTCATTAACTCCGCCCATTACGTCATTACTCGGCCCGTTACGTCATTAACTCGGCACGTTCCGGCGACCGAGGATTATGCACGTGGTCGTCACAGATGTCAGAAAGCAAGTTCATGAAACAAGACAAAAGTTAAAGAAGAAAGCATTGAGTGCTGGAAAACAGCAAAGCAAACAACCTAAAAAAATACTTTACCAACCAATAGCATGCAATTTCATGGAAGAAATAAAGAAAGCAGAACCGTTTATTTAAAAAACAATTTGACTCATGAATGTACATATATGGCATATCGGATCAAAGGTACATTAGCAAATTAGTACAGTGTGTAAGTAGTTAAAATATACGATATGTATGTAATTCAGTTGAACTTAATATAATAAATTGAATACAAAAATAACCGAATAACAGATATACAGTTTTATATGTATATAATATACATGGAATTCATCTAGGTAAATAATACTACAGCAATATGATATCAGACTATGAGATATACACATATATACCCATACCATACTACGAGAGTATGTTTCAACTCAAAAATAATTTCAAATATATATCTCTTCGGAGGTAATCTAAATATACTTTTGTCAGTACTAGGATACATCGGCCAATACACACGACATGAAACGCTGGCCAATACACGGGACACAAAGATTAGATTATAAGTTAGTTTAAGCCTCCCTAACCGCTACAAAAAAGAGCGTATCGAAGAGAGGAAGGAGGAGATTAGATTAGATTATAAGTTAGTTTAAGCCTCCCTAACCGCTACAAAAAAGAGCGTATCGAAGAGAGGAAGGAGGAAGGCACCATTTAGTATGGAGATAAGAGAATGAGGAATCAATGCAGAAGGGGCATAGAAACAGTAAAGTTGAGAAAGAAGTTCACGAAACAAGATAAAATTTGAAGAAGAAAGTCAGAGGTGCTGAAAAACAGGACAGTAGTGAACCGAAAAAAGGTGGTCCTTAACATAACAAAAAACATTTTATTTCAACAAAAAGAAGGCCTACCTAACTCTCAGCTCGGGCCCTCACATTTTTCCCCTGGGAGCGCTAATTCCCATAGATACAATATCTGTATCCCCCTGAGGGGACACGGGACACAAAACGGTGGCCAATACACAGGGCATAAAACAGTCAGAAACTTGAAAACCATAGTTTTATAATGGTCACCAAGACATGTACAACATAATCGGAGCAATATGGGAAATTAACCACCTAGATAGGGCTGTCATAAACTCATGAGCGTAAGAAATGACATGATAATTCTCACCACATAAACCTAAGGTGAACATTTTAGGACGTGAATAACAGAAGAAAACATGAATGTCCTATAAGGTTAACAAATTAGGAAAAGTTACATTATTTTCGAAATACGATGCAAATGTCTTTGATTAACATTTATAGGTGCCATGACGGTCCAGTTTTGATGCCTGTACAAAATGGAGAGAAAAAATGTATCCAACAGCTGGTTAATTGAAGTTAATTCGTGGAAACAATAAAGATAATGAACTTTGTGGGGTTAAATCACTTATGACAGTTTACACATACATTGGAAATATAAGCCTTGGATTTCTTGCCATCAAAAATGAAAAAAAAACGAGTTGGCTGCCTAGAAGAGCACGCTTTAACTCGCACAACCAATTTGTGAGATTTCTCATTTAAATGCTTGACCATAACATAGGGAGAAAATTGAACAAATACGGTGTTTATGTGACAAATTGCAAGTCGCTTGATTAAAGAATTTGGAATAGATTAGATTATTAGTTAGTTTAAGCCTCCCTATCCTCAAAAAATGAGATCCAAGGAGAGGAAAGAAGAAGGCACCATTTAGTATGGAGTTAAGGGATCGTAGGATCTATGAAGAAAGGGCATAGAAACAGTAAGATGAGAAAGAAGTTCATGAAACAAGATCAAAGTTGGAGAAGAAAGTAGTAGGTGCTGAAAAACACGACAGCAGTGAACCGAAAAAAAGATGATCCGTTACAAAACAAAACCCTATTCTATTTCAGCAAAAAGGAAGTCTACCTAACCTTTAGCTCAGGCCCTCACATAGTCTCCCTAGGAGCGCTAATTCCCATAGATACAGTAGTTGTATCTCCCTTAGGGGAAAATTTTGGAAAAAATGTGGTGGATAAATGTACGAATGTACATACATTCATATACATAAATGAAGTACGAATACACACACACATGTATACTACAGGTATTAGGATATAAGCATAAAAATTACAAGTATTCTTATTCTTATTAATATTATTTACATAAAGGTCATTAGTTGATAAGCATCTCATTAAACATATATGGGTGATCACACGACCAATTTATATTTTTAAATGAATGTTTTATACTAATAAAGAGAAATGACGAGTTAGGTGACGTTACAAGTTGAGTGAACAGAAAAAAAGCGGCATTTATAGTTCTGATTTACATTTACGGCTAGTGAAAAATAAGTCCAGGTCTGAATTATTTGCTCAATTGTATGCAGGGGTCAGAAAGTGGCATGTGAGTTTGAAAGATAGGAAATTAGAAACAGCAGTATTTACACAGTGTGCGCTTCGCGTGCCGACACCTCTCTCGGACAAGCTTTTTCAAAAGACCTTTCGATTCTCCTTGTTAACTCCTTATATGCGTTTGACTTGGTTTGTTTACAAAAGATCCAGAACGTTCGTCGCTAAAAAGTTTGTGTTTCGCTCCTGATTGGTGCATCTCTTCGTCGTCCTAATGTCTTGAATTTCAATTGGCTAGTGTTCCTGACACACCCACTAGCGTGATGCTTTCTAGAGCGTTCATTGGCTTAGGTGATGCGGCTGCCTGCTTTCGAGATCCCTCGCCCCTCCGACGCTCAACCGTTGCCTCGGCCTTGCTGTTCTCACGCCTATAGCGGTACCGGATCAACGGTCTGACATTCCATTGTCCCCTCACAACGCAGTGTCTCCGTCGCAGCTTTTACTTGATCTACTTAACGAAATATTACGTTTCCCAACACCTCGGTCTCACCGCGTCCAACAACTTGCCCCAGCAATGAGGTCAACGTTACCGGAAAATGGTCGCTGCACAGCACTGGATGGAGTACTGTGAGTTGCACGTCTGGTGTAAAATCAGAGGAGGTCCGGGTGAAATCTGTTTTTCCTGCGATATAGGTTGAGTTTTACTGGCCCCCTCAACCCAACGGTGTTTAAAAGCTCGTGTCTATTCCGTTAAGGCAGTAGAATACTTACACAAGCCAGACCTCAACAGTTTCACTCCAATTTATGCTTGCGATCTCGGTGACGCTTCAAATGACTATTAGAAAAAGTAGAATAGTCACACAGCTCACATTTCAGTTGAGTCCCTAATTTATGCTTGATGCTTTGGTGCCGTTTCAATATACTAGACCAACAAGCAGAATAATCACACAGATCACATTTCAATAGATTTCCTAATTTATGCTTGCTAGACTGGTGCTGTTTCAAATTACTACTACAACGAGTATTATAGTCACACAGCTCACATTTCAGTAGATTCCCTAATCTATGTTTGCTGCTTTGGTGCAGTTCCAAATAACTACTCCAAGGAGTAGAATAGTCACAAAGCTCACATTTCACTAGAATTCCTAATTTATGCTTGCTGCCTTGGTGTCGTTTCAACTCACTATTCCGAAGTGTAGAATAGTCACACAGCTCACATTTTAGTAGATTCCCTAATTTATGCTTGCTGCCTTGGTGTCGTTTCAACTCCCTGCTCCGACATGTAGAATAATCACACAGCTCACATTTCAGTAGAGTTCCTAATTTATGCGTCGTGGTTTGGTGCAGTTTCAAATTACTACTCCAACGAGTAGCATAATCGCACAACTCACATTTCAACAGGTTTCCTAATTTATGCTTGTTAGCTTTGTGGCGTTTCAAATTTCTATACCTAGAAGTGAAGTAGTCACACAACTCACATTTTAGTTGCTTCCCTCCGTTATGCTTGCTATCTCTGTGCATCTTCATAGAATATCCGTTCATAGTAAAATAGTCACAGAGCTCGCACCTTTGAAGTGTACCAATAAGGTGCTTTCTTGCTTTATGCACATTCAAGTTACTTTTATAAGCGGTGGTGAATGCACACACTTCACACTTGAACAATTTCTCGTTGATGTGCTTCCTGCTTTGGTGTTTCTTAACATCACTTCTGTACGCTGAGGAATAGTCACACAACTCGGTATGGCGAAATTTTTTCCCCTCCTGTTTTGCACTTGCATGTCGCTTCATTAAATTCTTTTCAAAACATGCACCCGATTTCGACAGCATTCCCACATTACGTTTCACCTCGAAACGTAGTTTTGATTCATTAGAATGAAGACCAGAATAACTAGAAGACTTGTACTCAAAATCAAGCCCTAATTTATGCTCGTCACGTAGGTGCAATTCAAGTTCGTCCTTCTGAGTATTCGAGTAATCACAAAGTGCACACAGGAAGCGTACTGATTTGAGTGTGTCCGGAGGGTTGGCCTCAACACCACTGCCGCTACCCGACACGTCTGACGGTAGCGAGTCAGCGATCCCTTGCGACGCCGCAGCTGGTCTCTGATGAGCAGCCCTTGTGTTGCACGCACCAGAGCTGCCTTCCCTCAACCTGTCCTCAGCTTCTGCTTGCTCTGTACGCGCCTCAGCACTGGCATCGTCTACTTCTTTCTTGAAAGTGAGGGCAAAGGGGGCTGCGCTCATTTGGTCCTGGAATGAATAACGTGAATCATTTGTAAGCACACAAATATTAATTATATTTCCGAATAGGCGTAAATGTCCCTTCAATATGAACTTCAAAAACTGACACATGTAACACAATTAAATTTTAGCTTTCATAATGTTCAATTCAAGGAGAACTCTGCTGAAACTAGTGAAAATCTATGCAAGAAAACTGACTATATATTGAAATTAACACCACAACCAGACTATCAGCTGCCAGCCAGTTAGTCAGCAGTCTCCAAATCGACAGTCAGTCAGTCGGAAGTCTATTACTAGGAAAACAGTCACTCAGTTATTAAGAAGTCATTTATCAATCAGTAAAGAGTCAGCCAGACGATCAGTCCGGTGGTAGTCGTAGTCAGTAACATTCAGCCCCGAGTTTTCGACTGCATACAGTCTGCCAGAGTACCAACTAACTGCTGGCTGACAGACTGCCCCGCCATCAAGGTAAACATGACGACTAAGATTTCAAGGGCAGAAAATTAAACCAGGCACCCCTGACTTTACGGCAGACATCTTGCAAAGCGATAATTAAAGACAGCAATGGAAAGACCAGGTTAGACAGGACAGCAATGAGACCAAGAAAATTGAATACAATGGAGGGAGCATAGTCAACTGAAAAGAGAACCAGATTTTGAGATTTCTCTCATGTCTGTGATAACCAATAGCGTTCTCGCTACTGTGACGTCAGTTACCTACTGACTACGGCTGGGTGCGCAAGCATGCTGAGTTAGTCGCACCTGGGCACTTTAACCCAGACCTTAATTTTTTCAATAAATATCTGGGTTTTGATTCGACATCAAGGCAGGGTTGCCAAATTACTCAATTTTATTTTGGACATAATTCCTAAGCTTGTATCTTGAGAAACAAAATTTAACTATTGAAATTGAAAGCATTTTACAGTCCCAGAAAAGTTCAAGGTCTATGAATGAACTTCAGTGTCAAATTTCAGATTGAGAAAAGATAACTCCAGGATTTTGTTCACAGAAATGAAAAGTTTGGTAACATTGCTTCAGGGCGTCACCTGGGTTTTACATAATTTCACGCAATACTGAAAACTATTTTGCCCAAATAAATTAAACAATTAGAGAAATTTTAAACAATTTATTTACCACAGGTGATACAGAGGTAGATTGTTTCACATAGTTGTCTAGGTTTACCAACAAAAGTGTGATATGGTTTTGCCTGACCCTGTACAAAAACAAGGTTAGGAAAATAAATGGATAAGGTGTTCAATTAAATAAATAATTGGATACGCATTATGGTATTCACTATGCCGAAGATTTAGTTTCTTACTTATAGAGAAAGAAAGTCAATATTATACTAAACTTAAGCTGAACGTAACTTATCAATTTGGGATTCTTAGATTCTGAAAGATAATAAATTGTCTTTCCTCACTTGAGGAGACTTAATAACATCAGAATTCCTAGCAAAGATACATCAACAGTTTAAAACTATAAAGATTACAGAGCCTAGAAAAAAGAAAAACATCGCGGAGCAGCTTTCACGCACAGCTCACGCCAAGATTTTTGGTGCAACACTAATGATGCTTTGGAAAATGGGAGGGGTAGTTGTAAAGGAGGTTAGGACCCAAGCGTCTGTGATTGGCTCTTAAGCGGCCCATAGACGATCAATTTAATTGTCAATATCATTGACTCAATATATTGACGAGATTTTTTTTGCCCACTAAAGCGGCCCACAGACGATCAATTTTACTGTCACTATAATTGACAATGATGAATATTGACAATTATATTGATCGTCTGTGGGCTTGATTGACGACCGTCAATTAATTGACTCAATGTATTGACGCAATAAAATCGGTTTGAGCCCATAGACGATCAATTTAATTGTCAACATCATTGACTCAATATATTGATGAGATTTTTTGTTGCCCACTTGCGGCGTCAATCTTTGCATCAATGTAATTGATGAAAACAAGTCATTTGCTCTGCGGACGCCGTACGTGATGGACGACGAAGAAATTACCATTGTAATTGTATCGCTAGCCTAGGCACTTTCAACTCCAAGAAAATCGCCCGTAAACGCAAGACTTGGGCCAAAAACTGGCTCAGGGAACGTGGCAGGATATTCGGAATCGACGCATTGCTCAAAGAATTACGTGTAAATAAGCCAGATGATTTCAAGAACTATCTTCGAATGGACACTAAATCATTTGATCAACTTTTCCATCTCTTCACTCCATATATACGGAAAGAATCAACAAACGTGCGAGAACCGATATCACCTAGCAAACGGCTGTCGCTCACGCTGAGATATCTGGCGACTGGCGATTGTCACTCCCTTTAGCAATGCAATTATCAATGCTCAAATACTTACTTATCAACAATTGTTTTAATGCTGTCACAATTCTATCTGCATCACATTTTACTAATTCTGCAATTCCTAAGTTGATTCCCCTTTTCAGATATATCGCTGTAGTATACATATAACTGATACCCCAAGTAGTTTCATGGTTTAAATATCATTACTTTCGTCCAATAATAAACTGAACTTATTGTTGCCATTATAATTGGAAAGTTTTTGAAATGAGGATACAATACGTTTTTGATGTTTGTGCATTTTGTTGGAGGCATTTAAATATCATCAATAGGTTTGCCGTTGGAGATGTGCTTTAGCATAACAACTAATGATCACAATTAAAAGTTGCACTATGGTGGCCCAAAAACATGGTAGTAGCCGTCTTGGTCTGCTTCATAATCTGAACATATAACCTCGGCCTGAACATGGTAAGTTTGCTATTCAAATAATTTGGTTAAGTAAATCAGCAAATATTATGAGAATGAAGTAGTAAACATTACAGCGAATGCATAATATTAATTTTGAGTAATATATCATATGCGTCGCATAAGTGTAATTCCCTCAAGATAATATCAAGCAAGCTAAAAAAACTATCTAGATTTTTTTGGCTAATATCTACAATCCAAACTTTACAGCAAGGCTTAAGCGAAAACATATAGATCTAGCTATTTAATATCTAAAGTGTCAGGATGCCTGCACAACAAACGATTTGATGAGAGAAAGCAAGCGAGCTTGAATTGATTAACATGGATTCCTATGGTAGTGCATACACTGCAAGCAAGCAAGAGAGCGAGCGAGAAAGACTGAAGATTGACTGAAGCGAGAAACCGACTCGAAAATTATTTCACGCTTGAAAGTTGCAGCTAGAAGCTGGCTGCCTGGTAGTGCGCGGTGAGATGTCGATAAGGTTGGCGTACTGCTCAATTCCTCCAGCATACACTGAACTTCTGATACTCGAAGTTAATACTGTACTTCGCATTTCGAACTCAAAAAATCCAAAGCACAGGGACAGATTACAGTTTCAAAGCAATGGGATGAAGTAGGAATGAAATCAACGTTACAAACACATGCTTGTACTGCTCGTTTCTGGTATAGACAACTCTCTATGACATTTAGAAGCAAGCTGTGTGTTATTTTGTGAGTGAGAGATCCTGCTGACATCTCTCTTTCTCGCTTGTTTTCTCGCTTTTAGTCTTTTGGTTTGTAAGCACCCTCAGCCCTGGTTGCCATAACTTGCCCTACGCATTTTGTTAAAATTACCAGATTTAGCTGTACGAAAGTTGCAGATTCCAAGGAAAAAGTCCCAAGTTTTTACTTTCCTACATAATGCTAATAAATAGGTTAATGATTATAAATAAAATTAGTTCTCTAAATTCAAATGATATTTTTCATAATAAGGCATAAAAAGTACGACATATTTGTAGCAGCGCACTCCAGCATGCAAGAAGTAACAGATCTGCGAGTATACATAAATAAAATTCGAAGTATTTTCAGGTGCATACACTACGACTTCCGGAGCTCAGAATGAAATATTGACGCAATATATTGACGCGTCCAAATGGACGTTTCAATATATTGACAGACCATCAATAAAAAATCAAAATGATTTGATTTCGTCAATACATTGAGTCAATTAATTGACGGTCGTCAATCAAGCCCACACACGATCAATATCATTGTCAATGTTCATCATTGACAATTATATTGACAATGAAATCTATCGTCCACGGGCTCAAACTGATTTTATTGCGTCAATACATTGAGTCAATTAATTGACGGTTGTCAATCAAGCCCACAGACGATCAATATAATTGTCAATATTCATCATTGTCAATTATATTGACAATAAAATTGATCGTCTATGGGCCGCTTTAGGCAGTCACGTGTGGGGCCGTACGTTTGCCAATGTTTCTCCAGTTTTGCAACTAATTTGAACCCGATCGGAATCGGCTATGCTCAACACATTGTATTCAACCTTCTTGAATGAGACAGAACAGGTTAGAAAGAACAGCAAGGAGACAGAACAGGTTAGAGAGGACAGCAAGGAGACAGAACAGGTTAGAGAGGACAGCAAGGAGACAGAACAGGTTAGAGAGGACAGCAAGGAGACAGACCAGGGTAGACAGGACAGCAAGGAGACAAACCAGGTTAGACAGGACAGCAAGGAGACAGACCAGGGAAGACAGGACAGCAAGGAGACAGACCAGGTTAGACAGGACAGCAAGGAGACAGACCAGGTTAGACAGGACAGCAAGGAAACAGACCAGGTTAGACAGGCCAGCACAGCAAGGAGACAGACCAGGGAAGACAGGACAGCAAGGAGACAGACCAGGGAAGACAGGACAGCAAGGAGACAGACCAGGTTAGACAGGACAGCAAGGAAACAGACCAGGTTAGACAGGCCAGCACAGCAAGGAGACAGACCAGGGAAGACAGGACAGCAAGGAGACAGACCAGGGAAGACAGGACAGCAAGGAGACAGACAAGGTTAGACAGGACAGCAAGGAGACAGACAAGGTTAGACAGGACAGCAAGGAGACAGACCAGGTTAGAGAGGACAGCAAGGAGACAGATCAGGGTAGACAGGACAGCAAGGAGACAGAACAGGTTAGACAGGACAGCAAGGAGAAAGACCAGGGTAGACAGGACAGCAAGGAGACAGACCAGGGAAGACAGGACAGCAAGGAGACAGACCAGGTTAGACAGGACAGCAAGGAGACAGACCAGGTTAGTCAGGACAGCAAGGAGACAGACCAGGTTAGACAGGACAGCAAGGAGACAGACCAGGTTAGACAGGACAGCAAGGAGACAGACCAGGTTACACAGGACAGCAAGGAGACAGACCAGGTTACACAGGACAGCAAGGAGACAGACCAGGTTAGACAGGACAGCAAGGAGACAGACCAGGTTAGACAGGAAAGCAAGGAGACAGACCAGATTAGACAGGGCAGCAAGGAGACAGACCAGGTTAGACAGGACAGCAAGGAAACAGACCAGGTTAGACAGGACAGCAAGGAGACAGACCAGGTTAGACAGGACAGCAAGGAAACAGACCAGGTTAGACAGGCCAGCACAGCAAGGAGACAGACCAGGGAAGACAGGACAGCAAGGAGACAGACCAGGGAAGACAGGACAGCAAGGAGACAGACAAGGTTAGACAGGACAGCAAGGAGACAGACAAGGTTAGACAGGACAGCAAGGAGACAGACCAGGTTAGAGAGGACAGCAAGGAGACAGATCAGGGTAGACAGGACAGCAAGGAGACAGAACAGGTTAGACAGGACAGCAAGGAGAAAGACCAGGGTAGACAGGACAGCAAGGAGACAGACCAGGGAAGACAGGACAGCAAGGAGACAGACCAGGTTAGACAGGACAGCAAGGAGACAGACCAGGTTAGTCAGGACAGCAAGGAGACAGACCAGGTTAGACAGGACAGCAAGGAGACAGACCAGGTTAGACAGGACAGCAAGGAGACAGACCAGGTTAGACAGGACAGCAAGGAGACAGACCAGGTTAGACAGGACAGCAAGGAGACAGACCAGGTTAGACAGGACAGCAAGGAGACAGACCAGGTTAGACAAGACAGCAAGGAGACAGACCAGATTAGACAGGGCAGCAAGGAGACAGACCAGATTAGACAGGGCAGCAAGGAGACAGAACAGGTTAGAGAAGACAGCAAGGAGACAGATCAGGGTAGACAGAACAGGTTAGACAGGACAGCTAGGAGACAGAACAGGTTAGACAGGACAGCAAGGAGACAGATCAGGGTAGAGAGGACAGCAAGGAGACAGAACAGGTTAGACAGGAAAGAAAGGAGACAGACCAGGTTAGGCAGGACAACGAGGATACAGATAAGGTTAGGCAGGACAGCAAGGAGACAGATCAGGTTAGGCAGGGCAGCAAGGAGACAGACCAGGTTAGACAGGACAGCAAGGAAACAGATCAGGTTAGACAGGACAACAAGGAGACAGACCAGGTTAGGCAGGACAGCCACCAAGGAATTCACAACAGGAGCTTCAGTTAGGTACGGAAGCAACCAAGAGCTTATGGGCAGAAAATTGAGTCAGGCACAATGGCTGCCACTTACCTCAGGGTATACTACGTTACCTATCCAATAATTCTAACAAGTGACTTCACAAGAAAATTGTAAACTCGAATTCCAATGTAGCTGAAAACTAAAGAAAAAATTACATTTTGATACAATGCAAGTTGCTAATATCAGCAACAGCAAAACTTTAACCCATTGGTTTGTTGCATGGATGACTAAAATGTTCAAATGTCCATTATTCAGTCACCAGAGAAACTTGAAAAGGAGCCTGTCTTTCTTCATTCGAAGCATTTCCTGCAGATTGATTCTAAAATTATGTTAGTTAATATGTTTAGGATGATATTTTTCAATTATAATTCAAGTTATCTGTCATTCACATATACAGTCGCACACAGTGAGCGTCTGAAAACGTGAGCTTGAGCCCTGTTTATTCGTGTTGCAGAGCGTGCCGGCTGGAGTTTTGGAACTGACTAGTTACTTTCCACACCTTCCCATTCTTCAGTCTGCTCTCATGCAGAGAAGTACAATATTCCACTTCAATTAAGCAATTGTAATATAATATCTTCTGCATTGAATCAAATAAACAATTGGATTTTAAAATATTTTCACATTTTAAAAGAAAACCCTGTTTTAACCCTTAGTCTACCAACAGTAACTTTACTGCCAAGAAGGCTAGTGCTTCCAGTTTAGGGTAACTCACAGAATTTGAAATTATTTTACTAGTAGGGAAACATTTCAAATAAGTAAAGAAATTAAGAAAATTAATTGGAATAATGAAAATATGACATTTCAGAAACCTTACATTTCAAATTTGCTGTCCATTTGCTCTGAGCTCAAGTCATATGACCCAGGTAATATATTGAGGTGTTGAAGTGTTTGCCGCCGCAAAAGGGCGCTGCAACGATGTGCGCGCTGCCATCCTAGTGAGATCTTGCCGCTGGTACCGGGCAACTGCGGGGCCGGCCGGCCAATGTGTTGTTAAGAGTTGTCGAGTGATTACAGGATCTTTTGTTCGTGCCAGATTATTCACGTTGCGCCTCTGCTCAGTGTTGTGAGCCAGAGACCGTGTCATCTTACTTGTTCTGGGGGGAACAAAAGTATTGCAGCAGGGAAGCTGTGCAGTTGGTCCCGGCTTGAGGCAGGGACGACTGGCGTGGGAAGGTGAGTCTTCCGGCTAAGGCTACATATATTTAATAATTTTTTATCTCATTTATAAACATTTTTTTTATGGCTATTAACTGTCTGATAAGTTGTTGATAAAAAATCATTTCATGATATTTAATGTATAAAATCTATGGCATCAAACATTCTTCTTGCTAAGCACACAATTTCAAAAAAGCATGATTTTTCATCGAAAATGAGAAGTAGACACTTGCTTAACTGGAAAAGACCCATGCTAGGGTAATTTCAATGATAATCAGGGTATCTATGAAATTTCTCTATGAAAACTTTCCTTTAACCACTTGAGTTGTGGTACTCAAAGGGTTAAAAATCAGCCTCTTTTTTACAACTAATGTAATATTGATACTGAACATTTTTATTTTCATCAGTGAGGTGTTTCTTTTGTGTGTTTAGCTTTTGTTCACCCATGATCGAATAATTTGATTTACATTTGACTAGTTTTATCTCTACTCCATTTCAGGTAGAAAATGACAGAAGAGGACAAAACGTCCTAAATAATTTTATTCATTAACTTTCTTGAACATGATAATGATATCATTATGGACGATATTCTGTGCACTTTTACATATAAATAGGATTTGCAACAAGCAAACCCTTCATATATATCCAACTCACATGAAGGTTTACCAGGGCCAGATGCAATGACAATACCCATTTGTACTTCCTACTCCTTTGTCCCTACCTTAGAATGTGCCACTACAGCAGGCATAATTTACTGTAGTAAGACCCTTCATTTTCGGATGTTTTTTCTTTTGTTCTCACAATGAAACTGGTAAATATTATTCAAACACTTTCATGAAATGATGGTTTGGGAGCAAAACACAACAAAAAAACATAATATGAGGTAGAACCTATTTTATATTCTTTTCCAGTATTAATAAAATATGACTAAATTTATACATGATTTTTGTAAAATCAATCATAAACAATTATGGGGCAACAAAGGACCTTAGTAGCAACAACAAAATAAACACACCTGGACAGAAGGACAAGATGTAAATATAGAAAAGCAATGTTTAAAAATGCAAAATTTTAAACAGTAATATACAAGAACAATAATGAGTAGATAAATTGAATTTGAATTGCAGCATTCCAGAGAAGAGCAGGCAACCAACTGACGCACCTGAGGTTGCTGATGCCAGTCAATGGGCTCCTCCTTCACTGTGATGTCCTCCAGCTCATCGTCAGGCACTTCGTTTTTGACCATCTTGATTATTGGAGGATTTTCACTTTTTGAAATGGCAACTGCAGAAGATGAAAAATTTTACAGATAAAATCACCAAGAGTTCGAAGAATGGGTTTCATTATTGATATATCTCCAATATATGAAAAATAGCTAGCATTTGAACTCTCAACTTAAGTAACATGAAATTAATTCTATCCAGGCCCATCCTAGATAGTTGCTTTTGTTAACTAAACAAATCAGTTTAAATGACTTAGAGACAATTTGTACCACCAAACACAACCAAAAAGGTTTCTTATTGTAGAGCTCTTGCTGTCCATTCAATTTTTAGTTCAAGGTGTTTTATTCATTTCTGCTAAGTAATGACAATATGTAGTTACAGAAATCCTAAGGCTTAGGTTTAAATAACTGTACAGAAGAGGAAAATTTCAGAGTCTTGGCTAACACAGCTTGCAACATCAGTGAAAATTGTAGCATTTGGATGCAACCGATGAAAAAAAACACTAAAGAATAAAAACTGAAGGCACATATACACATTAGTTTAAAAGCAAACCAGTCATACTTAAAGGAAGTGAGGTATAGAATGAGTATACAGGCTACACAAGTACATATCTGGGCCACAAACAGATTCGTGCAAACAAGAGTTGCTGATTTTTGATGAGTAGCTAGTGTTACAACTCAGAATGTTTGTCAAAAGAGGGCAGATACTATCAGCATACTGCCCAAAATTAGGCTAAAAAATTCTAAAGAGTAGTTCCAAGGTGCACTGAAAGAAAACATCTTCAGAGCCACACCTTTGGCCCAAATTGACCCATATTATCATTTACTACACTATAGAACACTCGATTATTTTGGATGTATCAAATTTTCAATTGTTCACGATTTTAAAATCAAATTTTATAAGAAAATTTTTCTTATAAATTATTATAATATAAGAAAGTTTTAGCCTCTCTTAACTGCACAACAAAGATGTTCTAAGAGAGGAAGGAGGAATGCACACTTTAGTATGGAGTTGAGGGAATGCAGAATCTATGCACAAGGTGCACTGAAACAGGAAGCTAAGAAAGAAGTTCATGAAACAAGAAAAAGTTGAAGAAGAAAGTAGTAGGTGCTGAAAAACAGAACAGCAGTGAACCAAAAAAAGATGATCCATAACAAAACAAAAAGTTATTATATTTCAACAAAAAGGAAGCCCACCTAACTTAGGCTCAGGCTCTCACATATCCCCCTGGGAGCGCTAATTCCAATAGATACATTACTTGTATCCCTCTGAGGGGTTTTCTTATAAATTAGGAGAAAGTATAGGTCATTCTAACTGCAAGAAAACAAGAAAGGGCTTATGAGACAAGATTTAAGATAAAAGTAGTAGTAACAGCTGAAGAAATTGACAGCAGTAAACTGACGTAAGTTAATTCAAAAAGAGACAAAAACTTTTCCCTTCAATAACAATAATGCCTATGCAGAATTTCACATACACACTGGGAGTGCCAATTCCTACAGATACACTAGATCTACTGCTGTAAAATTAACTTCTTTTTTATGTTGATTTATTATTTATTCGCCCAACTTATTAACCTCTTCCAACAAAACAAATAGATAAATAAACCCATTACTTAGTAATTCCATAGGTTTTGTAAGATCGCATCTCTTGCAGTAGTTCAAGTAATGTGCCCTGTGCAGCCAGCTCTGCTTGAATGAATTAATATGTTTCTTTGGCAGCTACAATAGTCATTTTGAACCTTTATTTAGTTTACTGCTAGCTAGTTCCAACTTTAAAGATGATACTGCTTACTATTCATATTTTGATAAACTGTGAGAACTTGTATGTTTCATTTAAAATCCAAATCTATGGAATCTATGCACAAGCAGCATGATATTGTGTGCAGAATGTAGTGAATTTATATTATTGTATTTTTTAAAAGAAATATGGTATTTTGAGTATTGCCTTGCTTGCATCCTAATTCTAAATCAATTAGATGATTTTCTAAACCAAATAAAACAATTTTGTGACATACCACCATTGAAATTCACCAATTGTTCAAGCAAGTACAGTACAATCAAGAGTTTTACAAGACCGTGATCTGGCTGTAGTTGTAGAACCCATTTCCAAACGTGTTGTCACTTTATGATCAACAATGCACAAGAAAAAATCATCATTTAAAGGAAAAAAACTGACTCCCAATAAGCACTAAGGCATGAACACACTTACAGTAAGTAAAGGCATTTGTATATCACAACACAACGTCAGCCAATTTTGTAACAGAATTTTCACCAGCACCTATCCCACTGTAATATAACACAACTTTGTAACACAGAAATTACCGTTGTGCTCTTTGATGTTAAGTTACCATTATCAACAGCTAAAGGTTTGCTGGTAAGACTAAACTTTTGAACATCATGATTGTTTGAAATGCTAATTTGGAGCAGTTGTTTACTACCAGTTCCCACAATTGATGTTTTTGCCAATATTGGAAGCAAATCCTCCTTTTGAAAGAGTACACCTGTACAAAAGACCAACATCAATGCATGAAATAGCAATGGAATACATGTCCACTTTACAAAGTTTACTGAATGTGATACTTAAGTAGCACACAGAGCACAAACCTTCAAGAATCTGCAAAGTGCAAGCTTCTGACTCACTATACATGAAGCTAAAATGAATAAGCAATCCCCTCTAAGCAGCTTTCAGTGTTTGTGAATTTGATGAATTAGCTTAAACTTTTTATACCTTTACAGAGATTTGAAGGTTAATCACAGAACATGATGAAAATCTAAAAATATGAAATCCCACTTTCCATGGCAAGTTTCAGATAACAAGAATACTTCACCTTTTGAATCGGTGTTTTCAGCTGCATTACATTTCACTATTTTTCCACACACAAAAATACCACAAAATTACAAACCATGGAGAAGGTGCAAAAAGAACAAAAAGGAAATTGGTGGTTCTTAGCATAGAATGCATGACAATCGTAAGACAGGACACTTCATTTGCATTTTTGACCTCATTATTAAAATGTTTTTGCTATAAAATGAAACTTATCTGATCCTTACTTTGTCTCAGTCATATTCCAAAGTTTGACTAGCCATACTTAGTGGACACCTGATATCAACTTGTTAATGCATGTGATATTTTAGTACCATTCATACTAAACAAATGTAGATTAATAAATGTACGACATTTCCAATGAGACAAAAATTCTACATACCTATGTAGCAGGTATAAATGATATAATCAAGACATTTAAAAGATTTGAAACAAAGAACCAATGAAGCTGCCTTAAATACTCGTGCACCAAACCAATGAATGAAAGGGTTTTGTAAAAAGAACTTCAACAAATCATGCAGCAAAAATGAACTAAACCAAAATACCCCTACCTCACAAGCAGACCAGAAATGAGACTCACCATGTACCATGTCCTCTGCTGCAGCTTCCTGCTTGATGGAGTCATGGCTGCAACACAGCCTCTCTACTTCAGCGTTTATCAGCTTGTGCACCACAACCTTCACACGCTTCATGCTTGAAGACCAGGCCACACTGCACAAAGTGTTACTGAGGGTCAGCATTGAAGGTTTGTGTTTGTAAGAGGATGGGGCACAGCATTTGCACATCATGACAGGTAGCAGTTTTTGGCCATATAGTGAGGGTGATCAAAGTTGTTTTGCTTAGTGATGAAGTTTTGTAATGAAATAGATGACTGGTGATGCAAAAACAAGTGACTAGGCTTCAAAACAATGATAACAAATCAGGACAAGTCCCAATAAATGAAGCCCTGAAAACTGATACCACAATATGAAAATGCAAGAAAAAACCATACCAGTACATTTGGATTTCTCAAAATTAAACTTCAATAAAAATAAGAAGCAGAATAAAATAAATAATGTAAGAATGTATTCAGGCTAAACAGGGAAAATGCTTTGAATAAAATTTAAAAAAAATTAAAACTGAAATGAATGCAATGACATGGATATGAATGACATTAAGGAAACCATCCCAGGCCCTTGCCAGATCCTGTCGATGTCATGGTCATTTTGCATGTTTTTGTTGTAGAAGGACCCTTAGGTGGTAGACTATTCGTTCCTAAAATTTTATGGCGCTACGACAATAATTCCCCCCCCCCTCCCGGGAGGGGGGGGGGGTGAAGGGACCAAAATATTTCAATTTTCCCGATTTTGACCCCATATAAAAAGAGAACAAATGGGAAATGGAAAAAAGCCGAACAAGCGTTTGTTAGAAATGTTTCAAGAATTCTAAAACTGCATTTGTTTTTGTTCTAGCATCAAAACTGAAGGAGGAGTCCCATTTTGAAATATCAATATCAATGAAAAGCACCCAAATTTTTTTAACTTTTTCCTGATTTTGACCCCATATATAAAGAGAACAAATAGGAAATGGGAAAAAAGCCGAACGTGAGTGTGTTAGAAATGTTCCAGGGATTCTAAAACTACATTTTTTTTTGTTCTAGCATCAAAACTGAAGGAGGAGTCCCATTTTGAAATATCAATATTAGTGAAATATCAATACCTAAAAACCAATATGTCAAATTTTTGCAAAATCTAAGACCTGAATCAAAAAAATGAATAGAATCAATTGTGTTTCTTTTCAAAGGTTACATATCATAGTCAAATTTCATAAGAATCAGACTGAAAAAAGAAAAAAATTATTTTTTTATAAAAGAGTGAAAATTTTTATAATTTTTTTTTTTATGAAATCACAATTCACAGTTTGAATATGAAGTTATGTATGGGAAGTAACGAAATAAAAATTAAAACTGCATTCAATTACATCAATTGTTCATTATATTACACTTCAACACAAAATTTTATTTTTTGCTTATACCCAACACTTTGAATTTTCAACATTCATCCTGGGACTAGTTCTCGAGTTTTGATGCTAGAACAAATCCAAAGACAGTTTTAGAATCCTTGAAACATTTCTAACAAACGCTCATTCGGCTTTTTCAAATTCGAATTCTTTGAAAAAATATATAGCTCTAGACCCAAAAAATTGTTGCTGATTTTAGAAATTTTAAAAAATTTTGAAAAAATAGAAAAAATTTGAATTTGAAAAAAACTGAACGCACGTTTGTTAGAAATGTTCCAAGGGTTCTAAAACTGTCTTCGTTATTGTTCTAGCATCAAAACTGAAGGAGGAGTTCCAATCTGAAATTTCAATAGAAATATACCAAAAACACATTTTTCGTAAAAAAAAGGCCTAAATCGAAAAAACGACACGAGTCAAAAAGGTTTACTTTTACAAAATACATATACTGGCCCACTTTCAAACGAATCGGATTAAAAAAGTTGAAAAAGTGGGATGTTCTCCTTAAACTCCATTCAATCATTCAGCAACAAATTCAAAGGAGCAACTTAGGATAATTTTTATTTTTATAAGAACATGGTTTTGAAATCTGGCAATGCTAGAAAACTTATTTCTTCTAACTAGTGATGTACCGATACAATTTTTTGGCCGATACTGATACCCATTTTTTGGCCGATACCGATACTCCGATACTTGAAAATACAGATACTTTGACCGATACTACTACCGATACCGATACTTTTACAATCATCTAACTTAATAATACCTGTTGTGCGTGTGTATTTGTTCGGTGTCCGCTTCTTAAGAAACATAGGATGTCTGAGTTTGCGGTATCATGGATACCGAATCCCTCAGTGTAACATTGAAAGAACATCTCTACATGCATTGATATGTTTGAAATTTTATCAGGATAGGTTAGTAGTATTGGATAGGTTGTTGGGATTGCCGTAATTTGTGCATTTTTCCTAACCATGTCGCTTTTGAACAGCTTTCATGCCATAATGAATAATTAAAAGACATTATATTAGAAACAGTAATTTTGAGAATAGCTGTGCCCCAAGTCATCATTTTTGCGTAATGGTGATTTGTCACCGGAGGGGAACTCCAAATCAAGAGAACTTTGTGTGTTCTTGTGCATATGTGCTCAGCATAAACATTTTAAACCTACCCGACTTTCCGTTCCACGTATTGGCAACAGTGGACAACGCATTAGTGGTGTAGGGCCTACAAGAATTGCAGTTGCTACCATGTAATGACGATCGCTAGGCCTTCGCATCGTGAACGTGCTTTATGGCGGTGCGAGTCACGACATAGAATTAGGATAGCATAGGCTATATAATGTTGACGGATTTTTTCCATGGGTCCATCTAGCTTAAGGGGGTCCTCCGAGGCGCCTTTTCTCTCCGGTCATTTTTCATGTTTTTGTCAGAAAAGGACCCTTAGGTGGTGGACTATTCGGTCCTAAAATTTCATGTCGCTACGGACAATAGATTCCCCCCCCTCGTAACAACATCCGGATTGGGGGGGAGAGCGTAAGGGGACCAAAATCTTAAATTTTTGACTCAATTTTGATCCCATATAAAAAGAAAACAGAAGAAGAAATGAAAAATTTGCAAATGTACTTTTGTTAGATATGTTTAAGGATTCTAAAACTGTCTTTTTTTTTTGTTCTAGCATAAAAATTTAATGACTTCTATTCTTCTTGAAATATCAATACCAGTGGACTAAAAACCAACATGTCAAATTTTCTCAAAAACTAAGGCCTGAATCAAAAAAATGGATGCTAGAAATTGTGTTTCTTTTTAAAAGTTACATATGAAAGTCAAATTTCATAATATTCAGACTGCAAACAAAAATTTTATAATTTGTATGATATAAGAAAATATTTTTTTAATTTTATTGTTTTTATAAATTACAATTCACAGTGTGAATACGATGTTATGCATGGAGATTATTGAAATAAAAATGAAAACGGCATTCAATTACATAAATTTTCCATTATATTACACTTCAACAAAAAATTTTGTTTTTGGCCTACACTGTAAAGTCACTTATTTTCAAAATTCAAAAGAATAGAAGTCATTGAATTTTTATGCTAGGAAAAAAACAAAGACAGTTTTGGAATCCTTGGAACATTTCTAACTAAGTTATATTGCCACTTTTTCCATTTTCACATTTAAGGTGACGGTCTGGACCCACTTCCGGATTATGGTAGAATTTCCGTTTTTAAAATGATCTCATAGAGTATTTTCTTGCGCATCCAACGGTATAATTTGCTATCAAGTACGTACATTGGTTCGTCTTCTAGACGGGGTAAAAGACGCGCACTAGCGTGACCTTGGGGCGCGCCATTGGATGGGTGACCTCCCTCTTCCCCCCTCATTACGAGTCAGTATTGAGTGTTTCTCTACGGGAATAGCAAGAGAGTTCATTCATGGCCTTGCTTGAAATGCTTTAGTACTCAAATGAAACATTAAAACTCTCAGTGTTTATTATGATGATGTAAATGAGTGTTTGTTTTGAGTCCGGCTGCTTTGCCTCATCAGCTAATTAGCTGTTGTGTAAACATACCATCACCTCCCGCAGTTTTGAAGGTATGAGAATATCAAATATATCATTCAAAACGGCTCAAGAAGAGCTACCAGGAGAAAGAGTTGAAGAAATTAAAATTTCTATGTAATCGAAGAAAAATCATTTTTTAAAAATGACTGGTTTTCCAAAATTTGAATTCATTGTTTTTTGATATGAATCCTTTTCCACAGTTTTGAAGTTACAGGAATGGCTAATATAGCAATCAATAGAGATTGAAAAGATCTACAATGGCTGTAAAACTTACTGAAAACAAATGATTAGTTTAGAAATAAAATGAATTTTTTTTTCTAGAAAAATGGTTCTCCTGAAAAGTTAACTTTTTGATCTTTGAAGAGACACCTACTCCACAGTTTTGAAGGTACAGGAATGGCAAATATATCAATCGATAGCGATTGAATTATCTTAGAGAGGCGGTGGTATAGTTTTTTTTAATTTCAAATAAATTTGAAAATTAGAAGCAGAAGAATCTGAACAAACGGAAAAAGTGGTCGGTTTTTTGGGAAAAAATTTCTCATAATTCATAAATCAAATTATCGAAAAACCATACCACCGGATCAAAAGACAAAAAAAATTAGCTACCTAGAAAACCTTTATTCAGTTTTGTAACTTTAAAATTGTGGGCAAGATGTATTTTTCCGCAACACCCTTTCTTTCAGGGTTTTTAAAAAAAACCCTATTTTTTATGAATATACGAAAAAAACCACGGGAGTTCAAAAAGAAATGCCGCATCAATTGACACCTATTGTGAAAATCTTGAAAAAATCCATCGAGAAACGACGGACTTTTATTCCCCCCAGACCGTCCCCTTAAATTTTTAATGATAGTTCAAATCCAAAAATTTTGGTATATTTGGTATATTGGTAAAATGTCGTATATAAAAAAAAATTCAAAATCCCTGAATATATCTTTGTAAGAAATGTTTCAGGGATACCAAAACTGTCTTTGAATTTCTTCTAGCATAAAAACTCAACGACTTCTATTCTTTTGAAATAGGTATGGAAATGACCCAAAAAACTAAATTTTCAAGTTTTTCGGACAAACTAAGGCCTCAATCAAAAAGGTAAATCTGAAGGATGTCAGTTATCAATTTTGTAAATTTCGATGCCTAAGCATAGTTAATTAGATCGAAATAAACAAGTTTTCTTCTATGCACTTTCAGTCTCAAACAAGTATTTTATTAGTTATAGCGGTAAATGACTTATCGCAACTCCAGTGTTTGAGGCGGCAAGTAATTCAAGGAGCACGTCGGACAGCAACACTGCAAAACGCACTCTCTTCCAGCGCAATCGTCGGTAAATCTGAAGGAGATGACAGTTGTCGATTTTGTAAATTTCGATGCCTTAGCATTGATAATTAGATCGAAATAAACAAGTTTTCTTCTATGCACTTTTTGTCTCAAAGGAGCATTTTATTAGTTATAGCGGTAAATGACTTACCGCAACTCCAGTCTTTGAAGCGAAAAGAAATTCTTTGATCAAGTTGTATGGCAATACTGCAATGGCGTCTCGCTTCCAGCGCTCTGTCTTGAAAGACTAAACCAAACCTACCGCTATACCTTATTAAATACTCATTTGACGAAAAAAGTGTATAGAAGAAAAGTTGTTTATTTCGATGTTATTATCATGATTCAAGCAACAAAAATTCAAAAATCGATGAGTAGCTGTTTATTCGAGCGCATTTGTCAAAGACGAAACTAAACTTACCGCTATAAATCGTAAAATACTCATTTGAGACGGAAAGTGCATAGAAGAAAACTTGTTTATTTTGATTCAATTAATTAGGTTCAGGCACTTAAAAGTGGAAAATCAATAACTGACATATACTTCAGATTTACCATCAAAAAATTTCATGAGTTCAAATATGTTTGTCTTGCAAAAATACATATACTGACCAAATTTCAGACCAATCGGATCAAAAAATTTTTTTGGTCAATGTGAAGTTTAATGCAACCAAGGAAAATGATAATTGGAATCCAAAGAATCACTAAAGGAACACATTTAAAAATGTTTTACAGGAATGACATTTTACTCGCTGATGCGTTATTTTTGAATAATTGAAGGTCAATGGGAAGTTTAATGCAACCACAGAAAATAATAATTGTGATCCCAGGAATCACTAAAGGAACCCATTTAAGAACGTTTTACATGAATGACATTCTGCTCGCTGATGCGTTATTTTTGAATAATTGAACTTTGAAGTTGGCCTTTGCGCCAAAGGAAGCGAGCGCGTGAAACGGAATTTAATAAATAACGGAAGCTATTACAAACGTAAAGAGGTTGGGTCGTGAGGGGGAGGCACAGTTCTTCTAGTGAAAATTATAAATAAAGCTTCTAACCCACCCATTAGGGTGACGACCGCAATCTTGTTGACATCGGGTCCAAGATATCGGCGCCCATGGTGGTCACCATCTTTGACCCGATGTAAACAAGATTGCGGTCGTCACCCAAATGGGTGGGTTAGAAGCTTTATTTATAATTTTCACTAGAAGAACTGTGCCTCCCCCTCACGACCCAACCTCTTTACGTTTGTAATAGGGGGTTAGCTTCCGTTTATAATTGAATTACGCTCGCTTCCTTTGGCGCGGGAAGGCCAACTTCAAAGTTCAATAAATAAAAAATAAAGCATCAGCGTGCAGAATGTCATTCTTGTAAAACGTTCTTAAATGGGTTCCTTTAGTGATTGTTTGGAATATAATTATTAATTTCCGTGGTTGCATTAAACTTCACATTGACCTAATTGAACTTTGAAGTTGGCCGTTGTGCCAAAGGAAACGAGCGCGCGAAACGGAATTTAATTAATAACGGAAGCTATTACAAACGTAAAGAGGTTGGGTCGTGAGGGGGAGGCACAGTTCTTCTAGTGAAAATCATAAATAAAGCTTCTAACCCACCCATTAGGGTGACGACCGCAATCTTGTTGACATCGGGTCGAAGATGGCGGCGCCCATGGTGGTCGCCATCTTTGACCCGATGTAAACAAGATTGCGGTCGTCACCCTAATGGGTGGGCTAGAAGCTTTATTTATAATTTTCACTAGAAGAACTGGGCCTCCCCCTCACAACCCAACCTCTTTACGTTTGTAATAGGGGGTTAGCTTCCGTTTTTAATTAAATTACGCTCGTTTCCTTTGGCACGGGAAGGTCAACTTTAAAGTTCAATAATTTGAAAATAAAGCATCAGCAAGCAGAATGTCATTCTTATAAAACGTTCTTAAATGCGTGTCTTTAGTGATTCTTTGGATCCGAATTATTATTTTCCGTGGTTGCATTAAGGACACCGTCTAGGTAGAAATCAGGTTATGTGTTGATTTTCTGTTTACATATGTATCTTATAGAGAATTTTCTTGCGCTTCCATTGGTACTTTTCTTTTTCGTCTACTCCGAATAGTGCGCCCACCAGAGGGGGGGAAAGCGATGGGGGTGGAGTGACCTTGAACCCTCCCCCCTCATTATTGGGAGTCAATTGAGCGTTTCTCTGCGGGAATGGCATTATAGTTCGTTAATGGGCTACTCAAAGTGCTTCCATTATTCAAACCAAACATTCTAACGCTGAATAACCATTTTTTTCATAATTTTTGACAATATCAGAATTTAGTTGTCCTGCCGTATCCATGATACCGCAGCTTTCATTCATAGCTCGATAACAGCTGCAGTATCATAGCTACAGCTATGGCAAGCACACCAATCCAAAGGGCTTGAAAAGAGCTAAAAAACAAAGGAGTTGACTTGACAAAAAAACGTATTTTGGTCTAAAAAAAATTAAAAATTAAAAAAATTAATTGTTTTCATGAATTACACCTATTCTCTTTTGTTGTATATTTTTTCTCTGAGTTACAGAGCTACAGCAATGTAAATTATATCAATCGAAGGGGCTTGAAAAGAGCTACAAACGCTCAAGAGTTCATTGTAGAAAACCCTGTAGTTCAAAAGATAAAAAGAAAAACAATTTTTTTTTTGTGAAAAAACTCGTTTTTATGGAAACTTGATAATTGGTTTCTCAAATGCTACTACTTCCACAATTTTAGAGCTACAAGAATGGTTTATATACCATTCGATAGGGCTCAGCAAGGTGTATCCTCTCGCAATAGCATTTTTTGATAAATTTATTACTTTGAAAATTACATGAGATGAAAAAAAAAATGAAAATAAGTTCATTTTTTTTTCTTTTTTTCCCAAAATCCACAAAAAAAAAGTTATCAAAATTCCCTATTGCGAGTGGTTATATAGACATCTAAGCAATCTAAAAACGAAGTACTGGTTCTGTAACTTCAAAATTGTAGAAGTAGTAGGATTTTAAAAAAACCCTTATTTTATCATATTTTTTCGGAAATAAAAAAAATCCAGTGCAGATACAAAAATTTTGTCGAAATAACAAATGATATTTGATCATTTCACACCTACTGTGAAAATTTCAGAGAAATCCATCTATAAATAACGGACTTTTTTTTTTACCTAGACGGTGTCCTTAAACTTCACATTGACCATTTTTTTTCCGGAGGACCCCCTTAATGATGACATTGTCCTTGCCATTTCCATGGGTCATGTTGCTACCCAATAATACCATTGCCCTTGGTTTATTTGTTTGGTGTCTGTTTCTTCCATTTCTGTCACGCTCATAAGGATAGTTCTAATGACCGTATCTGTGAAACGAGTTTCCCCAGTGCGCAAGTACACTTGAACTTGAACTTGAAATTGAGGGCCGACAGCGTCGGGGCCTTTGTAACGGCCTACAATTCCCTCCACAATTTTCACACAAAGAGTTCAGCGCCTGGTACCAGACTTGTCCACTAAACTACTCAGGATCTACCAATCATTGTCACAAGCTGCCATTGGATGGCATCACTGGGATAGCCAGTGTGTCAAAACACCATCCCCAGGCATATTGGGTCATTCTGACAATTCTACCTGACTGGCTCATTCCAGTCACTGTCTCTTACTCCAGGCACGCACAAGAAACATTTTCATAGCTTCAATGATACTCAAATTACACTCCTGATCCAATCCAGCAAGACAGCTCATACCGCAATCATCTTCAGCACATCTGGCATACCACTCATTTTCTCCATACTGCTCAAGCACCACATTCATAAAACTTTCTCTCTCTTGCTCATACTTACTACATTCCAGCACAAAATGCTAAATTGTTTCCTCCACTCCACTAATACACTGCCGACATAATCTTTTATAATTCTCATTCTACCTCCATGTACGTCTGTTCACACTCAATGATTTACATCTCACAGCAAACAAGAGTTAACTTCCAAAACTACCATCATAGAACATCTCAAACTTAGGTGCTTCTTTTTTCATATACCAGTCAAGTGTAGGCTTCCACATCATGCTAAGCCTCCACTTATTCAATCCATACTCTTTTGTTTGCCTCTCAATCTCTTTCTTCCACCTCTTGCAGTCCCACTCAGGCCCTACACCTCCAGGATTTATTAAACTCCAGTCATCCACAGGTCTCCCAATTCTAACATGAATAATCTTTTGCATATTAAGCTTCCTTGCATGCCCCCAACACACTTTCTCCCAATAGCTTACACTCAGGTTCCATTCAAAAATTCGCTTTACCCACCTGCTATTCTGCATTCTTTTAATTTTCACCTTATAATTCAGCACTGCTTTCATCATTCTTTCTGAAAATAGGCTCCACCCAAGGTCACCTCTAATGGCTTCTGTAGCTGTCCATTTCGGAGCAGCCAATGCTAACCGTCCTACCTTATTTTGTATTACATCCAGCTTTTCAAGATCACTTCCATTCCAGGCAAGAGCACTCATATCATACATGAAACTAGGTACAGCAACATACGGTCAATATTGAATATAATGTTGTCAATGAATTTCATAATTTCGTTGGTATAGATAGGTAATATAGTCGATTTTAAGACGTTTTACATGAATGACAATGTGCCCGGAAATGCTTAGTTTAGGAGATATAGACTAAATAACGCCAGGTAAGAATAGCATTAACGGCAGTTTCGATATGGCTCTTCCGGCGTTTTGCGGACGCGGACCACGCCAAGTTTTTTGGCGGGAGTCATCGGCCTCTGTATGGTTGAGTTAAATTAAGATATTTTAGGCTTACTTAGGTTAGGATACTTAACTAAATTAACTTTACCAAACCTAACCTTACCTATCGTTACGTCAGAACCGGATTTCTGCTTATTTACCTCTCCGTTTGTTCAATTTTATATACGACGTTCCTATAACTTCAAAGTTAAATATCTCCAAAAATAAGCATTTTCAGGCACATTGTCATTCATGTAAAATGTCTTAAAATTGACTATATTACCCATCTATACCTATGAAATAATGAAATTCGTTGACAACATTATATTCAATATTGACCCAACATACTTCCACATTCCTCTCACACATTCATACTTGTTTGCTCTGTATCTGGCCACGCTACTTAATCGTCCACTCCACTGCATAGCTTTTGCCACTTTCTCACCCTTAGTTCTAGTGCATCCATCTTAACTTATCATACAACCTAGATATTTTATTCTTTTGTTCAACCAATTCTGATTTCTCCAATATTCCACAGTCTGTCTCTATCAGTCTCATCAATATTTATAACCATAACCTTGCTTTTGTTGGCACCAAAGTTCATCTTGAAATCTGGGTCAATGTGAAGTTTAATGCAATCACGGAAATTGATAATTACATTCCAAACAATCACTAAAGGAACCCATTTAAGAATGTTTTACATGAACGACATTCTGCTCGCTGATGCGTTATTTTCAAAATATTGAACTTTGAAGTTGGCCGTCGCGCGCCCAAGGAAGCGAGCGTAATTTAATTAAAAACAGAAGCTAACCCCCTATTACAAACGTAAAGAGGTTGGCTCGTGAGGGGTAGCCACAGTTTTTTTAGTGAAAAGTATAAATAAAGCTTCTAAACCACCCATTAGGGTGACGACCGCAACCTTGTTTACATCGGGTCTAACATGGCGACCACCATGGGCGCCGCCATCTTGGACCCGATGTCAACAAGATTGCGGTCGTCACCCTAATGAGTGGGCTAGAAGCTTTATTTATAATTTTCACTAGAAGAACTGTGCCTCCCCCTCACGACCCAACCTCTTTACGTTTGTAATAGCTTCCGTTATTAATTAAATTCCGTTTCACGCGCTCGCTTCCTTTGGCTCCAAGGCCAACTTCAAAGTTCAATTATTCAAAAATAACGCAGCAGCGAGCAGAATGTCATTCTTGTAAAACGTTCTTAAACGGGTTCCTATAGTGATTCCTAAGATTGGAATTCTTATTTTCCGTGATTGCATTAAACTTCACATTGACCGAAATCTGTACTATATCCGTTCACAATGTCAAGCATCCTTTGCAGTTAATGTCCACATTCACTAACCACAACCACATCATCAGCATACAACAAACAGCTCTGTCTCTCATTACCAACTTTCAGTCCTAAGCCACTCCTTCTCAGTCGAACTGCTAATTCTTCTGTGTACAATCCAAACAACAGGGGAGACAGAGTACAGCCCTGTCTCACTCCTCTAACACTCCTCACTTGCCCCGTTTCCAAATTTCCTAACCTGTATATAGCGCTAGTGTTCTCATACAGACTTTGTACAATTTTTACTATTTTTCTGCTAAACCGAACATTTCTCAAAACTTCAAAGAGCCTAACCCGATCCACTCTGTCATACGCTTTTTCAATATCCAGGAATGCTAAATACACCTACTTATCATCCTTCCTCATTCGCTTAATTATTCCACTCACTACAAACAGATTATCTTCTACAATACTATTTGTCATCACGGGTACTGTTAGGACGGATATACTGTATTTGTTTGTCATCTATACATCTTGAAAATTCGTTTATGAAAGGTTTTGAATCCTATTTGTGGTGGGTAATTATTTGCTAATATATATAATAATATAACGATATTGACAATAAAGTTTCCGATTATGAATAATAAAATGTTCTTGCTATGTTACCTATATTGTTGAGAAAAATAACAAAACGAAATCCATTCAATAGATATGTTTCTAATCGCATTGCAACGTAATGGAGACTAGCTATAATAGCAAGTGGCTCCAAAAGTAGTAGTGGCTCCAGGCCGCAGCCGAGACACTTCAAGAAACAGTTTGGTACAGAATTTCTTGAGATACCTTCTCGACTCGTGCTCCGCCAAAACATAAAAGTTCATTAACTTCATTCACATTTAACTTTCGAAATAATGCACCTATCGAGTTCAAATTACTCTCAAAAGAAAGAATGAAACTTTCTTAAGAGAAATTTGCAAATGCCAAAACACTTTAGCGTTCACAGACAACAGGAAGTGAAGTTCCCGTAAGCTCTCGATGAGAGTCACATTTTTCGATGAGCCTCATTTCCTGCCGAAGTTAATTTCTAAACTAAAGCCCCTATAAACTTCAAATCAATTTCCTTTTTTAGAGCAAATTATTCTTCAGGCCGACATGTATGACAAAACTCTCATACGCTTCCTGGGGGGGGGGGGGCAGAGAGCGAGGTTCCCCCAAGCTCTCGATGAGAGTCACATTTTTCGATGAGCCTCATTTCCTGCCGAAGTTAATTTCTAAACTAAAGCACCTATAAACTTCAAATCAATTTCCTTTTTTAGAGCAAACTATTCTTCAGGCCGACATGTATGACAAAACTCTCATACGCTTCCTAGGAGGGGGGGAGGGGCAGAGAGCGAAGTTCCCGTAAGTCCTCAAGCGCAGTTTACGCAACTGTTAATTTCTAAAAAATTGCAGTTACATGTTATATTATCCATGTTTGGGGAAGGGGCCTGAAATAATGTTGTCCTTAAATAATTTCGGTTGCAGATGTTAGACCAGAGAGGCCTCTTTCCATCTTGGAATAATGGAGTACGGCAACGATTATAAGTATGAGTGTGGGGTATAGAGAAACACAGTAGGTAATCTAGGAACTACATGTACTGTACGTCCGTCGAGCACGGCGGCGAGAACAAGAAGAAGGAGCTCGATCGCTCTACAAAGGCGGTGAGCACATGAACATAGAAAACGGGACGGAAGTAATTTAATGGGCGACTGCGACAACTCATATATAATAATAAATATATATACCGAAGTTGGATCTCAACACACCCCCTCCAACTGAAGTATTCCATCCCACTATGCATCAATTCACATAGTAATCAATTAGAGCTATTATTTCAACTTTCAGATCTTTCATTGAGCATTGAACAGAAGAAAAACAACAAAAAAAATCACCAGTGTAGATTACCAGATTACACTGACCACGATACAAAAAAAATACGCACAATAATGCATAGTCCGCAATAGCGTTAAGAGTATTGTACTCAAGAAAGTTCTACCTTTTCTTGCAATTGGTGTACACAAAGCTAAACTAGAAACATGTCAGACACAGTAACTTAGAATTAAACACACACTTTGAACTTGAGCAACGACTGTCTAGTAACAGGCTTTGTGAACATGTCAGCCATGTTTTCCTCTGAAGGAACAAAGCGCAAAACCGCTTTATTGTCTTGAATAATTGCTCGAATGAACTGAAATCTTATGTCTATATGTTTCGAGCGTTGATGATGAACAGGGTTTTTGGCTAAGTCAATAGCACCTCTATTATCAACGAAAATTTCAACCGGTTCATCATATCCATCCATATCACACAGAAGCTGTTTGAGAAAAATTCCCTCCTGCACAGCATAAGTCAAGGCAACATACTCAGCTTCGCAGCTTGAAAGAGCAACAATATTTTGTTTCTTGGACTTCCAAGATATCAGTGAACTGTTGCTAGATGCTCTAAACACATATCCTGATATGCTCTTCCGGTCAGAGGATCCGCCCCAGTCAGAGTCAGAGAAACCAGTAATTTGCATGGGGTCCTCAGATTTCACAAATTTCAAACCGTATGAAATAGTACCTTTAAGATACTTCAACACAAATTTACACAAATTCAGGTGAGCATTTGTTGGACAAGTTAAATGTTGCGACAGTAAAGTAACAACATAGCAAATATCAGGCCTAGTACAAGTCATCAAGTAGATCAGGCTGCCAACTATCTCACGGAACAGTTTTGGATCGCACAAATTCCTAGAATCAGAGCTTACATCAAGCTTGTTGGCACTGGGATCACATGGAATAGACTTAGGCTTACAATCAGACATCCTAAATTTTGACAAAATTTTCTCAACATACTTTGACTGTTTCATCTCAATTGAGTCATGCTTCACATCAAATTCAATGCCTAAAAAACAAGAAATTTGTCCAAGATCTTTCATTTTGAATTTATTTGACAACAAACACTTGACTTCCTTCAATACAGCAGCGTTAGAAGAGGCCAAAATTAAATCATCAACCCATACAATAATAATCACTTTTCCAGAGTCGCTTTCCCTCACATAGACACAAGTATCACTGAGAGATTGAACAAAATTTTGTTCAACAAGAAAATGATGCAAGAGGTTGTTCCAGTTACGGCCACTTTGCTTTAAGCCATACAAAGATTTTTTGAGTTTGCAGACTAACTTCTCTCCATTTTTGTCAAGTTCAACAAATCCCTCAGGCTGTTCTACAAAAACATCACAGTCAATTTTTGCATGAAGATAAGCAGTGCACACGTCCATCTGGTGCACAATGTACGACTTTTGCAAAGCAATATCCATCAGCATTCTAACAGAAGTTAGACGTGCTGTAGGAGAAAAAGTTTCTTTGAAATCGACATCAGCTACTTGGGAATATCCCTTGGCTACATAACGAGCTTTGAAAGTTTCCTGGTCGTTGGGTCTTGATTTAACACTATAGACCCATCGTCCCCCAATAACAGATCTATCTTTTGGCTTTTCAACAAGTTCGTACGTCTCATTATCGGCTAGTGCAGCCATCTCATTGGTCATTGCCTCCTGCCATGCAACAGAATCTGGGGATGAAATTGCCTCAGAGTAAGACTTAGGGATACTGCTCACTCTGTAGCAATAATCAACAAAATTATTAGTGATATCCAATTCATCTGGATCAACATAGTCTTTTAAATAAGCTGGGGGCTTCTTTTCTCTCACAGGAAATCTTCTAGTGGGCTCTGCATCTGAATGAGTTTCATTTTGAATCACTTCTGGAACAGTCCCAGGTTTCAACTCAGCCTCAGCCTTGTCAGCCTTCTCACTTTGTTTCAGCTCAGCAGGGTTATCTACAGCAATGAACTCATCCTCACCCACCACATTTCTAGAAATTTTATCACAGAATGTGACACATCTGACTCTTTTTATTTGACAAGTTTCAGGGAAATAAATCATGTAAGCAGGGCTGCACGGGTCATATCCCAGAAAAGTACCCTGCTCTGACCTAGGGTCAAGCTTTCCTGGGTCTTGAACCATGGCAAAACATTTTGATCCAAAAATGTGCATATTGGAAAGGTCAGGTTTCTTTCCCGTGAACATCTCAAAAGGAGTTTTGCCTGTCCTTTTGTTGAAACACCTATTTCTAATGTAAGCAGCTGTTCTTACAGCATGATTCCACAATTCTTTTGGCAAATTTGCATGCAGCAACAAACACCTAGCCATCTCAAACAATGATCTCCAAGATCTCTCAGCAGTCCCATTCTGATGGGGAGAGTACGGAGCTGAAAATTCGTGTTTTATTTTGTTCTCCGTGAGAACAGCTTTGAACAAGTTTGAGGAATACTCGGTGCCGTTATCTGTTCTTAAACGTTTAACAGAGCCAAATGGAGCAGAATCAGCCAAGAATTTTTTAAATGCCCCAACAGTGTCACTTTTACTTCTGAGGAAATACACAAAAATGAGGCCTGAAAAGTCATCCACAAAAGACATGACATACATGGAATTCTCAAAAGAAGTAGGGCTTATAGGTCCAGCTAGGTCACTATGGACTAGCTCTAAAGGTTTTCTTGACTTTTCATCAGGGTCTCTGCTCCTATATTGACACATTTTACCCTGGACACAGATCTCACAATCGAAATTATGCTTGTTGGTAATTTTCATTCCTTTAGTAATACCTTCTAGGCTCAACACATCTTTTACATTACAATGCCCAAGAATATTGTGCCACTCCTCCAGAGTGTGTTCACCAACAGCATTAATAGAATCAACAGAGCTTACAGAATTTAAATAATACAGCTTTCCACATTTTTTAATATTAAACGCATTCCCATCTGAAGCAAACAACTTTGAGGCGTTTTGACTGAAATTAAATGATGCACCCTGATCAATAGCAGCCTGGACAGAGAAAATATTCTGCTTAAAACTAGGAATACAAAGAACATTTTTTAAAAGAACATTGTGTTTCCTATTTTTGGCGTCAGTCAGGGTAATTCTCGCATCACCTTTACACTCTACAATATTGTTCATCCTAGAACCATCTGCTAATTCAATGAAATGATTCCTAGGGTCAAAACTTTCATCTAAAGATACAAACTTAGATTTATCACAAATAATGTGAGCAGTAGCTCCACAATCCACCAGTAACTTTGCACTGTCTACAACAGAAGCACTTTCTGAGTCTGTTGATACTCTAAAACAAAAAGAGCTTTTCACATCTTTGCTATCAGTAGCCCTCGCTTTTGCGGTATCTCTCTTTCTGCAAAAATTAGTATCATGAGATGCACTTTTACAAATTGAACACCACCGATTTTTCTTTGCACTGTGACTTTCACACTCATATTTGTTGTGACCTGACTTACCACATAAGTAACAAGTAATTTTAGAATCTTTCACTTTCATAATTCTTTCTTCACTTTCACTGTAGCCTTGTCGGGTCTTCTTTGTTTCCTCTTCACTCTTGAGAGCCGATTTGAATTTCATGAAGTCCATTTCTTTACTGTCAATTTGCGTGATGACGGTAGAAAACGCGTTGTAAACAGCTGGCAATCCCCTGATAATCATGGCGATTATCAGTCCATCGCTGATATTTTCGCCGGCTTTCTTCAGGTAGGATGCAGTTGTCTCTGCCCGCAGTAAGTAGTCGGTTACCGTCTCGCCATTTTTCATCTTCAGCGCAGCCAACTCGCAATACAGAGAAATAATTCTCGGTTTACTGCTGCCGAGGTAATGATCACGCAGAATCTTCATGGATTTTCTTCCATCTCCATAGGCGTCTCTGATAATCAACGAGAGACTTTTATCATCGAGCCTTTGCACAAGCTCGGAGAAAACTTTCTTATTCTTCTCAACATCCAGACTTGATTCTTCGCCCTCGAGGACGGCACCCAACGATTTCAAGTCTAGGTAGGCCCGAAATTTCACTTCCCACAACTCATACCTTTCATCATTGCCATCAAAAGTTAGGTTACTGGGCCCATAACCTGTTAGACCAGAGAGGCCTCTTTCCATCTTGGAATAATGGAGTACGGCAACGATTATAAGTATGAGTGTGGGGTATAGAGAAACACAGTAGGTAATCTAGGAACTACATGTACTGTACGTCCGTCGAGCACGGCGGCGAGAACAAGAAGAAGGAGCTCGATCGCTCTACAAAGGCGGTGAGCACATGAACATAGAAAACGGGACGGAAGTAATTTAATGGGCGACTGCGACAACTCATATATAATAATAAATATATATACCGAAGTTGGATCTCAACAGCAGACATTAATTATCAACAATCTTGTTCTTTCTTTCACTTAAAACGGCAACTGAAAATGGCCCCCAGCTCAATATTTTTTTTGAGGGGAGTGGGGCTTTGCCACCCATGTCCGTATAATGCTGGAGAGAATACCGATAGCATGTGAACCACCCGAGATGTTTTTTGTTTATATTGTTGTTGTTGTTGTTGTTGTTGTGATTGACTGTAACCTGAGCTTTCTTTAAAATATCTATTATGAAATTAAAAATTAGTTTTTTTTACGTTGTCGAATTCATTTTTTTTGTAGTTATTTTCTTACAAATAATTACGTACGATTACAGTGAACTCAACTCTCCTTTTCAATGTAGTAGGAGATAAGTTGTTTTTTAATAATTTATATTAAAATATTTGTCCCTTGTGTTTCATTTTCAATCAGCATATATATTAATACTCGTATGTGTGTGTGTGCCTACATATGTACGCACGCACATGCGTGGATATATCTGTGCACACGTGTATAGGTATATGAGAATCTACTTAAGTATATAAGCATGTTTCTATCTCAACTTTTTCATTGGAAATAATCCGGTTAATTCATTTAATTGCTTTCACGAAATTATCTGAGAAAACCACACCACATCCGAATGAACGACTCCGACTCCAACTCCACAAGATTCAAGGAGAAGCATCTCCGACTCCAACTTAAAACATACGTCTCCCGACTCCGACTCCGCAACCCAGGTTCCATCCTATTCTAATGGGAATATTCATCATCATATGTTATCATTACATCAGAGGAGTTGTGCTGACGCTGCGCCATGCCCTCAGAGTGTTTGGGTTTCGCTGAGGTAAGACATCTGGTACAGCGGTCAGTCCTATATTCGGGATAGCTTTCAATGTATAGTGTCGTGACGGCTGCCTTAGTGTCAGGTTCAACGACTTAAGCAATCCTAGGAAGACAAAAATACGATCTTTCAAGTAAAACATTGAACATGGAGTGTGAAATCAGCTATTTGAAAACGCTTCCAGGCAACAGTGCGGATAGAAAAGAAGAAATATATAGAAAATTAAAGGTGCAATTTCGTTATAATAGATATCGTAAAGAAAGACACCGACTTCAAATGCTGCAAAAGACGTGCCCAGATTTCAATTTTCAAATTCAGAGAATTTTACGAGTAAGTATTACCATCTAGAACTTGTGATTAAGCTTCTAACGTAGGATGCAATTTCCCATTCAAGTTGTATCCATCTCTCTTGGGAATCCATCTTTTTTTCGCACGTACAAAAACGTTGTTGAAAAGAATAGATACCGAGAGGAAATTGAAAAAGAAAATTGATTTGAAGTTTATAGGTGCTTTAGTTTAGAAATTAACTTCGGCAGAAAAAGAGGCTCATCGAAAAATGTGACTCTCATCGAGAACTTGGGGGAACCTCGCTCTCTGCCCCCCCCCCCAGGAAGCGTATGAGAGTTTTGTCATACATGTCGCCCTAAAGAATAATTTGCTCTAAAAAAGGAAATTGATTTGAAGTTTATAGGTGCTTTAGTTTAGAAATTAACTTCGGCAGGAAATGAGGCTCATCGAAAAATGTGACTCTCATCGAGAGCTTGGGGGAACCTCGCTCTCTTGGGGGAACCTCGCTCCCCCCCCCCCCAGGAAGCGTATGAGAGTTTTGTCATACATGTCGGCCTGAAGAATAATTTGCTCTTAAAAAAAGAATTTGATTTGAAGTTTATAGGTGCTTTAGTTTAGAAATTATCTTCGGCAGGAAATGAGACTCATCGAAAAATGTGACTCTCATCGAGAACTTGGGGGAACCTCGCTCTCTGCCTTCCCCCAGGAAGCGTATGAGAGTTTTGTCATACATGTCGGCCTGAAGAATAATTTGCTCTAAAAAAGGAAATTGATTTGAAGTTTATAGGTGCTTTAGTTTAGAAATTAACTTCGGCAGAAAATGAGGCTCATCGAAAAATGTGACTCTCATCGAGAGCTTACGGGAACTTCACTTCCTGTTGTCTGTGAACGCTTAAGTGTTTGGGCATTTGCGAATTTCTCTTAAGAAAGTTTCATTCTTTCTTATGAGAGTAATTTGAACTCGATAGGTGCATTATTTCGAAAGTTACATGTGAATGAAGTTAATGAACTTTTATGTTTTGGCGGAGCACGAGTCGAGAAGGTATCTCAAGAAATTCTGTACCAAACTGTTTCCTGAAGTGTCTCGGCTGCGGCCTGCCGGTACCAAAACAATCATATGTTCAAAAAAGGGTTATCATTTTCGTGTTATTCACACCAAATACGAGTACATATGTAGCATTCGCTACAAAGTGTAAAATTATAAACTTTCTCATTCGCACTTAAATAAAATATTTAATGACATTAAAAATCTTACTGTAAATTATTATTAATAATTTTCTACTTACAATTAGTAATCCTTGAAGTTTTTTGTGTAAATGCATGAGAGATAAAATAACACTCGACCAATTTTCGAGAGAGAAGCCTCTGCGATTGGCAACACTGCGCGGTGAGGCGTCTCTTTTGAACCTCACACTTTCTCGTGCCTCGTAGCTTGTGCATACGAGCAGCGTTCTTGTAAGTGGAAGAAATTAAGGGTTTAAATAGAGCAAAAAAGCTGGTAAAGTATAGTGTGTCATTTCTTGAAATGCAGTGTTTAAATATAAGGATCTGGTCGGATCGTGATGCATAGATAACAAGTAAATAATCGTAGAGCTCGTAAAAATGGCATGTTTTATTCAGAGTGTTATCTCAACATGACATAGCGTGTATATTGCATGTCAGGTGCATTTCGTGTGTCAAGATTTCATTATCAACATTTAAATCATGTTCCTTTTATTCTTGCGGCAAAAATATATACTTGCATCTGCCATGGTGATATTGCTACTCGCGTACAAAAATACTTCGTGAACGCGTACGGTGGTACGCCGGCGTTTTCGCGGAAGATGGCGAACGCGATAACCGCCGCGGCATGTCATTTCTATGATCAAGAATTTCACCTCCTTTATGTGTAAATATTATCCTTCTCTACAGGATATTCTTGCAGTGTTTTTCAGTACGATTGACATTAATGAATTTAGGGCTGCCTTTTTATTTCTCGTGTGAACCTAGATATTGTAGAGTACGAAAAAGTATTAATTCCCATTCTATGCATTTTAGCTATTTTTATATTTCCTTTCTAATCCACGAATCATGTGTTTTTAAGTCACATGTATTTTTCCATAATTCCACAAAATGGAATCACCGATATTACTGCTCTAAAAATCACAAGTCTTGTACTGTCATGCATATTCTTGCAAAAGTTTTAGCGGTGTGATATTTCATTATATTCCCTAAATCATGCGCTTAATCGCATGTAGTTTTCAATAATGAATAACAATTATGTCATTACCAAAATAATTCTCGTAAATTTCATGCTCTTATTTTTTAAAGCAAGGGCAGTATTGAAAGAGCTTGCCAGCTGTTGAAAATATATCCTATTTCATGAGCTTGACAAAAGGAGAAACAGTCATTTCAAGTTTCTAACCTTCCTATTTTCTTCCTGAGCCTTTAATGGAACTAAAGCTTTGAGTAAAATCTATGGAAAAGGTTCATGGTTTCTCCGTGATGGGAAAATTTATTTTTGTGCTCTCGTGGCACAGCGGTTAAGGGATCGGACTTGCATGCTGGAAGTCGCGGGTTCGTATCCCGGAGCTGGCGCAGAGATTTTCCCCGTTGGGTATAAGGGAAAGCTCCTGCACAATACCCCACTCAACCCAGGTGTCGGAAATGGGTACCGGCTTTACGGGGGAACCGTCATGGTGTCCTATATATAGGGTTAGTTGTAAGACATTTGAAAAACCAATGCTAAGATCATATGTATCAGGCTTGATTGGAAATAAAGCATCCCAAAGATGCCGATGTTAACCTTTGCAGTGTAGGGATTGTCAGTTGTGGAACTTCTTTGATGCCTCTTCGAGAACCTTCTCATTTAGCGTTTTCGATTATTGCAGACTCTCGACGGCGCCAAACAAAACAACACAACATTCCTTGGGTTTTTGAGCTTCACAAGTTAAATTCATGTGGCCGAATATCTCTCACTAAACCATCGAGATCCACCACTTTAAGTGCTTATTTGTGACGTGAGTCGGACTCTTAACTCGACCTTAGTTGCCTAGCATTCTCCTCGGTTTTCGAGCTGTTTTCAGCCTGATAGATTATCAAATTACTGGCTAAGATATTAACTGCTCCAACCCTGGATTCTTGTCGTTAGCGTTTAACGATCTTGCAATCCGACATGAATTAAAGATCGATATCTCAACATAAATCACGTTTCCAAAATTGCTTCTCATTCACCTGCTAAAATTAAGCAGAACTGAAGCCTAATTCCTAAAGCCCAACGAATTTCTTGGGATTGTTATATTGTCAGCAATCTGAAAGTAACCTCCACAAAAATACGCTCACTTACACCTGGCCCACGTCCTCGCTCACCGGACCTCGCCTGCACGGAGTTCCCATCTAAGAAAAGATCTTCAAAAGCCAAGCACGCCATCGCTCATCACGGCTTCCTTCAATAAAGAAAATCTAAAGCTGAGTTCCCATGCTTTATTATCCCTCTCTTACGATTTCGAAAAACACTGTTGAGCAAGACGATTAGGGTTGGAAGTTAATAACTAGCATACCCGCCAATCCTAACCCTGCAAAGATAAATTTTCCCATCACGGAGAAACCATGAACCTTTTCCATAGATTTAACTCAAATCTTTAGTTCCATTAAAGGCTCAGGAAGAAAATAGGAAGGTTAGAAACTGGAAATGACTGTTTCTCCTTTCGTCAAGCTCATGAAATAGGATAGATTTTCAACGGCTGGCAAGCTCTTTCAATACTGCCCTTGCTTTAAAAAATAAGAGCATGAAATTTACGAGAATTATTTTGATAATGACATAATTGTTATTCATTATTGAAAACTACATGCGATTAAGCGCATGATTTAGTGAATATAATGAAATATCACACCGCTAAAACTTTTGCAAGAATATGCATGACAGTACAAGACTTGTGATTTTTAGAGCAGTAATATCGGTGATTCCATTTTGTGGAATTATGGAAAAATACATGTGACTTAAAAACACATGATTCGTGGAGTAGAAAGGAAATATAAAAATAGCTAAAATGCATAGAATGGGAATTAATACTTTTTCGTACTCTACAATATCTAGGTTCACACGAGAAATAAAAAGGCAGTCCTAAATTCATTAATGTCAATCATACTGAAAAACACTGCAAGAATATCCTGTAGAGAAGGATAATATTTACACATAAAGGAGGTGAAATTCTTGATCATAGAAATGACATGACGCGGCAGTTATCGCGTTCGCCATCTTCCGCGAGAACGCCGGCATACCACCGTACGCGTTCACGAAGTATTTTTGTACGCGAGTAGCAATATCACCATGGCAGATGCACGTATATATTTTTGCCGCAAGAATAAAAGGAACATGATTTAAATGTTGATAATGAAATCTTGACACACGAAATGCACCTGACATGCAATATACAAGCTATGTCATGTTGAGATAACACTCTGAATAAAACATGCTATTTTTACGAGCTCTACGATTATTTACTTGTTATCTATGCATCACGATCCGACCAGATCCTTATATTTAAACACTGCATTTCAAGAAATGACACACCATACTTTACCAGCTTTTTTGCTCTATTTAAACACTTAATTTCTTCCACTTACAAGAACGCTGTATGCACAAGCTACGAGGCACGAGAAAGTGTGAGGTTCAAAAGAGACGCCTCACCGCGCAGTGTTGCCAATCGCAGAGGCTTCTCTCTCGAAAATTGGTCGAGTGTTATTTTATCTCTCATGCATTTACACAAAAAACTTCAAGGATTACTAATTGTAAGTAGAAAATTATTAATAATAATTTAGAGTAAGATTTTTAATGTCATTATTATTTCATTTAAGTGCGAATGAGAAAGTTTATAATTTTACGCTTTGTAGCGAATGCTACACATATTTTGGCGAAAAGAAAACACTAAAATTCGATAAGCCCCGAAACCGAAAATATCCGCAAACATGAAACTAACTATAAGATGAGGAATTTAAAAACGAAAATTTCAAGGAACTTGATCATATTTATTAGGAATACGTTTCGGAGTCCAGATCCATCATCAGTTTGTAAATTTACAAATCATTATGTCTGCAATAAAAGAAAAAACAAAATGTTGGATACAGTCATTAAAGGAAATCAAGAAAATAAAATTAAAACATGTCCCAGAAGAACTAAAATCGATTAGATTATTATTCAGTTGCAATTTGTTATAGGTAGGAACTATCAGAATTGTTGAGAGCCGGTTTTCGTTAAAAATTTGAAACGATTATAAAATTCTGAGGTCACATGCAGTTGAAGCCGAATTTAAGATTTTGAAGTCCGCAGAGGATGTTGGTTCGTTGTATTTTACTGCGTGGTTACGTACTGCAGAGTGTGAGGGGTAAGCTAATTAGTTCCCAGCGCGGAAGCTTCGACCTCGATGTTCGGCCATTCTGTTATACAAATGTTGTGACGTCATGCCGAGGGATGTGTAGCATTCGCTACAAAGCGTAAAATTATAAAATTTCTCATTCGCACTTACATAAAATAATTATTGACATTAAAAATCTTACTCTAAATTATTATTAATAATTTTCTACTTATAATTAGTTATCCTTGAAGTTTTTGTGTAAATGCATGAGATATGAATGAGCCATAAAATAACACTCGACATTTTCGAGAGAGAAGCCTCTGTGTGTGGCAACACTGCGCGGTGGCGCGTCTCTTTTAAACCTCACTCTCTCTTGTGCGTCTCTTTAGCTTGGTGTTACAGCATTTCTCGTAAGTAAATCTGTGTTAGAAAATATCGTGTTCCTTCTTCGTGTTCAGGTTAAATATAAATTGTGACAGTGCCGTATTATTTAAATACGTAGTTATGCGTAGAAGTCGTGATGTAGCATGGAGTATTCAGAGTGCTATCTCAACATGTTTTAGCGTAACTTCGCGTGTCATATTTCAGTCTCGTGTCAAGATTTTATTATCAACATTCAATCACGTTCTTTTTATTCTTGCGGCAAAAATATATACTTGCATCTGTCATGGTGATTTTGCTACTCGCGTATAAAAATACTTCGTGAGAGCGTACGGCAGAATGCCGGCGTTTTCGCGGGAAGATAGCGAACGCAAAAACTGCCGTGTCATGTCATTTCTATGTTCGAGAATTGCACCTCCTTTATGTGTAAATATTATCCTTTTACTACAGGATAGTCTTGCAGTGTTTTTCAGTATGATTGATATATGAATGAATTTAGGACTGCCTTTTATTTCTCGTTTGAACATAGATATTGTAGAGTACGAAAAAGTATTAATTCCCATTCTATGCATTTTTAGCTATTTTCATATTTCCTTTCTATTCCACGAATCATGTGTTTTTAAGTCACATGTATATTCCGTAATTCCACTAAATGAATAACAGATCATTACTGATCTGTAAATTACAAGTCTTGCTTATCTTTTCTATATTTTCTTCCTGAGCCTTTAATGGAACTAAAGCTTTGAGTTAAGTCTATGGAAAAGGTTCAGGGTTTCTCCGTGATGGGAAGATTTATCTTTGCAGTGTAGGGATTGTCAGTTGTGGAATTTTTCTTTGATGCCTTATCGAGAACCTTCTCATTCAGCGTCTTCGATTAATTGCAGATCCTCGACGACACCCAAACGCCACAACACACATTCCCTGGATCTTACCTTTACAAGTGGTAATTTCGTCTGAGTTAGATTCATCTGAGCTCTCACCCAATCTTACTTTTACAAGTTGTAATTTCATCTGAAGCTTTGCATCTTGAGCTTTATACGTGTTAAATTCATTTGAGTTTTAAGAGTTGTAAACCCAAATCTGAGCTCTTACTCAAGCACTTGCATTTGATATATTACCTCTCACTCAATCATCGAATACACGTTTAAGTGCCTATTTTTGACGTGAGACCACTGATCTTTTTGGTCATAACAACTACCGGCTAACTAATCTACGCTCAACCACTACCAATTGCTTCTCACATCGTGGCATTATTCTAAAACCTCATCCCATAAATAGTGACTCATTCACACACTCACACTCACTTACGCCCGGCCAACGTCATCGCTCGCCGGACGCCGCCTGCACGGAGTTTCCCATCTAAGAGAAGATCTTCAGAAGCCAAGCACGCCACCGCTCATCACGGCTTCCTTCAATAAAGAAACCTCTAAGCTGAGTCTAATCCCAATCAGTGTCGTCATTGACCACTCCTGCAACTTCAAAAACCTTATCGATTCACGATTAGCGATTGGCCATACCCACCAAACGTTAACACTGGTGACCCCAGAGTGACCACAGCTTTAAAGCTTAAAAACTATTCAACTCGATAAGTGTTTGAGAAAAATGCGAGAGAAGATAATGTTGGCATATCATTGTAATGATAAGTTTACCATTGTGTAGTATGCCTTGAGAATTTTCCATGGATGTACTCTGCTAACGTCTCTGAGCAGCTCTAAAATTTTTTTTTCTTTCATGCTGTTTCCTGTCTTTTGTTTCATGTGCCACAGTAGGTAGAAAAAAAATTTTTTTCCTTTATTTCCGTGCTTTACGCTTATTTCTGACTACCGTAAAAATTTTCGTTTCCATATTTTTCTTTCTTTCCGTTTCAACTTTGTTTAAATGATTGAATAGGTAACTAGTAACGAAAAACCTTTTGACACTTTAATACCAAAGTTATTAGCCGTTGATTACATAAATTCCGTGCCGTTATAGCTTCATTTTGCATTCAAAACAAAAATTGCCAGTATGCCCGACACCGAGAATGCTGCAGATCCAGCGCGCAGTAAGCCTATAACTTTGCCTCCTTTCATACCAGCAGAAAGCCAAACTTGGTTCAACCAAGTTGAATCGATTTTCCGCTCCAATAATATTACCCAGCACAGTGATATGTTCCATGCATTAATAGCCGCTGCGCCCACGCAAATGTTAAGTGACTCTAATGATCTCATCGTCAATCCGCCTGCTATAAACCCTTACGGGATCTTAAAAAGTATAATTCTCGAAAAATTGCAGTTGTCCGACGCGGAGAAGTTTAGGTCTCTTGTGGACGCCTCAGCAATTCCACCTGTCTCTGTCTCTTTCTCTCCTACTTCGTTAGTTAAGGAGTTGCGAAAACTTGCAGCCGGTGTTGCCGTAGCTGAGGGATTTCTCAGAAAAGTGTACTTAACCAAAGTACCGTCTACGGTGCGACCTTTCCTGTCGATGGTCGGTCCGAGCGAGAGTCTCGAGACTCTTGCTCAGGCCACTGAGACAGTGATGCGCAACCTAAATATGTCACAAGCACCGCAAGTTTTCTTCCTTGAACGCATCAGCTGCGAATATTAGCCCGTCAAATACTGCTAATAATCAATCCTCAGCAACAATAGAAACGATGCGGCGAGAAATCGCAGAGCTGAAGCAAGCTCTCCAGAATTGCCAGTTAGGTCACAGTGTAGCTCATATCCAGCCAGACCCAAGGAATTTCTCACGTTACCATGCCTACGACTATCCCTATGACTATCCTCCTCCTACTCCTCAACGTTTCGATAGAGGTAGATCTTATGATAGGTCAAATCCAAACCGCCGTTTCAGATCGCGCTCTCGCGATGCCAACAGTCTCTTATGTTGGTATCATGAGAAGTTCGGCGACCAGGCTCGCAAATGTGCCTCTAGACACTGTCCTCGTTATACCGAAATGACTTCGGGAAACGCCAATAGCGACGCATAGTAGCGAGTACTGCGTTGCCTCATTCCCAGACTACTCGCCTCTTAACTATATTAGATCCCACTACCAAATATGGATTTTTGATCGACACAGGTTCAAGTGTGTCAATTATCCCAGCCACGGCTAAAGATAAAAACAATAATAATTTGGTGGCGACACTACGCGCCGCAAATGGCACGCCAATAGCTTGTTATGGAGAGAGAGTACTGGAGTGCAGTCTGGGATTGAGGCGAAATTTTCTCTTCACTTTCCTCATTGCGGAAGTCCAAGAGCCCATAATTGGCGCGGATTTCTTAGCGAAGTATGGGATCGTTGTAGATGTTAAAAACCGTAGAATTAGGGACGAGGAGACACAGATCTCAATTCCCGCTTGTGGCATAACTAGAGCTAATGTCTTGCATTCCTTCTCTATTGCTTTAAAGAAAGAGTGCATGTTCGAGCAGGTTCTCGCAGAATACACTGCACTAACAAACTCTAACTTAGCTTCTAAAAATATGCAGACGAGCACAAAACACTTCATTGAAACAACTGGACCGCCAGTTTACTCCAGAGCTAGACGCTTACCGCCTGATCGATTGGCTTTAGCCAAGAAAGAATTTGCTAGGATGTTAGACAGCGGCATCATCCGCAGTTCCAAAAGTCCTTGGGCTAGCCCTCTCTTGCTAGTACCCAAGGCTAACGGTGAATTCAGACCGTGCGGGGATTTCCGCAGGTTGAATGCCGTTACTCTACCTGACCGCTACCCTATCCCTTACCTACATGATTTTAGTGCCAATTTAGAGGGAGCACAAATTTTCTCAAAAATAGACCTCCAACACGCCTTCCATCAAATACCACTTGAGGAAAGCGCAATACCTAAGACCGCGGTAATCACTCCGTTTGGTCTCTTTGAATTCCTCAAGTTGCCGTATGGTCTGCGTAATGCTCCGCAAACTTTCCAACGCCACATGGCTGAGATCTTCTTGGATCTCAACTTTGCCTACGTGTATCTGGATGACATTTTGGTGGCATCCGCAACCCCGGAGCTACATAAAGACCATCTTAGGGTCGTGTTTGAAAGACTGTCCGACAATGGACTCCTGGTAAATCCTGCAAAATGTGAGCTCGGAAAGCCATCACTGATTTACTTAGGTCATGAAATCTCTAGCTTAGGTCTAAAACCTTTGCCTTCCAAAGTAGAGGTAATCAAAAACTTTCCTCTTCCACAGACCCAGAAGGAACTGAGAAGGTTCCTAGGTTCTGTTAATTTCTATCATAGATTCATCAGATATTGCGCTCAAACTTTAGCCCCCTTGTCAGATTTGCTGGAACCAAAGCGTAGAGGTAAATCTACTGAGGTAAAATGGACGGATGCAGCACGCAAAGCTTTTGACGAGATTAAGCACAAGCTAGCTACCGCGACTGAATTATCCTACCCTATTGCCAATGCTGACTTCAGTTTAGTGGTTGATGCCTCCAGTACTGCCGTAGGTGCTGTTTTGCAACAAAAAGTAGGTAATAATATCTCCCCTCTTGCCTTCTTTTCCAAAGAGCTATCGCCCACTGAGCGTGCTTACAGCGCGTTCGGTAGGGAACTCCTTGCTATCTATCTGTCTGTGAGACACTTTCGTTATGCTCTAGAGGCAAGGGAGTTCGTGATCTACACAGACCACAAACCCTTGACCTCGGCGATCAAAATGCCTTCTGAGCGCCACTCGCCATGAGAAGCTCGACACCTGTCCTTTATCAGTCAGTTCACTACGGATATCAGATTCATCAAAGGTCTCGACAATGCTGTCGCTGACTGTCTATCTCGAATTAATTCTGTCCAAAACAGTGGTGAAATCACTTTCGGTAATATTATTAATGCTCAGAAGGAGGATCCTGAACTCCAGGATCTTCTCAAACCTTCTAACACCACCTCTTTGAAATTAACCTTGGTTGACAACGTGTACCGTGATGCTAAGCGACCTTCTCGTTTGTATCTGCCTGCGACTCTCCACAGAGTAGCTATTCTCCACTATCATTCTCTATCACATCCTGGTATTAACCGTACATTGCGTTTGATTTCCGATCGTTTCGTCTGGCCAGCGATGCGTAAGGAGATCAAGCAAATTGTGCAAAATTGCCATGCATGTCAGAGTAGCAAAGTTGTGAAACATAATCGTGCAGCGCTACAGAGTTGTGCATTTGCAGGACACAAATTCGACTCCGTACACCTAGATTTGGTGGGTCCTTTGCCTTTGTCGCGTGGTCATTCCTATTTGTTAACCATAATTGATAGGTTCACTAGATGGGTTGAGGCCGTGCCTCTTCCTGATACCCAAACTGATACTGTAGCTCGCGCCTTTGTAACCACCTGGATTTCCAGATTTGGGGTTCCCTTAAGGGTCACGCATGACCGGGGATCACAATTTACCTCCAAATTTTGGAGTGAGCTTAGCGCTGCCTTAGGTTGTGCAAATACTAGCACTACCGCGTATCATCCGCAGTCAAATGGACTTATTGAGAGAGTCCACAGAGATTTAAAATCGGCATTACGTTGCCTGAATTGCAGTAATGACTGGACCGACAGACTTCCAGTAGTATTATTGAGCATCCGCAATTTGTATCGACAAGATCAGCAGTGCACAGCAGCAGAAATGTTGTATGGAAAGACGCTTCGCCTCACTGGCGACATTGTTGACCCAAAACCTTTGCCTGAGTTTTCATCTGCTGACCGTTCCGCATATGTAACCTGCCTCAAGGATTGCATGCGTCAGATCAAGTATGTTGCTCCACGAATGCCTCACTCAAAGGACAAATTAGATCCTGCTTTGCAAGAGTGCACACATGTGTACGTCCGTAATGATAGCATCAAACCTACACTCACACGCCCTTATGATGGCCCATTCAAAGTACTAAAACGGACGCCAAAGTATTTTGTCCTTGATAGATCTGGTTCACCCGACCCTGTGAGCATAGATCGATTGAGGGTCGCGTACACTACCGATAATAGTGTGATTTCTAACTCTTCATTCTCTCCACAGAACTACTTTTCCACTGAGACTCGATCATATCGTCCATCTCAGCTTCCTCAGTTGGCTGCATTGCTGCCTAGTCAACTTGAGTGTAATCCTTTCATTGTGCCTGTACCTTCAAACCCTATCCCCAAGCCTATCGTAGACTCTAATTCTAGCTCTCTTAGTGAAACAGTGACAAGTCTGAAGAGACCAGACGAGACCGCTGCAGTAACTCCTGTTCCAAGAACTCTTGCTGATCTAAATTTGCAGACCCGTCTGGTGAAGCTTCCCCGCTCAGTAACATTTTCCGACCGCCAAACCCGGCATGGTCGCGTAGTTCGAACTCCTTCCCGCTACAAATGATTGCAGCGGGTGGACCTTTCGGTCTGCGCCTTGGGGGGTAATGTAGCAGTCGCTACAAAGCGTAAAATTATAAAATTTCTCATTCGCACTTAAATAAAATAATTGTTGACATTAAAAATCTTACTCTAAATTATTAATAATTTTCTACTTATAATTAGTAATCCTTTAAGTTTTTGTGTAAATGCATGAGATATAAATGAGCCATAAAATAACACTCGACATTTTCGAGAGAGAAGCCTCTGTGTGTGGCAACACTGCGCGGTGGCGCGTCTCTTTTAAACCTCACTCTCTCTTGTGCGTCTCTTTGGCTTGGTGTTACAGCATTTCTCGTAAGTAAATCAGTGTTAGAAAATATCGTGTTCCTTCTTCGTGTTCAGGTTAAGTATAAATTGTGACAGTGCCGTATTATTTAAATACGTAGTTATGCGTAGAAGTCGTGATGTAGCATGGATTATTCAGAGTGCTATCTCAACATGTTTTAGCGTAACTTCGCGTGTCATATTTCAGTCTCGTGTCAAGATTTTATTATCAACATTCAATCACGTTCTTTTTATTCCTGCGGCAAAAATATATACTTGCATCTGTCATGGTGATTTTGCTACTCGCGTATAAAAATACTTCGTGAGAGCGTACGGCGGAATGCCGGCGTTTTCGCGGGAAGATGGCGAACGCAAAAACTGCCGTGTCATGTCATTTCTATGTTCAAGAATTGCACCTCCTTTATGTGTAAATATTATCCTTTTACTACAGGATAGTCTTGCAGTGTTTTTCAGTATGATTGATATATGAATGAATTTAGGACTGCCTTTTATTTCTCGTTTGAACCTAGATATTGTAGAGTACGAAAAAGTATTAATTCCCATTCTATGCATTTTTAGCTATTTTCATATTTCCTTTCTATTCCACGAATCATGTGTTTTTAAGTCACATGTATATTCCGTAATTCCACTAAATGAATAACAGATCATTACTGATCTGTAAATTACAAGTCTTGCCCATCTTTTCTATATTTTCTTCCTGAGCCTTTAATGGAACTAAAGGCTTTGAGTTAAATCTATGGAAAAGGTTCAGGGTTTCTCCGTGATGGGAAAATTTATCTTTGCAGTGTAGGGATTGTCAGTTGTGGAATTTTTCTTTGATGCCTTATCGAGAACCTTCTCATTCAGCGTCTTCGATTAATTGCAGATCCTCGACGGCACCCAAACGCCACAACACACATTTCCTGGATCTTACCTTTACAAGTGGTAATTTCGTCTGAGTTAGATTCATCTCAGCTCTCACCCAATCTTACCTTTACAAGTTGTAATTTCATCTGAAGCTTTGCATCTTGAGCTTTATACGTGTTAAATTCATCTGAGTTTTAAGAGTTGTAAACCCAAATCTGAGCTCTTACTCAAGCACTTGCATTTGATATATTACCTCTCACTCAATCATCGAATACACGTTTAAGTGCCTATTTTTGACGTGAGACCACTGATCTTTTTGGTCATAACAACTACCGGCTAACTAATCTACGCTCAACCACTACCAATTGCTTCTCACATCGTGGCATTATTCTAAAACCTCATCCCATAAATAGTGACTCATTCACACACTCACACTCACTTACGCCCGGCCAACGTCATCGCTCGCCGGACGCCGCCTGCACGGAGTTTCCCATCTAAGAGAAGATCTTCAGAAGCCAAGCACGCCACCGCTCATCACGGCTTCCTTCAATAAAGAAACCTCCAAGCTGAGTCTAATCCCAATCAGTGTCGTCATTGACCTCTCTTGCAACTTCAAAAACCTTATCGATTCACGATTAGCGATTGGCCATACCCACCAAACGTTAACATATGTGTGCACTGCACACAACTGTACAACTGTTAAGAATAAATTAGAGAGGCTCGCATCTCCATCGGAAGCGTATCCTTTTACCGGAAAAAAGAAGCAACCTTAAAATTATACAATTCCGGTACAAGCATACGCTTTTGATGGAGAACCGAGCCACTCTTATTTATTCTTACAGTTGTTGTAATGGGTGCTCTAGCGGCATTATATCTATCTTCGCTTCGGCACGCATTTGAACGGAAGACGTAGGGTACCAAGAAGAACACGTGGTTTCTTTGGTTTATTTCAAGACCCGTTGACTCCGTAAATAGACGATGGGGGAAGGTCCCTCACTTGCAAAATGTTGCCCGGAATAAATTGTCAAAATTCTTCAAATTTTTCGTGTCTTGTAAGACGCGACACTCCCCCCCCCCTTGGTGGCTCTGGCCACCAATAACTGCCTTCGGGGGGGGGGGGGAGCGCTGGGTAAGGGCTGGTTCAGTGGCGGGGCGCCACACTCTACGGGCTCATCGCAGTCGTCTCGCCCCGCGGGACGCGTCGGTGTTGTCTTCAGCGACGGGTGGGTGGCCTTCCACCTGCCGCGCGGGCGTGGCTCGTTGAGGAATCCTCTCTGCTTCCCCGACCAACGTCGAACTTTTCGTCGCTGGCGGGTGGTGGACCTCTGGGGGGGTCCCGGTGTCGTCTCCTGGTCTTTCTCAACGCTGTCCGGCATTCCTCGTGCGTTGGCGAGTGCGTCATGCTCGTCCCGATGCTTCGGATTCCGACGGCAGCTTGTCGCATAGGCGGTACTGAGAGGCTGGTTAAGGGAAAATGGAGGTGGGTGCTTGGCGTTTCCTGGAGGGTCGGGAGCCGCGGGGCAGCCTTCCCCTTTGCTTGGCCCGTTCTGTCGAGCTCTCTTATCAACAGAGGTGCGCTCAGCATGGTGCGCGTCGTACTTTCTCTTCAGATCACCAGGGTACGGATACTCCCGTTTCAGTTTCTTCTTGGACTTCGGTGATGCGCTGTCTGGATCGCATCGGGCGTCCATTTCATCGTTTGTTGCTGACTGGTTGATAGATCTCGTCGCTGGCGGGGCTTCCGCTCGATTGTCTTCCTCTGCCCTTGTGTTTTTCATCTTTTCAGGGTCTCCGCGGTCGTGGGGGGCCACGGATGAGAGGTTTCATCGCGGGGCTGCTGGGTAATAGCGTCTTCTCCTGAGAACGGTTCAAGGCACGTCTCCGGGCCACAGGTTTTGAGAGCGGCTTCGGCTACGAGTCTTGCGACCGTGTATGAGTGCTCTCCTTCGGGGCTGACGTTGTCGTTCACCTTGCCGACCACTGCCCAACCTAAGGCAGTGTGGTGGACGAACGGAGCCTTACGGCGTTGTTCGTCGGAGTGGCTGTAGAGTAGGTCTCCACAGTCCGTCCCCAGGAGCACCGCTACTTCTGCATGTTTGTCCAAGGGCAAGAAATGGTGAGCGAAGTGCGATATCTCCGGGGTTCTTGCAACGCGTTCGTAGGTCGCGACTGCTTTCTTTCTATCGGGGATGGAGTTGCATTCCAACATTGGTGGGAGCTCGAATGTATGATCTTCGGACACTCCCTTTATTTTCAGCCCTGACACGCGTCTGCCGTGTCGAATGGCGGATTGATCGGTCAGCGTCTCTAGCGTGTAGTGAGTATCAGGGGTGGTCACGCGAAGGGCGCTCAACAACTTGGGAGAGCAAAAGGAGGTTGTACTCATCTCGTCCAGGATTACGTAGGCGCGGCACGACCGACCCGTGCTCTCGGCGATGACGTCTGCCAGAACAACTTTGCTGCATGCGCTCTTCTCGGCTGTGGCCACGCGAGAGGCCAAGGCCACGGCCCTTAGAGTCTTACCGAGTTCCCTCTGAGCCCTGTCGTCGCTCGGTTCTCGACTGGGTCTCTCCTGACGAGCAGTTTCGCTCGAACTCCTGCTGCTCGCCCGTTGATGTGAGCAGTCGTGCTGTGATTAGTGGCTCCGCAGTCGTCGCACTTCACAACTTCATTGCAGTGCCTGGCCCAGTGAGTTCCTAGGCAGCGGTAGCACAACTTATATTCGCGGATGAAATCCTTCTTCTTTTGGGTTTCCATTTTTCTCACCGCTTGGCATGAGCTTGTCTCGTGCAGTGCACTCTGGTGGAGAACGCAGCTGCCGGTTTGATTCTCCAAAGACGTGTAGAGGACTCGCGGAGCTCTTGGATTGGGGCGAGCGGGGGCCGCGGCGTCGCGTCGATTACTCACCCAGTTGAGGTTCGATGCCCCAAAGCTGTCGCACTGGGTGTCCGACAGCGTTTTGATGAACTCGCAGAACCTGGCGAAAACAGGTAGCGATCCATATAGTATTCTGTGCCTAGTTCGTTCGCTTCTCCAGGCGTCCAGAACGAAGAAGGGCAGTCTCTCAACGATGGGGGACAGCCCTACGTCGGTGTTCAGGAAGGAGAGGCCTTTATTATGCTGCATGGTGTGATGAATCGCTAGACAGGCGTCGCTGAACTTCCGCAGCTTGAGACCGACCGTGCGGTCGCCTTTAGATCCTTTGATGTCCGAGGCTTGCGCGAGGCGTTCGAGCAGGCTGTCGGCTACCCTGTCGTCAGAGGCGAAGCGAGTCTTCAATTGTTCGACGATGAGGGTGAGCAGGGCCGCCGTGTCCAGGTATGTGGCCGCAAGTATGTCGTTGATCAGGCTCCTCGGCTCTCCGCAGGTGTGGTTTGTGAGGATCTCGATGGCGTCGATGGGCTCCACGGCCAGCCTCTCCATCCTTCTCTTGATGGCATCGAACCATCTGTGGAACAGGTGAGCCTCTCCCGCGTAGGGCTGGCTGGATGCCATTTTGAGGTCTTCGATCATTGAGAGCCTCATAGCTCCGTCGATCACTGGCGGCTTTGTTTCGAAGACCACGGCCGGTGAACTGGTGGAGGTCCTGGGCTGGAATGTTGGTGCGGAGGGATTCATTGGAGGTGCGAGGTCGGTGTCACGGGGCGGAGCGTTCGCAACCGCCGTTGCGCCCCCTGCGGACTCTGTGACGTGAGGCTGGAAGGCTCGGTCGACCCATGCTCCTGTGCGAGCGTCTTTGCTCTCGATTTTCTCTTCACCGAAGGGCTGATCGTCCTCCGTTCGGTTCTCGTTCCTCAGTTTCGACCTCTCGATGGTGATTTGTGCCAACAGCACCGATGGATCTTCCGTGATGTCGATGAGCATCTGCTTGTTGCCTCGGCTAGGGGGCTCGCGGCGCTCGGACTCGCCGTCCTGGTGACGAGAGCTGGCGCTGGGAAGGCTCTGACTGTGATCGCTCTCACTGCTTGTCTCTGGCTGTAATAGATCGAGCTTTTGCGACTCTGACGACGATGACTGGGGCTTGCCTGGTTTTCACCCTGACGGTTGGAACGGTGTCCGTTCCTGCTCTCAGCCAATAGTGAATTTGAGGGCTCGTTCTGATATGCAGCGCCTTGCCGCTGGTTCTTGGACGAGGTCTTCATCGACCTCGAGTTCTTGCGCTGGGAGGGTTCCTTTGCCACACTTTGTGAAGAGCTCGCGCAGAGCTCTTCGTTTCTGTGATCCATTGAGTCCGCTAGTGCTTTCCTGCGAGTTCTAGCGCTTGTCAATGAGCCTCGGATTACCGTCGCTTCTGTGGTGGCTCCTGAACCCTCGTGAGCCAGGACCAGCTGGTCTCCGATCCGCTTGACGGTCTTAGCCCTTGCTCGGATTCCAGCGTGTACTTGATCCACCTCGCTGGGAGTCTTGAGATCTCGTGGTACTGCACCATTCAGGAGACTGTTCAAGGCTGCTAACTCAGTGTTGAGTTGTTCTTCCAGCTGTGGAAGTCTAGGCTTGCTCTTTCTTCCAAGAGAGGTCATCTCGGCGCTCTTGAATGTTTGCCACGGGCTGCTGAGAATCTGCTGTGGGCCTTCTCTTTGGAGGACTTCTTCGTGGAGGGGACCTTCCGATGGCGTCTATTTACTGTAATGGGTGCTCTAGCGGCATTGTATTTATCTTCGCTTCGGCACGCATTTGAACGGAAGACGTTGGGGCACCAAGAAGAACACGTGGTTTCTTCGGTTTATTTCAAGACCCGTTGACTCCGTAAATAGACGATGGGGGAAGGTCCCTCACTTTAGACCTGGAACAGCTTATTTTAGCATGTAAAATAAGTGACTACTCTGTCTTTTTCTTTAGCCTATCAGCGCGGATCCGCGAAATGTTGCCGGAATAAATTGTCAAAATTCTTCAAATTTTTCGTGTCTTGTAAGACGCGACAGTTGTTCAGTTGTGTGCAGTGCACATCATCGTACGTTGGCATGACGGCACAAAACTTTTACATCAGAATGGCCGAACATCGGAGTCGAAGCTGCTGCACGAGGAACCAATTCGCACATTTCGTACGTAATCACGCAGTAAAATGCAACGTACCAATATCCTCTGCGGACTTCAAAATCTTAGATTCGGCTTCAACTACATGTGACCTCGGAATTTTAGAGTCGCTACATATTTTTAAACGAAAACCAGCCGGCAAAAATTCTGACAGTTCATAAGCATTGCAAATTGTAAGTAGATCTTGTCGATTTTATTTCCTCTGGGACACGTTTTAATTTTTTTTGTTTTCGTTGTAGTGAAAATATTTCACTACGTGTTTTGTACCTCGACGGTACCGCTATTATGTACATAGAGCTCCGGCCTGCGACTGCCTGGCTGTAGCTAAAGTTGGTGGCTGCACGACTGAAGCTTGCCAGTTGCGTTGGGACCTTCATAGAGTGCACTTGTCTACGAGCAGGCCAATAAAGCTGTTTTGCCTGATATTCGTAAGTGCCCTGTGCCGTGCTTGCTGGAATCCTATGGCCTCTTTTATTATTGAACTGTAGGGGTTCTCTTATTTTGCCGGGGTATTTCAGTCGGCGGGAGAGTTACGATCTCATATAGAGAGACGGCTACCGCAGGACACGCCCTGAGTTTATATATTTTCCACTTACCGTTTTAAATATAATCGTTACGTATCCGTGCCGTACCTTAACCTAGTATCTGGGCCTAGCTATTTAGCCTGAGTAGCTGTTATGTGTGCTCTAGCGGAAATTCAATCTTCACTTCGGCACACATATGAACGGAAGGCGTAGGGACACCAAGAAGAACACGTGGTTTCTTCGGTTTTATTTCAAGGTCCGTTGCCTCCGTAAGACTGCACAAACAGGTATGATTCAGACTCGGACCAGCAATTGCATGACAAGAAAATCCTAATTTAAGATCATAGTCAAATGATGAATTAATGTATATGGTACTGCATAACGAGAAAGGAATTTCATACTTCTAAGGTATATGAAAGTAAGCGGAGTAAGACACGAAGAACGGCTAAATAATGTTAGAACTAGGTATGATATTCTAGTGACAGAATTCAAAACACAATATTCATTATTACATAAGAAAGTTTTAGCCTCCCTTAACCACGACAAAAATGTTCCAAGAGAGGAAAGAGGAAGGCACCATTTATATAGCACCGCACAACAAGTAAGAAAATTCATACCTCGAAGGTACACGAAAAATAGCTGAGTGAGACATAAGAGGCAATTGAATAGTGCTAGCACTAGGCATGATATTCTAATGACAGGGGGCAATGAGAGAGAGGCCATGGGACGTTATCATGGTAGAATAGTAGCACATAAAAAGGGGATTCGCCGCCCTGCTAACAACGTAGCACAATGACAATTCATAACACTATTATTATTATTAAATGAGAAAGTTTTAGCCTCCCTTAACCACGACAAAGATGTCCCAAGAGAGGAAAGAGGAAGACACCATCTAGCATGGAGTTGGGGGAACGTGGAATCTATGCACAAGGTGCACAGGAACAGTAAGCTAGGAAAGAAGTTCGTAAAACAAGAAAGGTTTCCGTTGCATTCTTGACATAACAATCTGACAATACCCTAAAATACTTACAGACGATGGGGGGAAGGTCCCTCACTTTAGACCTGGAATAGCCTATTTTAACGTATTAAATAAGCGACTTCTTTGTCTTTTTCTTTACTCTACCTGCGGAAAAGGGACAGAAAAATTAGGTCTCTGACGCAGGGACAAGCTGAAAGGTAACAGCGGACTAGTACTACAGCCTATCCAGCCGCAGAATCAGACTTAAGATACAACAGATCAGCTACTGCAAAATCCTATTATCAAAAATAAGAGCGGCTATCTCATTGACCAGCCTAATGCTAGAAAAGATTTGACACGCCTCGCTAATATTCAAATCGCCTAATTTAAACACAGAGCAGCAAGTACACATTTATCAACGTCGCTCTGAAAACACAAATCACATGGGCTAGTGGTCTCAAATTTCTGCGCCTATTCTCAGTCTACTGAGAATGCCGTAACTTTAGGCTTCCTCCTTACTGACTGGCGCAACTTGCCCAGCACAGCTCATAGGTGAGAAGCCAACCGACTGACAAATATTTTACTTTATTTCATATCTTTTTCTTAATGAATATTTTAGAAATTACAATACAAAGACTAGAAAAATCATGTTTTCAAAGCTGGTACAAAGTTTAGCACGATGTGTCATTGTAAATTTCTCAATATCAACGACTGATGTCTAATCCATGGAAGAACCACAACATAGTTTGTATTTTTAAAACACAAATCTTTGAATAGTGAAGCAATGGTTGATTTGTATTCTTAATTGAATATAAAATTGTGTTATTTCTGTGTTAATCTATGAAATGTAATAAACTTAAAATAAAATCATCTGTGTCAATTCAAATGCATTGAAATGTCAGTCTGTCCATGTTACATTTACTGCCTATGACACTGTTTACAATGTTATATTTACTTTCTATGACAACATAGCTTACATGGCTTGACTATTATGCAAAAATTGCTGAGGAAAAAGAAAAAACATTTGGACGTTAATACAGAATCACTTGGAGCAGTGAAAGGAAAATAGGAATCAGTTCATCAGTTAAAACCACACATTCGGTGGTCTGCTAAAATACTATCGACCTAGAATCTAACTTATTTCTAAGCATTACACTGCAGCACACTCGCTATGAAACGCATTAGATTCACAACATCACGACGGCTAGTCAGGCTCAATGTGGGTGGTTCACCGGCTGCCAGAAGCATCCTCGAATGCTCTAGAAGCCGGCTGTTCACCGCTATCAAAACACAAATATACTTGATGGCGAATAGATAAATATAGCTAGTTCAAGAATACGTTTTGACTAATAAGTTTCTGACACAAATGCACATCACCAAAGTACACAAAACTTAAAATTATCCGGGAAAGCACTGTTGTACTACGAGCACTTAAGTCAAATAAGACGCCGTCGTCGTTCTTGCGAACCAGCGCGGATCCGCAGAATGTTGCCGAAAATAACTTCTCAGAAATCGCGTCTGGTAAGACGCGACACTCCCCCCTTTTTTGGTGGCTTTGTCCACCAATAACTGCCTTCGAGGGGGGGGGGCGGGTAAAGGCTAGTTCAGTTGCGGGGCGCCCCACTCGACGGGCTCATCGCAGTCGTCTCGCCCCGCGAGACGCGTCGGTGTTGTCTTCAGCGACGGGTGGGTGGCCTTCCACCTGCTGCGCGGGCGTGGCTCGTAGAGGAATCCTCTCTGCTTCCCAACCAACGTCACACTTTTCGTCGCTGGCGGGTGGTGGACCTCTGGAGGGGTCCTGGTGTTGTCTCCTGGTCTTTCTCGACGCTGTCTGGCATTCCTCGTGCGTCGGCGAGTGCGTCATTCTCGTCCCGAAGCTTCGGATTCCGACGGCAGCTTGTCGCGTAGATGATACTGAGAGGCTGGTTAAGGGAAGATGAAGGTGGGTGCTTGGCGTTTCCTGGAGGGTCGGGAGCAGCGGGGCTGCCTCCCCCTTTGCTTGGCCTCTTCTGTCGAGCTCTCTTATCGACAGATGTGCGCTCAGCATGGTGCGCGTTGTACTTTCTCTTCAGATCACCATGGTACGGAAGCTCCCGTTTTAGTCTCTTCTTGGACTTCGGTGATGCGCTGTCTGGATCGCACCGAGCGTCCATTTCATCGTTTGTTGCTGACTGGTTGATAAATCTCGTCGTTGGCGGGGCTTCCGCTTGATTGTCTTCCTCTGCCCTTGTGTTTTTCATCTTTTCAGGGTCTCCGCGATCGTCGGGAGGCCGCGGATGAAAGGTTTCATCGCGGGGCTGCTGGGTAATAGCGTCTTCTCCTGAGAACGGTTCAAGGCACGTCTCCGGGCCACAGGTTTTGAGAGCGGCTTCGGCTACGATTCTTGCGACCGTGTAAGAGTGCTCTCCTTCGGGGCTGACGTTGTCGTTCACCTTGCCGACCACTGCCCAGCCTAAGGCAGTGTGGTGGACGAACGGAGCCTTACGGCGTTGTTTGTCGGAGTGGCTGTAGAGTAGGTCTCCACAGTCCGTCCCCAGGAGCACCGCGACTTCTGCGTGTTTGTCCAAGGGCAAGAAATGGTGAGCGAAGTGCGATATCTCCGGGGTTCTTGCAACGCGTTCGTAGGTCGCGACTGCTTTCTTTCTATCGGGGATGGAGTTGCATTCCAACATTGGTGGGAGCTCGAATGTTTGATCTTCAGACACTCCCTTTATTTTCAGCCCTGACACGCGTCTGCCGTATCGAACGGCGGATTGATCGGTCAGCGTCTCTAGCGTGTAGTGAGTATCAGGGGTTGTCACGCGAAGGGCGTTCAACAACTTGGGAGAGCAAAAGGAGGTTGTACTCATCTCATCCAGGATTACGTAGGCGCGGCTCGACCGACCCGTGTTCTCGTCGATAACGTCTGCCAGAACAACTTTGCTGCATGCACCCTTCTCGGCTGTGGGCACGCGAGAGGCCAGGGCTACGGCTCTCAAACTCTCACCGAGTTCGCTCTGAGCCCTGTCGTCGCTCGGTTCTCGACTGGGTCTCTCCTGACGAGTGGTCTCACTCGAATTTTCTGCTGCTCGCCTGTTGATGTGAGCAGCCGTGCTGTGACTGCTGGCTCCGCAGTCATCGCACTTCACAACTTCATTGCAGTGCTTGGCCCAGTGAGTGCCTAGGCAGCGGTAGCACAACTTATATTCGCGGATGAAATCCTTCTTCTTTTGGGTTTCCATTTTTCTCACCGCTTGGCATGAGCTTGTCTCGTGCAGTGCACTCTGGTGGAGAACGCAGCTGCCGGTTTGATTCTCCGAGGACGTGTAGAGGACTCGCGGGGCTCTTGGATTGGGACGAGCGTGGGCTGCGGTGTCGCGTCGAGCCCTCACCCAGTTGAGGTTTGATGCTCCAAAACTGTCGCATTGGGTATCTGACAGCGTTTTGATGAAATCGCAGAACCTCGCGAAATCAGGTAGCGATCCAGATAGTCTTCTGTGCCTAGTTCGTTCGCTTCTCCAGGCGTCCAGAACGAAGAAGGGCAGTCTCTCAACGATGGGGGACAGCCCTACGTCGGTGTTCAGGAAGGAGAGGCCTTTATTATGCTGCATGGTGTGATGAATCGCTAGACAGGCGTCGCTGAACTTCCGCAGCTTGAGACCGACCGTGCGGTCGCCCTTCAACCCCTTGATGTCTGACGTTTGCGCGAGGCGTTCGAGCAGGCTGTCGGCTACCCTGTCGTCAGAGGCGAAGCGAGTCTTCAATTGTTCGACGATGAGGGTGAGGAGGGCCGCTGTGTCCAGTTATGTAGCGGCTAGTATGTCATCTATGAGGCTCCTCGGCTCACCGCACGTATGATTTGTGAGGATCTCGATGGCGTCGATGGGCTCCACGGCGAGCCTCTCCATCCTTCCCTTGAGGGCGTGGAACCATCTGGGGAACAGGTGAGCCTCTCCCGCGTAGGGCTGGCTGGGTGCCCTTTTCAAGTCTTCGATCATCGAGAGCCTCATAGCTCCGTCGATCACTGGTGGCCTCGTTTCGAAGACCAAGGCGGGTGAGCCGGTGGAAGCCCTGGGCTGGAATGCTGGTGCAGAGGGATTCATTGGAGGTGCGAGGTCGGTGTCACGGTGCGGAGCGTTCACAACCGCCGTTGCGCCCCCTGCGGGCTCGATGACGTGATGCTGGAAGGCTTGGTAGACCCATGCTCCTGTGCGATCCTCTTTGAACTCGGTATTCTGCTCGCCGACGGGCTGGTCGTCCTCTGCTTGGTGCCCTCTCCTCAATTTTGACCTCTCAATGGTGATTTGAGTTAACAGTACTGATGGGTCTTCCGTGAGATCGATGAGCATTTTTGGGTTGCCTTGTCCGGGGCCTCCGGGGGGGGGCACTCTTCGTGGTGGAGGCTGGCGCTTGGCAGGCTCTGGCTATGATCGCTCTCACTGTCTTGGCTCTGTCTGTAATAGCTCGAGCTTTGATGATTCTGACGACGATGACTGGAGCTGGCCTGGTCTTTGCCCCTACGGTTGGAACCGTGTCCGTTCCTGCTTTCAGCCAACAATGACTTTGAAGACTTGTTCTGATATGCAGCGCCTTGCTGCTGGTTCTTAGACGAGGTCCTCTTCGACCTCGAGCTCTTGCGCCGGGAGGGTTCCTTTGCCACACTCTGTGACGAGCTCCCCTGGGGCTCCTCACTTCTGCGATCCATTGAATTCATCAGCTTCTTCCTGCGGGCTCTGGCGATTGTCAGCGAGTCCCGAATTGCTGTCGCTTCTGCTGTGGCTCCCGAGCTCTCTAGGGCCATAGCTAGCTGGTCTCCGAGCTGCCTGACTGTCTTAGCCTTTGTTCGGATTCCAGAATACACTTGGTCCACCTCGCTGGGGTTCTTGAGGTCTCGTGGTACTGCACCATTCAGGAGACTGTTCAAGGCTGCCAGCTCAGTGTTGAATTGGTCTTCCAGCTGTGGAAGTCTAGGCTTGTTCTTTCTTCCGATAGAGGTCATCTGGGCACTCTTAAATGTTTGCCACGGGTTGCTGAGAATCTGCTGTGGGCCTCCACTTTGTAGGGCTTTTTCGTAGAGGAGCACCTTCCGCTGACGTCTTCTTACTGTTATGTGTGCTCTAGCGGAAATTCTATCTTCACTTCGGCACACATATGAACGGAAGGCGTAGGGACACCAAGAAGAACACGTGGTTTCTTCGGTTTTATTTCAAGGTCCGTTGCCTCCATAAGACTGCACAAACAGGTATGATTCAGACTCGGACCAGCAATTGCATGACAAGAAAATCCTAATTTAAGATCATAGTCAAATGATGAATTAATGTATATGGTACTGCATAACGAGAAAGGAATTTCATACTTCTAAGGTATATGAAAGTTAGCTGAGTAAGACACGAAGAACGGCTAAATAATGTTAGAACTAGGTATGATATTCTAGTGACAGAATTCATAACACAATATTCATTATTACATAAGAAAGTTTTAGCCTCCCTTAACCACGACAAAGATGTTCCAACAGAGGGAAGAGGAAGGCACCATTTATATAGCACCGCACAACAAGAAAGAAAATTCATACCTCGAAGGTACACGAAAATTAGCTGAGTGAGACATAAGAGGCAATTGAATATTGCTAGCACTAGGCATGATATTCTAATGACAGGGGGCAATGAGAGAGAGGCTATGGGACGTTATCATGGTAGAATAGTAGCACATAAAAAAGGGGATTCGCCGCCCTGCTAACAACGTAGCACAATGACAATTCATAACACTATTATTATTATTATATAAGAAAGTTTTAGCCTCCCTTAACCACAACAAAGATGTCCCAAGAGAGGAAAGAGGAAGGCACCATCTAGCATGGAGTTGGGGGAACGCGGAATCTATGCACAAGGTGCACAGGAACAGTAAGCTAGAAAGAAGTTCGTAAAACAAGAAAGGTTTCCGTTGCATTCTTGACATAACAATCTGACAATACCCTAAAATACTTACAGACGATGGGGGGAAGGTCCCTCACTTTAGACCTGGAATAGCCTATTTTAACGTATAAAATAAGCGACTACTTTGTCTTTTTCTTTACTCTACCTGCGGAAAAGGGTCAGAAAAATTAGGTCTCTGACGCAGGGACAAGCTGAAAGGAAACAGCGGACTAGTACTACAGCCTATCCAGCCGCAGAATCAGACTTAAGATACAACAGATCAGCTACTGCAAAATCCTATTATCAAAAATTAAAGCGGCTATCTCATTGACCAGCCTAATGCTAAAAAAGATTTGACACGCCTCGCTAATATTCAAATCGCTTAATTTAAACACAGAGCAGCAAGTACACATTTATCAACGTCGCTCTGAAAACACAAATCACATGGGCTAGTGGCCTCAAATTTCTGCGCCTATTCTCAGTCTACTGAGAATGCCGTAACTTTAGGCTTCCTCCTTACTGACTGGCGCAACTTGCCCAGCACAGCTCATAGGTGAGAAGCCAAGCGACTGACAAATATTTTACTTTATTTCATATCTTTTTCTTGAGGAATATTTTAAAAATTACAATACAAGGACAAGAAAAATCATGTTTCCAAAGTTGGTACAAAGTTTAGCACGATGTGTCATTGTAAATTTCTCAATATCAACGACTGATGTATAATCCATGGAAGAACCACAACATAGTTTGTATTTTTAATACACAAATCTTTGAATAGTGAAGCAGTGGTTGATTTGTATTCTTAATTAAATTTAAATTGTGTTTTTTCTGTGTTAATCTATGAAATGTAATTAACTTAAAATAAAATCATCTGTGTCAATTCAAATGCATTGAAATGTCAGTCTCTCCATGTTACATTTACTGCCTATGACACTGTTTACAATGTTATATTTACTTTCTATGACAACATAGCTTACATGGCTTGACTATTAAGCAAATATTGCTGAGCAAAAAGAAAAAACATTTGGACGTTAATACAGAATCACTTGGAGCAGTGAAAGAAAAAATAGGAATCAGTTCATCAGTTCACTAACTTTCTTGAACAGATTAGATTAGTTGTTAGTTTTAGCCTCCCTACCCAGTAACAAATCCAAAGAAAGGAAGGAGGAAGGCACCATTTAGTATGGAATTAAGGAAATGCGGAATCTATGCAGAAAGGCATAGAAACAGTAAGTTGTGTGTGATAAACCTAGACGGAGATATAATATTAGTACACCCCATCAAGACACACATAACATATCAATAGACAAATGCAATGACACATCACTTAAAGTAAATAATGCACTCACCTCTTGGACACCTTAACTTAAATACTCAGTTGTCTGACATGTGGTTAGCAAGAGTAGAGCGGAGATAGGTGGGAATATATAGAATAGAGTAGAGTAGAATTAGTACATTAGTTTAGAAATTAGGAAGTTAGATACCAACCACAGTAGGTAATTATATACACACTCGGCCAACATTTACTTGTTGTTGAGCCCGAGACCACTAGCAGACTGACTCGCGAGTGTTGCTCTCTCGAGCGTTGCCAACTTTTGGTCTCTCTAACTAGAACTTACAGTACTCGCTATATTACACCTCTCCCTCCTTAATTAGAACCCCCCCCCTGTATCCCCAGTCCCTTTATTCAATATAGTCAATCCTAAAGGTCCATTTTCACCACAGGCTTCCGAGCCCGGGTAGACCTGCGTGAGATGCTAGCGCTTGGAGGCTCGTGCATCCTAGCCTCCTGGGTGGGAATCGGGTAATCAGGTGTTTAGGCGTCAAGTTCATTGGTCGGAGGTGGTGGGTATGAATTTTGAGCAGGTTGTGAAAACACAACGGTTTCCTCCGTAGGTTGTTCCAAGGGTTCAGGGATGTTGTTCGAGCAGGTAATAACTTGGTCCTGGTGTCGACGAACGACCTCTCCCCCCTTCAGTTGACACTTGTAGGATACCGGGCCCGTTCTCTCAATGGTGGTAGCAGGGGTCCATTTTGGGGAACCCGGTGTGTATTGACGGACCATCACAGGTGCCTCAGGTGGAATGTCAACCGCACGAGACCCTGGGTGGTATCTTTTCTGAGCGTCCTGGCGTTGAGCGACCTTGGACGCGATTGCTTCTGATGGCCAAAGTAGATCAAGACGGGAGCGAACTTTCCTGCCTAGCATCAGCTCGGCCGGCGTGACACCTGTTGTCGAGTGGGGTGTCAGCCGATAGTTGAATAGAAACCTGTCTAGTGCTAGGCGTAGGGGTTCCGTTGACTTCCGTATATTCTTCTTAAACGTTTGTACCATACGCTCAGCTTGTCCATTTGTTGAAGGATGATATGGTGCGCTTGTAATATGCCGCATACCACATGCCTTCACGAATTCTTGGAATTCCGCTGATGTGAAACACGTTGCATTGTCCGAGACAATTGTTACCGGAAATCCAAAGGTTGCAAAAGTGTGTTTCAGGCACGAGATCGTTTCGCTAGAGGTTGTAGTAGTTGTGGGAAAAATTTCAACCCACTTAGAGTGTGCGTCCACGATCGCTAGATAGTATTTTCCATCCATTGGACCCGCGTAGTCGATGTGTATGCGATGCCAAGGCTTCGCCGGCCATTCCCACGGATGGAGTTCAGCTTTCGTCGGTGCCGCTCGAGTGCTTAGGCACTCGCTGCAGGACTTAGTTGTTTCTTCTAGATCTTTATCCAGAAGGGGCCACCACACGTAGCTGCGGGCTAATTCCTTCATCCTGGATGATCCTGCATGGCCAGAGTGAAGTTCATCCACAATGGCTTGTCTGAGAGGTTGGGGTACAATAATTCTTGCGCCCCAGAGCACACAGCCATTTTGTGTGGACAATAAGTCTCGCCTCCTAGTATACGGAGCGAGATCAGGATCACCAATTACGGTCGAAGGCCAGCCTACTTGGCAGTATTTGTATACCTTTGAAAGTACTTTGTCCATTAGGGTGCCGTCGCGAATGTGGGTGCTGGTGACTGGAGCTGACTCGAGGAAGTTTACTAAGGACGTCCATTCCGCAGGAATGGGTGTGGCTTCCTCGGGAGTTGTCAAGGGCAGACGACTGAGAGCATCAGCCGTACCCCACAGCACGCCAGACTGGTGACGCAAGGTGAACTTGTAGGATTGCAGCAGAAGGGCCCACCTTTGAATGCGCCCGGATGCCAACGGAGGAATGCTTCTACCCGGATCAAATAGCCCTAACAAAGGTTTGTGGTCCGTAACCACAGTGAAATCCTGTCCCCACAGGTAACAATGGAATTTCCTAAGTGCAAACACCATAGCCAGAGCTTCTTTCTCAGTCTGGGAGTAGTTGCGTTCTGTTGCGGTTAGAGTTCGGGAGGCAAAATAGGCGGGGCGTTCAATCCCATCAATAAGGTGACACAGCACCGCTCCCACACCGTACGCACTACTGTCAGCCACCACCACTATGGGTTTCTGAGGGTCAAAGTGGACTAGAGTCTGAGAGTCTAGGAGGGCTTGTTTAGATTTCTGGAATGCCCTCACCTGACTTGCATCCCATTTCCAATGGGTTTTATCCCTCAGTAAGGTATTTAGGGGCTCCAGCATAGTTGCGGAAGATCTTAGAAATTTCCTGTAAAAGTTCAATAACCCCAGGTACGCCCTCAGCTGAGTCACATTAGAAGGAGCTGGAGCATTCCGAATAGCAGCTACCTTCTCGGCCGTGGGGTGCAATCCATCCTTGTCGATTTGGTATCCAAGGTAGGATACCTGTAGCACTCTAATTTGGCATTTATCCATTTTCAGTTTTAGCCCTGCCTCCTGTAGTTTAGATAAGACTTGATGGAGACGCTTGTTGTGCTCTTGCTCATTAGTGGCACTCACCAGGACGTCATCCAGGTAGCAGAACACTCCTGGGAAGCCCTGCAATAGTCCTTCCATGGCCCGCTGAAATATTCCAGGTGCCGATGCTATGCCAAAGCTTATCCTATTATAAGCAAACAGACCTCTATGGGTGTTGATCACGGTGAGCTCCTTGGATTCATCATCCAACGGAAGTTGATCGTACGCTTGAGACATGTCTAGCTTGGAGTATATAACCCCTCCGGCTAACCCGCTAAATAAATCTTCCACTCTGGGTATGGGGTAGGTATCAAGCCTAGTGGCTCTGTCGACTGTTAATTTGTAGTCCCCACATATTCGGATGCTTTGATCAGCCTTGAGCACAGGAACGATAGCCGCTGCCCATTTTGAGTACTGTACAGAGGTGAGGATACCTTCCTGCACCAGTCTATCAAGTTCTGCCTCCACCTTAGGTCTAAGTGTGTAAGGCACGTTCCTGGCCTTACAAAACTTTGGTGGTACGGCTGGATCCACTTCTATTTTGAAATTCTTTCCCTTAAAGCAACCTAGACCTGGTTGAAAAAGGTCGGGGAATTTATTTGCTAACTCTTCAGGGCAGGACCGCCTTTGCTACTATAGTTAGCCCAAGGGAATCTATCAGGTCCCTACCCAACAAAGCTGGCCCCTCCCTGTCTACAATCACAATAGTTGCTAGCTGAGGAACCATATTACCAGATTCACGCTGGATGTTAGCCCTAATCTCCCCACAAACCACTAGTGGGGTTCCCCCATAAGTCCTAAGCTTAACATCAGAAGGTCTCAGCTTGGGTTTTGACTTAGCTGGTATTTTAGCCTAGGTGGCCATTGAAAGGATAGACCTGGCAGCACCTGTATACACCTCCATCTCTAATGGCACACCATTTAGTAACAATTTAATTTTGATTGGGAGTTTCATTTCCTCGGCTAAAGAAAATATTTCCCCATAACACCCTTGATTGGGGGCTGGGTAGTCTGCATTGGTTCCATTGCTAGTTCCCTTAGGGTTAGGGTGGTGTTCCCCTCCCCCTTTTTCATGCATAGCATGCACAAAACTATTTTTGTTGCCTTTAGCCGATTTCTGCCCTTTTAATTTGAAACAACATTTTTTTAGATAACCTTTTTGGCCTCAACCATGACAATTACTGTCTTTATAGGGGCAATCTCTATGCCAGTGCAAACCACCACAACCGCTGCATGCTGATTTGGGGCTAGCTTGGGCCTGAGTCTTGCCCTGAGGCTTGTACGCAGTTTGCAGAACTCTGCTCTGGCCTACATTTAGAATTGAATTTGATTGCCTCAATCCCACTGTGTCTCTCAGTGTGGTTTCTTTAGCAGTAGCTAGATCCATGGTCTTTTTCCATGTCAGGCCAGCTTCATTCAGCAAGCAATTTTGAATTTCATTACTGGACATACCCAAAATGAATCGGTCTAGAAGGGTCTCTTCTAGCACTTCCTGTTTGAAATTACAGGTATGAGAAAGGGCTTTCAAGCTAGCCACAAAATCAGCAATGCTTTCCCCTTGTCTCTGGTTCCGCTTATGGAATCTAAACCTCTCAAAGATCTGATTTCTTGTTGGTTTAAAATGCCGTCTCAACGCTTCCACAATCTCGTCATAAGTAGCATCAAGGGTTCTTTTCGGAGACACTAGGTCCTTTATGAGCCTAGCAATTTTTGGACCCAATAGTGAAATTAGTGTATGGGCTTTTTCTTTTTCCCCTATTTTGTTTATTAAAAAATAGCAGTGTAATCTAGTTTCATAGTCTCCAAATTCTTCCTCTAAAGTCTAAAGGATTAAATTCTCCCACTGAACCTATCAATGGCATGTTGAATTTTTAGTAAGTCAAAACACACTTTGAAAAGTAGAGAAAAACAATTCAAAGCACAAATAGTACAATCACCTGATCAATTCTGAGTTTCTTCACTAGTCTAGTCAGTCTAGCAACACCAGTGAGCAGAACAACAACAAAAAACAATTCACTAGGCAAATTCTATGTTCCCTCACTAGTCATTCCCAGCAGTTCTACCAACATCTCGTCGCCAATTTATGTGATAAACCTAAACGGAGATATAATATTAGTACACCCCATCAAGACACACATAAGATATCAATAGACAAATGCAATGACACATCACTTTAGGTAAATAAGGCACTCACCTCTTGGACACCTTAACTTAAATACTCAGTTGTCTGACATGTGGTTAGCAAGAGTAGAGCGGAGATAGGTGGGAATATATAGAATAGAGTAGAGTAGAATTAAGTACATTAGTTTAGAAGTTAAGAAGTTAGATACCAACCACAGTTGGTAATTATATACACACTCGGCCAACATTTACTTGTTGTTGAGACCGAGACCACTAGCAGACTGACTCGCGAGTGTTGCTCTCTCGAGCGTTGCCAACTTTTGGTCTCTCTAACTAGAACTTCACTACTCGCTATATTACATTGTGAAAGAAGATTATGAAACAAGATCAAAGTTGAAGAAGAAAGTAGTAGGAGCTGTAGAACAGGACAGCAGTGAACCGAGAAAAAGTGGTCCTTAACATAAAAACATTTTATTTAAAAAAAAAGAAGGCCTACCTAACTCTGAGCTCGGGCCCTGACATTGTCCCCGTGGGAGCGCTAGTTCCCATAGATATAATAATTGCATCCTCCTGAGGGGACTTTCTTGAACAAATTTTTTTCTAGATGTTGTGCCCAACAAATGTATCCATCCTAACAGCACCCGTGATGAAAAATATTCTTGTACTCGCGTACTGGTGAAACTCGTATCACAGATACGTTCACTATAATTCTCCTTGTGAGCGAGACAAAAAAAAATGGAAGAAGCGTACTCCAAATAAACCAAGGGTATTATTAGATAGTAGCAGGAAACGGTGAAATTCCATGGACAATGTCATCGTTTAAGCTAGGTGTACCCGAGAAAAAATTCTGTCAGTATTACTTAACCTGTGCTAACCTAGCCTATCCTAATCTAAGCTAACCCATTCTATCCTAACAAATCCTTTCCTGATAAAATGTCAAATATTTAAATGCATGTAAACGCCATCTCTTAATGTTACACGGAGGAAATTGGTATCCATGATACCGCAAACTCACACAACCTATGTTTCTTAAGAAGTGGACACTAAATATATATATAAATAAACACATAACGGGTATTATTAGGTTACATACTTTTACTTTTATGATATATGACCTCCATTTTAATGATAAAATACGTATTATTGGAAAGTATCGGCCGGATTTTACTGATATCGATACCACTAAAAATGGCCGATACTGTCGATACCGATACCGATACATCGGTACACCACTACTTCTAACAAAAAAATTTGATTAACAAATTAATATGCCAAAAAAATATGCTCAACATATATATAGGTAAATATAAAGGAATGGAAAGTTATCGATTTTCCACTATTAGGTGCCCAAACATAGTTAATTAGATCGAAATAAACAAAATTTCTTCCATGCATTTTCCGTCTGAAATGTGTATTTTATGAGTTATAGCGGTGATTGACGTACCGCAACTCTAGTGTTTGAAGCTGGAAGAAATTCATTGAGCGCATCGAATGGACAACTACAATGGACTGTTCCTTCTGACGCGCTTGAATGATCGAGCGCATTCCTGCCATCTAAGACGAAAATTAACATACAGCAATAACTCGTTTTTTTGGGGTGTTTACCTTTATTGTGTTATCAACTAAAAGATCCTAGAAGTGGGTTAAGGCTCTGCGGGGTGGGGTAATAATAATACAAAGTATTCAAACGTACTCTAACAGCTCAATCGCATAGAAATAAAACCTACCACTCTAACTGAATGTCATTTGTGTAAAACGAACACAATGAGCAGAATGTCATTTGTGTAAAGCTTTTTTAAATGGGTTCCTCTAGTGATTCTTTGGAATGAAATTTTTAATTTCCGTGAGCGCATTAAACTCCATACTAACCCTATGTTATTACCCTGATTCAAGCAACAAAAATTTAAAAATTTATTAGTAGCGGTTTATTTGAGTACATTCGTCATCAAAGACTATAATTAACATTCAGCTACAACTCCTAAAATACTCATTTCAGAAAGAAAGTGCATAGAAGAAAACAGTCAATATTGAATTTAACACGTTGACCGCGATTGCTGATTTGGTAGGTTTGCCGTGTGGGCGACAAGTTCAAACATGCATGTCTTCAGCGTCCGGGAAGACAGCAGGTATAAGAAATTTAGTTGGGCGGCGCATCTGCACCGTCATTTGTCCCGTGCGCGGGTCAGACGCTACTTCGGTAGCATGTTTCTAACATGAGACAGATGCGATCGATACCCTGGTAGAGCAGGACTGAGGTTACTGCAGCCCAGTGTTAGGGAGGCTGCGCGGTGTTCTTGGTGCAGCGAGTGGCAATGGCCGAAGTTCCTTCATCTTCCTAAAATCTAACTTCAACTATCGTTATGTTGGTGTGCCTGTGACCTGTTTAAGTTATTTCTTTGATTGTCTGGGTTCACGTTTAATTATACACTGCAGGCTCACCTAAGTACGTCTGGGGAACATCCTCCATCTGTGAATTTAGCATAGTTTGTTTGGGGTCTAGTAGGGTTAGAGTGGAGGATTAGGTTTCTTTCTCTCTAAATTTTTCCTAAGCAGACGAACATTCAACTGTTCTTCCTGTCCTTACGGTGAGCCTGACTACCGCTATCCCCTCCCTCGTCTTTGATAGGGTTTCATATTTCTCTAAACTCTGAAAGTGGCGTTCCTATGCCCACTGGGCTGAATCAATCAGCTTAGGTGAGTTGTGCCCTAAATTTGTGAAATCAAGCTTAAATATTGATCTAATCGTTTAACGCTATTTAGCCTGCGATTTGCTATCTAGGCGCCAATTAACTGAATAACTCTTCAACAGTATCCCACTACAACGTTATTCCACTGGTCAAGCTGCCACTGCCGCGGATACTGCTGTTGCTACTACTGCCGCGGATACTGCTGCTGCTACTACTGCCGCGTATACTACTACTACTGCTGCTACTACTACTGCAACAGTCTCTACCACTGTATCCATTGATTCAGTTTCTACTGTTGCCCTTTCTGCTCTTGTAGTATTGTGTTCGTACCTGAACTCCTATGGCCCTGTTCAGAGACCTCAAGTTGCTGGCTCTGCACTACCTTGATTATGCGAGCTGCTGCCGTCCTGCTAAGTCTCGTCGCTCTCATTGCGTTATTGTTCTTGTTAAATTGCGTTTAGTTCAAAATAACTTCTAACAATTCTTGTTCAACTTAAAAATTACATTTAGTGTAGCGAAAGAACTACACTGTTCAATAAAAACTAAATGCTTCACTGGATAAGCGTTAAAATCCTTATTATTAACTTTACTACTATTGTGTAAGGTCTCCACGGGAAAATTCCTTACACAAGTTGAAAAGTTGCATGCAGCTCCATAGAGGTAAGTTTTTGCAGTATATCAAGTAAAATTAGACACTATTTGGTACACTTTGCTCATGGATGAAATCAGTCATTATTCCTTGCGTTGTGAGCCAAATAGAGCCACACTTGTCATGGCTCATGGTGACACTTCACCGGAAGGAATCATTCCTGTAACTGTGAATGTTGTGCACCGCTCGTAAGCACTAAATGAAAAGAGTTTTACATCCAAGTTTCATCATTCTGTATAAGGGTGTGCTCATTTAAATTGTTTAAGCACATATATTTATCTAAACTGTTGCATTACAATCTTGATGTGTATAAATAGTTTTGTGCTTAAACTTTTTTCGTTTTTGATTGCATTCATGCGAATATTTATGAATAATGGACGCTTACAAATTGTCTCAATTCATTGATCAATCATCAATGACTCCATTCATTTGAATCTTTTCAAAATTATTGACACGTCTCTTGAATGCGTTACGGTAAATTATCAATTTGATATTATTTTTTTGACTTGGTATATTTTTACTTTCTTCAGCATCGTAGATGGGTTCCATTTATAAGAAGAAAAGACCAATGAAATTTCAGATTCCGATGCTGAGATGAATTCCTCTACTGAAAGTCATAAATCAGAATTTGAAATTGTCGCAACTGGTCCCAGTTCTAACAGCAGTAATGAAGAACCTACTGGAGAGGCATCTAAAATTGAAGATGAAGTATCACAGAAAGAACGTAAGGAAGAAAATGCAGCTGATGCATGGACTACTGTTGGTACAACATCAAGGCAATATCATTTCAATGGAAAAAATGAACTTGGACAAAAACCAAGCCTAACTGGTCAAAAAAACAAGCAAATGCCATTCGACTTTGATAAGCTTCTTGTAATAGGGGAAATTATAGGTAAAATAGTTTCAGAAGCAAGTAATTATGCTGATCAAGTTCTGCAAAACACGAAGATTACCAGCAGATTTTGACTGAAATGCTGAACTCCCATAAATGCTGATGAAATGCAGATATTTTTGGGAATGAGAATTGCAATGGGATAAGTACGTCAAAGCTGGGGCTCTACTAGTGCAAAAAGATAATTTTTGACTACCCATTTGTTTTCCAATTTTTAAGCATCCATTTTTTGAATAAAAATTTAATTAGGCTTCATGAAATTGAACCACTCTTGAAGAAGTTCACTGAAAACTACACATGAACACGTACACCAGGACCGCGACTTCTGGTCGACGTGTCAATTACCCCATTTCAATGCAAGTCAAGTTTTGACTATATATTTTAGGTAAGACACACAAGAAAAGGGTAAAGCGGTTTGAACTTATCTCAGTTAATGCCTATACTTGGAACCTTCACTTATTTTCTAGAAACAAGGAAAGGGAATACCAAATCAGTTGTTTTGCAGCTACTGTGACGACTGTGATAGAAAATCATACTTGTGCGTCAATTGGTTTTGGAAACACATATGAAACTTAATTTCAATTACGAACTAAACTATACCTAATCTTAGTTGTTTCACTGGTATAAAAAAAAATTCATTTTTTTTCTCTTTATATTCAAAGATACTTATGCGTTACTCTGGCCAAGGAATGCAATTTTTTTTGCTGATATGAATAAATCCAATTTTTCATATATATATGTATTTAAATTCTTCTCTTAAAAATTTCTTCGTTATAGCATTAAATTTGCGAATATGAAGAAAAAATATGATTTTCTGATAAATGTGTTTTTTTAGCCATGTACAACATACGCACACATCGCGATGTGGGAAAGTTCAGCGTATACCAATTTGGTAAACATTGCGGCCAAGGTGTTGATGTTGTCAACGATTTCAATAATTTTGTTGCCATATATTGGTAATATGGTACAATTGAGGGTAAATCTGAATGATATGACAGTAATTGATTTTGTAAATTTCAATGCCTAAACATAGTCAATTTAATGAAAATAAACAAGTTTTCTTCTATGCACTTTCCGTCTGAAATGAATATTTTATAAATTATAGCGGTTAATGACTTACCGCAACTCCAGTGTTTGAAGCGGAAAGAAATTCATCGATCCCCTGCTATGGCAACACTACGATGGAGTCTCGCCTCCAGCCCGATCGTCATCAAAGACGAAACCAAACCTACCGCTATACCTCGTTAAATACTCATTTAACGAAAAAAGTGTATGGAAGAAAAGTTGTTTATTTCGATGTTATTACCATGACTCAAGCAACAAAAATTCGGAAATCGATGAGTGCCTGTTCATTCAAGTGCATTTGTTATCATAGACGAAACTAAACCTACCGCTATAACTCGTAAAATAACCATTTGAGACGGAATGTGCATAGAAGAAAACTTGTTTATTTTGATTCAATTAGTTAGGCTTAGGCACCAAAAAGTGGAAAATCGATTACTGTCATATCCTTCAGATTTACCCAATTGAAGACCTTTCACACATATGACATTGTGCTCGTAAATCCTTGGTTTTCTAGTTATTTAACTTGAAGTTATAGGGACGTCGCTTACGAGATTTAACAAACGAACACATAAATAAGCAGTAATAGGGTTAGGTAACAGTAACAGTAGGTGAGGTTAGGTTAGGCAAAGTTAGGTTAGTTCAATAAACTAACCTATATATACCTAAAATAACTTTATTCAACTCAATCATACCGAGGCCAATGATTTCTCGCCAAAAAACTTGGCGTTGTCCGCGTCCGCGAAGCACCGGAAAAGCCGTATCGGAACAGCCGTTAATGCTATTTTTACCTGAACATTATTTATACTATATCTCAAAAACTTGTTGAAACCTTTCTTGTAGCATCTTGAATGTATATGTGTATAATACTGATAATGTTACAGTGCTCTTGTGTAAGAATGTATTTAGACAGCACTCTGCGTTAAGAACTGAGCTCATGGTTCTTGTGGAACTCTGCTCATGGTTCTCGGGCTTGGCTGGAGCCCACTCCACCGCCAACTGTCATAATGTAAACTTACTGTGTCCGGCTGTGTGTTACTGATAATATATAAATACCAAGTGTCTCGCTCTACTTAACCTAAATTTAATAGGTTATGTGCCCAGTCAACCTTCCGAAGAAACCGTTTCAAGTGAGGTTATTCTAAGTCCCGAAGCGATAAACAGCCCGGGACAGCGATAACAGACGTTGGTGATCTGTTAGTGCTGTGTGAGACAGAAACAGTGTAAGAGAAAAAAACATGGCAGGCTCCGTAGGTGAAAGTGGAAAGAACTGTCTCACGGCTCTTAATGATAAAAACTATCCTACGTGGAAGCTGCAAATGAAGATGATCTAGATGAAAGAAAAGTTGTGGAACTTGGTTCGAGCAACGGAAACCATGCCACAGACTACGGACGAGACTGCTCGAAGAAAATTTGAAGAAAGACGTGACAGTGCACTTGCAACAATTGTGCTTGGTGTCGAAATAAGTCAACTGTATTTATTGGGTGATCCTACTGACCCTGTGGAACTGTGGCGCAAAATTGAAGATACATTCCAAAAGAAAACTTGGTCTAACAAGTTCAGACTACGCAAAAGACTCTACAACATGAAATAAAAAGAAGACCAAGACTTACAAACTCATCTCAAAGCATTTGTCGAAATCTTTGAGTCCTTGAGTGTGATTGATGACGCTGTTGATGAAGAAAGTCGTGTAATAACCTTGCTGTCGTCACTTCCCGACCATTTCTCCACACTGGTGACTGCACTGGAAGCTCATGAAAAACTACCGTCATGGGATACTGTGACAGAGCGTCTTCTGAATGAAGAAGCAAAACTGAAAAACCAAAGTGCTTCAGACTTCAGTGAAAAATCCCTTGTGACCTCCAAATTGAAAAACTCAAGATGCTTCGAATGCGGAAAATTGGGACACCTACGCGCCAAGTGCTGGATCTATCAAGAAAAATTGAAGAAAGAAGATGGGAACCACACAGAAGATCAGAAAAATTTTGGAGCAGGTAAAACCAATTATATCAGTGCATTGTCTGTGATAAATATCAATAATTGTTGGGTAGTTGACTCCGGAGCAACGGCACACATGTGTAATAATAGGAATGATTTTTCCTGTATGAATGAGCTATCTAGTCCAATTAACATTGAAGTTGGTGATGGTAGAAACTTGCAAGGTGTTGGTGTAGGTGACGTTGAAGTTATGGTGTTGTTGCCTAAAGGTCTAGTAGATACCTGTGTTGTTAAGAATGTCTTGTATGTACCTGGTTTAGCCTACAATTTACTATCTGTGCCTCAAATTACAGAAAGTGGAAACCTAGTTTACTTTGACGAAAGCTCATGTAAGATTGTAAATAAGGACAACAAATTAATTGCCTTAGGCAGTAAAGCAGGAAAATTGTATAAACTTAATTGCACCCTTAATTCAGCTGCTAAATGCATGAACGTTTCCTTTGATGAAATTCTGTGGCATAAACGATTCTGTCATCTAGGATTCAATAATCTTAAGAAATTAGCCACTAAGAATCTTGTTAAAGGTTTTGATTGTTCTGTGAGTGGAGATAACATTTTTTGTGAAAACTGTTGTGATGGTAAAAATCACAGGTTTCCGTTCCCCAAAACAAATCACAAAAGGGAACGACAACCCTTAGAACTAATTCACAGTGATGTGTGTGGCAAGCTTAATCCCATATCACTTGGGGGTGGAAGGTATTTTGTAACCTTCATTGATGACCACTCCAGATATACTTGGGTGTACATTATCAAACATATGAGTGATGTTTTTAAAGTGTTTCAGGAGTTCAAATCTCTGGTAGAAAATCACTATTATCACAAAATTAAAACTCTGCGCTCCGATAACGATGGGGAATACATCTCTAATGACTTTGAACAATTCCTAAAAAGGGAAGGAATTATCCATGAAAAAACTGTGCCTAAGACACCTGAACAAAATGGAGTTGCAGAAAGAATGAATAGAAAACTCCTTGACTCTGTCAGAGCTATGCTGTCTGGTTCAAAGTCACCAAAATTATTCTGGGGTGAAGCTATATCAACTGCCGTGTGTGTCAAAAATAGGAGCCCTGCTAGTGCATTGAATGATATGACTCCTTATCAAGCCCTTAATGGACACAAGCCCAATGTACAGCACCTCAGAACCTTTGGCTGCAGTGCGTACGCTCATGTCCCCAAAGATGAGAGAGAAAAACTTGATCCAAAATCTAAACCGTGTGATCTTGTAGGATATGGAAATGGATCCAAGGGATATCATCTGTGTGACATAAGCAACAGAAGGATATTCTTGAGTAGAGACGTTATGTTCAATGAATCTCAACAGATGCCAATTGAGAAGGAGCCTTCAGAAGTAAATAATGGTAATTTTACTCTTCTTCCTCAGGATCCAGAACCAGAAGACTCTGAGGGAGGGGTGGAGCATAGACAGTCAGATGCTGGGATGGAGGGAGTGGAGCCTAGACAATCAGCCAGGTATCGGAGGGCTCCTGATAGGTTTGGTGAATGGGTGTATTTAATGAAAAATGAGCTTGATATACCATCTTGTGTTCAAGAAGCACTCAGTGGACCAGAAGCAAAACTATGGGAAACAGCTATGGAGAATGAGATGGAGTCTATAAATCAAAACAAAGTATGGTCTCTTGTAGAGTGTCCTAATGACAAAAAAACCTATTAAATCAAAGTCGATCTTTAAAAGAAAAACCGGACCTGACGGAAGCATTTGCTCATACAAAACTCGCCTTGTGGCTCAGGGCTACTCAAAAAAATATGGCACTGACTACGACGAGACCTTCAGTCCCGTATTTCGATTTGAGTCTGTCAGGACAGTGCTAGCTTTAGCTGCCAAATATGATATGATTGCCCATCATATGGACGTTACAACAGCCTTCCTTAATGGAGAACTGATTGAAGAACTTTACCTGGTTCAACCTGAGGGTTTTATTGTCAAAGGCAAAGAAAATCTGCTGTGTAAACTACAAAAATCACTCAACGGACTAAAACAAGCTCCTAAGTGTTGGAATACTACACTAGATAGCTATTTGAAGAAATTGGGTTTTGTACAATCTAATAGTGATGCTTGTATATACACTCGTGTTCAAGATAAGAAACTGTGTATTGTGGCGGTGTATGTAGACGATCTAATAATTGCTTCTGAGTCTGGTGATGAAATAAATTAAATAATGTTGAGTCTTTCTACCCAATACAAAATGAAGGACCTTGGTGTGCTGAGTTACTTCCTAGGTGTAAGTGTTGTACAATCTAAAAACAACGTTTTCTTAAATCAAACTGCCTACACTGAGGCTCTGTTGTCAAAATTTGGCTTTGATAATTGTAAACCTGTTGCAACTCCCGCCGATGTAAATGTAAATTCGATATGCTCCCTAAATGATGTCGAATTTGACCCTGCTACTTATCAAAGTGCTGTAGGTAGCCTTTTGTATTTGTCAACCAGAACTCGACCTAACATTGCATTCGCAGTGAATAATGTTGCTAAATACAGCTCCAAACCTCTTGAACAGCATTGGATGTGTGTTAAGAGAATATTCAGGTACCTGAGAGGTACCTCTAAACTAGGTCTCTTGTATAGCAAATGTTCTGATACTTGCATTGGTTATTCAGATGCTGACTGGGCTGGTGATAAAAATGACCGAAAGTCTACCTCTGGTTACTGTTTCACCCTCAGTAATTCGGTAATTACGTGGAGATCTAACAAACAAACTTGTGTAGCCCTCTCAACTGCAGAAGCCGAATACGTTGCTCTTGCCGGTGCGGCTCAAGAGGCTGTCTGGTTAAAGCACTTACTCAGTGATCTAAATTTTGGTTCTATGGAACCAATGGTTATAAACGAAGACAACCAGTCAGCCATCTGTCTTGCCAACAATCCCAAATATCATGGGAGGAGCAAGCACATCGATATTAAGTTTCACTATGTACGGGATCTTGTAAGTAACAAAGATATAGACGTAGTGTATTGCCCTACCGACGAAATGCTCGCCTACATATTCACCAAGAACCTACCGATAGAAAAGTTCTCTAGACTAAGAACGAAGTTAGGAATGGTCTCATCTGACACACATTCAATGTGAGAAGGAGTGTTGAAACCTTTCTTGTAGCACCTTGAATGTATATGTGTATAATACTGATAATGTTACAGTGCTCTTGTGTAAGAATGTATTTAGACAGCACTCTATGTTGAGAATTGAGCTCATGGTTCTTGTGGAACTCTGCTCATGATTCTCGGGCTTGGCTGGAGCCCACTCCACCGCCAACTGTCATAATGTAAACTTACTGTGTCCTGCTGTGTGTTACTGACAATATATAAATAACAAGTGTCTCGCTCTACTTAACCTAAATTTAATAAAACTACGCATTTGCGAGCACAATTTCATTTGTGTAAAACGTCTTAAAATGTATCCAATTAGCTAAATTTCGTAATGAAATTAAAAAAGTGGTATCATCAAGTTCAATATTGAACAAGAAAACTTGTTTATTTCAAACTAATTAACTATGTAAAGGCACCAAAAAGTAAAAAATAGGCTACTGTCCTCTCCTTCACATTTACGTCTAGTTTTGCTAAAATATAACTGAAAGAAGAAAAAGACAGTGGAAAACTATGAACATGTTTAACTCAAGAATGTTCAAAGTTTCACATGTGCAACCATGAACACTATGCAACTATTAGAATTCATTCAACCGCAACTTATTTAGAACTGCAATAATGGTAAATATTGAAAAGAAAAACACTCTTACTCTAAATAAAAGGTCAATATGCGGTTTAGGGGATCCACCGAAATTAATAATTTTATTCCAAAGAATCACTAAAGGAACCCATTTAAAAACGTTTTACACAAATGACATCCTGCTCGTTGTTGCGTTATTTTCAAATTATTCAACTTTGAATTTGGCTTTTGCCCACCACAGGAAGCAAACACGCCAAGCAGAATTTATTTAATAATGGAAGCTAACCCCCTTATTACAAACGTAAACAGGTTGGGTCATGAGGGGGAGCCACAGCTCTTCTAGTGAAAGTTATAAATAAAGGTTCTAACCCACCCATTAGGGTTACGTCCGCAATTGTGTTGACATCAGCTCTAAGAAGGCGGTTACCCGGTATGGTCGCAGCCATCCGGTACGGTCGCAATGGGTGGGTTTGAACCTTTATTTATAATTTTCACTAGAAGAACTGTGGCTCCCCCTTGAAACCCAACCTGTTTGCGTTTGTAATAAGGGGTTAGCTTCCTTTATTAATTAAATTAAACATTTTCGTTATTAATTAAATTCCAATACGACGAATATATATACGACGCAAAAGCCAACTTCACAATTGAATAACTCGGAAATAATGCATCAGCCAGCAGAATGTCATTCATATAAAACGTTTTTAAATGGGTTCCTTTAGTGATTCTTTGGAATGGAATTCCTAATTTCCGTGGATCTCCTAAACTGCATATTGACCAAATAAAAACTTTGAACTAACTTCAGTGGTACCTTGGGCCACGAATGCCTTTCTTTACTACCTTTTATAAATTTTAGACAAAGAAACAGACCCCAACAAGTACCACACAGTTCTCAAATCTGATCTATGAGCAATCTCTTACTTGTCAAAAAAGGCTCTTACAACATAGTACTAACACTCAAATGAAAAAATTTACTCACATTTGACTGTTATCACTGGTTCTCAAATGCAGGTAATAGTCTGCATCTGCTAAACTTGCTACTTACTTTGTTACTTTGTTAGGGATGAGGCACGTCTCCTTCTTGGGAAATGGCACCCCCACTCTGCTCTCCAGTTATTTCTCAGATGAGATGCAGGAACTCCGACTTTCTCAGGAAGTCCATCACCAGTTTGGTTGGGAAATCAGCAGCAAGGATGGTGTTCATTGTCACAGAAGCAGATCTTGTATTGCACTCAGTAATCAGGGCCAGACGATGATTTTGATACAGAGAGCAGTCCATCAGTAGGTGACTCAAGGTAAGTTTGCAGTAGCATTTTTGTCAGGAAGGAAGCGGGGAACCAGTTAAATAGTGCCCATGAGTCAGTTTACAGACTCCGAGTCTTAGTCTTGAGAGGATGACTTGTTGTTTGCGTGAGAGCGAAGATGGTAGAAGAATCAATGAAGGGTTTAATTCATTTATGATTGGTGGGAGCTACTTCCATGCCCTCAGCCTTTCTTGGTGCATGGAGGTGGCAAATAAGGAGTTGAGTTCTGATGTGGATTTAGGTATTTGAGGTGTCAGAGGGATGCTTAGCGCAGACTGTGCTAGTTTATCTGCAGCCTCATTTCTAGGTACACCCACATGGCTAGGTACCCATTCCAGGATGACTTTGTCTCTAGGAAGTTGAC